>CM061921.1:286212109-286611037 GCA_031002005.1 Vandiemenella viatica
GAGATAACATCCTCAGGTAGCAACATAAGCAAGTTAGTTGAAAGTATACAAGTCCATTTCCTTTGGATCAAAGGTCACACAGGAATACTGTAAAACGAAGCCGTCGATCAGCTGGCGAAACAGAGTATTAATGAGGGGAACTTCTTAGGCATTCAGTTACCTTGGACCGACTTTATACAACTCGTTACCAGGAAGGCATACAGTAAGTGGAATGAAGACTGGGCTACTAAAAGGGAAACATTATGCAGCAGTTCAACCAACAATACCAAGGACACCGTGGTTTAAAAAATTCAATATAGCAAGAAGACACATAACAACAATCATTAGAATGAGATTAGGGCACGGGTGCTATCCACAACATTTATGCCGCCTCCGAATAATTAACTCGCCGACATGCACTTTTGATCAAGAGACCTCAGATCTTAACCACATCATACTTTCATGTTCGCAATAACAAGCTCAACGTAAGCGACTATACAAACAATTACAACAGCTATCGGTTAGTTTCCCAGTGAACCTAATTACCATTCTACAATCAAAAAATATACAGGTCTACAATGCAATCATCCGCTTCTTGCAAGACACAAACATAAAGATCTAAAGCCCATAAAATGTAATGTATAAGAAATTTGTTACCTCAATGATGTCCTGTAAAGTTACCTTTGTAATGTTGCTATTATAATGTTATCGCACTATTGTTACAATGTTTTTATTGCAATGTTATTATAAAGGTCTTATTACCATGTTGCCATTGTAAAATTGTTATTGTAACATAGTTAATGTAAACTGTTGTAGTTGCAAGATGGCTAAATGGTCGCAGACCAAAGGCCAATAAATAAAATTAAAAAAAAAAAAAAAAAAAAAGTTAGTTGAACGAGGAAGAGGAAAATCGCATGCCTGAAATGTCTGATAATTTCCTTGTTGTGTGGGCCTACGGAATTGTCTTCCGTGTTAGCAAACCACGACAGCAGACACATTCACAAAATCCTTCGCTAGAGTCCCGACCAAGATACTTATGCTGGCGCTAGCAATGTAGGGGCTAGAACACTGACATCGCATTGTAAAGGCCTTCTGCCATATCCCTTCCAAACCATTGCCCTTTCGGATAGGTGCAATGCACCCTCCGCCACACACTTTTAGTGAATCGCGGAGTAATAATAATAATAAGGGCCACGGATTCGAGTTCTTCCTCGCATATGTCTGCTTTTGAATGAGTGTAGCGTTTGCCTTGTGTTGATTTCACAATACAATGCCACCTAACCTCAACAAAGGCTGACACAATAGTCAGCTGGTTAAATGTTCAAAGGCACCGAAGGTCATAAATATTTAGATCAGCAGATGTAGGCAGGTCAATTTTCAATAACGTGCACTTCCAGGTTTTTTTTTAATAGCTCCATTATTACGGAATATTGATCAATTCATTTCGTAATCAAATAGTGCAAGTAGAACATTGCAAGATTCAATGAGGGTATGCTGAAGTTCAAATCCTCGAGAAGCAATTATAAGAAATTTTTAATGACTAATACATATTATTTCAATGTTTTTTCAACATTTTCATCGGTCTTCTAACTATGATCAAGTAACTTTAATAATATTTTATATGAGGTGGTTTCTGTAAATTTCGGCAAATGGCTGTCACTGTATTTGTAGGTGCTCGTGATTCGAAAATGTGCACATTTCGTGTACGGATGATCATGATCACAAACCGTATAAGAGCAAATTCTACTGAACAAGTGTTCTTCACTTCCTCAGAGCCACTGGTAAATAAACATTTCCTCGAAACGTTTGTCAGGACGGTTACTTCCTCCTTGCGTCTGAACTGAGCCAGCAGGAAGATTTTCTCCTTACGAAATAACCACACATAATGTTAAAGAGATTACTGTCAGCCTCGGTAGCGTAGGGGCTAGAGTGCTAGCTCAACGTGCCGAAGGCCGCCGGTTCGAATCCGGCCGCGGGCATGGATGTTTAAGTGTTGTGTGTCTATGTGGTTGTCCTGTCCGTCCTGTGGCGTCCATACATTGGAAAAAATACACATTGAGCTGGCTGTATGGCCTCCGTTGCCGAATGCCATTTAAAAAAAAAAAAAAAAAAAAAAAAAAAAAAAAAGAGATTAAATCCTATACACTCGACTGAAATTAAATACCCCTCCCGTGTGCACTAAAGAGCTTCAGTACAGTACTCCTTTTTCCAAATTTTTTATCCTAATATGTTTTGAGAACTTAGCTATGTTACTACTTGGCACGAAACAAAGAATATTTTCTGTGAGATGAGGTGGACCTGTGAGATATTTTTGAAGGCGGAAAAATGCCTTTTGGTTCAAAAAAAGTCTTTAAATTTTTAATAGCATTCCTCCCGATAGCCATTCATCCAGCTAAGCCGTTTTGTATGTTTATCCTGTGTACTGATGTATTTCCAAATGCTTTTTGCTCATACAATTGAAAGACGACACAAGACATACAACAACACCTACTTTAACACCCATGCCCCTGGCCATAATC
This sequence comes from Vandiemenella viatica, assembly GCA_031002005.1. Lineage (NCBI taxonomy): Eukaryota > Metazoa > Arthropoda > Insecta > Orthoptera > Morabidae > Vandiemenella > Vandiemenella viatica. The sequence continues at coordinate 286,214,608 of CM061921.1, forward strand.
GCACCAGTGACCGAGAGTCCCGGTAACGCTCAAGCCATCGCATTCGGAAGAACAGGGGTTAAAATCCGTATTTAGTTATTGCATGATTAATCGAAATCACTCCGAGAGTGCTGGGACGTTTCTCTGGTATGGCCATGGCTGAATTCCTTCCAGAAATATGCCCCCAGTCCTTCTTCCCCTATAATGATTTCGACGTCGACCAGCCCTAAGACACCACCGAACTAGAGACTCTCCACATATGGAAACAGCACTCTAGTCCCTTCGCTACCATGCTCGGCCGTTGAATAAGATAAATCCAACAAGGAAAACTCCAAAACACACCACAGAGATGTAATTATTTTTATTTGAGAAATTATTTTTAGCTTCTAGCTCACATCTAATTGAGGTCTGGGGCCAAGTAATGGAGAGGAATTCGGCCATGGCCTTTTGAAGGAACAATCCCGGCATTCGCCTGGAGTGATTTGGGGAAACCATCTAAAACGCTTACCTGGATAGGTAGATGCGGTTTCGAACCCAGTTCCTCCCGAAAGCCGGATTAGAGTGATACCACATACCTACCACGTTCTTTTTTTTCCGTCTTCTTCATATCTTCGACGCCATTGTAATATGAATGCTGATGGTGTTGGAAACTAGGATCGGGTAAGAATTTAGGAACTTTTCTGGAGTTCAGCTCGAGAGATTTACGAAAATCATGGAATACTGAAATTGGATGCCCAACGGGATTTGAATTCGCGTCCTCCCGAATGCCAGGCAACACTGTTACCTATAAACCATCGGGCTTCGAAGGCAGGAAGTAAAGCTTGACAGAAAATTTTATAGAATCATCAGTGTAAGTTAGAAACAAAGAGAGATATGAAAGTTTTCCTACTTCCATCTTCCAGATTTAAAATGTGGATCCGCTAATTCACACTGCAGGCGGATTTATTTGTCGTTCTTAATTATTATTATGACTACTAAAACTGTTGCTACTGCGTTCAAATTTAGCTTACCTTCTAAATATGGTATGATGAAAACAAAATTCAGGTGTTAATATTCCGCATCATTTAATCATCTAGAAATAGTTTATTTATATTTCGTGACATAGTTTACCATTAGAGTTCTTTCGTAAATGCTCTTTCTACTAACCCTTAACCATTGTGTGTATTTGTCACACACAGTTCTATAACGCTGCAGCTCTAGAAAGTGTAACTAAGTCCATTCAAACTCTCTTATTGGTTTCCCGTGCGTAATTTAACGATTTTTTCGGTATTCGCCATATAATTGCGTTTGCTAACGAATTGTTAACTGTTTATTCGAGGGGGAAAAAATACACAATGGTTATCAAAATTACGAAAAAAGTGTTATCATCTCTCTATGATCAGTCGAGTTGGTTATTTCAATAATTATTATGACTAAAATGGTGATATTCGTGATTATTTTTACTGTAGAACTCCGAACTTTGCCTCTGAGCGTCTGCGATTATGTTGCCGCGCGGGCTCAGTTTTTTAGTCTTGAGTAAAGTGCTGGGTATGAGAGGTCTATTTTATCATGAATTTAGTGTACCACCTACCAGTTATGCTGTCCCATGCGATATTCGTGTCTAGAACGAAGCATACTCGAAAGGCGAGGGGTCTCGCGAATTGTGTCCCCGACTGTACATATTTATAAACTAGATACACGGATAAACGGTATATTTCCTCTTCAATCACACACTATAACACAAACATTTAACTAGGTACAGATTTGTGCCCCCACGGGAGGGTCTCTATCCCGTCGGGGAAAATATACCGCTTTTTTATTTTTTTTTATTTTGATGACCTTCGGTCTATCGACCAAACGGCCAGCTTCACATTTACATTAGTTTAAACAAGTAAAGTAATAAAGTCATATATCACAATGGATCATAAAATAAATCAGTAAAACAATGTTGGTATAATCTTGGTATGGACAATAACATTCAATACAATAACACTCGACGTTTTATGTTAATCTCCTAACAGCCAATATACAATAAAGATTGTTACATTTAGTATAACTGTAAGTAAATTACATGATTTATGGAGGCCTTTATTATTATTATTATTGTAAGTGCTTTCTTTATAAAGAGATATTAACACATCGTTCTCGTTGAAATTGTTCCCTATTTTCTCTGATTGAGCGAGCATTCCATTGTATAGCTTAATTTTTCCCATCTTGTTGTAGAATATTTGACAGAATTTCTAAAATTATTTGGGTTAAATGTATCCGCTGTTGGAGTTTTGGCTTCTTGGATCAGAAGCATAAGTAGATTAAATATTTTTTCTAACAGGGTTCCGTTTTTGGTATAATGTATCTCGGCAGGTTGGTTGAAGGCATTTGGTTGTTGCACTGCATCAGGCTGTATGTTGTGGGCGATTTGAGCGCCCTCCCAGGGCAGGGTGCAGGTTTGAGGGGTTTCGATCAGACTGGCTGGGGTCGCGGGATGCTGGTTACTCGTGATAATTGGAGAGATTGGACCATTGTATGTAAACAAATGTTGTCTTAGATTTGTAGATGAGTTTTCTTTAGTAAAGCGAGAGTTTTTATAGGACTTTGGTCCTTTTGACAAGACATATCTATTGATGAGGTTTTGTTCAATGTTTTGCTAAGCAGAGCTTGAAGATTCTGGCTGTATAGAGAGCATATTTTCTGTTGGTGGATGTAGAGATCGAGGAGGATCTGCAGCGGTATTTTCATAACTGTGTAGCAACGGGAGCTCAAGCACACTGGGTGTATTTACTACTGTTTGCATGGGTCCCATACTGGGAGCTGTGCGACTTGGCGTGCCGCGTCTGCGGTCGGTAGTTGTTGTGGTGTTATGGTCCGATGCTGCGTCTGTAGTACTGGCTGTTGTGGTTGTGCCTGTAGTAGAGGTGACATTGACTGTTGTGTTGAGTATAGAGTAGGCAGACAGTGCTGTAGTCGTGCTGATAGAGGCAGAAATTCCGTGTGACTACTTAATTGTGGTGTAGAAGAGGCCACCTGAGCGTAGCCACGAAATTGTCGTTCTCTGCCAGGAAAAGTAGCGTATGTTCTGAACGCGATGGCTTGTTTTGCTTCCCGGTGTTTGAGATATACTGGGCAATTCCTGCCTGTAGCATGATGTTGGCCTTGACAGAGGGCGCAGCATATAGTTGAGAGATTATTACAGTTGACCGCCAAGTAGGGGCCAGCACATCTACTGCATCGTGGCTCACGAGATTTACATTGGCCTTGACGATGGCCCAGCCGTAAACAAACAGCACACTGGATAACGGGGGAAACGTATGGTTCCACAGCACATCGGGTTCCGAGTTTCGTTACATGGGTCGGTAGGCTTTGAGATCGAAAGGATACCAAACAGACTGGTATGGCTACTACAAGATCTTGGTTCGACTGACTCCTTTTGGTGAAGCGTTTAATACGCACCACTGGGACAGGGGAGACTATTTCTTGTACAAGTTCTTCCTCACTCAGGGAGGTGTCCACATTCCTTATAATTCCCTGTTTGTGGATCAAGAAGTTAGGAATGTATACTTCTAAGTTTTTTGTTTTGAAGATTTCTAGTTGTACTATTGAATTGGCGACACCTGCAGTGCTAGCTTCAATTCTAAGACGGTTTTTCCCCATGGAGGAGATGTTGATGATGTCCCTTTTTATAGTGTTATTATGCTGGAATATTAATTTACCTATAGCCATTGGGTGTAAGTTTCCAACATTCCTATCCAGGCTCTCTACGAAAATATAGTACGGACCACTGTCTGTAGGGTTGTATCTATTGTCTTTGCTTCTGTAAGTTGGAGCTATCGAATCAGACTGCGTGTGGTTAGGACTGGGTTGGTCTAGTGCCATAGCTAGTGATAGATTAACCTCGATACACCTTGTTGTATCGAGCATATCTACTTCTTCCGTCTGTTCTGTTAGTTGTGGGACAGCCTTGGTCTGCCCAATTTCTGGTCTCTACACACATCTACATTTCACTGGTTGGTTTGACTCACCCGTAATTGTAGGTTTGTCGCCTCTCCGAGCCATGTGATGAATGGCTCCACCTAGAGGTAAGTGCGGGTCCTGTTGTGGGACACCTCCCGGCCCAGTTTCCATCTCCGGAAACTGCCTCTGTTGTTGATGTTGGTGTTGCTGTTGCTGCTGCTGATGCTGTTGCTGCTGTAACTGCTGCTGTTGATGCTGCTGCTGCTGTTGTAGTTGCTGCTGCTGTTGTAGTTGCTGCTGCTGTTGTAGTTGCTGCTGCTGTTGTAGTTGCTGCTGTTGTAGTTGCTGCTGTTGCTGCTGCTGATGCTGTTGCTGCTGTTGATGTTGTTGCTGCTGTTGATGCTGCTGCTGCTGTTGTTGTAGTTGCTGCTGCTGGCGCTGCTGATGTTGTTTCTGTAGATGTTGGAGTTGTTGATAGCGTTGCTGCTCTTCTTCTGAGGTGTGAGAGGTAAATAGCTGCTCGTTTGCTGATCTTGCTGTTTGAGTATGTGGCATATCACTCGTGGTATAGATCGCTGATTGTGAGACTGGTATTGGGATGTTTGTGTAGCACGTTTCTAAAGCCGTCTTTATAGTCTGTCCCGTATCCGGCGGGTCAGCCATCATTTAGTTGTCCCAAGAAATATTTTAGTAGTATACTAATTATATCAATCGGAAGACTCAGACTGAATGTATTATAAAATAATATAAACACACTCGCGAACTCGGAAACTTCCGTACGAGTTGATTGCGAACATGATGAGAGAGCCCGATACACAACCTTCCCGGTCGGCTGCTACGAGGATACTCCAATATACCGCTTATCATCCGTTCTAGATAGACCCAGTTTGGAGATTTGAACGGTATTTACTACGTGTAGGTTTGATGAAATTCTGTGTTGAAGGTGGTAACGAGGGGTTTCTCCATGGAGGCAATTCATATAATCCTCAATTGTAAGTTTCCTGGTGACGGAACCAGCCAAACCTTTAGCCCGTCTACAGGTTCGGTCGTTTTCAAGCCGGAACGCATACATTTTTGCCCGTAACCGTGCAAACTCCGCAATCAGGGTGCCATTCGCCTCGTCCTTCATAACACCGACAAACTTTTAATTATAGGGTTCTATCCTGAAACGGTTGCCGGTGCTATATACAGACGTGTCGAATTCCTCTCTGTTACGAATCATCACTTGATATGGATCGCAGTCCCTCACAAAGTAAATGAAGCTATCTGTGTCCATATAAAGTAATTTACGGCATCTATACTGAGGAATGGCGAATTCGTAATGAAATCGGTACATCCTAAGTTTAGAAAGGTCAAGAATGCACATCCCGACATATACTGGCTTATTGAAAAGAATCCTAACATTCGCCTTCTCCCCGGCCACAAAGTCCGCATTGAAAATATTTGCCCGTTAGAAGTGTGGTGAAGCGATATGTTTGCGAGCATCGCGGCGGCCCGCTCGGCTAGTACACAATTTCACGTCGCGGTGTTTTCTAATGTTCTCCGTAATTTTGCCGAATATAGAGTTGTTCATTAATTTATAAAAATCTCTCTCGAAATCTGTTTTGGCATCACGGCGAGAACATGTATTGAGAGATTTGTAGTCATTCTACCACGGTGACTGGTTGAATGATATTACGCGATGAATTTTAGTAACTTTCAGCCCCAAGCATACACATTGCTGCAGGACTCGGTAATGGAGAACATACCATACCTTATCCTCCAGTGTGGGAATTAGCTTGGGGAGGTTGGAACCTACAGGAGCTTAGTGGTCTGGACAGGGCGGTAGGTCTGCTAGAACGTCGTATTTATCCTGAGGAATCATAAGGTCTACCTCCAACACGAATCCCCTAGGTGCGTCATCTGCATCGCTCATAAAATCTACGCTGGCAATCTGCTCAGCTGTTAGCCATTGAAACCCACCAGAGGGTAGATACTCCGTCATGGCCCAGCCGTACAAATTGTTTACGTCGAAGTACATTATAAAATCTTCTGGCACTTCGCGGTTGTACCCCGGCATGTACCTGTTATTTGCCTTGGCATACCTGTGCACGCACTAGCAAATACCTCCGCGAATTCCTCGTTCGAAAAGGAGCAGCATGTCGACATCTGTCAGAAGGTCCAGTTCGACACGCGTGCTCCATAACATAGCCTGCCACGAAAGGCCTGGGGAAGTGAAATAGAGGGCGGGGTCTAGGGTGTATTTCCCCAAACATACACTCCTAAATTTCTCAACCAGATCTGCAAGTAGCCATACATCTGTGCCCATGTACAGATTTGCATATTCTTCTAAATCCTTGATCTGGAAAGTCTGCCACACTTGTGTCGCGTGCTCGTAATCTTCATCAGAAATTTCTGACTCCTACAACGAACCATAAAATTTGACTTTGGAGGAAGCGTGGCCTCGGTGAGCTTGTCCCACGAATCCATGTACTCGCATTTAACTAATTGGAACTTCACGGGATCGGTGAAATAAGCACTGGTAATGCGCATGTCGCCGTCGTTAAGGGTTCCAACCAGTTTGTCTAATGGGGCCTGTATCAAACGGTACGAGTCCAGAAATCTTAAAGTGATTGAAGTATATTCAACCTTTTTAGAAAAAGAAATATATCGTTCTGTATTTATGGGATGCACATCCATCCCATCACCATCGAGGTCGGATAAAGCCATAACTACAAAGTGAGCGTCATACCCAGAAAGGTTGTGAAAGAAAATGGGTAAGTACATTGGATTTTTAAACTGAAAATTGTAGTCATTATATACAGCCCCCCTAAATATACCTGTAATATGACAATGTTCGCGGACCTTGACAGTCCCGGTTCAATGTCTTTCTCTCAGATATGGCACACCGTAGCAGAAGAATACTTTGCTTCTTGCTCATCTGTCATTACAAGAGGAATACACCTCTTGTAAATTTTATCGACTTTCCCGGAAAGCTCAACAAGTTGTTCCACAAGCCATTTCTTGGGAGTCGAAATGCGACAGACTTGGCACGTCTGGACAAACGACCTGGTATGCGGCAGCGAAAGGGACATGATTCTGGACTCTAGTAGTTTGAGAGGCGTTGGGTGGAGGACTGCATGAATCATTAGGCCCTAATAAGCTTTCAAAGTCTGCGTAAACGACGACGGGTACACGCTGTTAGTAAACAAAATCCTTAAACTTTAAGGTTTTATCGTCGTCGCCGGGTAAATCAACTATTACTGGTGTAACCCTTGAGCAATCAATTTCATGGCGTTCCAAGACAACTTTGCTACTGAAATGTTGCAGACATTTTTCACAAATAAATGTTGCACCCTTATGCTTGGATAATGAAGATTTAATGAATGCTGATAAGTCATGAATCCAACAATAATGGAATTTTCCAGTACCGTCTGTAATCATCAACATGTTTATGTGTTTACCGCGTTTGTCTGCAGTGTGATGGAGGGCCCCGGATACTACATGTATACCATTATCTACATCCAGACCGAAAACATTTACTGAATAGTCTGGATTTTGCCTCTCGAATTTGGAAATATCAAATAGTTTTACCGTAACCTAAATACCTGAAAAATCGAAACTGTGGTTGTCAAAGGCTTCAATATAATTACTTACTCGTGTCGCTTTTCTGTTTAGCGCATTTACTTGATCAGCAAGAATGGACCATATAAAGCATAAGTCATCATCTCTGTTTTCCACATTGACAACGGCATTCTTTCTACGGATATCAGTTGACAGAGCAACATAGGAAAACCCCCGGTAGAATGGTTCGAATTTAGATCCCTTTTTTGAAGCTCACACAATTTTACATTGAGCTCCGACTTCACATAGTTTTATACCAATCAGACAAGGATGTGCTGCGCGTGACTTCACACATTTTAGTAAAAAAAAAACACATACGGGTGGTTTCGAAAGCGGTTTCCTTCTGAATTTTGTATGTTGTAATCAGCCCCACCTGAAATATTACGGACAGGGAGGACTGACTATCAACAATTTCGCGAAGTTTTTCAGTCAAAAGATCATGGCAAGCATCAATATATTTAATAGGATCAATATAATTTAATGAATTTTGAATGGTACTGGAATAATTCTACGTTCAAAAGCACTTTCCCGGTCTTCAAGGATCAAGCGCGCTGCTGGCGACTCACTCCCTGTTGCTGCATTGTTGTGGCTGCTAGACAGTAATGATCTAAGAGCTGCTGAGTGACTGCTGCAGCTGCTGGATGCCGGGGTGGGCCGCAATGTCGATGTGCTAGCGACGGGCTGGCGTGATGCCGGAGTGGGGCGCCATGATGATGTGCTAGCGATGGTTTAGCGTGATGCTGGGGTCGGCCGCCATGATGATGTACTGGCGATGGGTCGACGAGGAGCAGCGATAGGCATGCCAGGACCTGCTGCCGTGGTTGACGATTCCCAGGGCCACCACAGTGGTTGTGGTGGTGGTGCAGGATCATTCCTGTTGACGGCGGCAGGTTCATTCCTGTTTGCGGTCGATCCCTGTATACCGGAACCTGAAACAGAAAAAAAGGAAAAATTTTAGTAACATTGAAAAAATAAATAAATATGTAGACAAAAAAGAAATTAATTATTCAAATAAGTAGTATTGACTTACCATTAACTCTATGGTTCCGGTGTGTAGGCCAATCTCCTGCTGGTATCGGTGGCGGAAAAACATATTGTACAGTCGGGGACATAATTCGAGAGACCCCTCGCCTTTCGATTATGCTTCGTTCTAGACACGACTGCCACATGGGACAGCATAACTGGTAGGTGGTACACTAAATTCATGATAAAATAGACCTCTCATGTCCAGCGCTTTACCCAGGAATAAAAAAAATGAACTCGCGCGCGAGAGACTCGCAAACGCTCAGAGGCAAAGTTCGGAGTTCTACAGTTAAAATAATGACGAGTATCACTATTTTAATCATAATAACTATTGAATTAATTAAATCGATTGATATAGAGGAATGATACAGCTTTTTTAGAAATTTTGATAGCCACTCCGTATTTTTTTTATAAACAGTTGACAATTCGCTAGCAAACGATATCACATGATTAATACTAAAACGAATCGCTAAATTACTCACGGATAAAGATTTGTAAAACCAATAACAGAGCTTGAATGGATTTAGTCACACGTTCTAGCGCTGCAGCGTTATCGAACTGTGTGTTACAAGCGTAAGTAGAAAGTGTATTTGTGAAAGTATTCAGATGGTGAACTAAATCACGAAATATAAATTATGTAGTTATTTCCACATACTTCAGTAGTTCGGAATAAGAACACCTTAATTTTGTTTTCACCATAAAATTTTTAGAAGGTAAGTTTAACTTGATCGCAGTAGTTACAGTTTCAGTGGTAATAATAATAATTAATAACAGTAAATCCGTCGACAATGTAAATAAGCGGTTTTAGGTTTTAAAGCTGAAAAAATGGAAGTGGGCAACCTTTCATGCCTTCCTTTGTTTCTCCCTAGCCCTAATACTTCTTGCCTTCCAAACCAGATGGGTTATGGTTAACAATTTTGCCTGGAATTCGGCAGAACGCGGATTCAAGCCCCGTAGGACATCCAATTTCAGTTTGGCATGGTTTCCGTAAATCTCTCCAGCTGAACACCGAAAAAGTTGCTTCAAAAAGCCGTGGCTGAAATTATTTCCCGATTCTTCTTTCCAATACTCTCAGGATTCAAATCACATTGGCGTCGAAAGAGAACAAGAAGAAGAAGCATAACTCAATATGGTGGGTTATTGGTAACACTGTGAGGTAGCTACCGGGAGGACGTGGGCCCGGTCTTTCAGATTTGGGTTTTCGATGGCTTCCCCAAAATCATTCCAGGCGAATGCCTGGGTGATATCGTCAAAAAATACCACGGCCGAATTACTTCCCGTTGCTTACCCACGAGTCCTTAAAAGGATCTAACCACCCCGACGTCGACAAGGCATAAAACCAAAAGCAAAACAAAAAAGATACAAAGCTTAAAAATGTCGCCAAATCACTGTCAGTTACCAAGCTTAAAGACAAAAGCTATTGATACTCCTCCAAATCATAATTTTTATTAGTAAATTCAGGAGATTGTTTTATCAATGTAAAGGAGCATGTTGTGGAAGTAAAGGAATCTAAACACAAACAAAAGATGAAACTCCGAAATAATATGAGACGGAAAGCCAATATTAGCAAACCCAAATTTGACGTCGTTTGTGAATATGACCCAACGAACCAAGGTATCTTCTTTTAAGAATAAAATCACCTGCAGAGACGCCGACAGGCATTATGCCGAAAATTAATAAAAAAGGCTTCCCATGATATGTTTTGCAGTTACGAGACCATAGAAAGAGAAAGGATGAAAGTGTTGTAACTCAACGCTTTATTCATAATTATGAATTCGTCATTAAAATTATTTTAGAAAATTAATCTTTCTGCATTTCTACTTCAAAATGCTCTCAAAACATCTTGAAAATGTTCTATGACGTACTATTTGCATGATGGAATTAATTCAATAACATTGTGTATTGACTGTGCATTAAAAAAATAATAATAAATAAAAACCTCCAAGCATATCTTACGGGAAATTGAACTGCTTCGATCTTTAGATTTAAATATTTTGGTCTGTTCTCTGGTAAAAGAATGGGAAACGTGATTGCAATCACGATGGCTAATACAGATGATAAATCCAAGGTGCTTCAGCTACTTCCGGGAGCGATTTTCCTCAACTTTATTTACCTGCTCCGTGTTTATCCCTGAACGTTGTATCTGACACAGCTCAAGAGAGGAAATCATCATAGGAGAACAGAAAATATATACGTTACGAACGATCGTTTTCTGGACAAAAACATAAAGTACTCTTGCCATAGTTGTTTTCTAAGACGCGGAGATGTTCGATCCACTACAGATTTCAGAATTACGTTTAGTCAGATGTTCCACATAGCAACCACAGGCACGTAGATGTTAGTTTTCAGATAAGTATGATTAACCTTTTATGAATCCATAATATTCGACTTTAAAAAGAATACACACACAAAAGGATTTAGAAATTTCAGCTGCATGTGAAGCTAGCGAACATTGCTAATTGTTTGACTAGCTACTATAAATCTTTTCTCATTGCTGTCTTTCCTAATATAAACTTTCGCGGTAGGCTTCATTGTGAGAATAATTATGCAGCAGGCTCAATTCCCTCTTCGGGTATGCCGATTTCAGTTTTCCATGGTTTCACAAAATCAGTCGAGACGAACGCTGGGAATGGCCGAATTCCTTCCCGTTTTTGTCTCCAATCCACTCCCATCTCACATGAGCTAGATGTAAACGAGGTGAAAGCCTTAAGCACAAAACAGAGGCAAGTAACACAAGAACGAATGTGTGGTTTTCAGAGGAGAAATATAAATTCCTCAGTACCATCGATCGGTAGTAACATAACCGCAAAAGCTTAAATTGAAATATAGAGCAACAATATGATCCTTTGAATTCGAAATGCCGTATTCACAAATATGTGATGCTACACGAGATATGTTTCATCGACTTCTGAAGGATTTAATTTGTATAACTCAAAAACATTGTGAGTTGTTAGGTGGGTTTAGGGTTCATAGTCAATTCTTGCTGTATGAATTTGCATCGCATCACGTCACCTAGTATTTAACATCTATTCACACATCAATATGAAATAATGTTCCGTTATCACTATGTAAAAATCCCAAATTCATGTCAGAAAAATTGTATGGTTCCAAAATTTCAATTGCGTATTTATTCGTCAAGACTAATGAATGAAGATGCAATTCTATCTTGGGTACTATGACAAACGATTCGCGAAGTCGTAATACAAGGAAACAGGCATCGTTTGCGTCAGAAGACTTCCTCGTCCTCTGCGCCACTTGTTTTCAAACTACAATCTGCCACAGTGTGTTCCGTTGCAACAACGAAAATGAATCGCTGAAGTGACGGTGATAGGGAGGGGGGGGGGGCAGTACATGAAGAAGGGCATTCAAACAGTTCAGTAGCTACAACCTTGGGGGTGCACAAATCCGCCGTGGCAAGGTGGATACGGAGATATGAAGTGTCTCAGAGCGGCCCAACACAGACAGCTGCTCGACGAAAAACTATTAGACTTTGCCGTAACTCCCCGTTTCTAAGTGCATGGCAGTTGTGGAATAACTTAAGGCTCGACATAAGCACTAAAACAACCACAAGGAGCTAACGAGAAAAAAAGGTTTGCAAGCCAGACGTGATGCGATTAAGGAGTGGCCTAATCTTCGCATCTGATAATGCTGCCAGGTGTCCTGATTAATGGAGACATGTCGTCTTCAGTGATGAGAAGGTGTTTACGAAGGGATCTGCGGGTAATGTGGTGGTGTACCGCCCACGTGAAGCAAGATTTGACCAACGCTACATTCACCACAGCCGCAGAAGTGGTAGTGCTTCTGTTACCGTCTGGGCGTGGATTTCTGCTGCAGGTTGCGGTGTGCTGTGGGAGGTGGACGGCAGTCTTAATTCCGCAGCCTATATATTATCTATTTCTGGAGAACGTGATGTTACCATCTGTGAGGCAGAGATTTCCGGAAGGGCATATAATGTTCCAGCATGACTGGTCACCAGTCCACCAGTCCCGTCTAGATCAGAGGCGATTCCTTGAACACCCCGAAATGCTGCAAATTGATTGATCACCCAAGAGCGCTGAAACACAGAAAATATTTGGGCAGAAACGGGGGATGTGCCGACGACCAGGTGGCATTTATGACGCATGGAAAGAACTGGCCGAAAATCGTGGTTTATGTCACGCCTCATTTTTTTCCATGAATAGTAAAATCCGTGTTGTTATCGATGAGGAGCGAGGCTGGACAAGACACTGAAAGCTAACACAGTGTATTTTTTTACTTCTCCATAACTATTCTGCCACACCTCTTTTCCGGCATTCAGCGATCTTATCCCTGTATTACATCCTGATCCGTTTCCAAACATCATTTGTCCCTTCCTCCTCTCCCTGGAAGGTGCCTTCAAAAAACCTTGGCCGAATCCATCCCCGTTTTTTCCACAGTCCTTTCTTGCTTCAAATTACCTCGATGTATGTGTTGTAATGCCAAAAGGAAAATAATTAAAACTTAAAAAAAATAACAAAATAAATGTTGCCGATATCAATGTGGATTAAAACAAAAGCACTTGCCACCACGATTTCATCACAAAAAATTCTCAAATAAAAATATTACATCTCTGAGGTGCGTTTTGGACCTACTCATTGTTGGATTTATCTCATTCAACCGTCGACTACGGTAGCGCAGGGACTCGAGTGCTTCTTCCACATTTGAAGAGTCGCCATTATGGTGTTTTTTCCTTAGGTCTGTTCGATGTCGATATCATTAGAGGGAGAAAAAGGACTGGGGGCATCGATCGAGAAGGAACTCAGCCATGGGATTTTTACGGAACCATCTCGACACTCACGGGATGATTTCCATTAATAATGCAAGATCGAAATCCGGATGGATGGACGAAGATTTGAATCCGTGTCCTGGAGCTTTACCGGTACTGTCGGTCACTGGTGCGATTCCGGCCTGGGGCATGGGAGTTAAAGTAAGTGTTTTGTATGTCTTGTGTCGTCTTTCACTTGTATGAGCAAAAAACATTTGGAAATACGTCAGTTCACAGAATGATGAATGGCTATCACAGGAATGCCATTAAATATTTAAGACAATGTTATTTAACCAAAAGGCAAAAGCCGCCTTCAAAAATCTCTCACAGATCCACCCCGCTTGCCAAAAAAATATTTTTTATTTGGTGCCAGCTAACAACATGGCTGCGTGCTAATAAGAGTTTAAGGATAATAAGATACAAAATTTGGAAAGTAGGCGGACTATAGTGAAGTTCTTTAGTGCACACGGAGGAGTATTTAATTTCAGACGAGTTTGTAGGACGTGATATCTTTAACACTACATGTGGTTATTATATAAGAAGAATTCACTCGAGGAAATTGCAGGTCAGAGGCAAGGAGTAAGTAACCGATGTAACAAACGTTTCGAGGAAGTGTTTATTTACAAGTGGCTCTGAGGAAGCGAAGAATACTTGTTCAGTATAGCTCAAATAAGGTGAATATCATCATCTGTACTCGAAATACGTCCTTTTTCGAATCATGAGCATCTATGAACATAGCGATAGCCATTTGCCGAAAATAAGAGAAACAACTCAACTTCATATAAAACATTATTAAAGTTACGTTATCATATTTACAGGACCGTTGAAAGTGTTGAAAAATAAGGTTAATTAATATGTATTAGTTAATACAAATTTCGGCAATTACTCCTCGACTTCATTATACTGTCAGTTCTGTCATTGCATCTTGTAAATGTTCTACTCGTACTATTTTACTATCAAATTAATTAATTAATATTCCGTAATAATGGAGCTATTTCTTAAAAACTGGAAGTGCACGTTTTGGAAAATTGAACTGCCTCCATCTGTTGATTTGAATACTTTGCGACCTTCGTTTTCTGTGACCATTCAGCCTGATTCAGTTTGTATTTTTCTGACTATTGTGTCAGGTTTTGCAGAGGTAATGTGGCACACTATAGTGAAGCCAACACAATATCAACACCACACTCATTTAAAACTACCCATGTGGGAGGACGGACTCAAATCGGTGACCCTTAAAATGCGATGATAGCATTCTAACCCCTATACCGCTAGGGCTAGCTTGAGTGTCTTGGTCGGGACTATAGTGAAGGAATTTGTGAACACGACTGCGGTCATGGTTTGCTAACACGGAAGAAAATTCCGGATGCCCACAGAACAAGGAAATTATCAGGCATGTGATTTTCCTCATGCTGCTTCTACTACTCTACAGTTCTTCCTTTTACACACATAAACCATTTTCAATATTTAGGGCTAAAAGCCTCGATGCAGTCGAAGTAAGTAAATATAGGAGAGAATTGAGAACAAAGAATACGAAACAAATTGATCAATGCTTTTACAGGAATCATCCTGGCATTAATCGTCAAGGATTTTGAGAAAAATGGAAAAACCAAATTTGATAGCTGACGGGAATTTGAAGAGGCATGCTAATTCTTTTCGCGATTGGAGCTACCATAGCATTTTCTACTAGGAAGAATGGTCTTGGAAAAAGAACGATCTCAACGGTACAGTTAGTGACGTTGGCTAATTCCATACGCTGTTGAGATTATAAAATTCTTATGTCTAACTTTTGAAGTAAAAGGTTGATTGCTTTTCAAACAGGAATAAGTTGGATTGGTAAAAGTGAAATGACCTTTTCTACGAAAAACTAAATAAGCGGTTACCTATATGCATATAAAAATGAGTGGATAATGGTTGGATCAGGATTAATGAGACACAAAGTCTTTAAGATATGAAATCCTTAAGACAGTGGTTCTCAATTAGTTGTACGCGTATCCCCAGGGATACATGAGGCTGTTGCAAGGGGCAATCAGTAAGATACTTGCAAAAAAAAAAAAAAAAAAAAAAAAATTGAAAACATATCTAACACACAAAGACAATCAAACTATCTGTGTGTGAATTAAAATTCTGTAATGCTGTAACTGTGGGAAGCACTGAAGTGGGATGAAAGGAACAGCACAGGCAGCTGGGATTCGCGAGGTAGAGACTGCAGTCTACTGATTAAAATATTGATGAGTCTATTACTAGGCTGCAGATAGATATATTAAATAAAGTCTTTGTTAGAAACAGTCTGTTAAGATTGTTCCTGAATGAATACTTGTTATATTTAGTTCAGAAAACTGTGCCTCATGGGTGAGCGATAATGCTCTCGCCTCGCATTCGAAAAGACACGGGAACAAACCTAGTCCGACCATCCAGATTTGGCTTTTCTACAGTTTCTCCAAATCACTTCAGGTTTTTTTTTTTTTTTTTTTTTTTTTTTTTTTTTTTTTTTTTTTTTTTTTTTTTTAAAAAAAAGGCCCGTCACTTGCCTATATTCAATTCTCGCTTCCAATGATCTCAACTTCAAATAGGGGTAAAGCTAGAAAGAATTTTTTTTAAAAAAGTTCAGAAAGCCTTGGTTTCTCAGGTATATACGGTTCTACTTCTGTATAATTCTTTTGTCTGTTGAACTGTGTCCAAGAACAGACACAGACGCAGAGTAGTAGAAGCAGCATGAGGAAAATCACATGCCTGATAATTTCCTTGTTCTGTGGGCATCCGGAATTTTCTTCCGTGTTAGCAAACCATGACCGCAGTCGTGTTCACAAATTCCTTCACTATAGTCCCGACCAAGACACTCAAGCTAGCCCTAGCGGTATAGGGGTTAGAATGCTATCATCGCATTTTAAGGGTCACCGATTTGAGTCCGTCCTCCCACATGGGTAGTTTTAAATGAGTGTGGTGTTGATATTGTGTTGGCTTCACTATAGTGTGCCACATTACCTCTGCAAAACCTGACACAATAGTCAGAAAAATACAAACTGAATCAGGCTGAATGGTCACAGAAAACGAAGGTCGCAAAGTATTCAAATCAACAGATGGAGGCAGTTCAATTTTCCAAAACGTGCACTTCCAGTTTTTAAGAAATAGCTCATTATTACGGAATATTAATTAATTAATTTGATAGTAAAATAGTACGAGTAGAACATTTACAAGATGCAATGACAGAACTGACAGTATAATGAAGTCGAGGAGTAATTGCCGAAATTTGTATTAACTAATACATATTAATTAACCTTATTTTTCAACACTTTCAACGGTCCTGTAAATATGATAACGTAACTTTAATAATGTTTTATATGAAGTTGAGTTGTTTCTCTTATTTTCGGCAAATGGCTATCGCTATGTTCATAGATGCTCATGATTCGAAAAAGGACGTATTTCGAGTACAGATGATGATATTCACCTTATTTGAGCTAACTCTACTGAACAAGTATTCTTCGCTTCCTCAGAGCCACTTGTAAATAAACACTTCCTCGAAACGTTTGTTACATCGGTTACTTACTCCTTGCCTCTGACCTGCAATTTCCTCGAGTGAATTCTTCTTATATAATAACCACATGTAGTGTTAAAGATATCACGTCCTACAAACTCGTCTGAAATTAAATACTCCTCCGTGTGCACTAAAGAACTTCACTATAGTCCGCCTACTTTCCAAATTTTGTATCTTATTATCCTTAAACTCTTATTAGCACGCAGCCATGTTGTTAGCTGGCACCAAATAAAAAATATTTTTTTGGCAAGCGGGGTGGATCTGTGAGAGATTTTTGAAGGCGGCTTTTGCCTTTTGGTTAAATAACATTGTCTTAAATATTTAATGGCATTCCTGTGATAGCCATTCATCATTCTGTGAACTGACGTATTTCCAAATGTTTTTTGCTCATACAAGTGAAAGACGACACAAGACATACAAAACACTTACTTTAACTCCCATGCCCCAGGCCGGAATCGCACCAGTGACCGACAGTACCGGTAAAGCTCCAGGACACGGATTCAAATCTTCGTCCATCCATCCGGATTTCGATCTTGCATTATTAATGGAAATCATCCCGTGAGTGTCGAGATGGTTCCGTAAAAATCCCATGGCTGAGTTCCTTCTCGATCGATGCCCCCAGTCCTTTTTCTCCCTCTAATGATATCGACATCGAACAGACCTAAGGAAAAAACACCATAATGGCGACTCTTCAAATGTGGAAGAAGCACTCGAGTCCCTGCGCTACCGTAGTCGACGGTTGAATGAGATAAATCCAACAATGAGTAGGTCCAAAACGCACCTCAGAGATGTAATATTTTTATTTGAGAATTTTTTGTGATGAAATCGTGGTGGCAAGTGCTTTTGTTTTAATCCACATTGATATCGGCAACATTTTTTTTTATTTTTTTTAAGTTTTAATTATTTTCCTTTTGGCATTACAACACATACATCGAGGTAATTTGAAGCAAGAAAGGACTGTGGAAAAAACGGGGATGGATTCGGCCAAGGTTTTTTGAAGGCACCTTCCAGGGAGAGGAGGAAGGGACAAATGATGTTTGGAAACGGATCAGGATGTAATACAGGGATAAGATCGCTGAATGCCGGAAAAGAGGTGTGGCAGAATAGTTATGGAGAAGTAAAAAAATACACTGTGTTAGCTTTCAGTGTCTTGTCCAGCCTCGCTCCTCATCGATAACAACACGGATTTTACTATTCATGGAAAAAAATGAGGCGTGACATAAACCACGATTTTCGGCCAGTTCTTTCCATGCGTCATAAATGCCACCTGGTCGTCGGCACATCCCCCGTTTCTGCCCAAATATTTTCTGTGTTTCAGCGCTCTTGGGTGATCAATCAATTTGCAGATCTAGACGGGACTGGTGGACTGGTGACCAGTCATGCTGGAACATTATATGCCCTTCCGGAAATCTCTGCCTCACAGATGGTAACATCACGTTCTCCAGAAATAGATAATATATAGGCTGCGGAATTAAGACTGCCGTCCACCTCCCACAGCACACCGCAACCTGCAGCAGAAATCCACGCCCAGACGGTAACAGAAGCACTACCACTTCTGCGGCTGTGGTGAATGTAGCGTTGGTCAAATCTTGCTTCACGTGGGCGGTACACCACCACATTACCCGCAGATCCCTTCGTAAACACCTTCTCATCACTGAAGACGACATGTCTCAATTTATCAGGACACCTGGCAGCATTATCAGATACGAAGATTAGGCCACTCCTTAATCGCATCACGTCTGGCTTGCAAACCTTTTTCTCGTTAGCTCCTTGTGGTTGTTTTAGTGCTTATGTCGAGCCTTAAGTTATTCCACAACTGCCATGCACTTAGAAACGGGGAGTTACGGCAAAGTCTAATAGTTTTTCGATCCTGGTCAGTTGTTGTTTTTCGTCGAGCAGCTGTCTGTGTTGGGCCGCTCTGAGACACTTCATATCTCCGTATCCACCTTGCCACGGCGGATTTGTGCACCCCCAAGGTTGTAGCTACTGAACTGTTTGAATGCCCTTCTTCATGTACTGCCCCCCCCCCTCCCTATCACCGTCACTTCAGCGATTCATTTTCGTTGTTGCAACGGAACACACTGTGGCAGATTGTAGTTTGAAAACAAGTGGCGCAGAGGACGAGGAAGTCTTCTGACGCAAACGATGCCTGTTTCCTTGTATTACGACTTCGCGAATCGTTTGTCATACACAGACGGAAAAAAAAATCCCAACACCAAGAAAGACTTGTGTTAGATAAACGAAATTTGGTAGGCGTGTTTATACATCTGAAAGATGACATCGATTCAAATTTCGCGCTTCGCGCATAAGTGTGGCGCTAGTAGCGCTACTCAGAGCTTGCAAATCAGGTTTGCTTTAAATACGCGCTGTAAAGTTTGTGAACGTTATTTACCGCTGAGATTTGACATAGTGAGTTGATGTTAGCCAAGAATGCCTTTAAGAAGACGAAGAAGCCATTATCAACAGCTCACCAAGTTTGAACGAGGTCGTGTAATAGGGCTACGAGAAGGTGGATTTTCTTTTCGTGATATTGCAGAAAGACTTGGCCGGAATGTATCCACTGTGCATGATTGTTGGGTGCAGTGGTCAAGGGATGGTACTGCCTCAAGAAGACCGGGTTCCGGGAGGCCACGTGGCACTACTGAGAGGGAAGACCGCCGTATTCGGCGTACATCTGTTACGCATCGTACTGCGTCTGCGGCAGAAATTCGAGCTGCAGTTGGTACCACAGTGACACAACGAACTGTTAGAAATCGGTTACTTCAAGGACAGCTCCGAGCCAGGCGCCCTGTAGCGTGCATTCCACTGACTACAAGCCATCGCCGTTTGCGACTCCAGTGGTGTCAAGCCAGAGCTCATTGGAGGACGGAGTGGAGATCTGTTGTGTTTTCTGATGAAAGCAGGTTCTGCCTTGGTGCCAGTGATGGCCGAGTGTTGGTCAGAAGGAGGCCAGGGGAACGCCTGCAACCAAACTGTCTGCGGCCTAGACACACTGGACCTACACCTGGAGTCATGGTCTGGGGAGCAATTTCCTATGACAGCAGGAGCACTCTTGTGGTTATACCAAACACACTGACTGCAAATTTGTACGTCAGTCTGGTAATTCAACCTGTAGTGCTGCCATTCATGAACAGCATTCAAGGGGGAGTTTTTCAACAGGATAACGCTCGCCCTCATACCGCTGTTGTCTCGCAACGTGCTCTACAGAGTGTCGACATGTTACCTTGGCCTGCGAGATCACCAGATCTGTCTCCAATTGAACACGTATGGGATATCATTGGACGACAACTCCAGCATCATCCACAGCCAGCACTGACCGTCCCAGTATTGACAGCACAAGTACAACAAGCATGGAACTCCATACCACAAAGTGACATTCGAAACCTGTATGACACAATGCATTCACGTTTGCAGGCTTGCATTCAAAATTCTGGAGGTTACACCGGCTATTAATTTAACAGTATTTCACATTTGAAATGCATTTTCTTGAGCTTAAATTAACCTGTGATCTTGAAAATTTAATCAATTAAACATGTTAACTTGACAAATGCATTGTCCAAATTTCATTACTCTACAATAATTTTTTCTTGGTGTTGGGATTTTTTTTTCCGTCTGTGTAGTACCCAAGATAGAATTGCATCTTCATTCATTAGTCTTGACGAATAAATACGCAATTGAAATTTTGGAACCATACAATTTTTCTGACATGAATTTGGGATTTTTACATAGTGATAACGGAACATTATTTCATATTGATGTGTGAATAGATGTTAAATACTAGGTGACGTGATGCGATGCAAATTCATACAGCAAGAATTGACTATGAACCCTAAACCCACCTAACAACTCACAATGTTTTTGAGTTATACAAATTAAATCCTTCAGAAGTCGATGAAACATATCTCGTGTAGCATCACATATTTGTGAATACGGCATTTCGAATTCAAAGGATCATATTGTTGCTCTATATTTCAATTTAAGCTTTTGCGGTTATGTTACTACCGATCGATGGTACTGAGGAATTTATATTTCTCCTCTGAAAACCACACATTCGTTCTTGTGTTACTTGCCTCTGTTTTGTGCTTAAGGCTTTCACCTCGTTTACATCTAGCTCATGTGAGATGGGAGTGGATTGGAGACAAAAACGGGAAGGAATTCGGCCATTCCCAGCGTTCGTCTCGACTGATTTTGTGAAACCATGGAAAACTGAAATCGGCATACCCGAAGAGGGAATTGAGCCTGCTGCATAATTATTCTCATAATGAAGCCTACCGCGAAAGTTTATATTAGGAAAGACAGCAATGAGAAAAGATTTATAGTAGCTAGTCAAACAATTAGCAATGTTAGCTAGCTTCACATGCAGCTGAAATTTCTAAATCCTTTTGTGTGTGTATTCTTTTTAAAGTCGAATATTATGGATTCATAAATGGTTAATCATACTTATCTGAAAACTAACATCTACGTGCCTGTGGTTGCTATGTGGAACATCTGACTAAACGTAATTCTGAAATTGTAGTGGATCGAACATCTCCGCGTCTTAGAAAACAACTATGGCAAGAGTACTTTATGTTTTTGTCCAGAAAACGATCGTTCGTAACGTATATATTTTCTGTTCTCTATGATGATTTCCTCTCTTGAGCTGTGTCAGATACAACGTTCAGGGATAAACACGGAGCAGGTAAATAAAGTTGAGGAAAATCGCTCCCGGAAGTAGCTGAAGCACCTTGGATTTATCATCTGTATTAGCCATCGTGATTGCAATCACGTTTCCCATTCTTTTACCAGAGAACAGACCAAAATATTTAAATCTAAAGATCGAAGCAGTTCAATTTCCCGTAAGATATGCTTGGAGGTTTTTATTTATTATTTTATTTTTTTAATGCACAGTCAATACACAATGTTATTGAATTAATTCCATCATGCAAATAGTACGTCATAGAACATTTTCAAGATGTTTTGAGAGCATTTTGAAGTAGAAATGCAGAAAGATTAATTTTCTAAAATAATTTTAATGACGAATTCATAATTATGAATAAAGCGTTGAGTTACAACACTTTCATCCTTTCTCTTTCTATGGTCTCGTAACTGCAAAACATATCATGGGAAGCCTTTTTATTAATTTTCGGCATAATGCCTGTCGGCGTCTCTGCAGGTGATTTTATTCTTAAAAGGAGATACCTTGGTTCGTTGGGTCATATTCACAAACGACGTCAAATTTGGGTTTGCTAATATTGGCTTTCCGTCTCATATTATTTCGGAGTTTCATCTTTTGTTTGTGTTTAGATTCCTTTACTTCCACAACATGCTCCTTTACATTGATAAAACAATCTCCTGAATTTACTAATAAAAATTATGATTTGGAGGAGTATCAATAGCTTTTGTCTTTAAGCTTGGTAACTGACAGTGATTTGGCGACATTTTTAAGCTTTGTATCTTTTTTGTTTTGCTTTTGGTTTTATGCCTTGTCGACGTCGGGGTGGTTAGATCCTTTAAGGACTCGTGGGTAAGCAACGGGAAGTAATTCGGCCGTGGTATTTTTTGACGATATCACCCAGGCATTCGCCTGGAATGATTTTGGGGAAGCCATCGAAAACCCAAATCTGAATGACCGGGCCCACGTCCTCCCGGTAGCTACCTCACAGTGTTACCAATAACCCACCATATTGAGTTATGCTTCTTCTTCTTGTTCTCTTTCGACGCCAATGTGATTTGAATCCTAAGAGTATTGGAAAGAAGAATCGGGAAATAATTTCAGCCACGGCTTTTTGAAGCAACTTTTTCGGTGTTCAGCTGGAGAGATTTACGGAAACCATGCCAAACTGAAATTGGATGTCCTACGGGGCTTGAATCCGCGTTCTGCCGAATTCCAGGCAAAATTGTTAACCATAACCCATCTGGTTTGGAAGGCAAGAAGTATTAGGGCTAGGGAGAAACAAAGGAAGGCATGAAAGGTTGCCCACTTCCATTTTTTCAGCTTTAAAACCTAAAACCGCTTATTTACATTGTCGACGGATTTACTGTTATTAATTATTATTATTACCACTGAAACTGTAACTACTGCGATCAAGTTAAACTTACCTTCTAAAAATTTTATGGTGAAAACAAAATTAAGGTGTTCTTATTCCGAACTACTGAAGTATGTGGAAATAACTACATAATTTATATTTCGTGATTTAGTTCACCATCTGAATACTTTCACAAATACACTTTCTACTTACGCTTGAAACACACAGTTCGATAACGCTGCAGCGCTAGAACGTGTGACTAAATCCATTCAAGCTCTGTTATTGGTTTTACAAATCTTTATCCGTGAGTAATTTAGCGATTCGTTTTAGTATTAATCATGTAATATCGTTTGCTAGCGAATTGTCAACTGTTTATAAAAAAAATACGGAGTGGCTATCAAACTTTCTAAAAAAGCTGTATCATACCTCTATATCAATCGATTTAATTAATTCAATAGTTATTATGATTAAAATAGTGATATTCGTCATTATTTTAACTGTAGAACTCCGAACTTTGCCTCTGAGCGTTTGCGAGTCTCTCGCGCGCGAGTTCATTTTTTTTATTCCTGGGTAAAGCGCTGGACATGAGAGGTCTATTTTATCATGAATTTAGTGTACCACCTACCAGTTATGCTGTCCCATGTGGCAGTCGTGTCTAGAACGAAGCATAATCGAAAGGCGAGGGGTCTCTCGAATTATGTCCCCGACTGTACCTGAGATTGCGCTGGTATTATCCAGCCCTGTGATGATGGCGTCGGTGGTACACTAGAGGATGGTAGGCTTGGAAATGACGATGCAGTAGCATCTAAGCTCCACTGGGATGAACCTGAAACAGAATAAGGAAAATATTTAGTAACACGAAAGAAAACAAATATGTAATATGAAAAAAAAAAATATTTGCACTTACCATTAGTAGTTGTTCGTTGTCGTTTGGAGTTAGACAGTATTGGAGTCCCATCACGTTTATTACGCTGCTGACTTGAAGTCGCTTGCATATCTGAAACATAAAAAAACAAATGTATATCAGTATCAAAATAAACATGGACAAAAATAAAAAAGATAAATATAGAACTTCTATAACTGCCATACCTTCAAAGATGAGCATTTCGAAATCACCACATTCTGCAGACAGAAAAAATAATTAAATAGAAAAATATGGCTTTATAAAAAATAATCACAAGTCAAAATTTAAAAAAATGTTCACTACCAATTAGTTAATTGGATGGAATATTCAGAAGTTCATCAATTCCTGCAAAAAGAAAATAAACCAATGATATGGCGACAAAACTAGCATCACTTGACTGTATAATGAACAATCACTAAAAATTCGTAGCATAATCATCAATTTGGCTTAAATCTGATAGTGCCGCCATTTCTGTGAAAGAAACATAATATATAGTATATATTTAAGATGATAATATATTGTATGCATTTTTTTACAAGTGTTATTGAACATAACTTCGTAGTTGAAGAGATCTTCAGACATGGCTACCGGAATTCAGAAGAGCGAGAGAGGCAACCTTACTCGTCGAACTGTGGAGCGAAAGTGATTCTGGGATTTTTTTTTTATTTTTTTTTTATTTTATTTTTTTTTTATTTTTTTTGATTTTTTTATTTTTATTTTTTTTATTATCTTTCATTCCCCTGGCTGAAGGCCAGGGGCGGGCCGTTGTAGAACGATAGTTCTTTTCAGCCTTCGGGTAAAGTATTTTTTTAAATTTTAATTTATTTACTCTTCTTATTACATTGATTATTTTTGTGCATGGGTTATTACATTAAATTATTGGGTCCTGTGGACACATTGGTCCTTGATTTTTATCCTTTTAAGGGGTCAATATTTGTATCATTTGTATGAACAGTTTCATGATTTTGGTGGTTCTCATTACAGCTGGGCTCGTCTTCTTCTTGTCGAAGGTGGGGCGGCCTGTGGCACCTAGTACAACTGCTAGTGTTGTTGTTCCAGTTTTCATGGGTGCTCCTTCTGGACGGAGCCGTGGAATGCCTTGTCCAGTCTGGTGGCGGCCGTGGAGCCCTGGTTCCTTGTGACTCGTCCTGTCTGGGGCCATCTTGTTTCGGGTGGTCCTTGATGCTTGGTTCCGATGTCATCTTGGAGCTTCTAGGGTATTGCTTCTTGACAATAGCCTTCTCTAAGTTTCGGCGAACTGGGCAGCCTTTGTATGCTGCTGAGTGCGCGCCCTGGCAGTTTGCGCATGTCGGATCTGCGTCCCTGGAGCGACTGCAGGCCTTGACGTTATGTCTTTGACCGCATCGGACGCAGCGTTCTTCAGCTCTGCAGTCCTTGGCATAGTGCCAGAATTTCTGGCACCTGTAGCATTGCTGGACGCTTGTAGATTCCTTTCTTCTCTTCTCGGTGTTTTTTCGTGGCGGCAGGTTGTTCCTCTTCATATTTGTTTCTTGGTTGGCCTCTGGTCTCGGTTTGGGCTCTTCTCTTGGCTTGTCGGGAAGTTTCTGCTGGTATAGGATGCCTTCATTCTGCAGGATCCTGATGACGGCCGGCATGTCCTGCAACTTTACATACAGGGTGCCCCAGTCAGAGGCCTGTTGGTTGGCGGTCGGAAGGGAAGGCCTCCCTTTCGTGGCTTCATCTTCTGTATGTCCTCTTGAGGCTTCCAGCGTTGATGATTCTTTGCTGGTGTTGGGCGATGCTGGAGATTGTTGGGGGAGTAGTCTGCGGCGTACTTCTTCCATGTACTTCTCTTCATCAAAATCATTGGCAAAGACTGTTGGAAATGGTAACTTAGCTGCCGGGGCTTCCATCTCCTCCTTTCCTTCGATGTCTTCATAGACTGGGCGCGCTAATTTTGCGTGTGCTGGATCGCTTAGAGCCCGGTAAAAGTCTTTACAATACCGGCTGGCAGGTGCCATCAATATATTTTGTCGAAGATCTCTACGCGCATTTCCATCCGCAGATAGTCCTTGGGGGCATAGAGGTCTCCATCAAGGCGGTTCCTCCAATAGCTAGGTGGATGTTCGTCATATCGGACTTCGTATTTTTCTCTGTCTGAGCTGCAGTAAAAGAATATTGGCCAATATTCTCTTTCTTGTTCCTCGGCAGCAGTTAACTCAATCGAATGGCTCCTGCTTCGGTAGCTACCCGGGGTCGATTGAGATGAGCCGCCGTCTGCACTGGAGGAGTTTCCATCTTGGGATGTATTCGGGCCCTTCTGTCGTCTCGGCCCGATAGGTGATTGGCTCCAGCATCCTCCACTTGGCGGGGTTGTGCGGCCCTCGACTCTTGGAGTGACGCCCTGGGCCGTCCGCTCACGGCCACTGTGCGGCAGTGACTGGACTTCGGGTCCTCCTGCTCCCGGCAGTGAAGACTGCGGCCGGGGAGCACCCTCCGCACTGGGAGTGACGGCTTGGGCTGACCTTCCGCCCTCCCTGCGGGACACGGACTGCCACGGCGCGTCCATGAGCTGGCGAGAATGCTCCCGTGGCGCCTCCTGGTTGCCGGCCGCGGCACCGTGACTCGGCTCCAGGCACTCCTTCCCCAGAGCGGAGATGTCCGGAGTGGACTGTACTGCAGCACGCAGTGCTGCAGACTGAGCGCCCACAGTCTGCGCGCCGTGTATATCCCGCGGCGCTCGTGGTGCCGCCTGGTGGCGAGTGGGTGTAGCGCTCGGCGAAAGTTGGCGGTGCTTCTTTCCCATGATGTGCGCGCGCAGCCAGAGCTGCTCGACAAGACGTCTGCCCGACTGATTCTGGGATGGCTGACGCAGGCTTCTTATACCTCTCGACCGGCATGTGTGAGCTTAGCGGAGCATGTTCAAACCGGTCCAGCAAGCAAAGACCGTTGAACGCGGCTTCATACATGGTGGTGTGGGGGAATGCATGTGACAGTTAAGAGGCCTACCAATAGAACAAAAGAAGGGTCAGCTGCGGCTTCACACCTGTGGGGAAAGGCAGATGGGGAGGAGAACAATAGGCAGGTTAAGTGGCCTAATTAGTGACGTATGAGTGCATCCAAACAGAGGTTAGTGAAAGGGAGGGAGAGGAGGGGAGGGGGAAAACAATAGGTGTGAAAATGATTGACAGAACAATAGAAGGTTACAATGTATCTAATTAGAACAATAGGCGGCGGCATCCTTTGTGGCAGCGTTCCCCCAAATCCACACTACTTGCGCATTCAGTTGTATTTCTTTGTATGTTTTTTTATTTTATAAATGATAAACTCTAATTGCCAGACGTCCCCTTTTGCTTCTCTTAATTTTCATAACTTCAGAACTCATTTCCATTCTAATCTAAGAGTTTCTTCTTCCTATTACCCCACCTCTAATGACCGCGACACCGAAAAAGCCTAAAACCATAAGGAAAAAACCTCATATTACATCCCATTATATTTTAATATTTAACCTACTACTATTCCTATCATTTCTGTTAAATTTCATCACTTTTTTTGCTTTGGTTTATATTTAGTCCAAAATCTTCCTTCATTATTTTGTTCATACCATCCAATAACGTCTCAGTATTTTCAGGCTGTTCTGATAAAAGGACAATGTCATCAGCAAGTCGTAGCATACTGATTCTTTTCTCCTCGAACGCTTATGCCACATGCAAATTTTTCTTTTATTGCTTTTATTGCTTCCGCTAAATACAAGTTGAATGTAAATTGGGATAGACTACGACCTTGTGTTACATCATTTCTAATTAATGTGTGGCTTTCATGATTTCCCACCCTTCTTACAGTCACTTAATTGTTATATAAATTATAAAGTATTCTTCTATCTCTATAGTTAAGACCTAACTTCTGTAAGTTTTTGAACATCTTGTCCCACCTAACATTATCAAAAACCTTTTCTAAACCAACAAACGCCATTATAGTATTTTTTTGTCCTACTTTCTAACATTAATCTTAAAACTAGAACTGCTTCTTTTGTACCGCGGTTTTTGCTAAACCCAAACTAATTTTCTCCGTCTTACTATCCTTTTTATTCTTCTGTATATTATCAGTAATTTTGAAGCGTGTGATGTTAAAGCGTATAGTGTGATAATTCTCACATTTGTCAACTTGTGCTTTGGAAGTATGAAGATGATACTTTTATTAAAATTTCCCGTTTCGTAACTGCTTCGCAATCAGTTTGAATAGTCTTTTAATTCCTTCTACCAGGGATTTCAGAAGTCCTGCAGGAATCTCATCAATTCCAAACACCTTATTTGATTTCAAATCATTCAAAAGTCTGTCCAACTCTGTTCCTAAAACAGGATGTCCTAAGTCGTCAATGTCCACATCACCCTCTTTTTCCAGTACACTGTCGTTCAAATGATCTCCATCATACTGTTTCTCAATGTATTCCTTTCATCGGTAAGCTCTATCTTCTGAGTTTAAGATTTCTCATTGGTAGCTTTAATGTTTGTACGTCTTTTCTTCATATCTCCAAGATTTTGTTTGATCTTCCTACAGGCCACATCTACTTTACCTATGACCATTTCATTTTCTACTTCATACTTTTCTTGCAGTCAGTTAGCTTTGCATTTACTGTTTATTTGATTACTGAAATGTCTGTTCTGCTCTCTTACTGAGCATTCTCCTCTGATCCATCACCTCCGGCAGCGCAGGGCATAGCGTGATGGGCTTGGGTTGCAGGGGTCACTGGTAAGTACGATTATGGGATTTGTCATGCATTATCTATATGTGCAAAGTCTAGAATACGTTGAGTACTCCGGTAAATAGTTACGAATTGCATAGTGTGTGGACTTTAAGCCAAATGAAAAGAAAAACTCCAAAATTTCCTCTGTAATCTAATTTATTCGGTTTTCATACCTCTCTTACCTTACTAAGTAGTAAATGTGCAGAATCCTCTAATTGCTTACTGTTTTATGTGTGTGTATTTATACGGCGCTCTCCAGCTGAGAAGTAAATACCTGGCACTAGATGTGATCACTCATCCTCCTCCATTCCATTCTCTGTCAATACAAGAGAAAAACAATTGCTTTTACACATGAAGAGATATTTATTCTTTTTTTTTTTGTTTAGTTTGGTTAACTCTATTACTGCGTCCCTTGTATATTAGTGGAGGTGTATTTCATCATGAATAAAACTGATCGTCCAGTTCTGAACACTTTTAGCTTTTGTTTTATTTTTGCCTGCATTATATTGCAATTGGCGCACCATCTTTGTGTGTCCCTTCTATGCTTTCCCAGCTACAATTAAAATTACGACTTATAAAACTCAGATAAATTTTCTGCGAATGAAAATACTGATTATTGTTTAAGCCCATATGATTAGCCATTATTAAGCTCGGCAGTTAAGTCTGTCCAGTGATTATTATAGCTATTCGGCTTATTTCACTGCCATTTAATTTGACTATCCACCTGCTGACACCTCTGCATCACCAACTCGCTGAACGCCTATAATGTTTCGCCTACGTTTAACTTCGATGAAAGGCAATGATGCCGTTAAGTTTTACGTTAATCTAGGAGTGTACTGTTAATGAAAGATTATTTGTCAATTTTTTCATAATTTCTAGTGAATTAAGGTATTTTTTTTTTAAAACTAACTTTACCGTAATTGAAACAAACATGGTTTTCATAAAAATCAAACGATATTACAATATATTATACACTCCATTATTCTGATGAAAATAACAATAATTCTGCTGTTTTCCTCATTAGAAATAATCAGTCTGCAGTACCGTTTCAATTTTAGTTGACATCTCTTTCCAGTAATAATGCGATTTGTTTACAGTATTTTGATAATATTTAAAGCGAATTTCATGTAAGTTGGTCTTTATAATTTTTAAGCGAATAAGGGTAGAAGACCATTTCACTTGCAGATGAAGGGCTTAAAATACGACGAAGAATTTCTTGGGACCTTGAGGTAAATTGCTAACAGCAGTATTTCCATGAAAAGAGTGTCTTCCTGTTGTTACTCTCTTATTTTATTTTAATTACATACTTATGGTTCGTGTTTATCAATGTCTACATTCTGCTTCTTCAATCGAATGTGATGTTTTTAGTGGCTCTGTAACACGTTTTACAGTTTTTCAGTGTAAGCTGTTTTCCTTAAGGTTAATATCTGGTACTATATATTATACCCTATTCAACACCTGCTGGCAGCTCAAAGTCATGTCCCCCGACCCCGCTCCTCATCTCAACACCCCCTCCAGTCTAGTTCCGGCATTCGTAGCGATAACTTCCTCGTACTCAGAAGGAAACTACGCAACACACGCTCGGAGCAGTAGACATCAAGAAATTGACAGTTCCAAGTTTAACCTTATTTTTGTTTAAATCAGTGGTGTAAAGCAAGTGTTAAGTAACAACGACAATCCCGACGCGTAACTGAGACACAGTCTCAGTTTCGCAATGCTAGAAATGGAGGCAGATGACACTGGCCAGGCGGTCGGTGAAGGACTAAGGACGTACTACAACGTGGTGAATGACGAGCGCGATAGCAGTCGACAGCAAGACGTCTCCGGCAGCTTCTACCAGCAAGCTATTCTACCAGTACAGCAGCAAGCAGCTTTGCAGTTGATGGACCAGCAGAACGTGGACGCAGTGAACCAGACTTCGTGGGAGAACGCCGTTCGAGGTAAACAGCGACCGAGGTCGTCGTTGCCAGAAACCAGTGACAACGTTGCAACAAAAAAAGTCAAAACTCAAGAATCAGGAAGCAAGTGCTCTAACTTAAATTCCACAGTCACATGTGATAGTGAAGCCAACAATTTTTACTTGTTTAGAGAAAGTGATGGTGGCCCATTCTATGTCTTTGCCGAATATGATTCAGTGCATAGTGATCAACAGAATCTCGGTAGGTTACACCCCATGACTGTAGGAAAAATAATCCGAGAATCAATACCTGGCATTAAATCTGCTATAGTTAATATTAGTAGAAAAGGGCGTAACCGTGTGCAAGTAGAACTCAACTCGGCAGTGTGGGCAAATTGTTTAGCTAAAGTCAGAAACCATCCCAAAAAAATTAAGTTCTATATACCACGATTTTGTACTGTAAAGGAAGGGCTTATACGTAATGTAGACACGTCCTTTTCGGAAGATGAGCTAAAGAAAGAAATTGAGTGTGATACGGAAGTCTTACAAGTCCGTCGGATCATGCGGAAAGTGGTGCGGGAAGGAGCAACAGAACTAATACCTCGGCAGCTAGTACAGGTTACATTTCTTGGTCAAAGGCTACCAAACTATGTATACATTCATAGCACTCGCTGCAGTGTTGAACCATACGTGGGGAACGTGGTAACTTGTTTTCACTGTCTCCGTTTCGGTCACACAAGTAGAATGTGTCGCAGTGCTGCTCGTTGCGCAAATTGTGGCGAACAACACGACACGAAGGAATGTACTTATCAGGGAAACCCACACTGTGTACACTGTGGGGGTAGCCACCGTTCAACGGATCGTATTTGTCCCGAATTCACTAGACAGAAACAAATTAAATTTCGCATGGCCCATGATAATATATCATGGGAGGAAGCCATAGCACTTGAATCAATCAACACCTATGCGAAAAGGACTGCCGTACCACCAACCAGAGATGTGAACAATTTTCCGCAATTGCCTGTTTTACGCTCAGCACAGAGCGCGGTACAACAAACTAGCTTTTCCTCAAAGATAACGGCTCTGCCTCTACCTCGGACCAGCATTCCACCTACGAGCCGCCGGCATCCACTTCCTCAACAACAGCTCAATCGGCCGCCGGTCGGCCAACAGAACTCAGCTCAAAACATCCCGTCTGACTTATACTATGATGTCAACAGACCCCACATAGAGCCAATCACCAACAATCCCTATAGACCCTCACCTGTACCTATAAATGAACAGATGATAGATAAGATTTGCGAGATGGTTGTAACGATATTCAATATGGCCACTTCCGGAATTTTACCATCCAATCTTAAACAATGTGTCACCAACTTATTGCTAAGCAACAATGGCGGGGAATAGGGAAGTGAACAATCTTTTATTCTGGAACGCACGTTCTGTTCGTTCCAACAAAGAAAGTTTGCACCATCTATTAAAATCGTACGATGTATGTGTTGCCGGAATTGCAGAAACGTGGCTTAAACCTAAGGAACAATTCAACATCCCTGGCTATAATACCGAGCGATACGACAGAGCAGACGGTTACGGTGGAGTGGCTATACTAATTAGAAGAAACATACCATTCCGCAGCCTGAAACTAAGGAATGTAATAAATGGTGTAGAAGGATGCGCAATAAGAACGCGCGTTAACGGTATTGAATCGACCATACTAGTAATTTATCGTTCTCCAAATACGATTGTAAGCAAGCAGGTTATTAGCTCCTATGTGAAACAAATCCCCCGACCTGTAATTTTAATGGGCGATGTAAACGGTCATAATCTGGTTTGGGGGAGTGAAAGAACGGACGTTGTCGGAAGACTGATAATGGAGGTAGCAGAAGAAGAGGAACTAGTGGTCCTTAACGACGGCTCGTACACAAGGATATCAAAACCAGGAGAACGGAGATCAGCTGTAGATATAATTCTGGCGTCGACCCACCTCTCCCATACAGCCGTCTGGACAACCATAAAAGACACCAGTGGGTCAGACCACCTTCCCATTTTTTTCTCTTATCAACGACATCACATAGAATACAAAGGAAGAAAACCCACGTATAGATGGAACATTAAGCGTGCCGATTGGAGCGCCTACAGAAAAGCAGCAAGCAATATATTCTCAAACTTCAAAGAAACCGGGGATACGCAGCGCGACTATGAGAAAATATTAAACGGAATAGAACAAGCGGCTCTTACGACGATTCCCGAAAACCACCCAGTCAAATTAAAGCGAAGAAGATCTGCAGTTTGGTGGGACTCAGAATGTACCGCGGCAGTTCAAGAACGAAAACAAGCCCTAAAAATCTATCGACAACACGCAACGGAGGAAAACTTTATTCTTTTAAGTAAAATTCAGGCCAGAGTAAAACGCTTCTTGAAAAGGAAAAAGCGGCAAAAGTGGATAGCCTTTTGCGAAAACTTAAACCGTAACACCTCCCCGATCACTGTGTGGAACGAGATAAGAAAATTCCGTAATTCATCGAGTAACCGCTCAACTCATACCGCAACGCAAGAGGTGTTAGAGAAGATATTGGAGAAGATGACACCACCATCAGTAATAAACAAGATCTGCCTACAGGAAAATACATCCAATGAACAGATACTACAGCCATTTAATCTGGAAGAGTTCGAAACGTCTGTCAGTAATAGTAAGAACACATCGCCTGGGCCAGACAACATCCATTACGCCATGCTCAAATATCTACCAAGAAAAGGCAAGTTAGCAATTCTAAAAGTAATGAACGACGTTTGGTTACAACGCATTGACATCGAATCTATGAAAACTGTAAGAATAGTCCCTATCCTCAAACCAGGCAAGGACCCATGCGACCCAGCATCATACAGGCCGATTTCTCTCATGTCTTGTATGTATAAAACCCTGGAGCGTATGATTAGGCTCAGAATAGAGTGGCACGTGGAACACTATATAAAACTCCCCCATTTTCAGTACGGTTTTCGCAGAGGCCTGGGTACGCTTGACGCTCTGGCACACCTAGTTACTG
Source organism: Vandiemenella viatica (assembly GCA_031002005.1). Lineage (NCBI taxonomy): Eukaryota > Metazoa > Arthropoda > Insecta > Orthoptera > Morabidae > Vandiemenella > Vandiemenella viatica. The sequence continues at coordinate 286,248,010 of CM061921.1, forward strand.
AGTTACAAGAGAGCTTGACAGCTAACAAGTACACAACGTGTGTGTTTACAGACTTGACTGGAGCATATGATAATGTTGTTCCAGAAATTCTAGTACAAAAGCTCCTCCTAATGAAACTGCCTGAAACATTTATATTAAATCTTTGGAACATTCTGCAAAATAGAGTTCTGATAATTATGACACCAACTGGCAAAATTGGTCCTCGGCGTACAAGTTTTGGGCTCCCGCAAGGGTCTATCCTGGCACCACTCCTGTTCATAATATACTGTAGTGACATTGGCATAACACTGTCACCAGATACCTGGTTTATACAATATGCGGACGACCTTTGCATTTACAAAACATCCAGGAACCTTCAGGACACCTATTTCTACCTTAGCCAAACGCTAACTAAACTCAAGACTTGGCTAAAGGAAAACGGACTCCAAATATCACCAGAAAAATCCGCAGTAATAACCTTCACCCGGCATAAGGTACTGGCAGCTGAAAACATAAGACTCGGACCATATACATTGCCACTCCTAAAGTGTATCAAATATTTGGGATTATACTTAGACAACAAGCTAAGATGGACGCGTCAGATATCTGAAACAGTTGGGAAATGTGATAAAGCAATAAACATACTCCGAGCCACTAACGGTGCTTGGTGGGGGGCTGATCCCAAAATCTCAATAGCTCTCTACAAAGCCATGGTGCGACCTCACCTAGATTATGGCTGTGTACTTTACGGATCCGCGTCCGATCAACTTCTGAACCGCCTGGATAAATGTCAGTACCGAGCTCTTCGACTCTGCTTAGGGGCATTCCTGTCGACGCCAACCAATGCACTGCTAGTCGAAACCAATGAAATGCCACTCGCACTGAGGCGCCAATATCTCAGTAAAAAGTTTATAATAAAACAGTTCCAGAAAACCGGAAACGCGCTTACAATAAAAATACGCGCCCTGTGGGCAGCAACATCAACCTCTGCTTACTGGACCCACAGGAACAGCCCACCTCTAGTTGCGGCCATCGCTGAGCTTAATGAATATCAGACACAAGTGTTCTCTCTCCCAAGATTACCATGTTACGAAGTTGACTACGAAACCCATATGATCCGGAACGAGATCGTAGAAAATCTGAGATATTCAGAGAACGCCCTTAGCAACAATAATCTTCTAAATGACTATCTAAGTGGTATGGGTCGAGTGGTATATATATATACAGATGGGTCAAAGACTGGCAACATGGTTGGGAGTGCCTTTTTTGACAGCACTAACATAGTGGAAAGGTTGTTTAAGCTGCGCGAGGAAACATCCTCTTTCACAGCCGAACTGTTTGCAATACTTAAAGCGCTGGAATATGCGCTAGAGATGCGCATTCAGAATACAGTTGTTCTTACAGACTGCAAATCGGCACTGCAAAAACTGGATGATGGAATCAAAGATAGAGGGAGGACTCCACTTTTGTATAACATATTGGAGTTGATGACCGACATAAACAAACAAGGTATGAAGATCTCCTTTATCTGGGTCAAGGCGCATGTCGGACTACATGGCAACGAAAGAGTGGATGCTCTTGCAAAAATAGCCGCACAAACAGGAAACCCAGTTGAACTTCTAATAGGAAGTGATCTAATCCCACTATTTCGCCAAAAATGTATGGAGACCTGGAATGATATGTGGAAATCCACTAACCAACACAAAGGAGCACATTATAGGCAGATACATCCGTTGATACCAAGGACACAGTGGTACCAAAAGAAATACGCCACAAAAAAAGCAGTCACCATAATATCGAGACTAAAATTCAACCACGGGAGATTCGGAAGCCATCTATACAAAATAAAGCTAGTGAACTCCCCTTTTTGTCAATGTGATGGGCAGTCCGAGGCCGACACAAACCATATATTCTTTGGATGTAATAAATACAAGGAAGAAACGGACACCTTTTGGGAAGACTTGAAACATTGGGGTATAAGATATCCAGTCAATGTCAGCCATCTCCTTGCCTTAGGAAATATTTCTATATACCAAAAGATGGTACATTTTATTACAAGAAACAATATAGAGATATAATCGGGAGATCCCACCCCACTCTTCAATATTGCAAATAGTTACCGTTCATGGAACACTAGACGGTAATGGTTTTATTACATTTTAACCTAATAAACTATAAAAATCATGTATTATCAAAATTTACTGTGAAAATGTTTAATCTTTAACTCTCCATCTAACCATCTTTATAATTTTATGTCCTCATTGTTGATGTGTACTTTCTTAATGTTATGTAAATTATTATTTCTGCTGTATACCATTCGTAAAGTATGTTTGATCTTATAATATAAACAGTGATTTGTATATATGGTTGGGTAAATGTGAGCGAATCAGTGTATATGTATAAATAGAATGTATATTGACTGTATGGCCAACAGGCCAAGTGTCAATAAATAAAAATTAAAAAAACACCCCCTCCCTACCCCTCCCTACCTACTTCTCCGCACTAGCCGCTGTGTCCAGGTAGGCAACTGGTGAATTTCCCCTTCTCATGTATGGGTAAGGGCAGCGAGGTGGGCTTAGAGCAGACTGATATAGCCGCCTCTGTTAATTGAAAGGGCTATAGCAAATTTTTTGCTATATATGTAGAACATGTAACGGTATTGATTGAAAACTTTTCAGTTACAACTCTTCGCTTTTGTCAAAATGTCATCTCTTGTTTTCTTTTTTCTGCCACTACAGTGTGACATTATGCTACTAAATCCTCTATTGTAATAATCATTTGTAGTAATTGTTTGACATTGCAAGCCATTAGCGTTATTTGCAGTACGTATTGTATTAATTTACTAGCGTTGCGATTAATATTATAAGTTTAGGTTGCTGTTATGAGGTGTTTATTACTTTCCATTCAAATACTTTATTTACCAAGAAAATTTCTAATTTACATAGGTACTCTGAAATCACAAATTTGTGGGTGGCAGATGGTGCTTTGCACCAAAAGTAATCTCTACTCTGTACATTTCCAGTCCCGAACACCACGAGGAAAGAAAGAATTCATATAAACATCACTGAGGCATCTTATTTCTCTAATCTTATCACTCCTGTCATTGCGGCCCAAATAGGTTGGTGGACGAAATATTTCATCGCACTCGTAAATGAAAGTGGATGTAGGCATGTTTACCAATAAGATCAAACGACACCTACGTCGCCTGTCCACCAGAGTATCCCAGCCGAATCTACGAATCAGTTCTGTGACGCTTTCGTAAGGACTGTGGCGAGCAGTCACGAATTGAGCGTCTCTTCTCCTTACTTTCTCTATACTGTCAATCAGCCCCCTACGAAACGGCGCAGAGTAGCCCAAAAGTGGACACAAGAGAGTTTTTTAATCTATCGCCTTTGTTTGTGCATTACAATTTTTCAAGACTCTACCTATGAATCGCAGCCTTGAACTTGATTACCTACGACCGAATTAATGTGCAAGTCCCACTTCATGTTGTTTTGTACGGTTACGCCCAAATACTTCACGGAATCAGCCATATCAATAACTGAATTGTTTACATTGTATCTCTGAACAAATGGATTCTTTTTGTTAGTTATGCGCATTGCCATGTACTATTTACAGTTTAGTGTAAGTTGCCATTTGTCGCACCATGCCAAAATAACATCCAGATCGCGTTGAATTTCTAAGCAATCGGCCGAATTCCTTATTTCCCTATTGATGACTGAATCATCAGCAAACAATCTCAAACTGTTATTCACGTTGCCACGAGGATCATTTATGGAAATTAATAAAAGAGGTTGGCTCTGTTACACTTCCTATACGATACTTCCCATACGTTACAATAAGTCATTGCTGCTATCGCCTCACCAGAACATTACAAGACAACATTTCTTAAATGTTGGATCATTTAAGTAATCTGATTGGCCAGTTAAATTTGCGTCGATCACTCTTGCTGGATGAGGCACAACAGGGAGAGGAATTTCAGAAACCTTACCTTCCGGTCAGTAGGCTCTCAGTCGTAAGATGTCCCAGTAGCTTCAGCAAGAAGGATTAGCACTGATTTTAGGTAATACTTGCTCTTCCTGGATGTGTACGTACGGTGGTTTGAATTGGTGAAAGAAGAAGAAACATCTATGACGAGTTAATCTTTATATATATAAAAATCTCGCGTCACGATGTTTGTCCGAGATGAACTCCGAAACTACTTAACAGATTTTGATGAAATTTGGCTTACTGTGTGTAATTTGGTCCAACTTAAAAGATAGGATAGTTTTTAGTTTTAGTTATTGACCTTAATATTTATCATTGCGAATTCATTCTGTGTTTGTCATAGGACAATGGTTTGTAATTATTTGTAAGAGCCATAAGTTTGAGCGTTCTGGTGGCTCAGTGGTTAAGGCGTCTGACTGGAGCTCCAAAGGTCCGTATTTGAATCTCTGTGCCGGCGGTGATTTTTATACGCACTTAACTCAGCCTTCACCTCCAGCGCAGGGGTGGAATGCGCAGCCAATAGAAACCTAGTCACCAGGTCACTACGATCACATGTAATTATTATTATAGGTTTCAAATAGATGGCGATGTATTAATTTATCAACACAACACTAGGTTATCTAGGTTGGGTAATGTAGCAGGACGTTATTACGCCACACTACAATTTATATTTTTCAAATTATTTTAATATTAATTTTATTCAGATTATATTAATTAAACTGATCATGGGCAGCCCAAATTGTATATGTTTAACTTAATATGCAAGGGTGTTTATTTGAGAGGACTAAGCGCAAATATGCGAGTGTAGGATTTCTGTTTAAAAGCAAGGGCTCGACCAAGGGGCGGAATTAGTGGCGTTAGCCCACCACTGTGACGCCTAGGGACAATGGACCGATAGACTGTCGCCGTTCAAGGCCATCGCATCGCCCCGTTCTAGGGACACGAGGAGGTGAAGGTTAAACACCTTCCTAACTGACGCGCAGGGAACGCTGGCAAAATTGCCGCGAATTTCAATGTGCTACGACATCACGTGATTTCCAGAAAGCCTGACCTGCCAATGAAAAGAATCCTCAGGGTTTTCATAAGTTAAAACAGGGCTTATTCTTTCTGCCCCGACATGTTTTCTTCGCCGAGAGGAAGGAGGCCACCTTTCCCAAGAGCGATAGGGGGCTTGGCAACGGTCCGAGACGGTTCGACTCTGGGTGCATCGGAGAATAACCATCCTATGGTCACAGGCTGGTGATCCCCGTCTGGTCGCTGCATCGAGATCACACTGAGACGGCTGTGCAACCTCCACCAGAGATGCTGTCTTCCAGATGGTAATGTTCACTCGCCAGGTCTGGAATCATTGTGTTCTTTGAGACTGCGAATGACCCCTAAGCGATTTGAGACAGACTTATGCTCACCAAGCAGACCTAATTCTGAGCTAGCTGGCATTTTTATCGAACGTTATGTGTTGTGTAGGCCTTGCAAATCACAAGTTCCATATTTTCTTTAATTAACGGCGCCCGAGATTAATATTCATATACATGTACATATGTCTTAATTGCTGACATTTACTATCGTTTTATATTGTGCATACTTGTCATATTTTAATAATCTAACTTCCTTAGATAATTTCCGATTAAAGTAAATTCATTCAATTGTTTGCTTGAATAAATCGGCCAATTGTAACGTCTAGGCTTGTCTGATATTCCAGTGATTTTATGTTAACATTAAATTTAAATATGCCTAGTGGTGTAAAAGCCAAATGAAAATAAATAAATATCAATGTCAGTTTCCTTGAGATCTGGCAGTGTTAAGATTCTTGCCAACCCAAAAATAAATTCTTTAAATAATTAAAATTTATCAAGTCCCCCCCCCCCTCCTTTCCAAAAGCTCTCTCATTACAGTAACCATCCAGTATATGGCGTTGTGTTTCGATTTATTTCATGTTACAGTCTACTCCACGTCATATGTGTTTATGTATGACATAACCCAGTTTCGTGAATTTTTCGTGTAGTATCATTTTTATAATTGTGCTGTGTATCGTTTGTATGTTATTATATTCACACACATGAATATAACATTGAAGAAAACGTTACGATAAATTCAAAAACGTGCAAGTATTTGTTGCTTGCTTCTCATTTTTCTTCTTCTTTTCGTTATGGCCAGCTAGGGACCACGTTTCAATTTCAATTCTTCCCCAGTTGTTTTTTTTTTTTTTTTCTTTCTTCCTCTCCAGTACTCCTTCATTATTGCACCGTGACTTCTCTTTCTCTCTTCAGACCATTTTTCACCCGTTTTCTTCTCCTCTCTACCTTGGAATCCTGCCATATTCGTAATCTGCTTTCGAAAATATTTTCTTTCCATACTGTTCACTGATATCATTTCGTTTCAAATCTTTCTTAACCTCTTGAATCCCAAAAAAATATTTTAATATGTTTTTTGTTAGCCTGGTGTCATCCATGTGATAGATGTGTCGAAAAAATATCATTCTCGTTTTTTCTGACTGATTCTGGTTTTTTTTTTTTCAATGTTATGATATATTTCCTCATTAGTTCTTATCTTCCATTGTACTGTATTTTTCAACGGGCCAAAAATTTTCCTTATAGTTCTCCATTCCAATACTCCAAGCATATCCAATTTCTATTATAATAGTGAATGGTCTGGTGGCTCAGGGTTAAGGCGTCTAGCTGGAGATAATAAAGGTCTCCGGTTCGAATCCCTGTCTCGGCGGGGATTTTCATAGGCATTTAACCCGATTTCCCCCTCTGGCACAGCTTGCTGTGTAATGTGAATTACGCCAGAACGTGGTCGTGATTCCATGTAAAACTGTAGGTCTCCTGTACCCGGCAGAGTTGCCAGGTTAGGTTAAGGCGACGACAGGGGTCAAATGCGCAACTGACAGAAGCCCTGCCAGCAGGTCATTACGACAACACGGAATTATTATTATTTAATATCAGGCATTTACTTGCATAGAGGCATTCCAGTTTCAGCACTGCATTATAGTGTCTTATTTTAAGACTTTTAGAAAGGCACTTTTTGTTGTAATTCAACTATTTTTATTTTTATTGTTGCAAATTATAAATTTCAGTGAAATGCCGCCAAAAAAAATCTAGCCTCAACAATGCGTGTAGCAGAGAGGCACGACGCAAACTTGTTGAGAGAGCTCATCAATCAGCAGAACAAATCGCGGCAAGTAACGAAGTTCAAAGAATCAGGACAGCAGAGCGTCGTATGCAAGAATCTTAAGAACAGCGTGATGAACGTCTGCGACAGAATATATCGAGAACAAGAGCGGCACGAGAACAGCATATCGCAACATTTAGAGAAAGAGAAAAAGAGACAACAAACCAGCCGTGCATTAAGACGGTCTATCATTTGTTCGTCTTGCCTTCGAATATGCACCAGACATTGATTACTCTGCACATTCTAAAATTGCAATCGGTGCAATGGACACAGTATGCCAATACTGTCAGACGTTGGAATTCCGCAATGAAGCAGCCGGCATGTGTTGGCATCAGGAAAAGTTGTATTATTACCACTTCCCACTCCCCAGAACCTTTGCAATCACTTCTTGCTGGCGAATCAATCGATTCGAAATTGTTTCTGCGCAAGACACGCAAATTCAATTCCTGCTTCCAGATGACGTCTTTTGGAGCAACTAAAATTTGCGATCTCACATCTGATGGACGTCATTTTGAAACTACATTCAAAATACATGGCCAGGAGTACCACAAGATTGGATCTTTGATGCCGATGCCTAATGATGTCCCGAAGTTTCTCCAAATCTATTTTATTGGAAGTTGTGAAGAACACGTGACAACTCGGTGCCAGAATAATTTCATCGAACAAGTAGAAGAGAGAGCAATTGTGGTATTATAGGAAAAATTTTTGGAAAATAATAATCAACTTATTCAATTGTTTAAAAGAGTGTCGCCACAATTAAAAAATTACAACTATGAAATTGTCATCAAAGCTGACAAATTACCATCAAGAGAACACGCTGGCAGGTTCAACGCGCCAATTGTAGATGAAGTTGCAGTTATTATAGTTGGTGATCCAGTTGACAATAGAGCCATTAAAATCACATTTCGAGATAGCACTGTTAGTATAATTTCGGATCTACATCGTTCGTATCCACTGATATTCTGGCAAGGGCAGGATAGATATCACATCAACATCAAACAGTGTGATCCAGTTACTGATAAATTTAATATTCAACTATTTAATTCCTTATTTTATTAATACAGTAGACCCGCGGTATTCCGAACATTGGCCGGATTATCGTGGGCCCACTATAATAATTTCTTATTCTTCTAATTTTTTTTTTTTTTTTACTATTTAATTTCTTATTTTTTCAGGTAATGAAACAAATAAAAAAGTTACTTCAATGAAGTACTACGCCCATCGATTGATGATTAGACGTAATCAGGATAACTATATCCTTCGATATCGTCAACTGTACCATCAGTAACTCGTGGATATGTACGCTAAGTTTGAAAACGAACGTTTGCGATTTATTCGATACAACCAGGCTAAATTACGATCGGAGGAATACATCCACTTACGAGATGCTATTATCGGCAATATAGATGAAAATTTAAATGTCAGTGATATCGGTAATGCATTTATTTTACCTTCAAGCTACATCGGCTGTCCACGGAACATGCAGGAATATATACAACATGCGATGACTTAAGTACGTCATTATGGTCATCCAGATTTTTTTATTACATTTACATGTAATCCGAATCGGGAGGAAATACAAACTTTGCTATTAACAGGCCAACAATCAATGCATCGTCATGATATCACGGCACGTGTGTTCAAACAAAAATTAAAATCATTGATTGAGTTAATCGTAAAACATTCGGTTTTCGGTAACACGCGTTGCTACCTGTATTCGATTGAGTGGCAAAAGTGAGGTTTGCCTCAATCTCACATTTTGATTTGGCTTGAAGTTAAAATCCGTCCAGAAGAAATTGATTAAATAATTTCAGCCGAAATTCCGGACCCGGTAATTGATCAAGAATTGTTTGATATTGTTACCAGTCACATGATCCACGGACCGTGCGGTGCTTTTAACATGACATCACCATGCATGGAAGATGGAAAATGCAAGAAGCGTTTCACAAAGGAATATACGAATGACACTGTTACGGATATCGACGGTTATCCGTTGTATCGCCGCAGAAAAGCTGAGAATGGTGTCCACACATTTACGATGCGAATATCAAATTCTAGAAACCAAGTTGAAATTGACAATCAGGGGATGGTACAATACTCACCATTGATTTCAAAAACGTATAAGGCTCATTTTAATGTCGAGTTTTGCAGTTCTGTAAAATCCATTAAGTACATTTGCAAATACGTTATTAAAGGCAGTGATTTGGCCGTATTTGAAGTAAAAAAGTAAATAAAATTGACTAAATAGCACGATTCCATTTAGGTAAGTACATCAGCAGCAAAGAAGCTATCTGGCATATTTTTAGTTTTCCCATACATGAAAGAGACCCTTCTACCCAGCATCTTGCAGTACGTCTTTAAAACGGTCAACGTGTATATTTCACCCAACAAAATATTCTACAAAGAGCACTTGAGCCACCAATAACGACATTAACTGAATTTTTTCACATTGTGTCTAAAATCTGATGTGTTCGGCCAATTCGCAAAAACATTATTACATACCGATGCTCAATGCTATTTTACATGGAACAAATTAGGTAAAAAATGGGAGCCACGTAAACAAGGAGAACCACGTCCTTTGATCGCAGGCAAAGCCAAGACATAAGGACGACTCTATACAGTACATCTGAAACAACGTGAATTTTCTTTTTGCGTTTGTTGTTGATGAATGTTCCAGGACCAACTTCCTTCGAATTTTTACGAACAATTCATGGTCGAGTGTTCAATAGATATCAAGATGCATGTCACGAATTGCAGTTGCTGGTGGACGACAATCATTGGAACCTGACACTTGCTGATTCAGCGTTGACATCCACGCCGAATAGTATTCGTCAACTGTTTTCAATTATTTTGACATGTTACCCAACACAATCATCGATTTTGTGGGAAAAACATAAAAACAGTAAAACTGGAGACATACTACACCCAGTTAAACAAACAAACCTATGCCCAGATCTAGATTTCACACCAGAGATGTGTAATGAAGCATTAGTGTTAATCGAAGATTATGTATTTTAATTTCAAATTTACCACTTAATCATTATGGTATGCCATCACCTGATCGCCCGGCCACCGAGTTAGTTAACAGTGATCTCCAACGAGAACAGCAGTATAACAATGTGCACTTAGTTACAATTATTGCGAATAATGAGCCATTACTGACAGCAGAACAAAAAAATAATCGGATTATGCTGACTGTTGATGCTGACAAGGAGGTTTATTTTTTCTTGGATGCACCAGGTGGAACCGGTAAGACATTCTTAATATCGTTGATCCTTGCGAAGATACGGTCGCAACAGAAAATTGCATTGGCAATTGTATTGTCAGGCATTGCTGCCACTTTGATAGATGGTGGGCGAACCGCACATTCAGTATTTAAGCTGCCACTAGACATTCATAACAAACCAAACGCTATGTGTAACATTAAAAAAAAAAAAAAAAAAAAAAAAAGTGGAATGGCTGCAGCGTTGCAAAAGAGTTCAATTATAATTTCGGATGAGTGTACTATGGCTCATAACATTCGCTCGAAGCATTTCATAGAACTATGCAAGATTTGAAAGGCGACGATAAACTTTTCTACTGTCTGGTGACTTCCGACAGACATTACCAGTGATTCCTCGCTCTACTTTTGCCGATAAGATTAACGCATATTTAAAACAATCGTTTTTATGGCGGAATGTCGAAACACTTCGATTGACCATGAACATGGGAGTACAATTGCAAAATGACCCGTCGGCATAAGTATTTTGTAAGCAATTGTTGTATATTGGAAACGTTGAAATTGAACTGCATCGAAATACACAATACATTAAATTTCCAGACAAATTCTGCACTGTTGTTCACTCAAAAAATGAATTAATTGAGAGTGTGTTTCCGGATATATCAAATAATTACTCAGAACATAATTGGCTCAGTAATAGTGCTATTTTGGCAGCAAAAAATGTTGATGTCAACTAAATTAACTTCCAGATACAACAGTTGTTGCCAGGTGATCTGATGTCTTTTAAATCAATAGACACTATTGTAGATGAAAATGAAGCCGTAAATTTTGCAACTGAGTTTTTAATTTCTTTGGATATACCAGGAATGGCACCACACAATCTTCGGTTAAAGATTGGTTCACCGATTATTCTACTTCGGAATTTGAATCCACTTAGATTATTCAACGGTACACGTTTGGTCATCAAAAGGATCACCGGAAATGTTGAAGCAACTATTTTGACTGGAAAGTTTAAAGGAGAAATCGTCCTGCTACCACGTATTCCAATGATACCGTCAGAATCTCCAATACCATTTAAAAGGCTTCAATTTCCGATTCGTATGGCTTTCGCTATGACCATAAATATGTCTCAAGGCCAAACAATGTCATTTTGCGGCTTGGAATTGGAAAATACGTGTTTCTCCCATGTGCAGCTATATGTCCCTGCTCACGTGTAGGGTAACCATCCGATCTATTTGTATTAGCAAAAGATAGGCTAACCAAAAATATTGTACACCAATTAGCGCTAAGATAAATTAAAATTGTAAATTGTAATAATTTAAAATAATTGTTAAAAATCAACTTCATCTACCTCATTTATAAAACTGAAATTTCAATTTATAAATAAATAAAAAATAATTTATTTATTTTTATAAATAATTTTTTATATATATTTCCAATTATGTAATTTGCAATAAAATGTAATTAAAATTTTTATGTTCATTTGTCCTTAATTTCAACTATCCGAAACTCTTTACCAAATACTTTTGAATTTTCAAATCGACTAAAACATTTTTTGTCTTTATTAGTGAATATTAATTTGACTACATTAGGTAGTTTAGAATAACATTGATCCAACGTACTATAACTACTGAGTCACAGCAACGCGTGACCGGGTCAGCTAGTATATATATGAGAGATATATTTTATGATCTACTTGTCATAAGAGCTGTTATTACAGTAGTATCTAACCTAAATAAACTACCATATTCTGAGTAAACGAAATCCAGAGATATAATAATGACAGCATAGCCAATAAACTCGTAATCTATTTCAGATTATTATCCATAGAAAATTCACATCCCTTTTTAGTGTTCCTATCCAAATGAACAGTAATTGAATGCATAATTGACAGCAAGATATAATTTTTAATTACAATGGTAGTAATTTTAACTGAGAAACTAAGATAAAAGTGCAAATTATTTCCTATTAATAGCTGAGTATACAGGACAGTAGCTTTGGAGGGGAAACTTGCTAATGCTTGTACGAGTTGCTTCGTGGTTGTTCTTAGGATACCAAAGCTGTGCTCGAACCCGGACTTCGGAGCGTGCGCCAAGGCGAATGCGCTTGCGCAGGGGCGACGATCAATGGGTGACAACCAGCGGTGCTGGGCTGGGAACAGTCAGTGGCTTCGCGACCACCAACCATGGATCATCTGCTCCACAAGCTGCGCCAGAACATGGTAACACGCAGCTGCCCATCAGAGCTTTAGCATTTTCCCCGCCACGTATTAACTTTTAGGCTCAGTAAAACTTCAGACTTAATGGTTTTGCAAGACGCGACGGGCGCGGTAAATCCAACTCGTTGAAGTTAAGATTTCTAAATGTAGCCGTAAAAGTGTTGTACGAGATATGATAGTTAATCGTACAGTATTTTGTCAGTACCATCCATTTATCAACAGTGGGAAACAATTAACTATTCATTTTTTAACATCTACGGTTCTGAACCCAATTTTCAACAATAATTGACCTCTCTGCTAGAAATACTTTTCCCTACGCAACTTTTTTTACATTTCCAGCTCAGATGCTTTAATAGGTTTGTAATTTTTCCTTAGGAACTACAATAACTGTACCTGCTTTACGTAGTATCCGTATTTATAAATTCGGAGGGAATAAGAGAAAGTAGAGTAGATGCTTGTATCTAGTTAACGTAATGGTACAGAGCTGAAATTTGAATGAATGCGAAAAGAGTCATTATTCGTTTTGTTTACTCGCCAGGCCAGGGGGTCGGCGCGTTTTGTTTTGAGGCTTGAAGCGCCACACAGTCTGCCAGGGCTCTTTTTAATGGGTCGTATAGTTTTTTATGTGCTCTTCAACTGACAACGTCTTTGAAAGACAGCTGTTTTGTTGATTGTATCTCTGGTTTGCTACTGTTGTCTGATGGCCACGAAATTACATCACGGGACGGCTCGCAGATACATTATTAAATTTATGAAGAGCTATATTCCAGCACTAAACATGAAGCTTTAAACAGTGGTGAAGCTATTACTTTTTTCTCCTTAAAGCATTCGTACAAACCGTGTAAACTTGCCAGTATTTTCTTAATATTTCATAATAGCTGCAAATTACGTTTATCGCCACAATTAGCGACCATTAACTGTATGAAAGGTAAGAAAATTATGTACCTGCTTGAAGGCTGACATTTTTTCGTTTCTTATTGTTGCCTTAAATGGTGGAATGCAACAAAAATACTGCGCGGGCGTAGTGACAAAATGATGCTACATAACTTTACAGTCTATAAATATCTTTTTAAACTATAATTATTATGAAGAAAGATGCACATGTCCCAAATGTTTGTCAGATATTTACTGTATCAAATTTCATAGCAGAAATGAAACTGGTTTAACAACTTGGTACAAACACAAAATTTCCTTAAAAAATTGAAGCACATCGCGTTTGAGAACTCTGAAATATCAAAAAACATCAATTTTTTAAAGATAATTAATTAAAATTTATTTCCGACAGGTTTTTAAAGGTTCTATAAACTACAACGTATTTACTCGTTAAACAGTTTACAAGTTTGACTGCTTTACACAAAGGTACACAATTTTCTGTAACACCGAAAACTGCGGGTTTGCATCTCGGGGCTTTCAATCGTCAGCTAGTTAAATATCTTCTACATGCTGACTTGAAATGTTCAGAACAACTGTTCAGTGCTTACTCTGAACTGGTACCTCAGTAACAACAATTTGAAACAAAATTTTCCTTGAATTTTACAGTAAACGTTTTGTTTAAATCGTCCATATAAATTGATTAGAACCAACAGAAAAAGTGCTGTGATTGTTTCTTAACTACCTGCGAATGTAAGGATAGTTCCTAGATCGTAATGTGTAGTAGGCCGTTTCCAAACAAAAGCTTCTCTGTTCAGCTGGCCGTATTGATTCTACAGAACAAATGCGCTATGACGGGATTGCATGCCCGCGCCGTAGGGAGTGCAATGTTGTCGTACACCGTTTCAGATTGCAATCATTCCCCTAGACGTTCCCGTAAATTACATGGGGTGTTGCCTTGACCAGGAATGTTCTTACACAAAAATTTTCAGTCAATGTGAACAACTCGCGTGTACGAAATTTTATTTTGGTAGTCCTACAACAATGTAAACTAGTAACAATTGATAATACGACTATTATCTGCAACTTTCATTGATTAATAAAACCTCTGACTGAGTTAAGACGAACAAGATTCATCGCAAACTATATAGAAGACGTTTACCCAAAGTTATAAAATGTTTGTATAAAGGACCATATACAATTACTGCCAGGAAGAATAAAGAATTAAAATGAAATATTAATTTAGGTTTAAGACAGAGGTACAGTATATCACCGTACTTTGAAATAGGATATGTAAAAGAAATACTTCTGGAATGGAAAAACAACCTACCAAATTATGCTTTAAACGCAAAAAAATCTCATCATGTACTGAGAGTGTATTTGTGGATAATCATGTAATTATTGAAGATCTGTTACCTGCTACAAATAATTTCATGCTTATGAAACTTGCAGATATCGAAAAGTTGAACTAAAGTAATAGCATTTTATGGTAAACATGATTACATCAAAAATTGTAGTAGATGACAAATCAGTTTATCAAGTTAGAAACTTCATTACCTATTACGTAATACATCACATTCTGACGAAGTCGATATTCATCAGAAAATGAAAGATTTAATGTGATGAACGAAACTATTAAACGCGTTCTACAGAAGAAAGTAAGGAGGAGTCCTTGTTAAATTTTTATAAAGTCGATACCAACAATTCAGTTTAGAAGCGAACGTGGAGGAGATTTTTAAGTCACGTAACAAGATATAATAAACAAGATAGCAACCGTAATAAAAGAGATAAAGGAGGAATTAGAAGTAACAGATCTTACTGGTGAAGCAAAAAAATACACAACAGAATAGAAAGCACTTATTAATAGAATGGTAGGCGATAAACTGATTAATAAACTATAAATACAAACCATCGTGACGATCCAAGACCAGGCGGAAGGATCTAGGTAATCCCTAAATTCAGCGATAACAACCAGGAGCCTAAAACGTGAATAAAATAATTAAAAAAAAAAAAAAAAAAAAACAACATTTTGTGCCCTATCTGCTATAGTAACTGACTTTGTTAAATATAGTCAATCATTTCATTTATCGGACAGCTAGAGGTCTGACACAAATACATTTTTATGTTATTTTATATTCGAACTATAATTTTGTCAAGAAGTATTTGATAACCTCAGCTCCTGGGAAACACAATCTCGTATACGAGTTAAAGTCACTGTACATCTGTTTATCAAATATGATTAATTTATATCGTTAAAAATTTCATGTTTGTAGGCATGCACAAGGTACAGTAATTTTTCTTTATATGGTCCCCTGTATTGTACAAGTTGGAGTCAACGGATTTGTAGACAGTATGTCCTAAGATCGTTTGTTTTAGATCCGAACAAGACTTCAGTTGCTAAATAAACAGTTTACAGCACCGTTCAAGAATATATATAATCGGTGACATGGTCTAGTTTTACACACTGTCTTCGCCGTCGCTAGGCAATGGAGTCACTTGTTGTACCTCTTGACATTAAAACATTTTCAGAAAGATAATTTATTGGTTTTCCTCGATTTCTTTGCTACGATCACGAAAAAAAAAAATTCTGTGCGGCATAATATTTGTTTGTAAGTAGCCAGAAATTACGCTGACAGAGGAAAAGACTTTTATATGAAAATATATATTGGAGTTGCACTGTTTTTATAAAATTATTTTGAAGCGTTTAATGTTGACAATGCTAGTCCTACAAAGATTGCGAAGTTGGCAGCACTAATTCGAAAATCAGTCTAACGTACAGACCTCACGTCTCTAATACATTTTCTTCTACTAGAGTTTGTACTTGATAGTATCTAGTGGTGCCAAAATATTTCCAAATCCTCCAGAACCAACTTAGTTCCCCAGGCCAACAGTCACAAACAATAAAATATAGAAATTCTTACTCTTCCTCCATTGTACCTTAATAACAACGTTTGTGTTCTACAAAATAATACCGCTGCGTAATGATCGACTATATTTTCGCCATTCAGTAACTGTTCACTACATGGGTAAGTGGTGACGCACGGGCTTGGCAGTCTGGAAGACGTGGGTTCAAATCCGTGTCTGGTAATCCCGATTTCGGTTTCCTTTGGTTTACTGAAATCATTCCAGGGCAATGCCGGGATGGTTCCTTCAAAAATCCATTGCCGAATTCCTTCCTGTACTTACCTCCCATCCTGATGAGCTGAGTGTATAGCCCGAAGCAAAACTACTGCCTCCAAGTCGTTTGTTAGTAGAGCCCTATTATCACTTGTAACGTATGCAAGTGTTTTTTTTTCAGTAGCGTGCGTACCAAACTTTTTTTAAGGATACAAATATCAAAGAACAAATTAGCATTTGTTAAAAAAGCTTTTCGTAAGGACCTTGAGGAAGAGGAATAAGATAATTGAATGATTTATACACTAACAGAGCTGCGAATATGAACACTAAGTTGTAAACGGCATTGATAGCAATTATAATGTAGATGTCGATGTGGGTTCTGTTGATCGAAAGAAATTTTGTCAGTAACACATTTACTGAAAACAGTCTGGTTCATTAACGAAACAGGTTCACTTCCAACAAACTTTCCACTGACTTGTGCGTATGAATAACTGCCAGGTATCCGGGCACAAATAGTAATCACTCGTACACGCTATTCTATTGGATTCTTGCCTTATTATCTCTGCATACAGTTGGCAGGACTGGCTGAAAAACATGTCACGTGCGCCTAAAGAAGATACCACATGCTACCCGACAATTTCTTTTTGTTTTTCTATGCATACTCTCTTCGATGTTCCAGAATCGTTCTGTAAATACACCCCTGTTCATGGCCTCTACCACCACGTCCTGGGTTCATTGGTGCCAGCAGCAAGACGTCTTCACATTTCCTACCACGGTCCCATGCGTGTACCATATGGACCTTTTGATACTGGTTTAAGTGTCCACAAGCACGCAAGTTCTGTACAGACATATCACGCAACGAAGTTGGGTTGAGAATGACAGGGTAAAAGATGAGCGGAAGACATACCTTGACCATGAGGTAGGGCGGACAATCCAGAAATAATTAGGAACAGCGTTTGGAAGCGAAGATAGTTCCACTCTCATAAACTGACACGTGACTTCAGGCATCGTGGCGTGAGAAAGTTTTCATTTATAGATAGGAGACTCTGGGATAGGAATAAGATACCAGGGAACTTGGTAATCAGTTAAAAATATGCAGTAAAACACAAGTGAGTGTATAGGGAACTTATCACAGTGATATCAACACCATCTCAATTAACAAACATAAAAATTGTGACAGTCTTTCACTGTGATATTAATCTTCAACGATAGCTCTGCCAGAATAAAGGCGAAAGTTAAGGTTGTCCTCTCCTGGACGTTGAAACTCATATGGTATTACCTTCTCTATGATGAATTCAGTTCAAGGGTAGAGGTGATGTCATACACCGGTCATCGTGTGTAATAAATAACGGTGTTATACAATATGATCGTTCTAGCAACGTAACTAATAGCAATGCAATCAATCCTTCACACTGAATGGAAATGTTGCAGAACTTCTCTTACCTATTTTTTTTCTTAGTTGGTATTCTCAATTTCGTTAATTCAGCTGATGCTGGTGCTAACGGAGAATACGGAAATTAATAGGAAAAAACATACAAACAAATAAACAGAAATATACTTTCAGTTGAAGAAAATGTAAGATAAACAAATATCCCTTTACAACATTGTTATAAACAATAACCAGGACATCAAGGAACATGGGTAGTCATTTTTACTATGCAACTTCTGCCTCATTTGAAATCTGTATTTGGACACACTGAAGAACACAGACAGGCTGTTCAGAAAGTTTTAGGTATTATAAACTTCACTATCTACATAGCATATGCTGAGCCTTCACTATAAACTAGGACAGATACGAAGTTCGGATATACAGTTCCTTTCCTCTGTGTGTTAGTATTGTTATTTGTTTCTGTTGTTAGATGTAGCGAGTTGGTTATGCTGTGTTTGTTAGAAGCAAAGTGATGGCGTGTACAGGCTTACTGTTCTAAAAAACACCTGAAGTCCCAGTTTAACATCTCAATCCCAAGGACGAATCACCATCATACAGTATCATATGCCTCAACTCCATAAGCACTCGGAAGAGATTTGAGGCTTTGGTACACAATCTGAATATCACGAATTGTGAGCTACCACCTCTCCTGGCCAAATCGCGAAATGTGAAAATTTCTCCTACCAGCTGTCCTTGTGACAGAACGCCGGAGATTTTTTTACAGTTTTTTTTTTTCTTTTTTTAGGAATGATATTTTTCCAGTATAGGTAGTTTCGAACTTTGCTACCTTCGTGTAGATGTACAGTGTATTCAGCATGCTTTACAACGTATATATTAATGCTGTAAGTATATATATTGATTTTTAAATCACTTAACAATTCTCTGAGTATGACCTACTTGTTTTTTTTTTTTTTTTTTTTTTTTTTTTTTTACAAAAATACAGATTACACAAAATGGGCACAACAGATGATTATATATGTCCAAGCCCCTAGCCGGACTCGAACCAGCAACCCGAGCAACTGGAAGCCAACACGTTAACCTCTCACCTGCCAAGGTCGGCGGCGTGTGCTTTTAATGAAAGCAATAAACGTTGGAAGCCTTATTAGGACCAACTGCAGTAGGATGCGACGAGAGGACTTGCGCTGGTGTTGTGGTTGGACTGTCGTCACCTGTTACATGGTTTTACGTTCTTTTATTCCCTCCAACGTTAAATGATTATTGCAAAGTGACCAGCGCACAACGCTTTTGTGTTTGGTCAGGTATTTTTCTTAAAATACTAATTATATATTCACGTGTATGAGGCTTGCTAGATTTTTTAAAGTTAACAAATTGGTTTCCTAAATCCTAGACTTACAATTTTACTATTAGTTAAAGGAATACTATTGTTCCGGTTGTACACTTCACAGTTTATAGGCTTTCATTTTATTACCTTCGTATTTGGAATTTTTTATTGAGCTGATAATTTTTTATAATTCGTGGTTCGTATTCCGCGTTAAACTGTGTATCTCCTTTACTCGCTAGGATTTCCGGGATAGGGTATGTAAGGAGGAAAATACTGCCCACTTTATCTCAATACCAGGCTAAGCATACCTCCTTCTGAAGGGTCCAACCAACCTTCGGGTCGAGTATCAAGCTTACCCTTTTAGCCTTTGATAGGCAATCTGACTATTCTTTTATTATGGTAATAGTGCCAGTATTGGATAGATTTGTTTAGTGTGCTAAATACATAGCTGTTGCCGCATTATAATTCCAGGAGAACAAAACGATACGGAAAACATGTCGAAAAAGATAATCTTGGCCATTAAAAACACGACATAACAAACTTCTGTTTAGATGAGATTCGAAGCGATTGCATCATAAATACGGAGTGATGTATGACGATATTTTACTGACGAAAATTTAAAGGGTCATAACAGGCGAGGTAGAATTACAAACAAATTCTAGTGACTACTCATCGATATTGAAAATACATCGTAATATGTCATTTGTTTGTGGTTAGGACAGCGAAGATTGTTCGCTGGTGGAGGTTATTTGGTACCGGTGTGTATAATCCCATAGTTTTATGATAAAGTTTCTTAAACGATCAAACTTGGAAGCTGATGTAGTTTCCATTCTGATATTTGAGCGTTAAAATTTAATAGAGTACATTAAGTTTTATGTTAGAGGACAGTACTTCTGAAAATGAATTTTATCTCTAATATTCTGGAAAAACAAAAAGCACCATCAACAGTTTACTTAATTACTCTAGTGTATGTCAGTCGAACAAAGTAACTATATAATTAATAGATTTGCTTTTAAGTAAACAACTCTTCACTTGTTTTCATTCTAATTGACTCTGTCAGTCTACAGACCTTCTTATTGGGAATCTAGTCTGTTTTATTTTTAAAATGGCAAACTATATATAGCTGCAAACTCATCACAATGTCCGAACAGGAAATAAATCTCGTCTAGATATTCAATGCGGCCTTTGTTCGTAGAATAAAGACTTTCAACGCAGGCTTTATCTAATAACTGGAAGTTTATGCATTCGATTTGCCTGTAGCCTGTACGGTAAACATTTAGATTGCGAGAAGTAACTTACCTTAAAATGGATACTAATTTGTGTATACTTTTAATTCAATCCCTTAGCTTATCGACGTCACGTCAAATTAAAACGTATTTAATTCTACTCATGGAAGCGCGGGCTACATATTATTCGAAAATCCATCAACATCTAGCCAGTAAGTTAACGCGTGAATCACGTTCAACGAAAATTTATCCTAAATTCCTTTTCAACGTCACATCAAAATGAATCTTAGCTTTAACCCGTGGCACAAAATTAATCCTAAACCCCATCAAAACTCCACCAGTAATTTTTGAACTAATCGCGTTTAGCAAAATTTGATATTAAGTAGGTAAATTTCAAGTTTTCCGATATCACATCAATATGAAATTTGGCCTGTTTATCCGCGTCACAACGGGATGTAAATTAATCCTAACCCCACAGAAATCGTTTTTACATGAATCGCGCTCAACGAAGAATTATCCTAAATTTATCATCTTACGATGTCACATCAAATTGGAGCCAAAGGCTGTACCTTATCGAAACCCCATTAAAAACCAACCAGCAGTTTTCGCGTGAATTTAGTTCAACGAAAATTTATTCCATATTTCTAATTTTTTCAATATCACCTCAAATAATCCGAGGGTCCACGCGCTGTACATCAATCGAAACACCGACTAGCAATTTTTGTGTGAATCGCGTCCAAAGAAAAACTGACACTAATTTATTTCCGACATAACATCCGAATGAAACTTTCCTTGGACTGTACATTAATCGAAACTCCATCAAAATCAGGTCAGTAGTTTTTGCATGAATCCCGCTCGTCCCAACTTGCAGACAGATACATTAAAAAAAAAATTATAAAAATTTAAAAAATGATTCATTCTCTGCACCGTGTTAATAGTATCCCAATTCATTTTAAAAAAATTCTCAAATGTATAGGCTGTAGTGACCCTGTCAGCTGATTGACAAGAGCGGACAGGGTAAACTTCTACTGGAGTCGTGGATAAGAGTCGATCATAAAAGTCGACGACGGTTCTGATATGAATATTCATCATAGGTCCCTACTATAACACTGACATGTTATATGGCTCAGCATATTCAGATATAATTATAGGAATGGCTGAGAAGGCTAGGATAAATTACGGTAAACGGCATTTACAATATTTACACATTTATTTATATGAGAATGACTGATGTATAACGTGAATATTTACAGAGTTTAATTGGCTTTGTAACAAAGTCGTCATGCGTTTAACTGCATCATTAGAGATATGGCCAAGGACTAGGCGAGCATGTAACTGATGGGCGCCTCGCAGCCCAAACTAAATGGAATATTGATAATCTCCCTGTAAGACTATGCTAACATGACGGTGACCAAACGATTGACCCTCTGACTATCCACACCTCACTATCTCAGTAGAGCCCACCTCTTCTAGTCTGCGACCTCCGCCTGTGCTGACGCCTCCCGGCGCCCGCGTCGATGTGGTACGTTGGAAGACTTTCGTAGAAAGACAGACAGACAGACCCCTGCCCCCAGGGTTTAAGTAGAATCTCCCCTTCCTATTACCACTGTGTGGAGAGGGCAATACTCCTGGTTAACCTGCTGTGTGAAGTCATTTTACCAGCTTGCAGTAATTACTGGCGCTTGGCAACTGGTGACTTACCGATCGGCGTGCTGCTTCTCCTGGCCGTAGCACTTAACCATTGCTTAACTATTTCATGCTCGCCCGCCCTGGATACCGACTTGAAAATTAATAGTTTTAGGCAAAATTTTTCCTGGTTACAATTTTACTATAAGTATAGATATTCTTATATTCATTTGTTTACTTCATTTTGGCTTTTAGTCATTGTGACCTTAATGCCATGCAATTTTTGTGAAATTATATTTTGAAGGGTTGTACTAGCAATAAAGGCGATCCAAATATTTTTTTTTCTGGCTCAACATGTGAGAGTTGGATATTTAAAAATAAATCAGAGGCCGTTGATGTTTGTCGATTTTAAACGATTTTTGATACCCGGTCTAAAACGGAACTTACATAAAAACTTGAAATAAACGACAAATACTTTCTTTTAACATAGTGCCTCCGTTTAGAGGAAATCAGGCAAAAAAAAATGTTTTCACGTTATTTTGCCATGTAATAATACTGTTTTATTGAAAAGTGCTCTCAATTGAAAGCTCATTGCATTGTAGTATGATTTTATCAGAAGCGAACGATTGCACTAGCTGTTCGAGCATAACCTGAAAACGTTTCTGGCATTGCGACTACCTTCTGCCCTGGCACGTACGAGATATCTATTAAAGTCATTAGAGAACAGAACAACAATTACGCGAGGCACTGCTCGCTCTTATTCGCTCTTATCCGGTTTATTCCCTGACGTAAAACATTGAATGTCCTCAATTATCTGCTTTATATAACCTAATCTTCGTCTTCCTCTACGGATATTCACCCGGTCTATTTTCTGTTCTAAGAAATTAACTTATCCTGCATGTTTTTAAACGAAAATCTCCATCAGTGTATTTTTCCTATGAGTTTCTCACTGAATTTCTTTTCCTCAACCGAAATTTCCAGAAAATTTTCTTCTCGTACTTCATCTTTCCGCCTAAAGCATATCGCATTGCATTTCAATTGCCTCAATTTTCTCTCTTACTGGCATTGCCAAGCTATACATTCATTTGGTGCTGTGCTTCCTACATAGAGTTCTTTCTGTCTTTCGACCTATTAGAGTTCTCTCTTTGAAGTAATTTCTACTTGCTATTTTTGACTTCTTTCTTGCTCTCGTCAAGAGTTGTAGTTTATTGCATAAAAACGAATTTATTTACTTCTTCTATTACATCTGATTCCGTTTTGTTGTTTCTACAGATAATCTTATAACAAAATAGCGAATTTCATCACCAAAACTTGTTTGCAACTATGAATTTGCCAAATTTGTTCCTGTTTTCGAAGAAAAGTACATACAGTATCTCAAAAATTGTACAGGGAAACGCTGAATAAATAAACAGCATTACATTGATTATCTCTTTACATCACAAACGAGTATATGCCATCTTTCTCCCTTTATTGCTAGCCAAAATCGGTTAACGGTGTATCATTTTAAAGATTAGATTCTTTGCATTCATAACAGCATTAATTAAGAAAGGAAGTTTTCCAAATCCAACCCGTAGATGGTAAAATTTTGAACATTCAAGGTAACGGGTGTGCGATAGTTCAGAGTCAGGCTGCTAGGCTTCGCTGGCGTCGATAAGAAGTGATCGCATTGCCGCTAGATAGCAGAGATACTGATAAACTGTGTGTGTTTTCTAGAGTAAGGAGCTTTTCGAATATTTTTGTTATGGAAACATTTCATCATTTCCAGTTGTTTCGTAAGACGTTGTAAGTGTTTTACTACGCACCTGTTTCAGTTGGTAAATAAACAATTACTACTAATGAGCCTGTTCTTCTTTCATTCTACTACAAACTACCACCTCGCTATTCATCGTATTTTGACACGGGCCGCCTAGTTAATTTAAATTATGCTTATAGAAGTAAATGTTCACGGTATGTGGTTTACGTTAAACAGTTTCAACACTCAGGTACTTTAAAATAATTTTTAACTAATAGGTCTAATACTGTAAGCAAACCAAGAAACAATTATTTATGACTGTCACTGTAGGTTACCAAACTGAAAAAAGTGTACAACGAAAAATAGCTATCAAGTTCAAGACCAAACGCATGGTATTCGAATAGAGCGTAGGTAACACGATTATAACTAAACTCAGTTCGGTTATGTAAGCTGATACTGTTAAATAAGAAGAATGCCGACGTTGGGTCGATGGTGACCCCGGCGGAACGGTCTATTAACGCGGCAAAGCCACACAAGTATCGTTTCACGAAAAGCGACATCTGTTTTCAAGGTTGCAAAAGGACGATTACGGTTGTTAACGGTGTAATCCACACAATTCATTTCTACCTGTACAGCCTGCAAAACGTCAAATAAAACATTCTGTAGCAGAGATTAGTCAGTTCAGATCTATTTGTATTTCATTGTAATAATTCAGATATTTCTTTGCATATGTGTTATTTTGTTTGTTTTAAAACTGAAATAAACATGAGTAACTATCGTTCATGGTCATTTATAGCAACTTAAAGTGACTTTCCACTTTTCCTACTGTCAGTGGCGGCTTAAATCTTCAAATTTTAATCTTCAAACTTAGAAACGCAGGCTTTTGAATTTAATCTTTTATATAAAATTGTATTAATGCCTAAGTGTCAAGAGTAGTGTAAAAACTTCAAAAGTTGAATAAAGTGCTCAGATCCATGCTTTCTGTTTGCTTCGGGCGTCAACCTCGCTGTCATTGGAGTCATTAGAGGTTGTGTGTGTGTGGGGGGGGGGGGAGTTACAAATTTGGCCATGGCCTGTTTGAAGGAACGATCCCGATATTCGCCTGGAGCGATTTCGGAAAAACCGATACCTGGATGACTGGATGGGACTTTCAACCTGCTTCCTCCCAAATACGAGGCCAGAGCGTTACCGCTCACCCACCAAATTGGATTTGTCTGTCAACGTCGTCTCGACTTTATTTCATCATGGTGCAATAAACGGCAACTTTAACTGAATTTAAAACGTAAGAACAAAAATGAACCACTCCTCCGCAGGAAAAAAGTAGGATGTTAAATCCTTGGAAGGAGTGATTCAGTAATGCACTTGGAGGTAGCAATAGAAATCAGGAAGTTTTGGGATCGGTCGTAGATGAAGCTAGTCCCATATTGCAATTCGTTGGTCGATTTTTTTTAAGAATCTTAACCGACGTACAAATGAAAAATCATACATAATCCGTCTGGGTCATCATCTAGGAAACTGTAGTACTCTATGAACTGCGTATCAAATAGGATTATGTTGACAGTATCGAAAAAGAGAAGACGGTAAGTTACGTGATTGCGTTCCACACACTAGCCTTACGGCATTGCCACAGACTTTGTACAGAGGTTGTGCTGGGATGGTCTTTCAAACAGACAGTATAGTTTCCGCTTGAATTTATTGGCTAATCTGCAAACATACACCTTCATTTACGACTGCAGTAAAATACTTCTCCCACGAACGTATTTGCGTTGCAATGATGGGAGAGATAGTAAGGGTGCCATAGTGGTTGTTATACGTATTGTTTCCTCCATCGAGGAATGAGGATGTAGTATGGTTTCTGAAAAGCACCCTCTCCCACTCACAATGTTGGGCACTAATAATGAATGGTGCACTAAGCAGAAACTATTCGTGTGTGCGTTTAGGCAGCAGCACATAAAAGTGTCAGTTTCGGAGGGGAGGGTTGTGTTTTAGATTCTGTTTAAAATAGGTATTGGGCTCCACATGTTGAAGAGGTTTAAATCATAACAGACAAAAATCAAATCACTGTATGGCAGTGTTGGCTCGGCCGCCAAATAACAAAGTTTTTGATTCGCGCGTAATGCGCCTCTTGTCGTTGCTAACCAACCTAACCCGGTGATCCTACAGCTAAACGTGGAATCAGAACCAGGGAACCGTTCTGGCGTACTTCACATTACATAGAAAGTTGTGCCAGAGGTGAATGTCGGGTTAAAAGCCTTTGAAAATCCCAGCCGAGACCAGTATTCGAACCGGGAATCTGTCAGTCTTCAGACAGAGGCCTTAGCTACTCAGCCGCCAGACCACTCATGATAGTATTTTCTTGAACCGCACCATCTCTCATTGAAACAAGACATTTAGGAGTGGCTAAACAGACGTAGCTGACAAAGAAAGTGTAAGACATGTATTTTATAGATTTGAATTGTTTTTAGCAGGGTCCCTCTCCAACACTAACTCTGCGAAGCCAGATAACTAGATACGTCGTATTTATTTAAGGTGATTTCCCGAATTTTGATTTCTGTTCAGGTTTACGCTAGTACCTGGAATATCGCGTACAGATTAAGTACTGTTTGTTGACGCAATCACGGAGCGTGGTGGGTGAGCGTCACATTCGGGACGACGTGGATTCAAGGGTCCATATCCCTGTCCGGCCACCTAAAAATAACTCAAGATGATTTTTTTTCCTGCTTCTGGCTTTACTATCTGTCGGCGTCGAGGTCATTAGATGCGGAAAAGAACTGGGGACAAGGAACAGGAAGGAATTCCGCAATGACCTTTTGAAGGGTCTGTTCTAGAATTCGCCTGGAGTGATTTGGGGAAACCATGGTAAACCCAACTTTGGATGGCCGGACGTGGATTCGAACCCGCATCCTCCCGAATGCGATGTCAGAGCGTTACCACTCACCTCCCGCGCTCGGTCCCAGATGAAAGCATAATCCTTACCCGCCTCTAATGACCCCGATGTCGACGACGCGTAAACCAAAAAAAAATGTATATAAACCGACATTACCTAACATAATTAGAATGTTTCAGAGCATTTCTTCTTCTGCTTTGTAATTAAATGTAAAAAACATTGGCGCATCGATCTTAATCATACATTAAATTAAATACCAGTAATTCATACTTCGTCTTTTTTTTTAATCATAAGGGGATACCAAATGTAAATTAACCATATAATTTTCAACGAAAATAAAGTTTTAAAATAGTTGCATGTTTTTGTTTGTCAAAGTTGTAATGTACAGTGTAACCTGAAGGTGAATGTACACTGTTGGTTTTAGCGGAGTAATTTCCTGCACATTGATCGAGGGCGCGCCACAGCCCACGGGGTGAGCTCTAATAAAATTGCCCGAGTAACTTCATTATTTTCGAATCATTTTCACCCCAAAACAACTCGGTTCTGGTTGGGCGGTTTTCCTGAAACCACTAATGCAAACGAGTTAACGGCGCACTGACCACCATAATGCGATCATCTCGATAAAGCGGTTAGCCGTGCGCGCTGCGCATATCCGATCGACGCCAATGCAATACGCTCCTCCTCCAAGGCAGACTAGTTTCCGATGGGATTCCAATATCGTGGTCATTAGAGTCGGGGATTAGAGATATGGTATTCAATTAATTATAATGTAGGATGAAATGCGGAATGTGTTGAACCTGGAGGATGGAAGTGACTTGGATTACTCGGAAACTTTCGGCGAGTCCGATGATACCCGAACTGTTATTTACATTGGCCGACACGTCAGCGCTGGTTGGCTAACCAGGAAATTTCAAATGAATAACTGCATTGACTTTATTTGCACTTTCATTTTTAAAAGGAAGTGTAAATTTCATATAATTTTATTTTATTTTAATTTGAATTGTAACCGCTATGCTAAGCAAAATACAGTTTGTCTGATGTGAAGCAGAGTTAAAAATTACAATGTCAGGCAGAGGTGTAAAGAAATTATAATGTGACGTTCATTTAAATTTATGTGGGTTTATGTTGATTTGACGGCTAGATGAAGAAATTAATGTTAGGAGAAAAGAATCTGATATTCTTTGTAGCAGTTACTGGAACCAAGTAACTGTACAGGGTGTTACAAAAAGGTGTGTAGCGGTACCACTCTGTGTTTGAAAGTAGCGCCGGTTTGTGACGTCATCGGCACCATGTCCGTGGCCACGGAAGGGTGAGCCCCGGGGGCTGCATGGTGGGTGCTGTGGTAGCCACAAGGTGGGCAGTCGGTCGCAGGACGTGGAGGAGTGTGGTTGGTTTTAAGTTGAAAGTTGTAAACGTGTGAATGTGCGTAAAAGGTGTAAAAATAGCCGTTCTACTTTAACTGGATCTGCAACTTTGGAGTGAGAAGTCCGATAAGTTTATAACATTGGTGGTGTTGGAAAAATGAAGGCAATGAATTAAAATTAGTTTTGTGAAATAACTGTTTATTCATTCAATACCTAGTCTTTAAATTTTCTCAGTCGGATACTGAGTGGCGGCCGTTCAAGAGAATCTGTATCTTTAGAAGGAAGAAGTAAGAGTTAGACTATGCACATTATATTTCAGTGAGCGAGATTGAAAATAAAACATTGTGGTAGCTGATGTGAGAGGACGACCCGCGAAACCGCAACAAAGGTACTGCCAAACTTTCAGGAAACACTCCTCACACACAAACAAAGAAAATATGTTATGTGGACATGTGTCCCGAAACGCTTACTTTCCATGTTAGAGCTCATTTTAGTTTCGTTCCCATGGCCCCCGCCCCCACGCTCTCCTGACCTCAACCCTCTTGACTTCCATTTATGGGGGCATTAGAAAGCCCTTGTCTACGCAACGCCGGTACCAAATGTAGAGACTCTTCGTGCTCGTATTGTGGACGGCTTTGATACAATACGCCATTCTCCAGGGCTGCATCAGCGCATCAGCGATTCCATGCGACGGAGGGTGGATGCATGTATCCTCGCTAACGGAGGACATTTTGAACATTTCCTGTAACATAGTGTTTGAAGTCACGCTGGTACGTTCTGTTGCTGTGTGTTTCCATTCCATGTTTAATGTGATTTGAAGAGAAGTAATAAAATGAGCTCTAACATGGAAAGTAAGCGTTTCCGGACACATGTCCACATAACATATTTTCTTTGTATGTGTGTGAGGAATGTTTCCTGAAAGTTTGGCCGTACCTTTTTGTAACACCCTGTATAATAAATGAATTTTTTGACAGGAGATAACAAACAGGAAGAACTTGGAGAAAGTTTGCACCTAACGTAGGTAATCAAGAAATATATCAATCAAATAAAAAATAGTTATTCCTTTGCGATGTTATACTTTATTTAGAAAAGTTTTCACAACGATATAAGTTTCCGTCATTCAAGACAAAATGCAGTTATTTAAAAATATCCTGGCCAGTTACTCCGAGAATCTAATCCATTAAAGTTTACCCACATCACGAAAAATATCAATAAAGAAGATAATGATTAATCGTTAGTCGTTTTCCTTATAAACGTTTACATAACAAATTCCTATTACCAGCATAGGTGATACTCTTCATTTTTACGGGCGTTTAAACTAGTGTACAAAAACAAGCAACATAGTTAATTTTTAGGCCCGCCCCGTGATCCCAGCTAGTTGATGGTGTCCGGCGCTGACACGGGGTTAGCTGGTTCCAGTCCTGGTGGCGGAAGAAATTCTCATAGCCAGGACTTGGCCAGTAGGGTAGGGGAGGTGGTGGTGCACAATTCCTAATCTCCAGATTGTGTTCCAAAGTCCTGGGTTAAATCTCAAACCTCTCTGCAGTGCGTATGGAGAGAGGGCATACCACACTGTTGATGGTGAATTGTCTGACGGATAGTGACGTTAACCCTGGATGCTCCATAGATGTCTTTCGGAAGAGTAGTCCAAAATGAGCTGACACCGGGTTTCACCCTCTCTCCTCTTCATCTCTCATTTCATAGAACACAAACAACATTCTACACTGAACACACACACCATCACAGTCACACAGATACTACAGGAGGTAACGGGAAACTTCCCCAGTTCACTTTTTCCGAGAAAGTTCCCATGAAGAGGTAATACTCCATGGTAAACAGGCAATCGGAAACACCCTAGCAGTATGGTGCTGGAGCACGTTATGACACCATACAGGCGAAAAATAATTGTTGCAGTCCAGAATGGATACCTGTAGTTTGCTTCGTAGCAACATCCCAGAATTAACAGAAGTTATTTCTTCTTCTTCACCACCGTTTTCCAACGTTTAGGGTCGGCTGCCTTCAGTGAGTTTCATTCATCATTGGGATTAGGAGGTATGGTTTTACGGCCGCATGACCACGCTGACGGCAAGTATTTTATACTGACTGCCAGCTCGTACTACATACTAACAGGGGAAGTGAAGAGTTACCATCTGTCTGTGCAATGTGTGTTTTTTGTTTATGAGGCAGAGATTGGGGACCGTCCCTGCATTAGCCTCGATGGCTGTATAAAACTGCTTATAAACCGCAGTCAGCCAAACTGGCGGGTAGTTAGCAGAAGCTATTTGTCTCTGGCATATTTCGTTTAAACTCCATTAATATCTAATGAAACGAAAAAAAGATAGAGAAACAAAATCATATAAGTGCTAAGAACCCTTCGACGAAAGAAAATAATGTTACTGTTTTTAGCTACTCATTTTGTTGATAATTTGCACCAAAAAAGTAAGGAGGAGTAACATGCGTTAATGGTGTCTTAAGCCATGTAAATAGCCCCTTCAATAGCGTTTTACTCTAAGCAACGCTATTTATAGATTAGCTCCGTTCATTTAAGTAACTAAAAGTTTAATGCATTTAACATGTTATAATAACTATAATTCTGGTTCTAATGAAAAAACTGGTGAAGGATTTATAAATATTCATAACACTGTGCAGTATCTCTATTGTGATGGAGTTAAGCCCTTTCCTTAAGAGTTGAAAAGGTGCTGTGAATGTCAAATTAAAAAAATTCTTCCAAAAACACCGTGTTATGATATTTGTATGATTGTATTACATTTGATTCCTACGTTTAAGAAATGTGCTGTATGAATGTAGTCAGCCAGAAGTTACTGTGCCATAAACATGTGGTATGCTTCTTTTATTTTTTTAGATAGTTGTTAGAGCTTACAGCCCTGTGTCTCCTATTTGCGAACATGTAGCGATAAGGCCTCATACCTCAAATCATATCGTTCTGATTTTTTTTAAAAAAATTAGCGAGGTGGGGGAGTGTTCTGTTAATGAGCTACAGAGAAGATATCAACCATTTTTAAATTTGTGTATGTCTGGCTGCAGGTTTTGATGAATAGAATTCATGCAAAAACTGCTGGTCGTATGTTATTAATGTATAGCCAGGATATGTTTCTTTTTGATGTGACGTCGAAGAACTGAGAAATTTAGGATAATTTTTCTTCGAACGTAATTCACTCAAAAACTGTTGATACACAATTGGTGAAGTTTAAAGTAGTATACATTCCATGGTGCATGAGTAGAACTGACTATCACCAATGGACACACTGGACCTCAGAGAAACCGAAAAGGGATTACTTGGCGTTACCCACGTTTTTACTGTTTCCCACAGCGCTTACTAAATGTTAAGTGTAATTAGTCTCAATGTTTTTTAAAGCTTCACCATACTGCTTTGATGAATGTGCAATTGGTCTGCGTTGAAATCCGTACTGTATATTTTACCACGATTTATGTGAATATTAGGCTGATATCAAAATTCAGCCTCAGAATATAGGGGGTAGGTAGTATTCAGAGCTACTACCGCAAGCGTCAACGTGACCAAGTTGCCAGTGAAAACACAAATATTGTTTGTAATTTACCATTTTATTTAGATGCACAGGAGAATACATTAATCATTACTTAACTGCTATACAACACCTGTTTCATGTTACGATAAGTAATAGATCGTAGGCTGATCTACTTATCAAGACTCCAGTGACATGAAGTCCGTGAATGATGAAAGGATGTAAAAGAAAATGTACAGTTTAAAACTGAAACGGAAGGGGCCTCGAGAAAGATCACAGCATATATAGAGTAAGGGAATAGATAAGAGTGTGTAAGGCAAAGTGGCAAGCTGGTCTGTAGTGGAATAGGGGGAACAGTGGAAGGGCAGGAGACATTGGAAAGGACAGTGTCCCTAGAGGCTGGAAACTATGATGATACTGGTGTCACCACCTATGGCCAACGCCAAGATCTTTCCGCCCAAGATAGCTCGAAAGCAAATTTTCACGAAGCTTAAATGACTTCCTGACAGATGCTGAGACTCCTTTCCTTAGGTGATCTTCTTCTTCTGGTCCCTATCCGTTCCGGATGTCGGCTTCCATCTTGGCTGTCTTGTCTCTGCTGGTTGATGCTCGGATTAGCTCCGTAGTTGTCTTGGAGATCCATGTTCTCAGATTTTTTAGCCAGGAAGTTCTTCTATCAGCACTTCTGTTTCCTGGTACTTTCCCTTGGAGAACAGACTGCAGGAGTTCGTAATGGCTATTGTTCCTCATGATGTGGCCGTGGTACTGCTACTTCCGTGTTTTGATGGTGGCCAATAATTCCATATTCTTTTTCATATTGCGGAGCACTTCAGCATTTGTGGTGTGGTCTGTCCATGGTATTCTCAACATACTTCGATACAGCCACATTTCAAAAGCTTCTAACCTTTTACTGATAGTTTCCCTCAATGTCCACGTTTCAACGCCATACAGAAGGACAGAGAACACGTAGCAACGCAGGAGACTCATCTTCGTGGTAATCGATAAATTACGACTTTTAAAAAGATTATTCATTTTATTGAAAGTAGCCCTGGCTTTACCAATACATGACTTAATTTCATCAGATGGATCCCTTTGGCTATTTACTGTGGTGCCAAGGTATCCTTAGGTTAGATCGTCCTTACTCTCTACCGAAGACCCAAATAACGGATAGCAACAATAGTAATAATTCGTGTGGTGTTATTCGCCAGGAGATCCCGAATCATTGTTTGGCCACCAAACGGTAGATCTTTCAAGCTAAAAGCTTTCTACGGATAGTTAGTAACATTTATTGCATGTACGTTAGAGCCACTGTAGACTGTGTGGAAAGGGCTAACCTTCTCTGCAGCTTCTTTATTCATTGCCTTGTCAAAGGAAATAACAGGTTTTCTACGTAAACCCAAAGGCATAAGCCAAAACCAAAGCAGTTGTGTGTTGGAACAGATTTTAATGTATGAAGCTATTTCCTATTCGCGCATTCCTCCGTCAATCCGAATCACGAAGCGTTATGTCATATTTTACATACACGAGGAAAGCTTTGCCAGAAATGAAGAACGAGTTATGCTAGCTGAGGAGCCCTCAATCCCAAGCCAAACACGTTATACAACTCAACCAAAACGAAAGGACGCACTTATAAGGGAGCGTGCATAAACCACGTAGCTCCGTTTTGGCCTCCTGTGAACCCCTCCTCCCCGCAACGTAGCCCGACGTGGCTTTTGCCTCTACCCCCTCCCCACGTAGCACGTAGCTTTTTTCCCTTTTGATTCCAGAAGACGACATTTTGTTGTACTGTTTTCTCTTTTCAGACCATTGTAAATTGCATACGGGGATAATTAAATGAGGGAAATAAATATACACTACTGTTGTGAGCTATGTTCCTCATTTTAACAGTGAAAAATGTTATGAAAGGAAAGCTACGTGGCCTGGCTCAGAACCCCCCCTCCCCCCCAAGTAGCGCAGCGTAACCTTCCAGCCAACCCCCCCCCCCTCCCTGGACCAAGCCACATAGTTTGTGCACGCTCCCTAATGGGGAGAAAACCGAATGAGTCACCCGCCTCGTCACTGAATAACTGCACATGGATATTAACACAATCACATAATACACATCGCAACAAAGACGATAATGTTTGCGGACAACCGAGCGAGGTGAGTGAGTGGTAACAAACTCGGGTTCGAATCCCCGTCCGGACATCCAGATTTGTTTTTTTTTTTTTAAATGGTTTTCTGAAATCACTCCGGGTGAACTGTCAGGTATTGATTAATGTACGAGCAGCATCATCTTATATGGAATTTTTTTCATTTATAGCTTTACGCCTCGTCGACGTTGTGGTCATTAGAGGCGAGATGGGAGTGGGGACAAGGAACAGGAAGGAATTCGACCATGGCCTTTTGAAGGTAGCATCCCGGCATTCGCCTGGAGTGATTTGGGGAAACCATGGAAAACCCAAATCTGGATGCCCAAATGGGGATTCAAACCGGCGTCCTCCCGAATGCGAGGTCAGAGCGTTAACCGCTCACCCACCACGCTCGGTAAATTATATGGAAGAATGAAGTTATAATTTGTTGTGAAGACCGTTCATGGAAATAGATTTTTGCGTTAACTGAGCCATAGGGGCCGCAGATGATGTTGTTGTTGACCATGTTGGCTTAAGAGAGTAATGTGTATCATAACAGTCCACGAGAATGATCTTGAAGGCAACTGGTATTTAGAATAACAAAAAAAACAAGCTTTATTAAATATAAAAGCATAAATTTATAAACACCACGCTGAAATCACGGAAGAGATATCAACATGCTGAACACTTGCCGATATGACAAATGGAAAAAAAATGGCATTTGGCATTCGGTTAAGCCACACAGCCACCTTCACTGTTTTAATTCATATTGACAGACTGCCTGCTTGATTCATTTCAAAATTGTTATTACAGTCAAAGAGCAGGACAACACAACATTAGTTATGTCCTAGGCCGGATTTGAACTTGTGATCCGCATGAAGAGAAGCCATTATATTGGGTCCACGCTGTCTTGCAGTGCATTTCCCTATTTTATGACCCCTGCAGCATGTATGAGAGCCGTCACGTATTACTCATCAGATACGCCGTCTAGTGATCTTATTTTACTGGCCATATTGTCGGAATCACTTGCTTTATGTTTCAACAAAATGGTTGCTTAAAAATATTCATAACACGTTAATGAATTCGTTTCTAACACAAGTTTCTCAGTTCATGAATAGATTTTTACTAATACGACCGAGTAAGTAGTAAAACCATGCCATTTCCTGGAAAGAACGTTAAACGCAAAGAGTTATAGCAACTAGAACGGATTTCATCACAAGTTGTTTCATTCATGAATTTTACTACCAAAAAGCCCTTAAGAACTACGGAACAAACACCAGTTTTTAAGAGTCTTCACATATCCAAGAATTACAATAGCTCGACGGAGGTAGTAACGAACAAAGAATAGAGGAAAGAAAAAGTTCGAGTTATTACTTTAATCGACAACCAGCCAGCGACTGAAGTCATTAGCATGACTAGAAATGATTTTTAATTATTTAGATCTTCATCTACATTATTGCACTTTTTGAAGAAGAAATGATAACTAAGGTTTTTTTTTGCTTATGGCTGTACGCCTCGTCGACATCGAGGTAATTAGAGGCAGGAAAGGACTAAGGGCAAGGAACGGGAAGGAATTCGGCCACAGCTTTTTGAAGGAAGCATCCCGGCATTTGGCTGCAGTGATTTTGGAAAACCATTAATAACCAAAATCTGGATGCCCGAATGGAGGTTCGAACGCACGCTTTCCGAATGCAAGGTCAGAGCGAGAATAACTATGGAAGTTTTTGAAGTAAATGCAAAAGTCTCATACTGAAACTCACGCATTCCTCATTACTAACAACTGACACACGTTTTCGATAGGCTGAAGTTGGCGACTGCACTGTAGCACTAAATTAATGCCCGCAAACAGTGTGCCACTATACGACTTTTTAAGCATTATGGCTTTTAGTACCGGGAGTCCCTTGCGAGTTGTTCGACTCGCCTTAGTGGTAGAGTTTTTCATGTAACGCGTCTTCCTCTTTCTTGTGTTGCCATGTGTCTGTGAAACGTGTGTTATGTTTGATAAGTGCATTTTTCTTGTGAAATTTGTAGTTTATAAGGCGGTGATTGCCCGTCCCAGAATCCGCGAAGACTGCGCAAGGCACGGCTATATACAATAAAAGAGTAGGCAGCCACAAAATAAAAGGCTGGAACTGAAATCTCTATTGCAATGCAGGTGGCGTGAGTTTTGAGTTTCAGTAATGTCATTAAAATTGCACAACGTAGAATCTGGCATTATAAGAGCTGATGTTCTGGCGAGTCCTTATATTGCAGTCTGTGTTTAAAAGTTAAAGTGGCCTCAACCTGATGAGGCCTTAGTTCACTTTTCACGTGCTGCCATGTTCCATAGAAAGTGGATATGAAGAGGAGGTCCTGTTCACCTGATCTCACCCCTTTTAATTTTTTCTTGTGTAGTCTTGTGTACGGGACATCCGTGGAGATTGAAGAGGTTCTCTTGGCAAGAATTCACGCTGCCAGTGACACCGGGGTTGTTACACCTGGTACTGTAGAATTTAATGTGACGTTGTCATGCGTGCATTGAAGGTGAGGACATCATTTTGAACAAATGTTATAAAATATTTGCAGGTTGTTAAAGTAGTGCTGATTAATAATATAATAACATCCACACTCAAAGATTCGTAAGTTCTTTTATTCCACTTTCATTGGTAACACAAATAATTTTGGTTTATAACCCCGGGATTCATTATAGCATACTGATACATTTTCACACCTCCATGGTCCCTGGAACTTCGTGTCATCATTACGAAAACATTTTGTAACTGGATCTAAGAAAATATGAGGATGCCAATTGTTAGGTATAACGTGGTATTAATTAATTAATTACTGCCAATTAGTCCTCTTAATTTTACTTAACGCATGCACAATATGAGTTGATATTTGTCACCGACTACAATAGAAAGATTCCCTCGCAGTAAGTAATTTTAACTTCTTAATCAGTGACAGGTTGCTACTGCACAAATGATGACTCATGAAATATAGATAAAACTTTTTCCGTTTATTAAAAATTTTCTTAGATACGTTCACATACACACATAAATGCTTCTGGTCTGACTGGTTACTTCAGGAAATGCTGTTTCTTGTTAATAAATACACCCATGTTTGTTAAAATTGCAGTACTCAGACGGAATGGTTTGAATCACTACCAAATCAGAAAATGTGCAGAACAGTGGAACCGCAATACGTGATTAACATTGCAGGGAAATAGCGTGGACGTAGACCCAGCAGCGCTCTCTTTTGTGTGACCGGACAGGTAAATGTTACACCACGCTTAGTAGGCGCAGTGCCGTCAAACGAAGTAGAAACGTACCATAAATTACCGGTATTAGTCATCGACGCCAAAGGGCGTGATATCAGCTTGTGAGTGAGTTCAAACGTAGCAGAATTAATGGGTTTGTCGCACAGCACCGTGACATTGCGTCTCGTACAGGGCACGCTGTTACGACAGGAATGCATGTGTGGAACCAGTGGATAGAAGAGGATCGTACAGAGTGACGAACGGGTTCTGGACCACTCAATGTGTCCACAGAGAGGGATGACCGGCATTTTTGTCCGCAAGGCCGTAGCCGACAGAACAGTTTCGTCCACAGTGTTGTCTCGACTTTGGAGCACTGCATCTGATGCGGAAATGTCTGTGTTTACTGTTCGACACTATCTGCTAAGCAATCGGGCAGACTACATTGTTGAGCGGCATAGAGGACAAACGCTATGTGTGATGCTTTGGAGTGCCATTCGTTATAACATTGCGATCTCGCCTCTTACATATTGAGGGCAAGTTGAACAGTAACCGCAAGATCAGGGAGTACCGCCCCTCCTGCAGGCAGCTCCACATGCAATATTTCTGTAGGACAATGCTCTGTCACATGTGATGAGGAATGTCCAAGTCTTCTTCGAAGAACGACGGGTACCAATGCTTCCCTGGCCTGCACGTTCGCCCATTGAACTTGTCTGGGATATGGTCGGTCCACAAGTTCTTGGCTCCGGTTCTTCTGCAACCATTGTCGATGCGCTTGTGGACGTGCCTACAATCCTCGTGGCAGTATGTTCTCCAGCAGCATATCCAGGCTCTCTTTGATTCTATGCCACGACGTCTAGAGGCTCTGACTGCACCACGTGGCGGCTTCACACCGTGTTGAATTCACACGGTCAGAGTGCACATACAGTTCTTAATTCTAATCATTTGTGTACTGTCATACCCCTAATCTGTGGAATAATTTTCATTGTAATCGCATGTCTCCTTCTCGCTGTTGCAATTTTCACAAATAATCGTAAATAACGCTTGGTGCTATTTAAAACTATCTATTGGTATACTAGTTACGTAGTGAATACTGTTCCACCCACACGTTAAACAAGATATTGTCTACATGATGATAACTGTAGTGTAATACGCTACACTGCTCTTCTAAATATTTCCACTCCTCTCTATATCAAACCATCAAACACCTCCTCACTCAATCGTTCCTCAAACCACACAAACTAAAATTGTAAATTTATTAAACAACAATCCGTTAATGCCGAATATTAATTTAAATGAGAATGAATTAATTTTAAATAAGGAATAAAATTATTGAATACTGATCAAATGTGCCGTGAATTAAATAAATGTCCAAAAAATTGCGAAACGACGAAAGATAAGCTGCGTGATATTACGTAAACTTACTGAGATGATGTAAAACGAATCAAAAAATGAATGGTTTAGTTGGCCGAAATAAATGACGTTTACGTCATACGTTGTTGATCTTAATGTAATTTTGTATCAGTATCGAGTAGGGATTGATAATATAGAAGTACTGTTTGAAACTGGTTATTTTTGTTGATATGAGACGACCAGAAATTTGATGCAAAGTTTAAGCTAGGACAGTTTGGCACATAGGTTACTGTTAGTTAATATTTTTAATAAAATACGATCATCGACTTTCATACTAGACTTCATGGGGAAAAATTCGTCAACTCAACCAGGCGGAATGAAACGGAAGAATTAAGATGCCGTACGGAGTATTCTATCAGTTTCAGTATTGTTCAGAAACTGGAAAGTACTAAATTTAGCAGATTATGACGTAGATTTTGCTAGAAGGACTAAGGAGCAGATATTGTAAAGTAGTACATAAAGATTTTTATGAAAATACTTTTTCAGCAGCCCTAAAATGAAACTTGATCCTTATGAAGTGACTTCTGTGGTTAGAGGAAAGAAGAAATTTGCCGAACAGTGATCTAGAATTTAACTCCAACTGAATAATGGTAAATTCGCTATCGGTTACCGGAATCGGAAGACAGCATTGGCAATGTTCTAAAAATCTGCATTAGCGAAATATATTGTAGGTTCCCGGAACCTGATATTATACAGGAAGAAGGGTTGAGTTTCTTTTGTGATATTGTGAAATCTAAGACTTAATTAGAGAGAGAAAAGATTTCCTGCGAGGCTGTGCGAAATTAATTTTCAGAGTACTGCTTCCAGAAAGCAATGCTTGAACCCGTGCATTATCCGATAAGACTGCAGTACATTTCCTTGCCTGGCTGCTTATACAACGGAATAAACAGAAGAGGTAGATCTATAGGGGTGCCACTTAACATATCATTTACTGGAAAATGCGTTTAGCAACGCCGATGAACTGAAAATTTCACATATTTTCATTAAGAGCTAGGAGGTTCTGAGTTTTCCACATATAAAGCAAACTATGAAGTTTAAACACAAGATCTTAATAGGCATAAATATTTGCAGACCATCATTATCATTCAGGAGTAGCAAAAATATATCTCTGTTCATTTAAAGAATTAAAAGTTTGTTAAAAAATCAATGAACACTTCAAGACCTTGTGCCTTGCAGTAAAAAGTAAATAGGCATTCCTATCTTGATTCGAAAAGTTGATTTTACTTAAAGCTGGAAGTTAAAAGAGAAATTCTGTAAAATGTTTGCTAATATGTTACTGTTGTCAGAAAACTAATGGTGATTGCACAGAGGGTTCGAGTAAAGTCGCTTCAGAAACGAAATAGAACATCCTTGTCTTGAAAAGCAGTAATGGACAGCTTAAAAACCTCCAAATACAGAT
This sequence comes from Vandiemenella viatica, assembly GCA_031002005.1. NCBI lineage: Eukaryota > Metazoa > Arthropoda > Insecta > Orthoptera > Morabidae > Vandiemenella > Vandiemenella viatica. The sequence continues at coordinate 286,287,776 of CM061921.1, forward strand.
ATGTTGCAGATGATTTCTTGACAAGGATTGACGCGTAAGAATTCGTTTCTGTCCGGCTACTGCAGGAAAATTACCTGTAACAACATTGCGTACTCGACCAAAAATAGTACTGAAGTTCACAGAACACGTTGTGACCTAAATATCAAATTATAAATATTTTTTTAGAGTTGAAAATATTTGGAATATGTTAATGTGTGGATGTGTTTACAGAAAATAGGTAATTGCTAAGGAAGACAAGAACTGAGATTTAGTAAATGTTGAAATGCATCAGTGCCATTCGAAATGAAAGAACTTCCCTGGGTACAAATAGGAAAATGCATCATCTATAGCAAACTATTTTCGAAAATACTCTTGTGACAGGACGAACACAATCAGAAAAATAAAATGTCAAATAGATTATCATAACTTACCAAGTTACCTATCTCTGATAAAAGAACAGTGTGTGTTATAATTGAGACAGGGAAATATATAATTTTCTCCTTTTTGAACTGTGGAGTGAAGAAGAAAATGATTTTATTCATACTTATCGGTGATGAAGATCTTGCTAACAAAACCTGTTAAACCTAAGTGTATACCATAATATGGCGACAGCAGTTTTCGTTGTGTCATTACTCAATAAAATGAATGAACAGAAAATGAGAACAATTAAAAAATAGAATAATTAAAAAACACCGTAGGAAAGAAGGAACAAGCTTAACGCTTCCAAAATTAATTCCCAAATAGCAGAACGTCTTCAGAAATTATACACTTTATGTGTATCTGATGTATTGTGGTGTTAATAATGTTTTTCTTAAAAAAAAAAAAAAAAATCTGTATTACATTTTATCCAGCTATGTTTTTAAAGATCTCGTCCTTCTTTTTCTGTGTGGACTACTCACATCCTAGTCTAAACTTTCTAACTGCACCCTAATCATCTTATTAAATCCATGCGTGTAGGTATTATTGTAACGTTTGTATATTTTATAATTCAAGTAGTGGTAGTATGTTTAGCTTTTGGAATGATATAAGTTGGTAGGCTGCAAATTGTTATGTTGGTAGTAGTGTGTGTGGGAATTTTACTGGCGTAACAGACGATGTAGTAGTGAGTGGCGCTGATTATGTCGCAGTATGTGCGGGCCGTACACTGTAAATTTTGTATTTTGCCATTATTCGAAATATTACGAAAGAGGAAATATGTGATTACGAATTTTAACGTATAGTGCTGAAAATAAATTAAGTTATACGTCGCAATTGTGTTGCTGCGAACGTGACTATCATATCTACTCCAGTAAATGATTTCTTCAGGGTATTCGTACTTAAATTAATAAAGCGAGGGTAGTTTTTTTGTTTATAGCAGAGTGCGTCAAAAATGTTTGCTCGAGACGTATTTCTAAACGCAGAGGCGGCCCTAGCAATTTTTTTCAGGTGGTGCGAGATCTCATCGTGGCGCCCCAAATGAGCAATCGCTTATTCGTGATTAATGTGTCCATATAGATATACTGAAGATAACACAGTTTTTACATCCTACTAATATTGTAAAAGTTTGTTTGCTTCGATGTTTTTACTGTTTCACGTCGAAACTACTGAACTGCTCGGGATAAATTTGGAATAATGTATTATCCATCTACTTTTATCCCAAATAGCACTTCCCATGGGATTCGAATATGAATGCTTTGTGAATTCCACTTGAGCAAATCCTCGAGCAAAAGATTTTATATATGATAGTAACTCAACCTCGGAAAAAATAGTATGGGATAGCAGTGGTATGAATGAGAAACAACGGTAAAAAGAAATACTGTATGTTCGAAAAGTTATTTAAGTTATTTAAGCTACTATGGTTAACACAATGCTCATTTCACTTACACGTCAAAATTCACAGTTTTTAATAATTTTTAAAAAATATATAAAATTGAAAATATATGAAAATTAAAAATTTCCACTTTTAATACCGAAAAATAAACTTTACCAAAATTTTTCCAGGACCCTCGCAGACTAATGCTTAAATAGGTTAAATTCGTGTATTTTTTTCCAGGTAAAACTATTTTCAACAAGTATTTTTCATTGTTTTTGCCTTATTCTGAAGCTAATTCTGGCTATGCACTTGGAAATTTGTGCTAATAGAGTGACCAACGAATTCTTTTTTGCATCGACCATATGCTAAAACACGTTCATTGTAAACAATTCTTCTGGATCTGTTGGTATCTAATTTACGGTTCATACTCAAAAAATCTTTACATTCTTCGGCATCTGACTGGGTTAGTAATAGGAAATTTTCAATCTGAGAATCAACTTCTCTACCTGTCTGTTATCAGAGCTGGCACTCTTCTCAAATTCCGAGCTGGGGTGGAGGGGGATATTCTCCATCGCCCCGAAACTGGTACTGACCTGTTGAAATTTGTTTTAACTGCTTCGTTATAAGGTCCTCTTCACGTTTTGAACTCTCCTTTCTCGGAGAAGTCGCCACGAATTAAATTAAAAATGCCGAAATGTGAGACGCTCCACAACCGCAAAAATGAAACAAAAATTATCGGTACAGAGATCATATCAACCTAAACAGGTTCGTTTAGTCATAGTGATCGTTGATAGATTGAAATTCGGCCTGGACCAAGAATAAAAAGTTTACAGGAAATTCGTTCTCCGGTATCCATCTCAGAAACGTAAGCAATCTCTGACTGCTTGTATCGATTCTAAGATGGCGGCAAAGAAGTTTGAATATTATACACTAGAAGGAGCAACAGCGCTAGTGTTCCTTCGCAAATTGAACGATGCGCGCGCCGCCATACTGATGGCAAACTGTTGGTTTGAGTGTGTGGTTCTGTACAGTTGAGACGTGCCGAAGTGATCGAGTGCTCGTATTTTTTTTTATTAGAAGTGTTTGCTACCATGGTTAAGTCTTGCGCTGCATATAACTGCACCAACCGTGCTACAAAAGGCACAAATTTATCATTTCACAAGTAAGTATGCATTTAAATAAGTTCCGAATCGTCTATCGTAACAGGTGGATGTTATGTTCCGACGTGTTGGTCACAGGCTTAATATTTTCGTTCGATACAGGTTTTCCGCTCCGAGATAAGAATAAATTGAGTGAGTGGTTAGCTAAAATACGCCGGGACAGGTTTTACTCCCACGGAACATAGTTTTATATGTTCTCAACATTTCGAGAAGGAATGTTTCTGGAAAAATGGGAATATAAGATTCTGAAACCTTCTGCAGTTCCAACCATTTTCCTCCTTTCCAGACAATAAATCGAAGGTAAGGATTATAAGCTTTGCAATAATGTATATGCAAAATACTATAATATTTTAGGGTCAAAACTTTATTTTTTAGTTGCGTAATATATAGAACTAATAGCCCTACACTATTTGTGATTAAAGATATGGGAAATTGTTTCTTATATTCTATTTTTTTTTAGAAGATTGTTGCTCGACCTCCTCCAAAGGAAAGAAATATGCCAGTTCTTTCTGAAAATGTTAATCAGGAAGTGAGAAATGAAGAGTACTGTGTGCAGCATGACCATACATATGACATAGACAAATCTGTGAAATGTTTGAAATATGAAGCAGTAATAAACAGGAAGAAACACAGCATTGCAAAGTACAAGATGAAATATGAAAAGGAAGTTGCCAAAAATATGACAAAGTGCAAGAAAATAGAATCTATGTCACAGATGGTGCAAGAGTTAAAAGAAAAGTGCCAAATTACTGGAGATGTTAGAGAACTCTTTTTTTAGTGTTTTTTCAGAGCTGGTTGCTCTTTCAAAATCTGGCAGAAATGCAGGTTACAGCAACAACATAAAAAGATTTGCCTTAACTTTGTATTTTCATTCACCTGCAGGGTACAAATTTGTAAGAGAATCATTTGACAATTGTTTACCTCATCCATCTACACTTCGTAGATGGTACAATGTGGTTGATGGCAATCCAGGGTTTACTGCAGAGTCATTGGCTTATATTAAATACTTCACCTCTCACTGTAAATATGAAGTATATGGAAGTTTAATACTAGATGAGATGGCTATCAGAAAAGGTGTTATGTGGAATGGTGAAGAATTTGTGGGCTATGTGAACATGGGTCATGTGCATTGTGCTGCCAGTGAAGAAGGAAGAGAAGCAAAGGAAGCATTGGTGGTTATGTGTGTTGCTATTAATGCTTCTTGGAAAATTCCTATAGGTTATTTTTTAGGTGATGGCATAAGTAGCAGTGATAAATGCAACATTATACTACAAAGTCTGAAAATTTTAAATGATGTTGGAGTTCATGTTGTATGTGTGACATGTGATGGACTTTCCACAAACCTGAGTATGGCAAGACAGTTAGGGTGTATTTTTAGTGCAAATGAGTTCAATCATCTTTTAAACATCCTGTCACTGGGGACAATGTTTATGTTTTGTTGGATCCCTGCCATATGATGAAATTGGCAAGGAATGTCCTGGGAGACATGAAAGTGTTGAAAGATCAGCAGGGTAGATTAATAAAATGGCAGTATATTGTAGATTTAAGTACTGTACAGGAGAAAGAAGGTTTATCTCTTTCAAATAAGTTAAGGAGAAAGCATGTTATTTATGCAACACAAAAAATGAAAGTAAATTTAGCAGTACAGTTGTTAAGTTCTTCAGTAGCTAGGGCCCTGGAATTTTTGGAAAGGGATGTAAAACATCCTAATTTCACAGAATCTTCAGCAACTGCTAAATATTGTGAAATGTTTGACAGGCTCTTTGACTTGGGAAATTCAATGAATAATCTCGCTAAGGGATTCAAATCAGCTCTGTCTGAAAAGAATTTTCAAACTGTTGATGTGTTCCTCAAAGAAGCAGAATCATATATAGTAAATCTTAAAAGGGAGGATGGGATTTGTTTGGTAGAGTCCCCGAGGAAGGTTTTTGTTTTAGGATTTCTAAGTCTCATTCATATTATTAGGGGCTTGTTTCAAGATTTAATTCAGAGCAAGAAACTATTATATATTCCCATGTACAAAATGAGTCAGGACCATGTGGAAATGTTTTTTTCTTGTATTAGAGGCCGTTTAGGTTGGAACAATAACCCTAATGTGATACAGTTCAAAGCTGCATACAAACAGCTGCTTGTATTTAACTGCATTAAATCAAGCAATTGTGGTAATTGTACTCCCCAAGATACAACTGTAATACTGCAGAGTGGGCACACAATCTCGTTGGAAATGGATCCTGTGTTGTTTTCTAAAAACAAATTGTTAGGGAAAGATTCCTTGGAAATGTCATCAACTATGACTGATCAGGAATTGTTTTCAGATTATATTCTCCAGAAAATCTTTCCAGTTATGTTGAAAATGTAATTGTTTATATAGCAGGTTTTGTAGCCATGAAAGTTGCAAAGACTTTCTCTTGCAATATTTGTACATCTTCCCTGTTCACAGAAAAGATTGTTTCCTCTACTTTTATGTTTATTGCTGCTAAGGATAATGGTGGACTACATTATCCCTCAGCAAGTGTGGTACATATATGCAGAGTTGCTGAAAAATGTGTAAGGAATGAATTCATTCGCTCTGATTTGAAAGTAATGAAAGGTGATTTAAAGCAAAAACTAAAAACAGCTATTTTGCAGGAATGTAATTTTAATAATTTGTTTGGTGAACTTACGGATCACATGTTTGAAAATGTTTATCCTGAGAATCATATTATACTACTTTCTAAGAAAATTATTGATTTGTTTGTCAGACTGAGAATGTTTCATATTGCAAAAATGCACAATGAAAAGGAGAAAGTTTCAATCAGACAAAAATTAAACAAAACTGTATTGTTTAATAATCCATAAAAGAAGTAAAAATGTTAATTTATTTTTCTTTACTTCCCTTTTATTCTCATATAAATGATGATGTTATTAATTTGTAATTTCATTCTCCAGATACTGAATGATGGTATAAAATTAATACAGGCATTTGCAACTGGTGGTAGTCTATACAAAAAGTGGTAAGAAATAAAATGGAAAGTGGCTTTAACATACAATGTTTTAATTTCATACCAGGGGATGTAGCTGCATTCTAGTAGTATATAATGTGAAAAACATGTTTTTTTGGCCTTTAAAAAAATCTGATTAACAATGAGTAAATCAATGCTTATATTTCCTAAAGTTGTTAAGTCTTTAGAAGGGAAAGATCTTAAACAATGAACAAAAATATTCACCTTTCCTTCTGTTGTATTTATACTGAAAGAACTGTTTCATCATATTCTTCATTTCAGTGTGATTAATATCAGATTCTGTCTATGAACTGAACAGAAAATGGTGTCTCAGCTTCAGAAGTAAACTGAGTTTGGACCTATTAAATGTGTGTACCTCTACTTCATTGGTTTTACTTCATAACTTTTATAAATGGGTTACTATTATTATAACATTTACATCTTTCTGGATCAGTTACATTAACCTGCTTGAAGAAGGACAAAAATCTTGCCACTGCTGGGACTGAAGAAAACAAGTCCAAAAAGGTAATATAGTCAGTTGAATTTCAGTAATTAGCCTGTGATTTGCCATTTTATCTTCGTTGAGCAAGTAAAGACCCTTAACAGCATAAAAGTTTCAAATTTTGCAGTGATTTGTTATATGACTGTACGAGGGTTTCGAAGTTCCCGCGATCACTCGCCACTAGCATGGCGGCGCCAGCCGTCTTCAATTCGCTAAGAACTCTGGGATCCTTCAACACGCGATAGGAGGGGCCCGGATGGCGGGCCTGCGGATAAAAGTTTTCTATCTGTTAATTTCGTGTGACGTTTTACAACGAAATGTATCTAAAACAGCAAGAAAATATTACACAAAAGACTTCATTTCAAAAGATTGTAATTGGTTTTTGAGCTCCTGCGGCATCTAATAGCTGCGCGTCATTCTCACATTTCGGTATTTTTAACTTATTCGTGGCGACTTTTTAGAGAAAAGAGAGTGAAAAAACTTGAAGAGGACATTATAATAGGGTTACCAGACGTCCCCGTTTGACGGGGACAGTCCCCGTATTTAGCTCTCTGTCCCCGGACAGATTTCGTCCCCGGATTTTTACTGTTGTCCCCAGCATTTTTTTAAATCAAGCGAGAATTCTTTAAAAGCCCTGATTTGCTAACGCATTCGTTTTAAAACAAGAGATATGAAGAGCACTTCATTCCTTGTACGTGCCTAGGATTAAAAGAAAATTACAAGGGTACCGCGTCTTGGACACAACAGCTTTGGAAAATCAAGTCTCCTTGCTGGTGTGCAACATGGCTGCCTGTGATCCTCATTTAAAATGCAAAATGTAAACAATATGTGGCTTTTAAGTTAACCCAACCTTTAATGATATAACTTATAAAAGTAAAACGCGTAATTAGGACAAATGTCGAAAGCGTCGCCGGATTTTGGTGAAAAAGTTGTGAAGCGTCCCTGGATTTAAAGAAAAAATTCTGGTAACTCTACATTATAACGCAGCAATCAAAAAATATTTCATCAGATTAGTACCAGTTTCGGGGCGGTGGAGAACATCCCCTTCCATTCCCAAGCTGTTTTTCAGCAACTGTGAAGAGTTTCATAAGTCTACTTTCAGTCTGCATAGCTTTTGCTTACAACGTTTACTTGAAACAATGTATTATACCAAGTCACCACTGTAATTATGAACTCAAATTGCTCCATGATATGGCTAAGTGACAAGGCATCTGGTGCTGCAACTGAATAATTCGTTTCAGAAGGGCGTCACGAACTGAATTGTAGTGATAACGAACTGTAGCGATGCTAGAAACACTATTCTTGAAACGAATTTCGCAATTTTTTTTGGCGATATACCTTCTAAGTGCTTGAATACCACTTCCCATCGCTTCTTTTATCGAGAGAATAAGACAAATATTCTTCAAAGAAATCCGTACAAGGAAACAGATTTAACTGATGTTTTGGCGGCACTTGCTATTACCAGATTTAATGACAGTTACATTGATTAAAAAATGCTCGAAGATGCTGGTTCAGAATTTTGCTTTGGACACATTTGTTTCCTCCTACCAAATTGGATCCACTATCATATCTTTGGCCTCGACAATCGTTCATATCCAAATCGAACTTTTGCAAAGTATCAATGATAAACAGGGCAGCGAGTCCAGCTCCCAGGTCCCAAAGAGTCACTTTCCGGATTATAAGTACAGCGAAATACTCACGCACTTAGACTTCGTCTTCACTGGTGTCAGGAAAATGATTTCAAAGATAATTGTTCGACGTGACTTATGTCAGGAGCTCAATTCAGTATGATGGGAAAATATTTAGATGACCTAACCATAGTCAAAATTTTATTACGAACTTCATTCGTTTTGAATACATTTGCCAATATAATAAGAAATTAGTCTCGTTATTAGCAATACGACGGAGATGCTCCATCATCAGGGATCATATACCCAGGAAGTTACCATCATTAGAAGTATTTCAGATCCAAAGCTTGTTCAGAACAATACATCATTCATTAGAGGATAGCAACCCACTGTGATTTTTCGTCTTCAGTCTGTATTTACAAATGCTTGTCTAGTATATTGAAATTATTTAAAGGATTCAACGCTTCTATCAAACTGAGCGTGGTGTGATCATGATCTAAGGAAGTTTCGTGAAGTTTCAAACGCTCAGATTAGTAACTCCAGTCATCGAATCCTTCTTTTCCCAAATAAAAATGAGACCTTCCGTTGAATAAGTAACATATAAACAATATACTTCATCCGCAGATTTAGAATAAACAAGCTATCTACTTCTATAAGTTTCTTCATTTGGTGTTACTCTGTGAAAATATGTAGCCTATTCGAAAAATGAAGTCCAGGATTTTTTTGGGATTTTTTCGTTGCTTGTATAATTATTTCATCTCTGCCAGCACAGTCAATAAGCGACAATTTTGAAATATCGTCATAATTTGTACTTTGAAAAGGCGACGGTGGTGGTATGTCTTGTATACCCACGTGTAATCTTTTGAACAGCAGACGATGTTCCAGCCATTGATAAATCTTCTCGCACATGTTGCTGTTTATCATGAGCCTCGTCTGAATAACTTCCATTAAAAGTTTCCTTCCGCCTCGTGTTGAACTAGTTCTGGAGACGATTGAGATGACTTCTAAAAAAAATTACCAGCAATTTTGAAGCGTTCTCAATTTCGTCTTGGTTTTGTTTTCTTTTTAAGTACTGTGCACCATAATTTTTTATTTTTTTTCGGTTAGCGACATGTGTTGTCTCTAAAAGCCAGATAAGCTTTATAAATATTTACGATACCAACGTTAATAGTAATTACTGAGGATCTAATATGGTAGAAAGAGATAAATAGGTTGAATCTCGTCCCATGCACATGTACCCGCTTGCATGAACTTCAAGACTACAGCTGAAAAGACAGGAAACAGGCGCGGGAGGAGCGACGCGGCACGGGAGGGTGCCAACTTTGGAACGAGTTGTGGTTTCCATGATTCGAATAACTTGAACTGACTCGAGTAGCAACTCGAATTGACTCTATTCTAAGATAACATACGACCATGCATTAAGCTGAGACTCTTATTCTTATAAACTCTTCTGGATGATGTGTGTTAAAAGCTGGGTTATAATAGAATTTATTTTTCATTTTTTGCGATCTATCTCTGCCTTTTCGGCGCCCCCCATATGACGGCGCCCGGTGCGGTCGCACCGCTCGCACCGCCCTAGGGCCGCCCCTGTCTAAACGAATATCGGAGTCCACGTTTAAGTAAAAGATTTTCGGCGAAAGCTCGTAGTCAAGTCTTAAATAATTAATTGGCTCCAATTACTAACTGATCCCTCCTAAAACACAGTCTTCATTAAAAGGGATTATAGCTCACCTTTTCCAGTCATGCCCAAAAAAATATTACAAGTCTGTTTCAATACACCTCACATTTATAATCAACTGAAGAATGAAGGAAAAGTGCTAAGAACTGTTTTTTTGTATCAATCAGAATAAGTGCTGTCTCCATTCCATTTCTTTCGTTGAAGACTAATAAACGTGACCGACTGTCGTACGTAAACCGAAAAATGCGTGTTTAAATTGTTGCAGTTACCAGTTTATTATGTGGAACAAAAAAATGTTCTTCCAAATTAAAAACGACTTAGCGTGGTGGGGGAGTGGGTAACGCTCTGGCCTCGCATTCGAATGCCCGTCCAGCCATCCAGATTTCAGTTTTCCATGGTTTACCTAATTCGCTCCAGGCAAATGCCGGGATGGTTTCTTCCGGAATAAACCAACGGGTGCGCCGAGGTTTATGGCCACATTCAGTGGACGAATCACTATTGAGAGTGTCGTATGCCCTCACTCCAAACGCACTGTGAGAGGTTTGGGGGCTGACCCATGAATTTTGGTACACAATCCGGTGATTAGGATTATGAATCGTGCACAACGACCTCTCCTGCCACCTCTCAAATCCCAATGACGAATTTTTTTTTTTTACTGCCGTGGCTCAAGCCACGTAACTCCGTGTCATGTGCCAGAACGATCTGAAGAAATATTAGCCAGGTAAAACATTAGCAGCTCAAAGGAAAAAGCAAATGTAGTTTTGCGCTAAATTGGAGCCGATGCTTACGCAAAATTGTTGCAATATATAACAACATTAAAGACAAAACTGTTAATCAGAAAAACGAGATTACTGAACTCCTATGATGCCGTGTCGCCTAACATCCATGCAACACAGTTGCTTTTGTTACGCAGCAGGTTGCATAAGCGAGTGCAGCAGGCTGACTGGGAAACTCCACAACGCAGGGGACATCACACAGGCACTGTTTAGGAAATCAACTATACGTCGCATAGGAAATCCAGTGACAGAATACAGCTTTGAAGGATGCGAGGCCATTTCATTTAATCGTGAAAACTTTAGAACGCACGACGATCACTGTTGTAAGCGTTGCGTTTATCTTGGTAATTTATCCGAGGGGTCGCACTAGAGGTTCTTCAAAGAAAAAAAATGTAAATGCTTTTGTGTGGCATAATTTGCTTTGACTGGTTAATACCGGCACATCTATCATGGTCTGTTCTCATACGGTTCAGTGACGTACAGATTTTCCTGGGTGGGTTGAACCCAGCAGGTTATCTTGGATTAGACTAAATCGACAGGGTTTTATTCGATCTATTCAGCGCCCCATGCTTCAATTATGTTGGACTTCCATGTTTGATTCCTTGATTTTTAACCAGTTCCAATCTTGATGTGTGCAAATCTTGACGTTTAGTAAGTTGTAGGTTCTACACGGTGATCAAATGGTACACTGAACTCTTGCCAGTTTTTTTATTATTTAAAAAGTGGCATTCGGTCATTGCAATCATTGAGGCACTTCTGTATGCTTCCATTCAATTAATAACTATATTCTTTCCAGTTATGATTGAATATTACTGTAAAGACAACATAACAATCATCGGGACCCAAAGTAGTGACTCCTGTAATGTGAAGCCATTGTGCTACACCACTTTGCTACTGGCTAACTTGTTGCATAAAGAAAAAAAGTTATTCTATGCAAGAAGAAATTTTATTCCCTAAAAATTGTCCCGTGTAAGTAGATGATAAATTATACAGCCTCCACAGTATGACCCTACATGTTAAGATATAAACTACACTCCTGGAAATTGAAATAAGAACACATTGACGCCGGTGTGTAAGACCCACCATACTTGCTCCGGACACTACGAGAGGGCTGTACAAGCAATGATCAAACGCACGGCACAGCGGACACACCAGGAACAGCAGTGTTGGCCGTCGAAGGGCGCTAGCTGCGCAGTGGTTGGGCACCGCCGCAGTCAGTGTCAGCCACTTTGCCGTGGCATACGGAGCTCCATCTCAGTCTTTAACACTGGTAGCATGCCGCGACAGCGTGTACGTGAACCGTATGTGCAGTTGACGGACTTTGAGCGAGGGCGTATAGTGGGCATGCGGGAGGCCGGGTGGACGTACCGCCGAATTGCTCAACATGTGGGGCGCGAGGTCTCCACAGTACATCGATGTTATCGCCAGTGGTCGGCGGAAGGTGCACGTGCCCGTCGACCTGGGTCCGGACAGCAGCGACGCACGGACGCACGCCAAGACCGTCGCATCCTACGCAGTGCCGTAGGGGACCGCACCGCCACTTCCCGGCAAATTAGGGACACTGTTGCTCCTGGGGTATCAGAGAGGATGATTCGCAACCGTCTCCATGAAGCTGGGCTACGGTCCCGCGCACCGTTAGGTCGTCTTCCGCTCACGCCCCAACATCGTGCATCCCGCCTCCAGTGGTGTCGCGACAGGCGTGTATGGAGGGACGAATGGAGACGTGTCGTCTTCAGTGATGAGAGTCGCTTCTGCCTTGGTGCCAATGATGGTCGTATGCGTGTTTGGCGCCGCGCAGGTGAGCGCCACAATCAGGACTGCATACGACCGAGGCACACAGGGCCAACATCCGGCATCATGGTGTGGGGAGCGATCTCCTACACTGGCCGTATACCTCTGGTGATCGTCGAGGGGACACTGAACAGTGCACGGTACATTCAAACCGTCATCGAACCCATCGTTCTACCATTCCTAGACCGGCAAGGGAACATGCTGTTCCAACAGGACAATGCACGTCCACATGTATCCCGTGCCACCCAACGTGCTCTAGAAGGTGTAAGTCAACTACCCTGGCCAGCGAGATCTCCGGATCTGTCCCCCATTGAGCATGTTTGGGACTGGATGAAACGTCGTCTCAAGCGGTCTGCACGTCCAGCACGAACGCTGGTCCAGCTGAGGCGCCAGGTGGAAATGGCTTGGCATGCCGTTTCACAGGACTACATCCAACACCTCTACGATCGTCTCCATGGGAGAATTGCAGCCTGCATTGCTGTGAAAGGAGGATATACACGGTACTAGTGCCGACATTGTGCATGCTCTGTTGCCTGTGTCTATGTGCCTATGGTTCTGTCTGTGTGATCATGTGTTGTATCTGACCCCAGGAATGTGTATATAAAGTTTCCCAATCCTGGGACAATGAATTCACGGTGTTCTTATTTCAATTTCCAGGAGTGTATTAGTCGAATTAACACGTACGTTATTTACTAAATGTTCTGGGTGTAGAAAGCAGTGAGAGTTTGCGTTTATCTATAAAAATGATGTAACTCTCTCTGTTTGTTACGTTTTCACGGATAAACGGCTAAACAGATCTTAATGAAATGTGACAAGGAAATACTGTTTGCCATTTGAAAGGACATTAGGGTCCTTTTTTCTGTATAAATAATATATTTTGTCATGGAATTTGAAAAGATAACTGGACGGTGATAGACAGAAGCATAGCGTAAACTAATGCCGGTTGCTTTCAATCGTTTTGCGTCCGGTTCCGGGTTCAAATCGCAGTAGGGTCAGGAATTTTCAAAGGTTGGTTTTTATCATATGAGCCAAGCCTGAACGTTCCGTTGCTCAGATTCAACACTATACTGTAGGTCCAGCCACAACAGAGGCGGAATGCGCGGCAAATTGACAGTCTGTCACGCAGGTGGCCGAACAATTCTTCGAGATCTCCCGGCCAACAATGCCATCAAAGTTTACCTTTTTATGTTATACAGGTTGCTCGGGCTTTTTTTTTCTCGCAGTCACTTTGTATATGATCTACACTGATAATATAAATGCAAAAGAAACTCTGCCTCTATGTCTGTTTGTTACGTTTGATGGCTAAACAGCTATACTGAAATTAATGAAATATGACAAGGAAATTCTTTTTATCATTAGGAAGGACACAGGATACGTTTTTTGGGATAAATAACATTTTTTGTCATGCAATTTTGATAACCTACCCCCATCTTTGCTTTTCGCTATTTTTAAACATGTTGCGAATTAATTCTCTTCATGAGACAGGTGTGATGGTAGAATGGTATAGTGATGGCTTACCCGTAATATTATCCCAACTCCATGTTTTTTGGAACATCTTTTATGTAACGTTTGAATTTCCTAAATCCGATTATAAGTCCAGGCGGGTAACAGCTATTTTATATATAAGAGCATACAGTTTTAACAGTTTGACTCTGAGGTTGAACACTTACTAGAAACTTTCACACCACAAAGAAAATGATCATGATGTTAGATTCTAAACTTTAACATGAATTTCACACTTAATTTATCCTGTTAATTTTTTAGTATAACGAGCCAAAGACCTTAGTTAATCTGTCTGATCATGATTTTTTTTGTGTCTTTGTCAATTAACAGAACAGACCTTCAATAATATCTTATGATAATTTTTAGTTACAAAGACATCAACTTCCTGGGACCAAACTAATACACGTACTGCAGAAAAACTGCAAAAGGATGTCATCCTGTAGAACAAAACTGTATGTGAATTTTGTATGTGCTAACAATTGCGTGCATTAAAATCACACGAAGACCGCCTTGCAATAAGTGAGAAGTTAACAGCTAAAGAAAACATATTTTTCTGCGTGAAGAACTTTCGAGTCTCCCATGACGAGTATAAAGTGTACTCCAGTGAAGATGATATTGGAGTAGGATTTCGAAGGGAAGCGCTCAGTCAGAGGACAGACCAAGAGCTCTTATACACCGAGAGAGCCTCCGTTCCGACTGTTATTCTTCTTCACAACGGACGGAATGGTACACAATCCTTCTGAAAAACGTCAAAGCTACTACCCATAAATACTTCTTCGATGCTGACAGGGTTTCTGCAGCTTCTTTGTTCAGCGTCCTGCCATAAGGAAAAAGAAATATCTTCTCCAATAAGACCTGAAAAGCTGAGAGAGTATCTGTAGTGTGAACAAATTTTGACGAGAACATGAAGAACGTTGTGATATCATATCCGACAAAACATGAAGGCTATAAAACTGTGAATAGTTAGGAACTTTAAGGTTTAAAATTAAGTAGTTGATAGGAAATTAATTAAGGAATCTATTTTGTGGTGGCGAAAGTGAAGGAGAGTATATTTTGAGCAAAAATAAAAGACAACTATTTTACCTTGAATTTAAGGATACGCGATAGAATGCTAGCTTCTTTTACCATTGTCTTTTGAAGAAAGCATCCCGGCATTTGCCTGAAGTGATTTGGGGAAATCATGGAAAACCTAAATCTGGATGACCGGACGGTGATTCGAACCCGCGTCCTCCCGATTGCGAGGCCAGAGCGTTACCGAAAGTGGTAGCCGCTCTACGAAGAGAAGAGACGGTTATAGTTCAGTCACCTCGTACCAGCCATCTTGCTGGAGCCAACGGAAAATTCCTTTTAAGCCAACATCTACGAAACGAATTCTGACATGTGGGGTTTGGTTAGGCTAATATTATCTTTATGACTCTGTATATTTCTCCATAAGCCAGAGAAGTTGAAACGAGAAGTCAGGACGAGAAGGTTGGCAATACCTTTTGTAAGAAGATAGAACTCGAGTCAGTACACGTTAGTCTGCAAGCTATAAAAACATCACCGAATACAATAGGAGCCCTAAGTGCTGGTCTATAGTTGCTACTTTATGTATCGAAGTAAATACCGTGAAACCATGTTCCGCTACTGGTATACTATGATGGAAGCCATCTCTCGCTTTTGCGATGATGTTTCTCGTTGATTTTTGAATATAAATCGGTCAATGTTAGGTTCAATTCTAATTTCAAAGTATTTAGGAAAGCTCTTAATTGTATAAACAATCATTTATGTGTATTATAGGATACTATTGTTTAGTTCTATAACTGTGTAGAATGATAAATTGGAATCCAGAGTTCATTAAAGCAGATATGATGATAAGTACTTATTATTATAACTTTACCTGCCATTTTCCCAGTGGTCTATAAATCAGTTGATACTGTGAATGCAGTCACTCTTTGGTTAAAAAATTCAAGTAATTAATGATTATTGGGTAAAGTATAAAAGCAGTGAGTTGGGTAGACGAAAACGTTTTTATACTCGCTAGGCGGGGTATACTGTCCAGTTTCGTAGCGGAATAGTATTCATAAATAAATTGTTATAGCTCGATAAACGCTTAACTGAAAGGAAACGTAGGTGTACCGATGTATAGAAAACAAGTACAAGCATTATTTTCATTGAAACAAAACTCTCTCGAACTATCGCACTTACGGTGACGTCATGTCAAAGATATCTTTGATTACGGCTATTCACTACACTCCTAGTTTCAGTTTGAATCTTGTATACCTTAGTGACGGTCGTTTTAATAGCTTGTGAATATTAAACACTATGAATTAGGCTACTGGCTAGAATTTCATATATATGAAAATTCTGAAAGAAGAGAAAAGTTGTAAAATTATGAGTGCCTCCTTGGAATACGAAAAATAGCACTCCTCTTTTTTTATGGCATTGTGCCTCCTAGAACGGTATAGCGGTAATTGTTATTGGGTAGGATAAGTAATATAAGTAAAGTCAGCGACCGAAATAAGTTGAGGTGGATAATTTCAGACCCGTTTTTCTATTACTGAAGGTGCCTGTGATGCGCTCGCCGTCGGAAAATGAAAAGCTTTTTAATTATTCAGGAAGTAAATGCATTTGATTGTTATAATTGACCTAGTACGAAGGATGATAGAACAGAAGGACCTACTATTTGTTAGCTGTGAAACACGTACAGTGAAAGCGAGAGGCGGTCCCACATGCATCTCTCGGAAGATATGGTAACTACCTACTGCAGCCGCCGGTATATGTTTACGATATTGAATTACTGGGTCCGTGGGCCCCATTACAGCGATCGCTTACTGTCAACGGTTTGCAATGGGTTACAACAGAGAGCCCTGTGCAGAGGATTAATATCCAACATAGAAAGTGAATGATTACTACCGTGCTTGGCGAACAGGTGATCTCGTATTCGAGTCCCGGTGTTGCCATGCATATTTCGTTCCTCTCGATTTCGTGAAATCACTCTTGCTGTATTCTTTAATATAGGCTTATGGCGTTGTCAGTTTTGTCCTCGAACCTATCCCACACGTAAAAATCATTACATTAAAACCACGGATGACCAAGAACGCATTTGAACCGCATACCTATCTTAAACGATTACCTTTTATAGCATCCTTTTTATCCAAACTCGGTATGAGTGTCTGGTGGGTTTTTTTTTATTGGCCATGAACTTTTAAAGGGAATGGTTTGGGGAAACCATGGAAAATCTTCTTTTTTTAAAAAAAATTTAACTGCTTTACGTCTCTCAACAGCGAGGTCTTTAGAGACGGGAAAGGATGGCGTCAAGGAATGGGAAGGAATTCGGCCATGGCCTTTTGAAGGAAACATCCCGGCATTTGCCTGGAGTGATTTGGGAAACCATGAAAAACCCAAATCTGGATGCCCGCACGGGGATTCGAACCGGCGTCCTCCCGAATGCGAGGCCAGAGCATTACTGCTCACCTACCACGCTCTGTAAGGGTGCTGTGTTCGTGTGTTGCACAGACTTTGCGAATCAGTAATACTTTTAATAAAATGAAAAATACGCTTGAGAGAAAAGAAAAGCAAACTGCGGCTGGCTCTAAAACGAAAACGGCAAACTCAGATAAGAAGAAGAAATACTCTCATGGGGAAGGGTTTCCCAATTTACATATTGATTTGCATTTTTATCTATGAACCAGTTGCTGCGTATTCATATGCGAGAATCTAAATTTTAATGTCATTTACCTGTAAGTTTTCTTAAAATAGGTTACTCCTGGAAGTTATTACATTCATTGTAGACATTTAGAAAAAAAATCGGAAATTTTGACGATTTCAGGAGCCCAAAGGAATGATTGCTTACCCTGACTCTACAGCTTTTAGACGTCAATATTACGAGTATATCAGTTCTAATATTGACTATATTAATGAATTTCTTCGTAAGCCACTTTTGGTTGTAAAAGAAATTTATAACGCTTTATATAGAATATAGTGTCAGTTAAACTTAGGAACAGTAAATGAATATACAGTTAATAACTGGATGTTGTGGGCGGCATATCTTAGCTGCAATTAATTCCTCTGTAAATATAAAATTATAGTCATAATTTGAATGTTGTATTAGTATCAGAAATTAAGACATTTGATGTTTTATAACCTTAGTATTTTGGAAAAAGCTTTTGAATTCTAAAAATTTGTATACATGGTTTCCAGTTGAGGAAGCCACCTAAATACCTCCATTTTGTTCCATGATTTGAAAATTGCTCCTGTTTCGAAAGAGCAATAACGTGGAAGAAAAAATATTTTGTTACGTATTTTTTTATTTATTTTGTCAGGGTCACTTCGTTTTTTTTTTTGGAAAAGGTAACTATTTTTGACTGTACCTTGTAATGGATGGAAAAACACATCCATTAAGATCTGGTGGATGACCTTCAAAGCAAAAATAATAATGTAAATGGAAGATAGTGTTAGTATGATACTCAAGCTAGAGTTTATGTTGCAAGTCGATAGTTGCACAGTTGACCGTGATGCATTAATTTTAATGTATTCGCCATGTTTATTAACTATATCTGTTATCTAGCTGATAAGCAAGAGTTTATCAGTGTCTCGGTAAGTGTCTTGTTGTTATGGGGAAGCAAGAAACAATTAACCTGGTTTATAGTGAAGCTAAACAGGACACAAGGGAAGCATTTGTAGATCAATTTCCTGATCACAGCTGTTCGTCATGGTTTCAAATAGTTTGCCTGGACGTTATTGGGAAACAGTCCGTGACACTGTGCCAAAAACTTCTTTCTTCACCCATCATTTCCAAAATAGGTTCGTTTTGTACATTATCTGTACAATGAATTTCAGCATCCTTATATAGCATCACATTTCAAATGCTTCAATTTTCCTTCTTACTGATATTCCTGAAGACCGTGCTACATACTGTAAAGTGCTGCTCTCCATACATACAGTTTAGAAAGGTCTTACTGGGTGGGGGGTCAATATTGAAACTGAAATATTTCTCTTCTACGAGGAAGCTCTTTTCACTAATGCTTTTAACATCAGTTGTAATTTTACATCCAAACCCGCAGAATTCACTTACTTCTCCTATTACATACGATCCTATTTTTATATTTAATCAACTTCTATTGCTATCACTTCTGCTACATTTCATATCTTTTATGTTCTTTTTGTTTATATTTGATTCAAATTCTTCCCTCAAGGTTACTGATTTCTATAAATTATTAATATTTCTGTTCTTATTCATAAGCGATGCAGATTCCAGGGATTTCTCACACAAGGGACAAAACAGAACACACTGTTATCACAATTCAGTTATATATCGATGGTTTTCAGAAAATATCAGACACTATACCTCTTACACAGTCAAAAAATCAAATCAATATTTTTCAAAAAATTAATTTTTATTTGATACATAAATTGTTGTATCATCAATCCGATAAATTTAAATGGTATTAACGAATGGATGCAAGTGCAGGTGCAATGTAAGGGCCAAAGACCGTAGTCGATACAAAAGAAGGAACGCCGCTTCCAAGAAGGCGAAGACCTTCCTCATTCCTGCAACACTGGTATGACAACTAAATCGCATCGCAGCATGTTAATTGGGCTGGAATCTTACACGGCGTTCTCCGTCATAAATAAGATAAAAAGAGGCGCCATTGTCCGCCGAGAAGCAACATCAACAGTCAAGCAATTATAGCTTCACAAACGAAATCGAACTTTGCCGAAGCATGCCAATTGCAAGTTTAGAACAGTGTACTCTGCATTAACTAAATATTTTCTCTGTACACACTTTGACAGTAAATTTGGCCGCCGCTGAAAAATTCTATCACTCTTATTTGGCAAAATATGACATCAATGTCATCCCAGGAAACAGTAATGCAATACTGACAAGCCAGTATTGCGTTACTGTTTCTTAGGATGACATTGATGTCAGATTGTGCAAAATAAGAGTGATAGAATTTTTCAGCGGCGGCCAAATTTATTGTCAAAGTGTGTACATACAGATGTCTATGAAATTAATGCTTACCTCATGGTCACGCTGAGCTATCAGAACACTTGGGTAGTTATGAGTGTGAACCGTAGAGAGAAAATAAGAAACTTCACATTTTTCTCAGTCTTTGTTTTTGAAAGCGGTCCATAAAACGAGAGTATGGGAAACAATTGGTTATATTTGTTGATAAATAAATAACGCCAAAGCATTAGAATGTTTGTGCATTTATTGAACTCCCGAACACGTTTCATTTCTTTTGCGGAAGCATCTTCAGCGGGTTCTAATTTTTCGGTCTATTGCATTTACCCACTGAAGATGCTTCTGCAAAAGAAGTGAAACGCGTTCGGGAGTTCAATAAATGCACAAACATTCAATTGCTTTGGCGTTATTTATTGATCAGCAATTGAGGAAAATAATCCACAACGTCCAGATAATTTGTTAGATCTTTAGCGTATTTCTAGAATAAAATGTAGTGTATTATTGGTGATATCTGCTGTTGAATCAATCAGTTTTCGCCCTTTGGAGATGTAGTCGACTCGCGAGCACTTGCAGCCCAAGTTTGCCATCGCCTCTCACTTCTTTGTAGCGAGCAAGGCTTCCGTCATAAATTCTTAAAAGGCAGCAAGTTTCGAGAGCGCAGCTGACAGCATAGGACACTCCGTAGCCTACTAAAGCGCTGTCATATTCTCTTTCAGCCCTCACTTGCAGTTCGGATAGGAGCGAGGATATTCACCTTCATAGTTCAGTGACTTGTCAACTATGTATTAGGGGTAGGAACAACGCGATTGGTTTCTTAAAGAGTGTAGTGGGAGTTACGAAGGAAAACTCAACATCATTTCTCCTTAGCAGTATTATGTCGTCCTTACGGTAGCTACGTTTTCTATTATAAATAGTTTTCCTTTCTGGTCCAGCCAATAGTAATTACTGCAATGCACTCTGAATTTCAGGATGCACCAATTTTTTCTTTTTAAATATGGCTGTCTACTTCTATATCTATTCAACCAGATGACATCAATAGTGCATATAGGTTTTTCAGGTCTGTAGTTAAATCTATTATTCTCTCAAATATTCGTATTCACAACAGAACGGATGACACAGGAAGGCCACTTAATTTTTTTTAAACCAATTCCCAAGGCCGGAGTCGAACCGGCGACCCATGTAACTTACGACCAACACGCGAACTCCCACACTATAGAGGCCGGTGATAAATAAATGGAAAATTTACAAGAGGAAATTAGTTAGATTAGGAAAATGTCACCTTCTGGAATTCCTGGAATACATCCGTAATATCGTGTGGTCTTGATGACCTGATCAAGGCTTGTGCGTTTACGGTAACACTCGGGCCTGGCATTCGGAAGGACACGGGTTCAAATCCCCGTCCGGCCATCCCGATTTCGGTTTTCCATGGCTTCCCGAAATCACTCCAGGCGAATGCAAAAGGACATGGCCGAATTCCTTCCCGTCCATTGCCCCTGCCCCTATCAACTTCCGTCTCTAATGACTCCGACGCCGACTAACCGCAAAGCCCGAAATAAAATAAGTTTTGCTTGAGGAGAAGAGCGAGTCAACGGCCTTAAAAATCCCAGCTGCCACCAGTATTTGAAACGATGACCATCTGACCCGTGATTTAGATACCTTAACCGCTAAGTCATCTGTGTGCACTGACAACCATTCATACTTGTACACCAAATGTTATGAAACAGAACGACGGATCACAAGACATTATTGATTACAACTTTGCTAAGAATAGATCGGATCAAATCAATGGGGTCAATGATACCAAGATATCATCAAACCGGCATGGCAGATACGGTTAAAAGTATGATAAAAGAACATTGACCGAATTCCACACGGGATTAAAGCTTCAGGAATGTTTTCTCAGTTTATGTCTGGCAGATCTTACTTCAGTAGGAACCTGTTTCTTACAAATAGCTTTGAGGTATTCGTGCTTCCTACGTCTTCGTTCAAATGAAATAAGCTTTTCAGGCAGTAGAGTTGATCTGAGAAATTTTTAGGTTATTGGACTATATTATAGGATCGTAAAGCTCCCCTCCATTGCCGAAACTGGTAATTCTCGGGCGAAATTCCTAGGACAAAGCTTGTGATGGTTAATGCGTGGGATATATATTTTAGTTATTAATTCTTTCCTTGCGTTGTTTTTCATCATTGCCTTTGATCTTTCCTCTGAAAGGATTATTTTAATGAATAATCAAGGTTGTACTTTTCGTTGATTCCATGTAATAGGGGTAATGCTTTAGAAGAGAAACTTACTTTCTTAAAAGACTATCGGACTTTATAATTTATACTTAATAAATCAAAACCGAGCTCCTGTCAATAAGTTGTCTCTTTATTCTCAATTGTAAATTCAACTTCCCTTTTATTTGAAGTACTCTCTTTTTATAATAACTACTTTCATTAACTAACAAATTACACTTTCTCAATACATAAAACTGTTTTTACGTTCCACAGCTAGACTTTTCATTAAATAATTCATAAGTTTAGCTTCATGTAGTTCCTTTCGTTATACATATAAGCTCATCTTCTTGAGAGGTCCTCTCTATTACCAATTTTAAGTTCCTCTGAGCCAAAGATATTCACTCCGCTTCCATTCAACGATACAACAATTACATTTACTCTTGGCTGCCAACGAAACCACTCTGAAATAACTTGAATGATAAAAGTAACATGATTAATTTCACATATTCAATGTAAATTTAATCAAGATGTAATTTATGGACTTAAAAGCTGAGTTGTCACTCTGAAACTAAATGATGTCTAATGTTTCTAAAACAAAAGAATTTTCTGAACACCAACTCGTTGTTGAAAGACTACTTTCACACCAATAAAAACAGCTATCGCCTATATTTATTACTGATTAAGTGATTTTAATATTAACAGTCATAGATTAGTGATAAATAGACACTGTGATTCCAAAATCCACAAAGCATTGGTTTAAAATTTAGCGTTATATAGTAACACAGTTCAAGTTGATATAAGGAGAGCTGTGCGTGCAAATGGTATGGAGAGTCCATTCTTATATAGTATTAATCTAAAATGATTTTTGGACTAGATAAATCTAGTGTAGACAATTATTATCTTATTTTATACTTATTTCTGCTACTTTGAGCCAGTAACTGCTAATATTATTTTCTACCAAATGTGGGATTATCACCATCGATTTATCATGCCAATGAAGGGTGAAAATGCACGTTTTTTAATAAGCTTGATAGTAGTTCAGTTAACAGAGGCTCAAAGTAAGTTTTCTCTATCCCCACTCCGCTGCCCTGACCCCTACATGCGAAGCGGAAATGTATCTAGACACAGCGGTCAGCTCGGATAAGTAGGAACGGAGGTCGTGGTGAGGTGAGGAGTGGGACAAGAAAAAAATTACCTTGAGCCGACAGTCTGAAGTGAACAGGATATAGGAAATGTTATTCGATTGCAAAGTTTTAAACAAAGATATTTTCCTTTTTAAAAAGTTCCGTACCTTCTCAGTGAAAAATGAAACCCTAATAAATTCGTTATTTAGGCTGTTTATATGTCAGTCACACCCCCATACCATCTGAGCCCGTTCCCTTATAAATTTGTGATGGTGCTCTACTTAGTTCTTATTAACCTTAACAAGACAAAAGCACATTTTTTGAAAACTCATGAGGTATTAAAACAATTGTAGGAGTTTCAGCAAGAGGGGAGAGGTCTAAAGAAAATGTTTCCTTAGACAACCAAATAGAAGCTGAAAATCCGCCGACTCTAAAAATGTTTGTATTCTCTTATTATTCCCCGATTTGTGGAAGCTTTTACAAAAAAACCACATTTGCCCATTTATTTATGAATATATTGATCGGAAAATTCTTTAAAAATTTACAATGATATGTAGTCTGCTAAACTTTGTAGTAAATCTGGAGCAATCTCTCTGGAGTTTACGGTTTTCTGAACTGGTTTTTGTTAGGGCGCTAATGACCCCGCTGTCGACGCGCCCTAAAGCAACAACAACAACAACAACAACATTTTCTGAAAATAACTAAATGAGTGGTTTTTACATGTTTGATACTTCGTCATATAATGTATTTCGACAAAAAATCATTTGTTTCATTTAATGGAGAATTCCATTAATCGAATAAAAATACATCGTGAAAACACTTTAAGGAAAATTTTTAATTTTTTCTAAAACTCCCAATAATTATTACAACAGAATTTTTTGTGTTCTGTTTACATCTACTATTTAAAAGACAGCTTCGCAAATCGTGTAATGAACTCTTTTAAAAAATAATTTGTTCATGATTTTTCAAAAGTTTAAATTTAAAACACAATCTGTCTAGGGAACTCTCATCACACTTGACAATGGTAATTTGCCGTTGTGTTCCACTTGCTGACTTTCCCCATTTGACAAGTCTAGGTAAAACCCTGACTGAGGCCTGTGTTACTAGGCAACGCATTTTATTCCTGAACGACAGCTTTACCGCAAGTGTCTGTGAACCATGTAAGCTATATTCTGTTCATACGGTGTTTTTTAAAAGGTTTAATAGCTGAGGAGAAACAGCATACCGTCGCGGTATTCGCCTAGGTAACTGCGCAACATTTTATAAAAGCTATAATCAGGAAAGCCGATACTTCAGGCCCGAGGTTTGAACCTGAACCTGTTGTTCGTCTTCGCATCACATGGCCAAACTGCAGTTGTTTCAGGTTGTCTTAATTTTGATGTTGATGTTCATTTAGGCTTTAGATGTGTGCGACAGTTTTGTATGAATAGCAGTCACCGATGAGTTCATTGTTATTATTATTATTATTATTTTGAAGCGAGAGCCTGTATAGAAAAGAATCCGTTTTTACAACACCGTTTACGAAGCTGAAGTCTTATGTAGTAACACATTCAACAACTGCTCTACTTTACGGTTTTGTGATCAAAGTGTTCTGAACTAAAGGTTGACCATATAACTAGTTCTGCCGTTTAGTAACTGCGTGTTTCGTCGTGATTTAAGATATTTAAAATGCCCAAGGCAACTTTTTTAACATAGCTTTACGCCTAGTCGACGCCGCCAGATCATTAGAGGCGGGAAATGACTGTACGGGATTCGTCTGGTGTGATATCGGAAAACCATGGAAAACCGAAATCTGGATGGTCAGGTGGAGATTCGATCATGCCCTAGGTGACAATATACGTACCAAACACGTCAGTAGTCTTTTATACGTGTTTTTAAAAAGATTATGTTGACTTACTTTATTACCTACTTACAATTTGCTTATGTTTAAGTACGTGCAGGTCTAAATGTGTTCCATATCAGCTTTAGGTCCAGAATATTGTTGGTATGCTTTCATGTTACATTAAATTTCCAACACTGTAATAAAGTAAGAAAATTTGTAACTAAATATAAAGAGCATTTGATGTCACTAGCTATACGCTGTAGCACTTACTCTACATTCACTTCATGTGTTACCGCAAAACCATACACACAGAAACGGGCAAGTAAATATTAAAAAGTTATGAATGAATACATACATCACATACACCAAACTTTTTTTATGATACTTAAAGACGAATAAAAAAAATCTCTTTCAAAACTCAAACACACTACCACAACACATATACTATGATAACTAACACTGAAAACAATCACACAAAACACAAGTTGACAACACATATTTTTTTGCTCCTGGCAATTGGTAAATCTCACAAACAGATAATTGTATGCAAATAGTTCGAAAGTGACTAGAAAAAGTGAAAACTGAGTTATTACGGAAACATACAGGGCGTTCGCCGGGAAACGCAACCCACTGTTAGCGCTACAAGGAAGAAACTGCTCCCGGCGAGCGAGCGATCAGCTTCCGGCATTGTTCGACCGTCGGCCGCGGACTATTTCACAATAATTACGCTTCATAAACTTGTATGTGCTAAGCATTTAAATGTGTCGTAATTCATTAGCTTACCTTATAAAAGATGCTGGAAGTGTTGACCCTCTTGTGTAATGCACATTTCACATCTTCTGAACATATTTCGAGACACACGCTGGATTTCACCTTTGTCAATGGACATTATTACTTGATAGATTTTTTCCTCAAGTTCTTCCAATGTGTGAGGATTTCCTTCGTACACCTTACCCTTAAGTTTACCCCAAAGGTAGAAGTCACAAGGGTTTAAATCCGGTGATCTGGCGGGCCACAACCCACGGCTGATTACACGATCATAAAACACTTCGTCAAGTGCAGCAAGCGAATTTCTAGAGGTGTGAGCTGTCGCCCCATCCTGTTGAAAATAGCCGTACAATTTTTCTTCTTCAGTAAGTTTCTCGAAAAACGGTTTCACAATATTTTCGATATATCTTGCGGAAGTAAGAGTTTCACGGAAGAAAATTGGACCTATGATTCTCGAAGCACTAATCGCACACCAAACACCCACTTTTAAGTCATGCAATGGCAGTTGGAGTAGAGTATTTGGTTTTTCTGAACTCCAGTGTCGACTGTTTTGAGCGTTAACATAACCACTCAGATGAAACCAGGCCTCATCAGAGAAAAACGTCAGTTGCGGATCAACAGTGCCATCGTGGACACCCTGCAGGTACCAGTTGCAAAATCTAATCCTAGGCCCCTGGTCTATTTCTGTAATTTTATGCACCACAATTGTTTTGTACGGCTTTAAGTGAACTAGCTTTGTTACTTTCCAAGCTGACGTCTTAGATACGCCTGCCTGCTGCCCTAACTGACTTAATGATTTTTTGGGTGACTGTTCTAGTCGAAAAGCGATATCGTCAATTTTCTCCTCTGTGAGAATACGGTTGACCGACAGTCTCTTTTTGTTAAAAAATGAACCCGTTTCTCTTACTTTTTTAACCAGACGCAGAATTGTTGATTTAGCTGGCAGTAAAGCGCCAGGATATTCGCGACGAAATTTACTGCGACACTTTTTAAACGACTTCTTCTTCACATATGTATCGTAGAGAAATATTCTTTGTTGCAAACTGTAACGTACCATAATTTTACTCACACTCAAACACGGTACAGATTAGTAAGAGTATGAAGCCCTAAACCAGCCAAACCGCAAAGAAACGTTTATTCACAACACTGATTAATAAGAGACTGAAGTCACAAACTAGCTACAATGCAAAGAAACCGTTCTTAACCATGTAAGGGTCCCATTATACTGTGCCACTGCACTGTTGGGGCAGCGGAGGTGTTAAACAGTGCGGTGATTCACGGTATCGTGTGGCGGGAACCGCTGGCCCCGCTGACCGAGCAAGTTGCCGACGGCAACAGACTGGGAGGGTTGCGTTTCCCGGCGAACGCCCTGTATAATATGTAGTCTCATTATGAATCGCCCTTGTACAGAAGAATATGAGAACAAAATACAGTTAAATATAAAGATGATATGGAATACATTCGAACCTACTCCTAGTATTGCCCTTTCAGTTAATAGATGCGCAATCCCCACTCCGCGACCCTTACTCCCAAAAGCGAAGGGGAAATATTTCACTCGTTTACTTGGACACAGTGGTCAGGGAGCGGATGGTGAGGTGAGGACCGGGATATGGGGAACATGACCTTGAGCCGCCAGTTCGGAGTGAACAGGGTATAGTGATAAGAAATTGCAAGTAATTTTTTTTTAACAAATTCTGATGTGGTTTGGGAACAGAGATGGCCCAACCCGAAATCGAACCCACCTCCAACTGAATGTCAGCCCCACCGGGCTCTGCGTCATTCTCATGTACTAAATGAGAGAACTTGTTTCGTCTCTGAAAAATTAATAACAGTATTGTTGGAGATCCCAGGATAGTATCTTGAGATAAGTTAACTGTGTTGTATGGGGGATTAAAGGGGAAATGTAAAAAGGTACCAGATGCCGAGTGTGAGGGTTTTAGTGTAATCTCACCTTCACGTTCGGTATCGCTGTTGTCAATCGGCTTCACGATTCTCCGTCGTACACGACGATACGGTTGGTTTCAGTAACACGAGGCGACAAATCCTTCTTGGCTGAGATGTGAGATCGGCGGTGAAAGTGCGTCCTGTGGAAAAGTGGAACTCTGGAGGAAAAAAGAAGCGAGTATAAAGTAGACTACGAAAATTCAAATAACTCAAGAACATGCTTACAGCTGAAAATATAAACTTCTTTTTATAAGGGTTAACGATGACCAGTTGCCATCTTCACTGTTTAAGTGATACTGTTCGTAGTGATTATAGATCCAAATGCCAAATTAATTATGCCAAGATCATGGTGCAGCACTATATTGCTGCTTCTTAAACTGAAACGTACAAGTACAAAACTTGGGAGCGGAATTACTTTCATTACTTCAACCAAAAGGTATTGAAAAATTTAAAAAAGCTGAAAAAATTATTGAGCTTCCTGAAAGATAACAGATTGGTACCAAATATATGCTGTCCACAAAACTGGAAAGCATGGTCAGTAAAAAATAAACGTTACACGGTTCTTTTTTGTGCTTATGGCTTTACGCCTCGTCGACGTCGAGGTCATTAGAGGCGGGAAACAATGGTTGGGGGGGGGGGGAACGGGTAGGAATTCGGCCATAGACTTTTAAAGGAAGCATCCCGGCAATTTGTGGAAACCATGGAAACCCCAAATCTGAATGCCCGCGTCCTCGCGAATGCGAGGCCAGAGCGTTACCGCTCACCCACCACGTTCTGTAAAATGTTACACGTTACGCTTGATTGATTCGGCTGTATAAAATAAAATTTTGTCGCTAAGTCGCGTTCTATTTGTTATGTGTCCAGTGAGAAGAACTCCCCCAATGTGGCTCAGTGCGCTAAGACGCTGGAGGTACAAGCGACCCGCGCATGAGCATAGACCCCTGACTGCAGTGATCAAACTGAATGCCTGGAGGGCCCTTAATCTCCGCCATTCCACAAACAAAAAGTACAATTATCACACAGGGAAGATAGCTACACCTTTCTCAAATAAATGGCAGCAGTTCACTTTCACTTCCTCCAGTAGTTTGTAGTACGACTGGCAGTAGGTATAAAATGCTTGGTATCAACAAGGACATGAGGCCATAAAACCAAAGCTCCAAACACGACCATGCCAACGATGAGTAAAACTTATTAAAGGCAGCCGACCCCTAATATTGGGAAAAGTGAAGAAGTAGATTGAAGTTAATTTCAATAAGTCGTCAGCATCTTCATATGAGCGGCTCACGTTTGTTTAATAATTTATTTGCTCGCATCACTGACTTAAAACCTTCTTCAAGCAAAATATTTCCCGCACCTCCGAATTACCGTTACCGTGAACTAAATGACAAAAACTGCGGGAAACCATAAAAATCAATGATACACAGCATAATAATTTATGACACAATATAAAATAGCATGAATAACAACTGAAATCCATAAGGCAATTCATGAAGTTCAGACATGAGCGGCTGAAAAAGCGTAATTCATTTGAATGGGGGGGGAGGGAGGGGGAACCTGCTATAAACGTAGAAATATTGTATGTTTAAAACCCAGCTTAAAATGATTAGTGCTTAACGCTCGGGATGCTTCTTTGCACATTCAAACACAGCGCTGACACTTCAAGTTTTTGCGGAACATAATGTATCGGTGATATGTTGTACCTACTTGTCAGAAATTCTCCGCTGTTTACGCTTGTACTCGAGCGAAGCTGGTGTTTTTCCTGGCTTCTTCGCTATGGGCAAGGTTCCTAAAATACCTGAAATCATTTGCTAAAACGACGTTAATTTACTTCCTAATGTTCGGAAAGCCTGTAAGAACGCCTACATGATAGTGGACAGGAAACAGTTTGTGGAGAGCTCTTAGGATCTGTGGCTTGTTTCCGGTCAGGCGTGACATGACAAATGGTGTGCCAGATTAAGGGGCTAGCTGGCCCAGTCGTAAAACGCTTACTGTCAACCCTCACGTGCCTTTCCCTTAACAGTGTGCAGGGAGTAGGCAAAAAAATGCGAACTCCTCACAGTTGACCCTCTGAGTTCAACAACCTGGGCAAGTGCTTTCCAGCCGCCCCATCGGAGTATGGGTTAACACGTTAGCCTTCTGTAGCTGGGATCGCTTATTCGAGTCCAGCCTACGGCACTGGCGTTGAATTATGTGTTATGTGTATCGAACGCTTTCTGTATTTATTGGAAAAATAAAATTATGAGCTGCATGTCAGACACTCCTTAATAACTTTAAGTGCTCCCGCCGAGTCATACTTTTCTTCCAACATTCAATACTATATTTATACATCAATACCTTAGCTCCAAATAACATTACATCTCTTCTTTATATGTAGCTTAACTAAAGTATTAAATTTTAGTTAGTCCTCTTAGTTTGGATGTTATTGAAACGAAAATTTAACCGATTACGTCACTCACTAATAATCGTCAAAATTATGGAGTACTTCCCGCAGTCCTAGAAAGATGTAGTTTGGTTCACAAGCAAGGCTTCACACACGAATCATAACAAAAGTCAGCTATTGTTGATTTTCCCCACTTTTATTTCATCTCAAGGTGAAACACTGGGGTTATAACTAGTATAAACTGATTTTATTGAAGTATTTTATCTTGCGAATTAAGTGAATAAATCTGAAATGGTCCAAGAAAACTCCTTGTGAAAGATCTTTTTGAATAACACTCTACTTACTGAAGTAGGTAAAAAAAATCATCTGTTCTGAATGTAGTTAAGAATGTAATTAAGTCTTTAAAACGCACCACACAGTTAAGGCATCAACCCTCTCTCAGTTTGACAACTTCTATCATACCTATGTTAAACAAACACATCCACAGCATTCGTTTCTTTCCTGTTTGCAGTACACCTTCACACAAGGGGAAGCCGCCAATTGTAGAATTCAGGTTCGATTTATATTGTGTGTAATAAAAGCTCATGGCCAGAGGTGTAACATGCGCTTCTTCGCCATCATCGAGAAAATCGGCATTGAAATATTCCGTAGCGTTCAAATACTTTCTACGTTAGAAAGGTTTAAAGGAATGCGTGGCTCTCTGCATCAGTCCGTCGTCGCTGGATCGAATCTCGCTGCTGGCAAGTTTTTTTATTTATTCAAATGTCTATACAAATAATTCCTGTCAATCAGTTTCAACAATTACGCATATAATAAATTTTTAAATGCAGTTTGTTGTATTAAAAAAAACGTTTTCGAACTTCATAATGCTGTTCGGAAACAAAGTTATATTTCATAAATAGAAATATTTGCTGCGGCAGATATGAAATACCAGTATCGTTACTCGA
This sequence comes from Vandiemenella viatica, assembly GCA_031002005.1. Lineage (NCBI taxonomy): Eukaryota > Metazoa > Arthropoda > Insecta > Orthoptera > Morabidae > Vandiemenella > Vandiemenella viatica. Next base: position 286,318,715 of record CM061921.1, read on the forward strand.
ACGTTACAGTCGAAGGACAGATGTTCATTCCTGCACCAGGGGACGGGAGGGACGAGACGAGACGCCGTCGGTTTTTCCACAACAAAAGGCATTTAAAAAACTTATTATATACATAATTGTTGAAACTGATTCCTGAGGTTTATGTGTATACATATATGAATAAATAAATAAAGTTTCCCGTAGCGAGACTCGATATGCGACGACGGGCTATGAGGCAGAGAGCTTGCTCGCTGCGCCCCTTGAAATTTACTAATGTGGAAAGTTTTTGAACGCAAAAGAATATTTCAATGCCGATTTTCACGACTACGGCGAAGAAGCGCATGTTACTGCTTTGCCACATTATACCTCTGGCCAGAATGAACTGAATCTGAATTTTACAATTGGCGGCCTCTCCTTGTTAGTTAATACTGGGCAACTTCTTGACCACATTTGTCTGAAATCAACTACTCAAAACCATCGAGGAGAAAGGGTAAAGGATAAAATGGTCTTCGTAGATGTTCAAGAATATAACCAGAAGAGAAAGACGACTCATAATAAGCAATCAACCTTTAAAAGAAAAAGACTGCACACAAAAACAATTCTTACTATTACTATTACTCTGCGATTCACTAAAAGTGCGTGGCAGAGGGAAATACAGCCAAATCTCGCGACTTTAAGCATGCTATCTTGATTTACCGAGAGTAATGGATACGTCCTTGCATTTAGGAAGACGCAAGTTTGAATCTCCATCCGCTAATCCAGATTTTGGTTTTTCATCATTTCCAGAAATCTCTCCAAGTGAATGCCGGGATAGTTCCTTCAAAAAGGCAATTGTCAAATTCCTTCCCGTTCCTTTCCCCAGTTCCTTCGCGAATCTAATGACCTTTACGTTGAAGAAGCGTAAGAAATAGACACTCCCATTACTACCTAATAATAGTTCGACATTAAATACCTTAACAGTCGACAAAAAACAAAATCAAGAAAGTATTCTCAAACTGGACCTAACATTTTTCGTTGATTGTGTGTTTTAGAATATTTATTATTTTTTTTATTTTTTTAATATTTATTAGTGAGTCTGATATGACATCTGAAAACATGAAACATAGCGATATTAAAATCGTTCCATGTGTATTTTGTTCTAGTTCCATAAATACATGTCCAAATTATATAATAATGGTTTTGGAGACGCTGAAAGAAACAACGTAAAAGAGTTGGAATATTTTCATCACTTATCGCCTTAGTTACCGGTATAGAAATTTTGAAACAAACAATCAGATGTATCCTCTTTTCATCTTTTTCGATCTTCAACGTTTCAAACAAAATAGTGTAAACGAACATTAATACTAATGAACAGATGAGCATGTGTTTATAAATGAAACACCACCGTCTGTTAATAACCGTTTTGATGGGCTATTTATTCTCAGTGTAAAAGCATCTAAGTGGTGAAGCAGAACAGATAACCAGGGATTAACACAAGATACAAAGAATACATCAGAATTGTGACATGCTCAAATCAATCATCATTTCCTGAATAATTATTAGACCATAACCATCAACCAGCAGCAATAATGATATGAAAATACTAAAAATAAACAACCACAAAAAATACCTAATTACAGTTCATGGAAGATACTATATTCAAAAAACCACAGCAACGAGAAAAAAAGGTTCCTAATGAATAACTGACTGTGGTGGTGTAACGGTTAGCGTTCTGGCCTCGCATTCGGGAGGACGGTGGTTCGAATCCCGAATCCCCGTCCGGGCATCCAGATTTGGATTTTCCATGGTTCCCAAATCACTCCAGGCAAATGCCGGGATGCTTCCTTCAAAAGGCCATGGGCGAATTCCTTCCCATTCCTTGCCCCCATCCTTTCCCGTCTCTAAAGATCTCGCTGTTAAGAGACGTTAAGCAGTTAAAAAATAAACTTAATGAATTCACTAATTTAAAAATAAAACAATATTCAAAACATTAAAGAATAACCATGACACGCTAATACATACACACTAGTTAATCACAGTAACTGAAACAATCGTACACACACAGATATTTTGACAAACACGAACAATGATATAATAACATAAGCAAAGGCACTAAATTGGCAGCAGTATACAGATAAATAAACAACACACAGAATACTGGATCTAGCTATGTGTAATCAGCGGGAATAAATAATTCGCGAATACAGTTGTTAGCAGGGAGTATTTCAATTACAAACATTGAAGAAACAACTGCGAAAGAATGGCGAACAACCAAGTTAAGATGAGAATAAATCCTGCCTATCAGATTGTCTTCTTCCGCATACATTCAGGAGGCCCGTCCGTGACTGCGAACCATGGTCGAGGATTAGAGAAGGCACAAGTGGTCAGAACAACAAAGCAGACCCTGCCGAGAACTCGGCGTGTTCATTCACTCAAATAAATCCGGTTCTGTGCTGCGAAGACAACCATGGAACGTGTTGAAAATTGTTCATATTATAAATTACGATCAAAACTTAATAAATCATTAGTCGTATATGGTGAGAATTGCACATCTGTGTGAATTACACTTCGGGGAAGGAATAATTTTTGTAAACATGTTACGAATTAATGTTAGAAAAACTTGACTACTGATTTAATCATATGAATCAGATAATTGAAGACGAAAGCTGTGTAACGGATACCTTCAGATGAAGATAGGAAGAGATAGAGTATTAAATCAAGCCAGTTGCAGAAAAAAAAAACTTGTGACAAATTTCTTACCCTTAAATTTACAATCATTCGAAAGCAAGTGTAGGCCTACTGTAATATTCTGAAACCACCTAACTCTATTGTCGTAACCGTAGTGTACAAATACGTTTCAATACCAAATTTGTGATTTGGGTGGAATTTAAAAGACCAGTAAATTGGATGTAAAATATTTTTTCCTTTTGAGTATCTAGGCGGTAGAGGGTCTGAACACGGCCCCGACGACTGGTGTTCGATCCCCGACAGAGTCGAGGATTTTTCCTCGAAGCTGGACGTCCGGAACACCCCCCCCCCCCAGCCTGCCATCAAATGAGTAAGGTGGGGGGGGGGGCGGAATCTCCGAGGGAAAGTAAAGAAAAAGAGCCGGAACGTGTTGCCGGCCACTGAACGTCCACTGGAATGCGAAGCTGCACCTCCGCTAATCCTACGGGAATACGATTTGAAAGCTGTGAAAAACCACTGACTTATCTTTACGAGTATCTCCAGGCTTCATTTAGTCCATTCTCCAATCCTTATAATTTTCTTAAATTGTAAGTAAACACACACTATTCGCAACAGTCAAATACAAAGAGAAATGTCACGTCAATCAGTTCAAAAGTCAAACACCTCTTCAAGCGGATTAGTGGAGTACCCGGTGCACAGTTCTTTGAACTAGGAAAAAGGATTAGGCTAACTATGTCGAAAAAACGCCTTCCTTAATTATTTCTTCCTTTGATACAATGATTCTAAAGAGGAAATGAGTTTTAAATATTAGTGAACAATATTGTGACCAACAATGGTCACCAATCTTCTGATTGTTTCACCTGTAATTGATTTTTCATTATATGTAACAAATTACCGGTCATATCAACGTTAAAATTAAATGTATTACAAGAACACAAGTAATTATTTTAAACAAAGCTATGCTATTGTAATTTTAACTGTCTTTATTACTGATGCTATTTTTTTTAACCATTCATTGTATCACAAATGTTCCTTTAGTTACGAAGGGGTCATAGTAGGCTGCCATCAGCCACGATATATATATATATATATACATATATATATATATATATATATATATATATATATATATATATTATGTTTGTAGTTTAATATGTTTCTAAATTTCAACATTGTCCTGCTAAAGCAAAATTGCTGAACGGATAATAAACATATTTAAACAAAAGAAAAACCTTAGAACTTTGAACGATACCTTCATCTCAATTGAAATTCCTCCTTTACGAATGTGAAACCGAGGGTGGTGGGTGAGTGCTTAACGCTCTGGCCTCGCATTCGGGAGGTTGGCGGTTCAAATCCCCGTCCGGGCATTCAGATTTGGGTTTTACATGGTTTCCCCATATCGCTCCAGGCGAATGCCAGGATGCTTCCCACAAAAGGCCATGGCTGAATTCCTTTCAGTTCATAGTCCCCAGTCCCACAGTCCCATCCCGCCTCTAATGACCTCGACGTCGACGAAGCGTAAAGCAATAGGTAAAAAAAAAAAAAAAAAAAACGAATGTGAAATAATTGGAGTACTAGAGACAACCATCCAAATACCGCATCAGATTATTTATCTCAAATATCAAGCACTGGCATTGTTTAAACCAGAAGATTGTCCATTACTTAATGCACCTAAAATAGATCTTGCACTGCTTATACGGTTAGTTTTAGAGGCTTTCACCGTTTTGTCTTTCTCACCTGATTTGTTGAACACGATTTTGCTTTCCTTTCAGTTTTCTGCTAATTATAAACCGCGAGTCCGCACATTTTTCTTCTCCGACGGAAACAGTGACTGAAGAGTTCCAACTCAAATACATCTTCGGTTAACAGTATCTTGGTCCCGATCTGGGCTGGTCAGTTTTCGTATTTTTCTTTCCATACGTAAATCGTTAAAAATAAATGAGTTCGTCCGTTCATGACTCCTTTACGTTGCGTGTCGATGTGCAATACTTCATAGCAGTTTAATAGTTCACACTTCACAAGTTGCGTCATTTATTACGTAGTTTTATGATGATTTTTTTTCAATAGAAATGCTTCATTTTAGCATAGCTCATACATTTGTATTCCAGTGACGGCGCTCGTAAATGCCGACTGGGAAGGGCCACACATCACAGAAATCTACCTTGTAACAGATATGCTTCATGCTCCGTTGTAGGTTTAGTAGCAACGATAATCACCGTTATAAAACTATTATTCTCTTTTAATGTTCGTCGGTGGGAGAATGACAGTTTCTTGAATACAGATTCAAATCCGCTCGATAGTGTAAAAAGCTGGACTCCAAAGATGACATTGTAAAAACTAATGTAGGCGAATAACAAACGCACACATACAACAACATGAAAAATCGCAAGATTACACCTCTAACAGAAGAATGATGCTTCTCACTATGCATTATATGCATTGAGGAGATTATACACTAAATCATCTCCACAACTTTATCAGGTGACCTATTAATGCGGAGCAGAACTGGAAAAGTAATATCTTTGATTTGACAACTCCATCATTATCTGGCATAAGATATACAACACCGTGATTTGATTTACATATCCATGTGCTACAGTGTATATCCCGAGCGCTTTCAAGATTTTTCTTCGTTATGATGAACCAGGTATTTTCTAATTTTTGTATTCATTTTTCATCCTGTTTATTTTTTTACATACTTCCTCATGAAAATGTTTAACAATAATTAAGTTTTTTCCTTCTTTACCGAAGGAGCGTAATACATGAGCTCTGACGATCTGACTTTGCATTCGGGAAGACACGGGTTCGAATCCCCTTCCGGCCATCCAGTTTTGGGTTTTCATCGTTTCCCCAAATCACTCCAGATGAATGCCGGGATGGTTCCTTCAAAATTCCATGACTGAGTTCCTTCCCTTTTCCTTGCCCTCAGTCCTTTTCGCTTCTAATGACCTCGACGATGACGAGGAGTAAAGCCATAAGCATAAAAAAAATCTTCTTTACTTCCACCTGTCACTATGGATACTTCGTATCTTCTAATCCATACATATACCCCTTTATTTCTCTCCTTGCACTATCATCCATGAATTGGAAGAAATTTTTCTTAAATTTTTTTAGATTCATTCTTTTCTTGTCATCAGTCTCTGGACTGTGTAACGATTCGCTAAGCTCCCTGTTACATATCACTTTTTATTGTATATAAAGTAAAGGATTAGAATATTTTTCCATTTCTTCGGATGTCCACTGTATGTTCGAAAGATGCGCGTGAAAGGGTGAAAGGCAAGGATTTGACGCTTCAGTGGAGGGTAGTCTGGCTGGCAGAATGTTAAGAGGATTAGGGATTTCTGTCGGGCAGGCTGTAAACAGAATTCCTTCCTCCCGAAAGAGGCATCGGCTCTCGAAGATTGCCGAAACTTAACGTGGCGAAGAGAAGATTCAGATTCACATGACGTCAGATGGTCAGCCAATCACAGGGAACATAGTACTAAGATTCGGGGAATTTTATGTTCTATGTCGTCTTCGAGCCACAAGAGGCGGAGTCAGAGTTTACCTCCGTGGCGGCAGAAAAAGACGAATTTCACTTCCTTCCAGTCGGAAGGGCAGCCAGGATCATTCCATTCCGGAGCCCAGACGAGTCACTGGTGACTTGGGGTCCATGTGTGCTGGGCTGACTTGTGTCCTGGAGACCATCTGAGGCACTTCTAACTTGCGACTTGCCGCATGCTGCTGGCGTGGCCGGTTACGACGATCGACCAGGTGGTCATCTCCGCCCAGCGCTACCTGCCGTGGAACGGTAATGTGTTTCTACGAGCCATTCAGCCTGCAACTCACTTTGAAACTGTACCCTTAAGCGCATCTGAGATAAAGATCCTTGCTCTGATCTGATAAAACCACTGAGCTAGACTGTGTAACTGTCGAATGACAGGTTAATCATTCGTGGCGTCCCAACCCATTAAATTCATTACTGTTTGCTATCATCATAACTGGTAACATACTTTGTATTAGAATAATTGTGAGATTTTTAAGTACAACTATACTTGTTTGCTTGCATTTAAAGGGCTCATTGTACGTCTGAGCGTTGCTTAGAAAATTGCACAACCTCTTGTTTATTAACGTAATGGTAAATACGCTCAGATTTGTAGATGCCATTGTAAAAATCTTTATTAAAATGTCTTTTTGTGACAGTTTTCAAATCCCAGAATCATCCAATTCTCATTTGAATAATTTACATTTTGATATTCAATTATAGTATCCTGTATAGCGTAAAATATTAAGAATTAATTAATAATTCTCCCCCCCCCCCTGGTGATACGCTACAACTGTTTTAACACAATTCTTGATTTTTAAAGCATTATGTCGACTCGAGGTACTGGTTGGCACTTGGCTATCTGAGATCCACATAATGCCAAAAAAAAAAACACAATCTTTATAGGATAAACGTATTTACATTCTAAAATAAGTTTTGCCACATTTCAGAAAATATCCCTCGGGCTTAGGTTTCTTCTGATGGTAAACTTCTTCCCCTCTAAAGCACTCCAAATTTCATGCCGATATTATTAAATCCTTCACTCTAACTTAATCTTCAGACTTCCATTCTGATTCCAGGGCGTCGTAAAAGTTAATAAAACTAGTTTTAAATGTGTTTGAAGCTCTCCGTATTCCGTTTACTAAGTAACGATTGTGGCTGAAAATAAAACATTTGACCACTTTATACTAAGCAGGATCATTTTACTAAGCTACATCTAAACTATTAGCGTCATTTGTGATATACGATGGACAGATTGATATATAACCAATGTCGGTTTGAATGACCGTCGGTCATATAAATGCTGATTCATTATATGTGTCCTAGGTCAACTCTCTTCCTGTTAGACTGCCATTTCTGCAAGTCAGTTTCCATTAAGGAAACTTGGGTATTAATGTGTAAACCACCAACGCCCATACCATTAACAATGAAGGTAGCTTCCGAGTAGATAACATCTATGTGTTGAAGTATCCTCCCCAGGTTACAAAACGACAACAATCAAGAGACTGCATTCCGTCGATATTGACATGTCGTAAACTAGCAGTGACGCAAGTCATAGAGTGGAACCTCGTCGTAAATATCCAAAGAAAAACAGCCGACTGCGGTAAAGCTACACAGCTGCGACACAACGAAATAAATTAACGGAACTAGCTGTTGCATCACAGACCGTATCAGTTGGAAAAGTGAACGGACAATCATGAATCATTTAAATTCACAGTCAAACTAACTCCTGCAGAAATCCGCGAATAAATTTCCTTGGTTTTCGATTTCGTAAGTTGTGAATTGATAACAGGATGAAATTCTGAAATAAAAGTTTGGCGTTTGTTGGGGAGCGTGCACAAACTACGTGGATGGGTTGGGGGGGGGGGGGGTTGGCTGGAAGGCTACGCTGGGCTACGTGGGGGGAGGTGGGGTTTCCAAGCCAAGCCACGTAGTTTTCTCTTCATAACATTTTTCACAGTTAAAATGAGGTACAGAACACACGACACCATGTAAATATTTATTTCCGTCATTTAGTTATCTGAGTATGTAATTTACGATAGTCTGACAAGAGAAAACAGTACAAAATGTCTTCTGGAATCAATAGGATAAGAAAACTTGGTACTACATGGGTGGGGGGGGGAGGTGGGTTCACAAGAGACCAAAATGGAGCTACGTGGTTTATGGACCCTCCAGAAGTTATGAATATTTTACCAAAAACGCTGAAAGAATTTAATAATAATTAGTAAATGGCAGAAATAGAGGGGTGGAGAAATTTTAGCACTCTAAGTAGATGAGATTAAAATAATAAAGGGGTAACTAGATGACTAGGGAAATTGCCACCGGAACATGCTCGAATTATATTTAAACAGTGTTCTAGTAAAATAAATGTGTGTAGTATTATTGGCCGAGAGATTCCCAAGGGTTGTACGGCCACCTAATTTGCAGCGCAATCCACCTCTGTCTTAGTTACACTAACCTAATCTGCTAATCCTACCAGGTAAAGGGTACCTACAGTTTAAGTGAAATCCTAACCAAGAAGCGTCACGTGAACAAAGGAAACCATTCTCAGACCTGAAGCCCTTCAAAATTCCAGCGTATACTGGATTCGAACCACGAACCATCCGATCCCCATTCAGGCGCGTCAATTAGTTGAGCCACTAAACGAACACGTTTTAACATAACAATGTGACATTTAAAAAACAAAAAATTGAGACTGAAAGATGACTTCATGCATTTCCAACGCAGATGGTATTTCAGATAAGCGTTGGCAACAAAGTGAATCAATCATGTGTACTGAGCGTGTGAGTGGTTACGTTTGGGGTTGACAATTGGGAGGACGTGGATCCGAATCTCCGTCCTGTCATCCAGATTTCGCTTTGCTATTATTTCCAGAAATCACCCCAGGTGAAAGTGGGCATGGTTCCTTCAAAAAGCCAAGGTCGAATTCTTTCCCGTTCCTTTCTCCCACCGAGCGTGGCGGTGTAACGGTTAGCGTTCTCGCCTCGCATTCCGGAGGACGGCGGTTCGAATCCTCGTCCGGGCATCCAGATTTGGGTTTTCCATGGTTTCCCAAATCACTCCAGGCAAATGCCGGGATGCTTCCTTCAAAAGGCCATGGCCGAATTCCTTCCCATTCCTTGCCCCCCCCCCCATCCTTTCCCGTCTCTAAAGACCTCGCTGTTGAGAGACCTAAAGCAGTTAAAAAAAAAATCCTTTCCCCCGTCGTTCGCCACCTCTATTTTTTTTACTTATGGCCTTACGCCTCGTCGACGTAGAAGTCAATAGAGGTGGTATGAGACTGGGGCAAGGGACGGGAAGGAATGCGGTCATGGCCTTTAAAGGGAGCCTCCCGGCATTCACCTGGAGTGATTTGGGGAAAACATTGAAAACCCAAATCTGGATGCCCGGACGGGTATTCGAACCGGCGTCCTCCTGGCCAGAGCGTTAACCACTCACCCACCACGCTCGGTTTGCCGCCTCTAATGAGCTCGTCGTCACTGAGGCGAAAAGCCATAAAAAAATGAATACAATAGCGCTCTGCGTATAGGAAATTCGCTCTTACTGATAGACAATATTTACTTTTAACTCTGAATGAGTTAGTAATGCTATCAAGGGCTTGGCTTAATGAAAAATGTTTCTACAGTTACTAATGTTGATTCCTATACAATCACTGCAAATTACTCCCAATGTTTATCCTAGGATTCTGTATTTCAGAAATTCTTATTTAACTGTTTAATCATGGTAACAGATAAAAGTTGCAAATGAAACGTATAAATTGTGTTAGGAAACCTCGGTTAAATTTGGTAAGTCTGAAACAATCACGGGATTGTAAATGTCAAACAATTCCTTTTATTTCACTGCGATCTTTAGAATGTTTAGTCAAAGGACCACAGATGGTAGTAAGGTACCAGTGTTACATATTTACATTACACCGCGTATAGAACTATGCTAAAGTGCTAAATATTAGTTTCAGTTATTAACAACCACGTCAGTTGACAGGTAGATTCAGATAAACTAATAAAAACTAATCTACAGTTTAACAAAACATTAACGGCGCTGTGTTTGTGTACTGACGATATTTTTGAAACCAAAGCTATTATTATAACACAGTATATTGTGCTTTTCGCAGTAATCATTTTCTGGAGCAAATTCACTTTTGTTCAATCAGCGACGTTTAGATCTCTACCTGGTTTCTTCTTCATGGGAATTATTCGCCTGCTACTCCCGCAAGAGACCAATGAGACCCACCTAAATGCCTCTCAGATTGGATTGATTGTTTCTTAGTAGAGCGTGCAAGCTGAATTAACTTTAATTGGTAAAGCGACTTTGTTTTGATTATGCATCACATTTATCAACGAACATTTCCATATCCGATTCAGTCTATGCCTCCATCGTTGTTTAAATAAACAAAACAATGTCGTTTTGTCATAAAGAGCAGAACTCATTCGTAGTATCTGTGGAGCAGCATACACTCTCTGCAGAAAAGTTTTCCTGTAATCTGTATTGAAGCATCAGAACAACCCACGAAGTAATCTTGGCTGTCCAGGTTGAACCGCGTCAATTTATGAAAACCTAACGTTTCAGTCATCATTTTGCGGCGTTCTTCAGAGGACTGTCAAGGCTGGGATCGCTGTCGCCTATATATAGCTCCCGGAAAGCGCGCTAACCGTTTGGAGTGACGTCACTCAAGCTACCGCCGCCAGCGTGGCCAGTCCAATGGGGGCTTGCGTCCCGCGTTTTCCTAAGCAAGCATGACCATATTTGGTCAAGTTGTAGCCCGCCGTCCGCCTTCATATTATCTGGTCTCTATTTAATTTTAATTAAATAAAATTGCGTGCCCACTGTCGGCCGAATGTTGTGATACAGTGACACTAGTGTACTTGTTCATGAAAGCAGATGGTGGCCCAGGTGTATCAGAGAAGCGCTGGAAATTAAAAAAGAAACCAGATAATATGAACGCGGACGGCGGGCTACAACTTGAGCAAATATGGTCATGCTTGCTTAGGAAAACGCGGGACGCAAGCCCCCATTGGACAGGCCACACTGGCGGCGGTAGCTTGAGTGACGTCACTCCAAACGGTTAGCGCGCTTTCCGGGAGCTATAAGCTGTGGACAGATTAATTGGCGGGTCAGTGTGAACGCGCTGTTGCCGTACTTGAGGACAAACTCGCGATGCGCTCTCTTTCTATCACCTGAAAATTGCAACGCTGTGCGGCCTGTGTTGCCTAGTCCAAGCGTCAACAGCTCGCTAACCACCCCCAAACCTTCCACCTCCCTTTCACTAAAAATGTGTGAACCTGAGAATCGGAATTAGAAAGTGTCAGTGTGAGTGTGACCTTGCTCGAGAGAGGATATTTTGATTTTTAGCGATTTACGATTTTTACGTGCGATTTAAATAATTCCATTTGGTTATTTATTAATTATAGTAATTTAGTGTAATAATTTTACCGAACAAAAAGTGCAGTAACTTATAATTAGGGAAATTTAGCAAGAGAATCTTGCTACTAAAAATGGATACTTAGGAAGAGACTTATTCTCCTATTCCAGGTGTTTCCGAACTAACGACTCCCAACAAGACGCAACCATCGACAGCAGAACCACCGCGGCTGAAGCAGACAACACAGTAAATCTATCATTCACAATGTTTATAAATATTTCAAATTTCTTGTGGACAATGATCGAGAAATTTTGTCTTCTACATGTACGCTAGTAGGAAAAGACTTGAAAAATATGGACGTACTTGATATTGACGAAATAAAAAACTGTAGTGATTTGTTACCGCAAAACGAACCATATTGCGAAAAAATTAAGGAATGGACAGGCTATTTGCGCTGCAGCTTGTGGTTGTCGGTTTGAGAACTGTCCAGCGCGTGTGTCGTGAGGGAAAATAACCTACGTTTGTTTCTCGAAAGAAAAATATGAAACAATACAGCACTCTAACAAAGCTTAGCGACTTTGACAGTCCTTTGTCAGGAGGACAGTACACGAATTTTACGATAGTCATGAGTGGTAATATATAAACAGATAATTTTGTCGTTAATTATGCAAGTTTTTCAGTGCAGAGGATGACAAAATAAAATTTTGATTTTAGTTATAAATATACAAACTGAAAATAAAATGTAACACGTGGACTTTTAGCCACAAATAAAAGAAGAGTATTTCCATAAGTTTCCTTAGTCTGTCGAGAATTTTATTTTTCTGCGCAAATAATAGAATAATAAATAACAGGTCTTTGAAACCTCCAATTATATTAAACGCATCTGCAATGAATAACTTTCTTAACGAAATGACATGCATCAATATTTTATGACAGAATAGTGATCATAAATTACTTAAAACACGTTACAAACCATTACTACAAGTAAAGAGGTGAATACAACTGTTACGCGCACGGCTTGGCAACGGCGCATTTGACGCCACCCGCCAATTAATCTGGCCAGAGCTATATATATAGGCGACAGCGATCCCAGCCTTGACAGTCCTCTGAAGAAGGCAGCAAAATGATGGCCGAAACATTAGGTTTTCATAAATTGACGCGGTTCAACCCGGACAACCAAGATAACATCGACAACGAACGCGGAAGTCTGCGCACCCAACCCACAAAGTATTTCAATCAGCAAAACTGTTTTTAGACTTTTTTACTGTTATTGGGATATCACACAAAACCTCTGAGCAGATTTTGAGGGAGTTTGTACTATTTAATTGACAGAGATGTGACTTGAAATCTGAGGTATGTTTCTAGATGTTGTGTCAACTGGTGGCAGAGCACTAAATTAAAATCTGTTCAATACATTAAAATTTTCTTATTTTAAGTATCTATAAACAATGGTAAAAGGATAAAAAGGTCGTGTTGAAAAAATTTATTTTGTGAAGCAGTACGAGTGTTAAAATCTCGTTACTTAGAATGTAACCCAAGTTTATTTTTATGATTTCATTTAATCGTAATGGAGCATATGCCCCGCTGGCAATTTCCCGTTTTATGATTTCATACCTTAAACTTTAACCATAAAATTCGTAACGGGAAGAAATCGTTTGGTTGAGTACTGCATTCAAAGAATTTAAGTTAGAAAATCATGAAATGGGAAGTAGGTGTGTATGCCCTGTTCACATTGCACTGGCGGCTCAAGGTCATGTACCCCTCGCCCCGTTCTTCACGTCACAGTCTCCTCCTCCTCTACGATCTGACCGCTAGGTCTATGAAAACGAGAAGCAAATTTCCTCGTCGCATGTGGGGATTAAGACAGCAGAGTCGGGGGATAGAGCAGACTGACCTTGAGCCGCCTCTGTTTACTGAACGAGCCATTGTGAAACTGGCACGGTGCATGTGCTCCGTTGTAATTATACTGAATTAAAACATTAAACGCACACTCCTTTCTAAACGAGATTTTTACAGTCATACTGCTTCACAAAACAATTTTTGGACAAAAACTGTTAACCCTTTAGTATTGTTTTCCGATTCTTCCATCAGAACATGGAATAGTTGAGTACTGAAGTGATTTAAATTATGGTGCTCCGTTAGTAAAACCGAGGTAGGATACGCTGAACAGCTGCTATAGGTGAAGAATGTTGCACAACTTTCATCCTTGGTTTTCATCTCATTCTATTGGCTAAATAACTTTAGATTAAACGTACGACATGAAGCAACAAAAGGGAAATTGTACAAAAAGGGACCTCATTCACTGTAGCTACTTTATTCAATATCCTATCGCAGGAAATAAAAATTATTTACGAAAACCTAACAGCTTTAAATTTAGACTCAAAGAGTTTTTGCTGCGAACCAATTTTACTCTGTGAAAGAATTTTCCTCTCAGAATTTAATAACTAATGATGACTGAGAAAATTTTAATTTTTTTTGGGTATGGATGGAAAAGATAATGAAGTTATTCACAATCACTAAATAGACTATGATTTTCGTTGTGTTGAAACTGTTTACAAATGCAGCAATTAATCTCGAAATTAGATTCGTTTGTAGTAACTAACGCGGGATGTTATGCATTTGCATTTAACATTGGAAATTAAACCATGAGTAGTTGGTACTATTATTAATAATTATATGTACTGTTCCAAAACCCCGAGATGGTTTCATATGGGGTCAAAGTGGATGTATCAGATCCAATCTAATCTAACAGATTGTAACGTCCTTCCAATCTTCTCCCAACCAAGAAATCGTTGACACATACGTTATTTATCTGATATCATTATAGCTTTCTTTTTAATGTCTTTCTCACTTAAGATTTTCATTAACAGCTGAACTGATAGACATGAGATGCAAGGTACGCAAATACGTGTGACCCTTCACGTTTTCTGTTGGGGAATGTTGTGGGTTGTGTACCACAGCTGTCGTCGGCCTCCGTTTTTTTGTCGAGACTCGGCATCGGCACCTGCATTTCACTGTGCCAGCAAGACAGGTGGGACTAGTGTTGTAAAAAAACGGTTTTTTTTCTGGCTTGAAAAAAAAAACATGAAAAAAACATGTTTTTTTCTGGAACACGTTTTTTTTCACAACTACTAAATCTCAAATTTGTAAGGCAGTTATCGTTTAAAATGACTGTTTTAGAGTTTATTCTAAGTACTTATCTTAGTTTAAAATCTACTATATTTTTCTGGTTCAGTAGGAAAAAAAATTACGAAAATATTGGCAAAATTGACTGAAATTTTCTTTATGAACGGGGATTTCCCGAAGAGACTAGGTTGCGCCAGAAGGAATCCCCATTCCCCATTGTTTGGATTGATACTTGCTATTTGAAATAGTGCTGCCAGCCCTACTAAATTACGTAAAGATCTTTTTAAAAAATAGGAATTTAAAATTTATCCACGTTTTTTTGCCTCTTTTTATTACTTATTGGGCTTTCCTTATATTCGTATACTTGTTAACTCTCAGAGTATAGTGGTACTGACTCATTAAATTGTCAGTAAGGGAGCGTGCATAAACCACATAGCTCCATTTTGGCCTCCTGTGAACCCCCTCTCCTCCCCCACGTAGCCCTACGTGGCTTTTGCCTAACCCCCCCCCCCCCCCCCCCCCGCTCACGTAGCTTTCTTCCGTTTTGATTTCAGAACACATTTTGTACTGTATTCTCTTGTCAGACTATTGTAAATTACATACGGATATAATTAACTGAGGGAAATAAATACTCACATGCTGTTGTGAGTTCAGTTCCTCATTTTAACTGTGAAAAATGTTATGAAAGGAAAGTTACGTGGCTTGGCTCGGAACCCCCCCCCCCCCCTCTCCCACGTAGCCCAGCGTTGCCTTCCAGCTAACCCCTCCTCCTTCTGGACCGAGCCACGTTGTTTGTGCACGGTCCCTAATTACGAATCGTTTCCTTGCAACCGTTGGTGTAAACAAACGATTGAAAAGAAGTAAAGCTCCTATTTTGTATGATAACAGATTTTAATTCAAACTTAAAAGACCGTAATACAGAACTATCGGCGCAGTCTTTATGCACAGTGTGTACTTTGCTCACAATTTAAAATTGCAATCTCAAAATCTTTTACGTACAATACAAGAACAACCAGTAAAAGAAAATTTAACTATTTCTGAAGTTATGGAAAATACCGACACCAACCGAACAAGTGTTGGTAGTGCTGATACTAGTGAATGTGGTACTGACATAGAGGATGAATAAAATTATATTACCTATATAGATACACTTATGAATCATTATGTGAGACATTATATGATTCAGTAAGACTTAAAACACACTTGTAAAATGGAAGTTCCTTAAATAAAACTATAATTTATCAAATATATTGTTTTCTGAAAAAAAAATTTAGAAAAAAAAACACGGGTGCTAGGTTTTTTTTATGTTTTTTTTCACAAACCTGAAAAAAAATTTTTTTTGTTTTTTTCAGTTTGCAACACTAGGTGGGACCGACCTACACAATTACTCATCAGCTCTCGTTGCAATTCCACCATAGTGTAACGACAGATGTAATTGAAGGCTCCAACGTCTGTAATAATAAAACGTTAAGTTATTTTACCTTTAAACTCGTGTTTTTACAGAATGAATTTTTAAAGATGATACATTTCACGTTGATTGGGGGGGGGGGGGGATGAAGAGTAAAAGTGGTTATATTGTTGAAATACGTCCCGCTGTTTATTAGAAACTTTGCAGACGTTAATAATATTTTTTTCCAAAGTTCCATGAGAATTGCATAACATATTTTCAGGTTAGTTTAGAATGTTTACCTCGATCCTATGTGAAAACAATCTCTGGGATGTGGAACAGTACATATAATTGTTAATAAACCTAAGAAGTTTTTGACAAGTAGTATAATAATAATTGTTGTTTCTATCATATCCTAGAAGTGTTTAAATTCTTTATGCAGAGATATAGTATTTTTTTCATATAAAATTTAGTCGAGATGGAATTAATCGTATTTTATTGGAAGTATTTTCCCTTAAGTATAATGAATCTACAACGTTAACTGCAAGTACGTATCCAACATTTCTATATTTGAATCTAATTGCCCCAGAGACTATATGTAATATCTACATTGAACACAACTCCACAAAAATGTATTGCTTGCCATATCACTGGTTTGTAGTAACTTTTCATCTTCCCCTTCCTTAAGAAAAAACATATTTACAACTCCTTGCAAGTTACTAAGTTCCAAGAAGAAAATTATTTCTCAAAAACAAAATTACTAGCCGGGACGAAATTTTAAGATGTTATTGTGCCCAGGCAGGTTTAAAATTTAAGAATTTATTGCTCTTAGAAATGCTTTAACCATGTAGAGAGAAAGAAGTTGTTGTTCTTGATATGCTTGATTTCAATAAAACATTAGCCGTAAATAGTTTTTATGTTCTGTATAATCAAACTGAAATGTGTACTCAAGTCTCATTTGGTCAGGAATCATACAGCCTGCATAGTAAATCAGATGCTTTTTATGTCATATAACTCACCCGTTTCCACCTTAATAGTGGCGAAATCTCCGCATAATCCACAGGAAAGAAAATGTAAAAACATGGAAAATGTCTCCAATGAAGCATCCTCCGGAATAATTCTTATCACTTTGGAGGTCAACCTACAGCAAAGGCGTAACATACTTTCAGTTGTCGAAAGCTTCAGAAGGCTGTAAGGAGTGACCGAAGGTAGTTACTGCTGCCGGAAATGTTTGTCACGCGAGAAGGAGAATCAGCTTTCACTTTCTCCTCGGTGTAATATCTCTAATAGGGGGCGACTTGTCATCTATGTGGCCACTTGAGGAGAGATGAAGAGTTAGTTGCTTCTACTTTATTCTTAGATTGGTTCTTAGTTTTTAGAAATTCCACTTCTTGATTCAATTTCGTAGCCTCCTTTAAAAACCTTGTAATAAATTATAAAACAGCTGATAGATGTCCACTGAAGTTGAAATTTTAACAATTAAACGATTATTGTACCAACTTGGTATGCTGCTCATTATCTATTTTATAATAGCCTTTTGTTGTAAAGCTTTATTTTAAAAAAAAAAAGTTGAAGGGTTTTAAAAGTATTACCGTTTGTTCATGAAGGTGACTGTTTTCTTCTTATCCTGAAACTAGAATATATATATAAAAATCATTTTTGATGTTAATTTAAATTCTGAAGTTTAAAGATTTCATCTTGTGAATCTTGTTCCTAATGGCCTTATGCCTAGTAGACATCGAGGTTATTAGAGGCGGGAAATGAATGGAGGCAAGGAACGGGAAGCAATTCGGTCATGGCCTATTAAAGGAACCATCCCTGTATTCACCTGGAGTGATTTTGAGAAAACATGGAAAATCCAAATCTAGATGTCCGGAAGGGGATTTGAACCCGCGTTATCCCGAATGTGAGGCCAGAGCGTTACCGTTCGCTCTCCACGCTCTGTAATCTTGTTCTTATTAAATGAATTGTTCGTAGATGTTTAGAACCATTATTGCATAAGGTAGCAAGGCTGATATACGTCTCAAAACTCGTTTTGCTTAACTTCCATGACGGTATTTCATAGTTTATACGGATCAAAGCAATTACAATAAAGTTACCGACACATAAACATATACATTCTGATAAATAATCCTTTATATAATTACGAGAAAGTACTGGCAAGATAACTTTCCTCAATTACTCAGTTCATTAACTGATAATATTTGATCTCACTGTTTATTACTCTGAAATTTAGTTTCATGTTTTAAGTAATAAAGTCTTAAGATGTTATTGTTATACAGTATCGTGGAGAAGTGTGCAACTCTCACTGCATTAGGGATGGAGGGAGGCAGGCTTAAGAATTAACTGTCTCTTTGCATTGTGCAGTTTAATCACAAAAGTATCATAGTTTGATATGCATTTCGAATAATTTGGCTTTATGAATACCTGATTATGAAAGTTTGTGAATCAGTTCATACACAAAACTATTAGTGATAATTTGATACAAGTAAATACGAGTAAGTACTCGCGATACCGAGTACTTTTAGTATTTGAGTTACTTCATTCGATACTTACTCGGTATCGGAAGAAAAGTACTTGTATCGCATCGAAAGTATCGAAACGCACCCTGTGTTAAATAATTTCTAAACGCATCAACCCTGCTACGACACTCAGCCGCACCTGCCAAATTAATTTCCCGCTGACGTCAAGTTTGTAGAATTGGAAATCAAATAAAATCAGTCTTAGAATAGACAGCTGCCCCAGACAATGTCAAAGAGTTTGTTTTTTGTCCTTATTTCAATGTAATAAAGTCGTACTTGACGCGCATTTCGCTATGCTTGACCTATGGTCGTTCCCGAGCAGCCCCACACTAAAACTAAAAGAAGAAGAAGAAGAAGCTTCGCAGAAATATGACTTCTAGAAAAATCACAAAGAGCTAGCCCACGGCAAAGTCTCTCTCTACTTGTCAAACACTGTAACGTCTCTATAAAGCAATCCGTTTACAGGATGGTAAGAAATTAAACTTATATTTCCTCGTCTGTATAAATTCGCACAACAGTATCTTATTGTTGTAGCGACGTCAGTATCAACTGAATGTTTGTTTTAAGGCAGATGAAACAATGACAAACAAAAGAAACAAGCTGCCCTCAAAATATTTGAATTGATAGCTTTTTTGGGAAACCTTCCAAAAGCGGACATTTTTTTGTTTAAAAGTATTAAAATTATGGTAAATAAATATTTATAGATAAGAAATAACTTTGAAAGTTTGCTTACAATGTGCGCTTTATTATAATTTTAATAAATAAATAAAAATATTTACTGAGTGTAATTTGATTTTTTACACTAGGCAAATAAAATAAATAATCTAGCAAAATGTCACGTGTATTCTTACATTTCGACATTAATTTAAAAAAAGTATCGATACTTTTGCAATACTCATATGAGTAAGTATCGTAAGACACTTGATATCTACTCATTTGAGTTGGTATCGATACTTTCATGGTATCGGAACATCACTAAAAACTATACCCTGGAAGGGTCGATGATTAATGCTTCAGTTTAATACAAATACGATCACTTGAAAAACACGATATCAGGCTCATAGCTAGACAGGTATTTACACTCACATCTGTCTTCTGTCAAAAAGCCAGCTTTAATCGCTTACACTGCCGATGTCGAGGGAAGCTTTCCCCTTAATCCCCAGGAGAAAAGGAAAATCTCTGGCGCACGACTGAAATCTGAACAGTGGATGTGCCTCACTCATTACATAACTAGGAGATTAACGCACAAGTTTATAATCTCAATAACACCAGCTGTAAGTAGTAATCATAAGTGAATTCAAAATACGTCAAATACAGTAATGTGGCTACTTTAAAATTAAAACAAATATAAGAAATGCCTTGTTCAGTTCTTTTATATTTCCGAAAGAAACTATATCTTTTTGAATATAGTTCTGTAAGAAACACAAAATTGGTCAAACGGGAAAGAATTTAACGTTAGAGATCCTGGCTATTTAATTTAAAAAATGATTAAAGTGAGTTGTGTTCAGCATGATTCCTAGGATTGTTGAAGTAGACAATACAACACGTAAGAAGTACGCCAAAAAAAAAAGTTTGCGTCCGTAGGGAATATATGCGCCGACATCCTCTTTTACAAACAAAAATGTGAATAACTTTCGACCTAGACAACCACTGACAGCTTCTGTGAAACAATCTGTACTCCAGCTGTGTTAATTAGCTGGGTAAGACTGCAAAAGTTTAGAAAATTTCTTAAAGAATTTGTTTTTTAATCGAAGTCGAGGTGATTAGAGGCAGGAAAGGACTGGGAGCAATGAACGGGTAGAAATTCGGTCATGGCCTTTTGAAGGAACTATTCCTGCATTCCTCGAATGATTTCGCGAAACCATGGAAAACCGAAATCTTCCACCGGGGATTTGAACCAACGTCCTTCCTAATGCCAGGGCCGAGCGTTACCACTCATCCAGCGGGCTAGGTAAAACTTTTAAAGTGGAAAACAGCAATATAACGTACTGTATAAGGTTTTAAAAATTAAACTAGTCCAAAACCCGAAGGTTGGTTTGATTCTCCCGAAGGAGGCATATAAGCCATTGTGTCAGAGGTATGACGGATAGTTCCTTATCTCTGGGACCTACAGTTTAACGCGGCATCCATACCACGAAGCGACTTGACGAATCTCATATGACCAAACACAGCGCTTCAAAATTCCTGGCCCAACCGGAATTTGAACCCCGGACTAGATCCCCTTCGAAAGCAAGGGACTTAACTACTGAGTTACCACACCACTCATTTAAAATTTGTCAGACCTTAACTTTGCCTAGAAAATGAATCAATTGCAGTGCCGACGCCTAAGTGAGAGAGCGCAGATTGCCTTTGTGAACATGGTTTAGCCCTTGTCGCAGAGAGAGTAGCCACTTGTGAGAAGCCTGTAAGTGAGTGGCTATAGTGAATGCACGGGGGATTTTCGTTTGCCTTTGCGGAACGCTCACCTTATCCCTCAACTCCCCATTCTTCGTTCGTTACGCGAACTTTATTTTCCAAATACAACATTCCGCTGGTTTATAAAGCTTCTTAAATCCGGTTCACTCCGAAATTGCGGCTCAAGGTCATATTCCCCTGGCCCCGCTCCTTACCACACCACCCCGACCCGTTCCTACCACTCCGAGCTGGGCACTGTGTCCAGGTATGCGGGGGATAAATATACCCTTCTTATGTAGGGGTAAGGACAGCGGAATGGGTAGAGACCTTGAGCCGCCTCTATTAATTATACGGGCTATAGTCTCCCGGCGTCTCCCCTCGCAACATTTTCCTTTGTTGAACCGATATGACTTACCGAGGAATCCAACAATCAAATTACACTCCATTCCCAAAGAGGTTTTATCGAAATGCTGTCCCCAGTAACAAAATTGCTCCGATAAGTTTTTGCATCCCAGCGAAAGTTAGGCTTCAGACGTCCGGGTGAGTAATAGTGTTATTCTTGACTGGAGATTCAATAACTTTTTAAAGGATTTCATAAAAATAATGAAACCAGCTATGAAAACATATATGAAGTATAGTGCCACCATTAGATCTATGAAACGGACATTAGATACTGGTAAAAGAATGGGAGAAACACAAACAACCGAGTTACTGGTGAAGTGCCTTTAATATTCCAATATGCTACATACTACACTCTAATTCAATAATCAGTTAAAGCAATGCAGATGATGGACAACGGTCGACGTTTGACGCAATAGAGATATTACGTTTTTATTTAGACCTTACTCTGTAGTCGATGTCGAGGGCATCAGATGTGGGATAAGATGAGAAGGGGCCAGAAACGGGAGGGAACTGAGCCATGGTCTCTTTCAGGAACCATCCGGGCATTTGCCTGGATTTATTTTGAGAATCCATGGTAAATGGAAATCTTGATGGACGAACTGGGATTCCCACGAACTCCCAAATTTCGTGCCCGAGCTTTTCCGCTCACCAACCAAGCTCGCTCAAGATACTTCTCGAATGAAGCTTTTTGATCGAGAGATGAAAAACATTTGTTATTGCGATTATTAAAAAATTAAAACCGAGCTCTGTGGGTGAGAGGCAACACTCGGGCCTGGCAATCGGGAGGACACGGGTTCCAATCCCCGTCCGGCCATCCAGATTTCAGTTTTCTATGGTTTCCCAAATCACTCCAGGCGAATTCCGGGATGGTTCCTTCAAAGGGCTATCACCGAATTCCTTCCTGTTCCTTCCCCCTCCTCTTCTAATGATCTCGTTGTCTACGAGGCCTAAAGCTATAAAATAAAGAAATTCAAAGGTGTTTCTCCCATCCTATTTTTCATTGAAATCGGTCTCTCAAGTCCTGGCCATAACCATGTCGACTCAACCCTACCACATTATTCTTTGACTTATTTTTCCTATATTTGAACCAATGCTAAAAACTTCATTGGTTATATATCTTAATTCGTGTAACTTATATGGGCATACCATCATAGACATTTTGCTTCAGTGAGAATATAATTTTTGAAACATTAAAACCGAGCTTGGTGGGTGAGCGATAACGCTCAGGCCTTGCATTCCGGAGGACGTGACTTCAAATCTCCACTCGGCTATCCTTTTTCGGTTTTTCACGGTAACCCGAAATCACTGAAGGCCATGGCCAAATTCCTTCCCATTTATTGCCTCTTATCTCCCTCCTCGAGTCTCTAATGATCGCAAAGTCGACGAGCCGTAAAACCCGACAAAAAAACTTATTCTTTCAAATAGTTATTCCCATATTCCGACACAATCGTTTCCATATCATAAGAGCTGAGTTCAACTAATACTAAAAAAGCTTGGCTATCTGGGTTCTGGTGAAGGGAATTTTAAATGTACGAGTCAGTTCATGATAGAAAAGATGAAAAATGTAGTATACCGATCTTGGGATCCACGAAATATTCAGCTAGCACACAAGATACGGGACGAAATAAGTATGTATGGCAACAGAATATATATTTGACTGTATTTTATTCTTGAATGATTTGAGAATCTGCTACTTTTCTTTAGCTTCTCGCGGAGACCTGTACATTGCTTTGGGTAGCGCTACATGTTCGATAACTGGTCTAAACCCACGTTGACACCTCCACAAGGGACACAACGCAGCCAAGACAGAACAAGTTTCCAAGTATCTCTTTCGTCATTCCTTTAAATGACGTAAAATAAATTTCTGCAATAATTTAATTATCTCTCTCCCTGACGTTTATAAGCTGAAGGTTTGTTGAATTATTATGTTCTCTTCTCCTTCTGCTGTATTATATTCCATCTTTTTAAAACATTGTTTCCTCGAAAATGTTTTGCTACTGTCATCCACAAGGAAGCATCTTCGTATCAATCATCACTGATTTCATTCTTGATCGTCGAATTCAGCTTGGAACTTCGAAAAATACTCAAAACTTGAGGTCAGCATTACAGTGAGGATTACACTTGACGTTTTTCACTATCACTTCATCAGTTTTAGGACTTTTATCTGTTCTGTGTTTGGAATGCTTACTTATGCCATCAGCTATACAGTAAATATCAAAATAATGCTCCATCTTGTCTTAAACTGTTCGTAACGCTTTGGTCCTTATATCCTTCCTCAAAGATTCAGGTTACCTGAAAATAAATTGGTAGATATTTTATAAGAGTTTTTATAACATGAATTTGTATTAATGGATGAACCTAGACAGTCAAAAATAACTTTTGACTACCGCCCCAAAGGCAAGAAGAACATGGGCATCCCAAATAAAAGAAACAAGCCAGCGCTATAATTCTTTAAGTATGACGATAATTTTAGCGATTTTACAAATTGACGTCAACAGTTATGTTGGAACTTCTTACTAAATGCACATAAAATATGGTCTGCACAGAGTAGCACGTTTGCTTCACAAATTCGTCTTTTGGACAGCGGTACGGATAGCATTTTCTTTATACCATTCTCTATTATTAGCAACTGCGCTCGGTGAATGGAATAAAGAAATAATATATGACTGAAATGCTCATTCATATGGTTTCGCAAATAAGCAGCAAAAATCCAAAGTATTGATGTTGCCAACATATTAATACTGAAAGCATGTAGTCTGGGATGAGCAGAGTTTTGTCTAGCCTTATTTCTTTCTGACATTGCAGCTGCGTTCCGTCTTATATCAGGTGGAGCGATTCCTGCCAGACCATGTAGTATTTCAATCGGCGTGGCTCTGAGGCAACCCGTTAGAATTGTGTAGGTTTCATGAAACGCAACGTCTACTTGTTTGGCATAAGCAGAGTTTTACCAAACGGGAAATGCATATTCTGCAGCAGAATGATAATAAAAGAAGGCCATTGCCGAATTCCTTCCCGTCCCTTGACCCCCCCCCTCCCACCCATCCTGTCTCGGCTTTAATAACATCGACGTCGAAGAGTCGTAGAGTATCGTAGGGATGCTTTGTTGTTTGGGATCCACTCTCACGTGTAAGCAACCCAATTAGTTTGAATTACAGGCTTAGCTTAAAGCCACGTAGAGACAGTTGATAGGCAAATTGGTACAAAGTCACCAAGTCATTCAAACCTCATTTATTAGTACCTTAAAAAATGTGATGTTTACAATTATTTTTCAAGCGCGAACCAGTCTGCCATTCTCGATTCAGTGGCAAGTATCATTCCGATTCGGTAGCCCAACGACCTTGCCGTTGAGCTCAGTATTCGGTTTCACAGGGTATCAAATCACGGAACGCTCATCTCGCTTTCAGATTCGGAAAATCGGTTTAGGTGAAAGTGGAGGTGGTTTCTTAGCACCATGCCAGACTACACAACTCTATCCAAACTCTATCCAGTATACACCCTGTGACGTAGGATTCCATAAACGAAAGTTTTCAGTCTTTTAATTTCCCTAGTGCTATTACTGTCATTCTATATTTGAGGCAGTGACAACCTTTAAACCAATGCATTACTCTGACATATAATCAGTGATGCACAGTAAATTCAAGCATATTCTAGCACTTTTCATATAGGAAATGCATTAAAAGCTTCTTGTAAAATATATTTCTTTAGCGCACAGTTCTTATTTTACAAACGATACGAAACTGTTTATGCCGTGGCAGAGGTAGCCAGGACATTAACATGGTTTTGGTGTATGTGGCAGACACCTACACAAACACAACGATTGGACACACGGAGCAAAGGAATATCTAGCCAATCTTGGTAACTGAATTAGCAAGATTTCATCTAGGAATATCACAAAGTCCGATTCATATTACATAATTAGTTAAACATCCGACCGATCTTCCAATTTAATTTACTTAAGACAGAACATTTGTGTATTTATGGAAAAGTCCCAGTGAATTTCCCATTTTAATATGACAATGGGAGTATCCCGATTGATCCCGATAGATGGAGCAATCAAAGTAGTATAACAAAAAAAAACTGTTGTTGCATAAGTGTTCAAGGAGAAGCCATCAGTATGCTTCGATTTGCTGAAGTCATTGTCCTGCTAGCAGAATATACTGAGGATATTGAGAAATTACTGAACGGCATGAAAAAAATACTGGGGAAGAATTTAGACTAAATATAAACCAAAAGCCAAGAAATGTGATTAAATGATATCAATAACAATGGATTAAATATAAAAATAAGATCAGATACAATAGGAGAAGTAAGTGAATTCTGTTGCTGGGAAAGTAAAATTACAACTGATTGCCAAAGCAGGAATGGTGTTAAAAGCAGAATAACACTAGCAAAAAGAGCCTTCTTGAAAAGGAGAAATGTTTTAATTCGAAGTATTGATCTAGGACTCGGAGCACGACACTTAATAGTAGTGAACCACGGAATTCAGGCATACCAGAAAGAACTAAAACTGAAGTTTTTTAAATTTGGTGCTAGAAAAGGATGTTGAAAATTAAGTGAACGGATAAAATAAGAAATAAACGTGTTCAGAAAATGATGGTCGAAGAAAGAAGTTTTTGGAAGAGTCTCACACAAAGAAGATACTGAATGGTGGGTCACATTTTAAGACACGTGGGCTGGTTGATATAGGGAAATGATGTTGAAGAAGACAAGGAATAAGTATATACATGAACCCTAACAGACAAATAGTTGAATTCTATGAAAACCGAAGTAAAGCTATATCAGATACAATAAAATGGACTGGAGAAATCAAGAAAGACCTCAAATTAGCAGGAATTTCTTCAAAAGATATCAAAAACAGAGATATATTTAAATCCAAAATTCACAAGTGGCAAGTTTACCGGAAGGAAAGACTAAAGAAAAGATCTGGAACAACATGGTCAGATGAGAGAAAAGAAGCCCACAGCAAGCGTATGAAGGAAATATGGGCACAAAGGAAAGCGAACAAACGTTTCTGAGTACTTTGCATAGTCCTAATGGACTTATCTGCAAATATTAATAATAAAGCCGATAGTTGCGGACGGTGACTGTATTGTGTATGTGGAAATGAAAAGGTTTGTTTGCTCGTGGTGGGAATAGAAAGAAGATTACATCAGAACAGTCGAGAGACTGATGACAGGAAAACAATGGGACATAAGGACAATGCAGACACATAGCTACTTCTAGTAATATGACTCGTATCTATTGGGGGAATAAGATCAAATACGCTATGGGGCATAGTACAAATTTTCATTCGCTTATACTGGAAACAAAGAAGTTGAGGTATACGAAAGTTGTCTCTCTGAAGGAGCCTTTTTAAGATTCATGTAAATTAATTTCTGGAAACTACGAATACTCGAAATGTGGAAGCTGTGAGTGGGGTAGTGTCAGTTGTGACGAGCGAGGTAGAGCCGGCGGTGCGAGCGGCCGAATGCCGGGGGTGGGGGGCAGGAATGCGACCGGACCCGAGGTGCGGCGGTGGCAGCCGAACTGCGGCGGGAACCCCGGAATGCTGACAGACCAGGTGAAGCCAGTGTGGCCCTGTCCGCCGACCCACCCGCAACACATTCGTAAGTCTGCCGCACAGCCTCGCGCGACACACTCGTGCCGCGCTGCTTCGCCTCTGTAGGGCCGTAGCGTCGTCTTACTAAGCGACCTCGAGGGGAACAAAACATTCTTCCCGTATACTGTCGTAAACAGCTTCTTTTGTTGATTCAAGTGTGTCGGTAAAATTACTGTCCTTAGTGGATATCGAAAAAAAAGTCCGATAACTTTGGGATGTCGCAAAGGGCGCAGATGAAACCGGCAATTATTTATAAATTAAGATTTATCTCGTATTTGCATGATTTATGCGACTTTAATTATCTGTTTACACTCTTCCAGTTGATACACTAATTATGACTAATTGCTGACAGCTTAATTGGTCGAATGAATTTTGAAACTTTTGATAGTTATCGTGAGATGTAACCAAAAAATAACGTTCGCTGGCTCTCTAAACCTTCTCTCAGGAATCATGCATCATCTTCAGTATGTAAACAAATTAATAACTTAAAAAACTTTTTGTCTAATGATTTTTTCAGTACTGTTATTTTATTTTTTTAAATTAAAAAAAAGTATGCTTGATTTCTTAGTAAAATAAACATGACGATACTCCTTATCAAATTCTCGCATATTTGCTTCTTTTGTCTCGCTCTTATTAAACTGACAGATTAAATATTTTGTGAAACAACATGTATTTAATTTTAACAGTTTATTTACTTTAACCAATTCTGTTGAATGCCTATGTTGCTAAACCAAGTTGTGTTTTGTTTCTACCACCAATGTCGCTTTACGCTTTGCGAGGGATGTCGAACCGAGAATAACTGGTGCTTTCTCAATCATGTCAATGTTGAGTAGCCTTCATCGCTGCAACTCGCTTCAGAACAGGTTTATTAAATACAACCTCCAACTTTTCCCTCTTCCTCCCAAACCAAAAACGAGGCAGTGTATTATCTTCCTGGCACATGTTGCCACTTTGCTTATGTAACAGTACTTGCCTAAATGTGTTCTTTTTATACCTCCCAAACTTCTCTTCACCTACACGTTTTCCCGTTTTTATAGCTGGTATAGTCAGAAAAACTGGGCACCACGCAGCACAAAATTCATGCTGCCAGGCCACATTCCGTACATGACTTTTATATTCCAAACAAAAGGTTTTTAAATTTATATTAATTTTGGGTCCCGCCTCCTTGGCTCATGTTGTTGTAGCACCATAATTGCGAAACAGAGCGTTACCTGGTTCGAGCACTTTCAGACTTGGGCAGCATGGTAGGGGAGATGTTCATGCACGATTCCTTATCACCAGATTGAGTACTAAAGTCTTGGCTCAGAAACCTCTTGCAGGGCTTATGGAAACATACACACAACATTGTTGACACTGATTTTCGTGCGTTGGATGGAAACGTTAAACATGTCAGCTCCCTAGTAGGAAGAGTAGGCAGAACTAGATTTTACCAACTCCTTTGCTCCATCTTTATATGCACAGTACAAACAACAGTCATCTACACATATACAACACTTAGACACATGGAGGAAACGAATTGGCCACCCTACCTTCAAATATGCTCTTGTACAACTCCTATAGAAGACTTGAGCACGCCACAGGGCAGAATACCATACTAACTTTAGTAATTACGCTGAGTACAGAATTCTCTGGATCTAGGACTGTGATATTATGTGTTCCACACCCAGAACGCCACGACAGTAAAGACACTTTGCAAGAACATTCTCTTTTTATCAAGTTGGTTTTTTTTGCCTAATGAGTAAGTTATCAATTGCTGCGAATGCTCATTAAGACCAATCAAAACAACTTTAAAATAAAAACAAGCTCTTGGTATAGTGTACAAAGGAGGACTCCAGTGATTACTCTTGAATTTTATTTTTAGTTAAAGCAGTTGACAGAAAAAGGCAATCATTGCACATTCTCGGATTGGCGGAGGTGGAGTTCATCATCCTCTTCTACTGGCTCGGTGTTTGAATGAAGGTGGTGTGGTGTGTTAGACGCCATGCTCTACCTTCGATAATATACCCAATGGGTCTGCATTTAACTTCAACTAGAAATATCGGCTTTATTGTTATTTGAGCAAAGTTCGCCTAATTCATAGTCGTTTTAATGCTAGAGCTATGCAGTTCAAGAATACTTATTCCTAACCAAAATTTCCTTTTCTATTGCTAATCTATATTATTTACATAAGTGTGATTATAAACCAATACAAATTTAAAAAATGTACGTAATTGAGTGGTACGGTAGAAATACAGAATGTGGCGTGCTGTGTGCGCAGTAAATAAATGTTTTTCTAAGGAAAATATAGCAAACGGCTATAATTCTTTTGAAAGTGATTCGGAAAAGTAAAAAAAAAAAACTCTTCATGTTAACTTAGTCCCTGCCTCGTAGGATCAGGTATCCAATAGCTTAGTCACTTTTTCCAGCCTTAGTAACCTATTATTTACAAAAAGCGTCCGTCTTATCTGTTTAACTTCTTGCCCCTACGAAGCCTATAAAATTTGGTTGATACCAGAACATACCTAAATGTTTGTCGCAATTCGCTGAGAGTAATATTCGGAAGATTGGTACAAAATTTCAAGGGTTTCTAGGAGAAGGAGAAGACGCAAGAAAATAGGAAACAGCGAAGTAATGGGATAAATAACTATTGGAAGAAAAGAAGAGCATCGAGATGAATGCACAGGATTAGTTTCCTTCGTCTTTAGATGGTTGAAGAGAAAAAGAATAACACACCTTTTAGGGCCGCCATGAATCCTCATACTTACGAACGAGCAATTATTCTAGAATAGGTCCACAAGAGTCAAACTTTTTCTGCTGGATTTGTTGTGGCTATAGACATATCCCTCTTGAGTTCAAGCTGGTCAGCTCACTTCCTCAGTAAATTAGGAGTAAGGTCGTTAGTGATTATTTCTATTGCTTCAGTAACCACGAACTAAAAATCGAGAGGAGATAACATCCATTCTGCAAGACAGCAAGTAAACATTGAAAACCAACGACACGATACCTGATGCAAATGATGGCTAACGTCTCAGCTCCGAAACATAGATAGTTTTATTATTCATCCTTTTACTCGTTAGGTAGCGTTCATAAACTACGTGGCTCGGTTTGGGGAGGGGGGGGGGTTGGGTAGAAAGCTACGCTGGGCTACGTCGTCTGTGGGGGGGTGGGGTGGAGGGGCGGGGGGTTTCCAAGCCAAGACACGTAACTTTTCATTCAAATTATTTGTCACAGTTAAAATAAGGTACAGAACACAATATTTATTTCATCATTTAATATGTAACTTACGATAGTCAGTAAAGAGAAAACAGTAAGAAATGGCTTCTGGAATCAATAGGGAGAAAAGCTACGTGCTACGCGAGGTGGTAGAAGGGGGTGTATAGAGGCAAAAGCCACGTCAGGCTGCGTGGGGGGTGAGGGAAGGGGGGCAAAATGGGGCCCCCGCGTTTATGGGCGCTCCCTCATTACAGTCTGGTCGCTTATGCACGGACTGGACAAAGGTATTGCGCAACACACCAAAGATGATGTCTGCTTCGACCAATCATCCATCGCCTTGCCCCATCCTGTTTAATTATATTTTTTAAAAAGCAGCATATTAGTTCAGTATCTTGCAGGGGAAGAGCTCCGCTGTTTCTAAAGTCGGTTTGCATGAGGAATTTACCGCGGTACTAATTTATAAACCAGTCTTGTACCAACGGTTGATGTCAGTGTACCGACGCATTGGAAAAATGTTTCGCCTCTTGTATAGCTTCTAATGTGTATCATTACTATAACTGGGTATGCGCCATTATGGTTGTATGAGCATTAAGACATGCGTTTAACTGCTGTAAACAGAGCTAGTTCCATTCTGCTTGATTCGTTCAGGAGATGGTTCTTTGATTGGAGTCCAGTACACAATACGTTCTTAACCTTGAAATCTAATGAAGATACTGATGTTATATTTTATGAATAACCAATAAAATATAGTAATGGACATGTTTTATTATTACCTCACCGAAGGATCAATCAACTGCATTAATTCAGCTAAATGAATGTTCTTAATCGCCAGCAAGTGTTTTCATTGGAACAGTAGCAGCAGTAAAATTCCTCTTAACATAACAAAAACTTGGATGACACGATGAAAGCTTTCAAGAAGTGAAATAACAGTAGATTCTAAATGCATAATAGTAATGGAAAATAGTAAAAGCGAAAAGGTATTTAGTCAAGAATGTTTCTGAAAATTTGTTTGGGAAACAGTATAATAGCGAAGCGTACGCTATTATTGTGTAAATGAATAATTTCAAAATGTGATTAAATAAGGCACAAAACACAACCACCAAAGTGCAAAACGGGGTGCAAATAGGAATATACACCAAATCGATGAAATTGTTAAGTGTAACAAACACTCAGCGTCCTAGATATAAAAGGAAACAGAAGACCCCGTGAAACTAGTCAAATCTGATCACTCTGTTACTAAAACTCAAATTTCGTTTCATTATAGACTTCCTTGTGATATAATAGGAGCAGTTATCCATTCAAATCAATCAGAATTTAATTTTCTAAACGTCCCTAGAACCCATTTTAATCAACTGTGTCTGAATGAGTGAGTATGGTGATTTAATGTTATAGTGTTTGCGAGATGCCTGAAAATCGAAATCCCGGAAGAGAAGGAATTTTCACTATTTCAAAGGCGTTTGATATTATCTAAGAAATTGGTACTATTAAAATAATATGTTTTTATCATCTCAGAGCAGATTTTAAATGCTGATCTACATATCTATAATACAAGGAACGTATACTACACTTTCAATTTAATTTAATTGTGATGGAGTACATGACAGGCTGGCAATTTTCTTATCCACCTACTTTAACTATTTATATTTTGTATATAATTTTTTTGGGTGATATTTATTTTAGCAGAACGTTTCCAGGAATAATAACGTATAGGTGCAGGTCCTGGGACCAGGGTATTAGGTTGAGTCGTCATAGAAAAATAAAACGTGAAAAACCGAGCGTAGTGGGTGAGCGGTTAACGTTCTGGCCTCGCATTCGGGATCCCCGTACAGGCATCCAGATTTGGGTTTCCCAAGGATTCCCCAAATCACTACAGACGAATGCCGGGATGCTTCCTTCACAAGGCCATGGCTGAATTAATTCCCATTCCTTGTACCCAGCCCCGTCCCACCTCTAATGACCCCGATGTCAACGAGGTGTAAAGCCATAATTAAAAAAATAATAATTAAAAACGTGAAAACTGAGTATTTTAACATCTTCCTGAAGGTTCTTTGTTTAATTGTCACATATGAGCGTACCTATTATACCGTGAATGGAAATAAAGGTTGTTCGTTGAACTAAAAACCTTGTTACGCATGCGTAAAGAAATTTAGATGGCTACAGTTTGAGTATCGCAGAAAGTATTTGATTTTCATTTTTTAACACGGTCACAACTGGCAAATGGGTAATCAGTTCCTTAATATACGCAAGGATCCTAGTAACGCATTCTAAAAGGGCTGTAACTCTCAAAGATTGAAAAAAAGTTGAAACTGTTATATCACTGTTGATATTTGTACATAGTTTAGCCACGAAATATGCAGCTGAAACCAGAATGACTGATATCTTCGGTTAGTCGGGAGATATCTTAGAGTCTCGCCAACATCATTGGTTCAGAAAGTATTGATCTATAATTTTTCGCATGGAAACAAACGATTGCAAGGATGGCTGTGGAACCGTCGGCCCTAACAATTTCCACCCGCAAAGAACGGAATACAAATCTTGTTTCATTTGCCCCAAAATGAAGAAACGGCCTGGTCTTCGCACCCCGTTCAGACAATCGTCTTGTTCTTCAGGCCGCCTCTTCCTCTTGAACCGGAAATGAGTCCTAGCGGAGCTCAACAGCTCAGCTATAATTTGTTCTCGTAGTTAGACACTCAATAAAAATGTGAAGTGCACGCACTCTGAATACCGAGTATTATAGATACTGACTTCAAAGGGCACCGCCGTATTTTTCCCGGCCAGTAGGTCCCTAGTCAGAATAGACCTCGTATGATTCTGATACCTGGAAGATAAGGATGTCAATTTTTTTAAATTTCAGTGTCAAATTCTCAGTTGTCGCGTCACGTATAGTGTTGCTGTTACTGTGAAAGGTGCAGAGACCTGAAAACCCCTATCAGAAATTTTATATCCCTATTAAAAAAAAAAAAAAAATAGATCGTAAATACCGAGCATGACCGAACATGTTGGTTGGGTGGTAACGTTCTTGCCTGGTATTCGGGAGGACGCGGATTCATATCCGCACCCGGACATCCAGATTTGGGTATTCCATCGTTTCCGGAATCACTCCGGGTGAATGCCAGGATGGTTTCTTCAAAATTACATGGGCAAATTCCTTCCCATTGCATGCCCCTAACACTTTCCCGCTTTAATGACCGCTTCATCAACGAGCCGTAAAGCTATAAGGGAAAAAAACTTAAAATGCCCCTGCATTTTGTCAGCGTTGGTTCAAGCCTACCACCACTATTCCAGTAGCAGTGATTACGAGTGTTCAGGAGAGAATCCATCATTCCAGAACTCTTACTGAACCTGGGGGAGTTGTTGACATTCGAGCTTGGCTTTCGGAAGAACGCGGGTTTGATTTCCCGTGCGGCCAACCAGTTTTTTTGTTTCCCTTGGTTCCTCAAAATTACTCCAGGCGACTGCCTGGATAGTTCCTTCCGAAGGCCATGGCCGAATTCCTTCCCGTTGCTTGCTTAAAGTCCTCTCCTGGCACTAATGACCTCGACATCGATAAGCCCTAAAGGACGAAAGTCTTTTCCTCGATTTTAATGGCTTCCGCTTGAAGGTACGTACGTTAGACGTAAGTTTTTAAAATTCTAATGAATGATTTGCATTGTTTCTTGTCTCATGCTGACCAAAGTCTGTGTAGTGTACGTTAAATGATCCTAATACGTAGGGAACTAGCAAATTTAGGACACATCTTTAAATTCCAAGAAAACATGAGATACAAAGATCTGTTGTGCTATTAGTTGGTTTGTTTACCGTTTTTGTTAGACTGTTTGTAGGTGTATCTTACATATAATTGCCAGCTCTGGGTTTGAAACCGTTATGCGTCTTAACTTATAATAATGGGTGAAAAGTAATATTTGGGCTTGGCATTCTGAAGGACCTAAGTTCACATCTCACTTTCGCCATCTAGATAACGGTTTTCCATGGTTTTCCAAGTGACTAAAAGTGAGTGAAAGAATAGTTATTTTATAAGGTTCAAATCCCCGTCCGGCCAATCAGATTTAGGTTTTCCAAGGTATCACGAAATCACATCAGGCGAAGGCTGAGATGTTTCCTGCAAAAGGTCAGACATTGACGAAGCATAAAGCCAGAAGGAAAGAAAGAAATGCCACAGTTCCTTTCCCTTACCAGACAATAGTTTTACCTGCTTCTAATTATTCGAGTGTTGATGAGCCATAAGTTCATATTCTTCGTTTTTCTCCTATCAGTTTTTTTTAAAGTAAAGAACAAATCTTTGGTGTTTGTCACGTTTAAAATTCTCAACCTAAAGATTTTTTATTAATAATTTAAAGAATATCGTTTTAATGTACAGTTGCCAACGTATTGGTACCATACTATTTAATATTAGTTGGTTTTCTCCATTTCATGCTAACTGATGGTGGACCAGAAAGTCTTTTTGCAGCGTTTAAAACAGGAGATATCTTGAGAACAGCCATTCTTTAGCATAGATAGTATCAACCACTTCTTTAATGATTTCAAGTTTTCTTTTATATTTATTCCTCGCATTAGGGAGGATGCTACCTTCAAAAAGGCCATGGCCGAATTCTTTCCAGTTCCTTTTCCCCAGTCCTATCCTGCCTCTAATGACCTCGACGTCGACGAGGCGTAAAGCCATAAACAAAAACAAAAATTTAACAGCGGTCTGGCAGCTCTGTGGTTGAGCCGCTTGGTTTCAGAGCTCCGGGTTTGATCATATGAGCAGGACGCTCCGTGGTTCGGATTTCACGTTAAATTGTAGGTCTCAGAGGAAAGGAATAGGCCGTCTTACCTCTAACACAATGGCTCAGTAAGCATCCTTCGGGAGGATCCAACCAACCTTCGGATTTTGAACTATAAGTAAAAAATTTATTTAAAGAATTTAATCTCTATATGATTTATGATGTGGCGAACCCGGACACCCAGATTTCGGTTTACTATGGTTTCGGAATCACTCCGCGCAAATGCCGGTATGGTTCCTTCAAAAGACCATAGCCGAATTCCTTCCCGTTCCGTGCACCCAATCCTCGCCCGCTTCTAATGACCTGGATGACAACGAGTCGTAAAGACATAAGAAAAAAAATTGACCCGAGCCAGGATTACAGATTGTATCGGTTTACAAGCAGTATCTCAAAGATATGAGAAGATAGCGTGCGTCTTCCAGAAAGTCACGTGCATCTTTTATCAACTTTATCTCTGTGAGCTCACAGTGAAGAAATAAAGAAAAAGGATTTGTTTTAGCGACTTAACGCTATGTCCAGACCATTTCCGTCCCTAATAGATTTCTTTAAAATCTGTTTCTCTGGGTGAGTTTTTCCAGTCCTTCAAAACCTTTTTGTGACATTACTACGAGAGCCGAAAGAAATTCTCGTAAATTTAACCTGATGTATGAGTCGTGTATTAGTATTAAATAAGTGAATCCACTTCATTCGAGGGGACAGTAGCAAAGTATATCACGAAGCCCTTAATGCTGGTAAAGGATTTTGGGTTAGCGGTTGGCAATTAATTAACGCGATGTGGACGAGGCTAGTCACAAACAACTGATAATTGACCCTAACGAGATTTACACTAGGGATAAGTACAGAACGTTGGTTAAAACATACGATTCCCTCCAGACACTAACAGCCTAAACACTGCGCCCCGAATCTGGCGTGAAATGGACCCAGGAAAGATAAGACAACCAAGTGCAAAGATGAAGGAATACTAGGCTAAGAAGACAGCTCACCATAGCTAAAAACCACGTGGTTCATTGTGGCCAAAACGAAAAAGAAGGAGATACAAAGGTTTCACAGCATGAGTAGTGCATATAGTCTTTAGGAGAGGTAGCGTTTGAGATGGTAGTTGCTAATTTTTTTATGTAGTTGGTAGACGTGTAAGAGTCGTCCTCGTGCGCTTGAATGGGCGAGAAATAGCCTCTCGCGTCTATGAGTAGTAGTATTGATTTTGGATAGTTAGTATTAACAGGCAGATATGAACCAGCGTGAGATTTGTTTAAATTCTATATCATCTATGAAGATTGTGAACTGCTGTTTAAAGAGTTGTTTTTTGCCTTAGTGAACGGAATCATTTAATCGCAAGGTGCTTGTCGTGATTGTGAACAAACAATGCTTATATTTACGTCACTTCAGAAACTGAAGTAACAATTTTATATTAAGTGAGCAGTACACTGTTGATGGTGATTCATCCGCTGCATGGGACCTGTTGTTTTTCGGAAGAGTAGGCCTGAATGCAAGTCGCCGATTTCACTTTCTACCTTTACTCATCTTCACATATATACGGTATCTCAAAAATACTTTTACAAACTTTGGGGGCTGGTTATTCACGCCAAAACAATGATAAAAGTCTAAATAAAAATATGTCTGAAAATCCTTCGTTTTTTGAGTTATTAATCAAAGTGTAGATTCAACTTGTTTCGAGGTAGTATTCAGCAATATAAGTTTGTAACCAGTAATTTCGCTAGACTTCGTGTTAGTCTGTCTTCAACGGATAGGTAGGGGAGGAACAGTTCCATGGCCTTCACGTTCCCCTAACCTCAGTCCTTTGGACTTCATCTGTGTGCCACGTTACACACTGCCTGGGCGCCTGGAGTATCGGAAAGAGCGTGGCATTTCATAATCCGACTAGTGCGTAGAAGCAAGTGAAGGACATTACTAACTTTTGCTATGATTTTCTGCGTTGTGGACATTTAAACAACATTCTAATAAGCTGACGATGTCAAATAACTAGTGTGTAATTGTAAACTGTTAATTCATCTTCTTTTCCTCTTCGATTGTGGACATTTAAGCACCACGAAAAGTACTTTTGTGCATTCATATGGATGCTTCTTTTCTTGACT
This sequence comes from Vandiemenella viatica, assembly GCA_031002005.1. Taxonomy (NCBI): domain Eukaryota; kingdom Metazoa; phylum Arthropoda; class Insecta; order Orthoptera; family Morabidae; genus Vandiemenella; species Vandiemenella viatica. The sequence goes on from CM061921.1 coordinate 286,355,721, forward strand.
TCCAATAGTTCTTTTTCATTTTACTTTGCTGTTTCCTCTTTCCTTGCGTCCAGATGTTATTACCTTTCGTCTTCTTCTGGAAATCGCTGAAATTTTGTATCAATCTTCTGAAAGTTGCTCTATATTGTATTATACCTTCTGTTATTCCGATCCCTATCACATTTTTCTTTACTCCCTGGATCCACTGGTTGCCATTCTTACTCTTGTAAATGTGGTTAGTCTGCTGTTATCTATTCTCATAATGTAATTAAAAAAATCTGATTGTCCTCCTTCTGATCGCGTCAGACATCCTTCCATTTTCTTCTTCCCTGTATAGATCTTTATTCCTTCGGTGCCTAAACTTTCCTTTTTCAGTTTTAATGGTCTCCAGATTTTCCTGAAGATTTTCCTTTCCTTCTTCGGTTTTATTTCGGATATATTCCTATGTTTATATGGATTTTTTTCATTTTGGGGGGTGGGGTGATCAAACCGCAGCAAAATTATGTAAAATTATATTTGAGACACCCTGTACAACACTCTACTCTCAGCAACAGTATCACAGTAATGAACAAAAATAAAATAGTCACCTAGATTCGGTATAGGGCCTCGAATGGAATATTTCTCCTGAAGGAGTGGGAATTGCCTCAGTGTAGAAAACAATACTTGTTGTTGTGGTTTCGTTGATTTTGAGTCTTCGATGTTTCTCTTAGTGGCGTGAAGCATAGTTCACGTTGTGTTCTTTGTTAGTTACGTACAATGGAGCGCAGTTTCAGTGACCGTAGCACAGGGTAGTCCTGCCTGGGCGCAGCGATTCTATTGTGGAAACACGACGCTTGTGCGCAAAACTGGCACACATGGCTTCTGTGCGGTTAATTGCACGAGCATTCTTGACTGAAATTGCTTCTCGAAGCCACAGAGCGAATCTAATTTGCGAATGCGCTTTCGCTCTGTAATAAAGTGCGTTAATTATCATTCACATAAAGATGTTTTGTTCTCGCAGTGTGCGCGTATCTTTCCAGACATTGCGTGAGCAATGACGGAAGATAGCCATGACGATTTTTCATATCGTAAAATGAGCCAAAGACTTTACGGAGAATACGGTACTCTATTTCTTTTACTTTGTGTTAGCCTTCATAATAATTCTGTCCTTTTTCGTCTCTACGACGTCAAGGTCATTAGAGGCGGGAGAGGATTGTGGCAAGGAACGTGAAGGAATTCGGCCATGTCATTTTCAGTTAACCACCTGGAGTAATTTGGCGAAACCATGGAAAACCCAAATCTGGATGGCCGTACGGGGATTCGAACCCAGAATGCGAGGCCAGAGCGTTACCGCTCACCCACCACGCTCGGTGTGACATTTCAGCTCACTGGAATGTAGTTTTCCTTAGTTCTTCTCCGGGTTACTTATCAACGTACTTGTTGCTATAAGTCTGTGAATACAGTAAGACGTGTTCTGTATGACAAGTCTTAATTTGTGTATTGTGCAACTCAAGTTTCCAAATTAAATGTTACCCTATTTTCGAGATGTCGACGCCATTTTATGGAGCAAACAAAATCAGGAATACGTACTATAGATGATTTCTTTCGCGGGAGCTTGTTAAAATAAGAACTATTATTGCGTACATACTCCAGTGTTACTGTAGTGTACTGTACTTTTATTTATTTCGGGCGCGTTTCGCCTCTCGTCGATATATCGTAAGGGATCTAGTGTTTTCTGTGAAATGTTTGTGATATATACATTTTGTACGCATGAGGTTGGTTTGAAATTACGTTAGAGTATAGGTACTGCAGTCCACTTACATTTCTGCTGTGAGATGTGGTAATTAATCATCTATACCATCAACGCGCATGACACTTTCAGTGTTGTACAACACACATTCCACAAAACACAAAAAACAATTGAACAACAACAAGCAACTTGTTTACGATCATTCTAGAAGTGAAATCAAATAGTGCAACATAGAAAGTGACGTGATCAATGAAAGCATAACTGATCATCTGCGTCAAATTATTCGGATAATGTACAGCATTTGAAGCAGCATGCTTGTTGAAGATACAGAACTACCAAACCTAACAACAGAAATCTAAATGTAAGTGGAATGTATTACCTATCATCATCAACCAATTCAGTTATGAAATGACATGACGCCTTAGAGTCATGAGACCAGATAGAACTTCAGTCTTCAGCAGGGAAAATGGTCTAGCTAAATCCAGCAACTATGCGCATGTCTTTGTCCCATCAGTCACGTGTTCCTTCTCTTGGTCTCCAATCCAACACAATTTTTGTTCATCTGTTTGGAGCAGTATGGACGAACCACTGCCACTTCAATGTGGCTGTCTTCATAAACATTAATGTATTGATGTAATTTCAAAACAATGCCATGTATACAAAGTGCATATACAACAAACATATTCCAGAAAGCATTGGATCGCTGACGATACTTCCACAAGAGGTTGCATTGGCGTTTTTATTTAATAATAATTATTGTTTCTAAAAGGAAACTGTATAAGAGATGACCTACAACAATTACATATTACTTGAATGTCAGTTTAGTAAGGAAATGTATTCAGATATTGGCGATATAATTTGAATAACGCTTCCAAAGATATCCCAGCACTAGAGGAAAATACAGTATGACTCAACTTCTCTGGAAAGCCAGCGGAATATATTGAAAACTATCTTTGTAAATGACTTGTTTTATTTTACGTTTTGAGTTAACAATGAAGGCATTATACACATCGGAGAAAATCAATGATCAAAGATATTGAAAAGCTAAAGCTAGAAAGGAAAATTTAAGGAAAATCTTTGGTCCAGTTTGTTTAGGAGTAATATCGTTGAAAAGGAAGTTGCATGAACTGCACGAGCATTCTGAAAAAAAAAAATTCAAACACATTGAGCAAAACACGAATTAAATTCTACAGGTAATATTATAAGAATGAATAACAGACCGACCAAGAGAATTCTCGACTTGGCCATTTCAGTGAAAATGAAAAAAAATTGACTACTTTAAATCGGAAAGGACCTCCAGTAAGTCGGAATCACAGGTGATTTCATACAGGGCAGATGCAGATTCAGTAGTGTGGTTCAACAACATTCAATTTGCCAGCAAACCACATATTAGAAGAAGGAACACCTGGCGGAGGAACGTGAAAGAGCTTAGCGAGAGGATGAAGAGATTTAGGGAAAAGAAGAAAAACACACCTTCTTCTGCTAAGTAAGTTCAATTGCGCTCCTTAGTTGGACATAAACGATAGAAGAAGAATGAATATATTTTAAGTCTTCTCGTCGTATGGTTGTGCCACTGTTGCATCATCTTCTTTCTAGTACTAGGCCTCGTAACATGTTACGATCCTCGTAACCAGTCGTTCGTTTTACTCTGTTTTCTGCTTTGGTCCATGTTGAAACAACTTTTACCTATACTGCTGAATATGTTCTACCACAGATGTTGCTTTTAATTTACAAATTACAGTTTTATCCTTAATATCACTTATCCGGAAGAACAACGGTAGAACTGCAAAATAAGTAATTTTCAGGAGAGGAAGAAAACGTAACTTTTATTACTAAATAGCTGATCAAACAAAGAATAATTTGGATTGGGAGTATCACATTTATTGTATGATATCATGCAGATTCAGATAATAATAATAGAAACTAATTACAACAGAAATTCAACATGAAATCAACCCATTATTACAATCACATCGTCGTTACCCTCAAATATATTTATACCGTATATTTATTTAAGTAAAAAAAGTACATGAAAGACGTTATTACTAATCAACAAATACATTATTACAGTACATTATTACACTTAAATTAATGTAATGAATCATAAAAGTTCTTGTAGAATCGAGGCGCAATTTTATTATCAATTAAACTCAACAAGATTTTCATTTAGGTAATGGAATGTGACAATCTTTTGGTATAATCGGATTTCAAGTTAACACATGTAATAGATTAACTCTCAGAAAAACGCCTTCTAGCATATTTAAATTTTATACTATTCCACTCTGCTGATAACCGGTTTTGAACTAAAATGTATCTAATCCCTTTTCAATACACAGCAGTCTGCCTTCATTTGTCTTGAATTCATTGCCATCAATGTCTTTCGATCATTGAAAATCTGCTTCATCATACCATCGAGTTACTGGCTTTGAATTGTCGGAATCGAATTAATATGATGACGAACAGAATCGAAAACTTCCTCATCCTTCTTTCTATGACATCACGTTTACATCTCTTCTGAAATAATTCTACTTCCAAGCTCTTTTGCCTCCATCACAGTACATATTCTCGTTGAATTAATAAGGGTTTTTTTTTTTTTTTTTTTTTTTTAGAATTATTAACATTTTCTCCACAGTTCACTAAATAAAAAGAACACTTTATGTGCACGAGAAGATAGAGTAAGCTGCGTAATCTTCTGGGTACGTTTCCTCATCGTGTAATTGATATGTAATGATTGAAAGAACAATTATGTTATCGCAACGGAATATTAAATTTAAGAGAACAACTACGAAAAGCACAGATACATCGCAAAACTTACAGAAAATTGATAGTAATAACAATATAAACTGCACTTACGTAATTTATATTCTGATGTGATAAACAAATTTTAACACAAGCGTCGTTTTCGTACCGGAGACAACGTGTAATGTAAACAATTTTGAACTAAACTGTAACTTAAGCCATAGTTCTTCCTAAAGATTATAGTAAACCTGACTATTTTCAACAACGACGCAACTTCCTTCTCACCGCAGAGTAACGAATTTCAGTTCCGTCATTTTTCCACCGAATGTAAAGATTCATTTTATACTTAGTCGCACTTCAACACTTTCAAATTTTTCAGTTCTGCCGTTGTTCCTCCGGGATAGCGATATAATCTAGCAGCTTATGTCCTATAGCTCTGCTCAGGAACTTTATTTCCTTCACAATGAATTGTTGCTCGTCGTATGCCTTCATTGACCAGTATTCAGAGCTATAAGTTAGAATAGGTCTCGCTATAATTTTATATGCCTTAATTCCGGCCTGCCTTTGAAATTTATGCGGATTTAAGAATTGGCCGTTTGTCCTCAATGCCCTGTTGTTATTTAATATTTTGAAAAATATGTCTTTTTCTTCCAAATTTGGTGGTATTCAAAATATTATGTGTGTTTAGTTGTCCTGAGCCCAAGACTATCAGGTTCCGGATTCATTTCTTTCCATGAAATTCCAAGAGTTTTCATTTATCAATTGAAAAACATTTTTTTTAAAATGGATAATTTTTGATTGAAGGAGTTCCGGGAACAACAAACAAAGGCCAAGATCACCTGATCTGAAGAAAGAACTTCAGTGAAAGAATGAAAAAAAAATTGGAGGAGAAGAAAAGGCGCACCAGTATACCAGTTGTTTCCAGACATCCAAAATAGACCAAAATAAATAGAAGAAGGATAATTTTTGACGAACAAATGATGGAGAAAGCGAGTGATACAGAACAGGCCTTGCTGGATGGTGAGTTTTGTGCAGGAGTGATGGTGCTCTGGATGTTTGTCGCGTACGAGTAACGGGTGTTGATGTTGGGTCGGTGTGACTGACCCGCTCCTGCTGCTGCCAAGGTCACACAACTGTGCCCTCATCTCCAACCTCACACAACCAATCACGTTCTATGCCAGCCTCTAAGCTGGAAGGATTCCTAAAACTAAGTGCACTGATAAGGTACGAAACAGTCATGGTTTGGAAATGATGGGCGAGGAAAAAAGTTTGTCAAAGTGCCTCACAAAAAGAAGAGAGAGTATCTCCTTCACCACCACCTTTTCCTCAAAATTAGGGATCGGCTGCCTTTGATGTGTTTCAATCATCATTGTTATGGCCAGATTTGGAGTTTGGTTTTACGGCCGCGTGCCCTTGCTGATGCAAAGCATTTCATACCTACTGCCAGGGCGTACCAAGTACTAATGGAACGAGTAAAGTATTGCCATCTGTCTGCAAATTATGTAACTCTGTTCTGAGTGTGATAAGTGTAGTTTATGAGGCGGAGGTTGGGGACCGTCCCAGGACGGCCGGTACGCTGGTACCTGAGCTCGGACCCGGTCCGTTGCTCTCCCCGATTCAGTTTGCAGGCCATATTTCAAGACATACATAGTTGATTATCTTACTACTGTAGGGATGTATTTGTAGATGAGGACGAAGATTAGAATATGTATAGCAGACAACTGATGACGTGGGCTGTAGTGGGTACGTTGAGATAAAAGACATTAGCTAAAGATAGGATGAGGTGGAGGTTTGCATCAAACCATTCAAGAGACTGATGATAAAAGGATAGTCTGAATTGGTTTACACGCGGAGCTTAGGTTTTATCAACGTCAGCAAACTGTTATCAATTAATCATATTGCAAAATCAAAATAACTGGTTTCGTAAAAAAGTATTAAAAAAAAACTCTTATTCCTAAAACAAAATAACCCTCATTGTCACTGTATGATGAATATAGGTATGTATCACAGCACTTTACTGAACTACCTAGTCTTTAATAATACCAGAAAGATAGAAAGATGAAGTATTTGGAATTTGGTGTCATAGGGCTCCTTTTTCGCCTCTTCGACGTCGAGGAGATTAGAGGTGGGAAAGGAATGGGGGCATGGAACGAGAAGGAATTCGATCATAACCTTTTAAAGGAACCATCCCGGCGTTTAACTGCAGTGATTTGGGGAAATCATGGAAAACCCAAATCTGGATACCTGGACGGGGATTCGAACACAGGTCCTCCTGAATGCGAGGCAACAGCGCTACCACTCACCGATCATAGAAAGGTTCTGAAAATTAAGTTGGCTGGTAAGTATTGAATGCTAATGGTTTAAAAACGATGCGGGAGTAAAGAAGTCTAACAGCAAGAAGAGACAATGTGGTGAGTCACATTTTGAGGTATGCGTTATTGGTTAATTTGCCAGTCGAGGTAACAGTTAAAGATAAGGACTGTACTCGAAAGCAAAGAATGTAATATATGAAGCAGTTAGCTGTAATGGTAGTGCTGAGTTGAAGATAGGAAGTGATTCAGGACTGTATGCAACAAACCACTACTAGATAGGGTGATTAGACTGCTTGCTTGAGGACAAAATATTGTCGGGAGAAACAATTTTCAGATTTCAACAATGATCCAGATTTTGGGTTTTCCAAAATCATTACAAGTGAATAGCGGGATGGTTTCTTCAAAAGACCATGCTTGAATTCCTTCCCTTTCTTTCCCCAATTCTTTCCTGTCTCTAATGACCAGGGCGACGAGGCGTAAAGCTATAAGTAAGAAAACAATGATCCAGTGTGTGATAGTAGCGGTAAGAAACTCAGGAGAATAGCTGGAACCTCTCTTTAGCGATTAAACTTGCCTTTCGTGAACATGAAGTTGTCAGATTTTATGTTAAAGTGTAGGATTATTGGGCCAAACTAAAGAATGATAATACAGCCAGTCAAATACTGCGCCACGTCGGCTTAGGGTTTTACAGCTGGGATAAGAATCAGGACTAGGAACCCTTTTGAAGGAACTATCCCGGCAAAATCTGATTGGCCGGATGGGAATTCGAACTCATCTTCTCCGGAATGAAAGTCACATCATACGAAATTATGTTGCCAAATCGAAGTAATTCATTTTCTATTCACGAAGCACCAAACTTTTCTCTCTCGTAAGTAATGCTGCATTGTCGTTGTGAAGATAGAGTTTTGTAAAGAATTTTCGGCGAGAAACCTGTCACTAAAGCTGGTTAAAGTTATTTTATTACTAAATTAAAGTTTCGAAAATTATACCCTAATGTTTTTGTTTTGCTTTACCACTCTTCCTCACTATAATTATTAACTTTTTAATATAATCTTCATTTAAACGCATACAATTTTCCAGGATAAAATAAACTATTTTTACCGTCTTTGGTGCACGTCGTTTTCACTTTTTAAAAGCAATCACATTCAGCTCAAGAAATAATATACCACTAAAATTTATTTTTGCTTTATTGCTAATCAACAGAATCGGTTACGTACAACAATAATTACGATTATAAATCCCTTAGCATATCAGTTTTATTTGTTAAAAGGCCTGAAGTTTTCCCTAGAGGACCGGAAAGATGTTACAATGGACGGAGATTAAGTTTTGGGTACAATTCATTAAGAAAAAAGCGCTGTTTGTTTCTACTACAGCATAGCACAATATCCAAAACGTTTGGAATATGTCATGCAACTGACTTGCAGGAAAACCTTGATATTTCACTCTGCAACTTTAAATCATAAGATCGAGCATAGGGGGAGGGGGGGGGAGCGGTAACGCTCAGGCCTTGCATTCGGGAAGATATGGGTTCAAATCCCCTTCAGGCCATCCAGATTTCGGGTTTCCATGATTTACCTAAATCACTCCAGGTGAATGCCGGAATTGCTCCTTCAAGGGACCATGGACGAACTCTTTTCTATTCCTTTTCCCCAATCCTTTTCTGTCTCTAATGACCTCAATGTCGATGAATGGTAAAGCCATTACAAAAAAATCATACTCATTATTATAGTACTATATCCTGTTCACTCCGAACTAGCGGCTCAAGGTCATATTCTCCTTGACCCACTCATCACCTCACCACCCTCTCCCGCTGTCTACCCCTTCGGGAATATCGCTGTGTCCATGCACGCAACAGTCAAATTTGTCGGGTGGGGGGAGGGGAATACTCTTTCTCCTTCGCATTTAGGGGCCAGGGCAGAGGAGCGGGGGATACAGCAAAGTGACCTTGAGCCGCCTCTCTTAACTAAACGTGCTATAGTTAATGAAAACAATATTAAATTAATTCCGGTGATATTATTGGCTGGGAGACCCCGAAAGGTAGTTTCAATTTCTCGTGTAGACGGTTAATCCCACAGGGTAATGGGGAGTACGGTTCAACGTGTTTTCCCGACGACAGTGCGTCCAGTTTACTGTACATCTATTCTGCTACGAACAAAGCATTTGCGTAATAGAAAATTTTATTACGAGTGTGGATCAAATATAAACCGACCTTTAGCAAAAAAAATACACATTTTTCAAAATAAATTCTATCTACATTTGTCTACATATTTTCCCTTCTTATCTATGCAGTTACTGGAATGGCAGGTAATTTTTTAATTCTGGGACCATAAAAACTTTGGGGACGTGAATCAAACAAATTGCACATGAACAGCTGCACCTGCTCAATTGTTGTGAAGCGCTGTACACCAAGGACTTCCCTGGGTGGACCAGAGATATGGAAGTCGCATGGCAACAGGTCTGAGTTATAGGGCAGCTCAGTGCATGACGAACAAATTTCCTTTTTGTATGTGTGTTTCTGCTGCGTTTTGGTGTCTGACATTATCAAGGATAAGCAACACTTTTCTGATCGGAATGCCGCTCCTTTTTGACCGACTGGCAACTCAAACTTGACTAAGACGATTATAATAACAGGTAGCATTAATGGATCGACGTTCTTGAAGAAAATCGACAAGCAGGACGCATTTACAGTCCCAGAACACAGCCTGTGTGCGATGCTGGTGCGGGGACAATGTTTCAAACGCGCTCCCGATCTTTTTTAATTTTTTTACAATCACTGTTTTACCTGAGCCCATGAAAGGGTTCTTTCCTCGAACAGTGGGAGTAAGCGGAGCCGAATTTCGGCAGCATTTACGTTCTCTCTGACGAGAAACTTAGCAATATCATGTGCAACTGCGGGTGTACATCTTTCTTGCTCATCGTCATTGTTGCTGAGAATAAGAAGCACTTGGCGCACCAACGTCGTTACTGACATGAGCCACTTCTATTGTGCCAACCGGTTCAGACTCCTCACGCAATCGACGAATGTGCAACTTAAAAAAGCCCGTTTATGTTTGATCCTCTCTCGTACTAACAAGAGCTCTGAAAACTTCGTTGAAAGATAAACCGATATCGGCTAGTTACTACTATTAGACGTTCGTTAGTTACAAGCATACATACGTAACGTGCGCGACGCAATTAGTAACTCAAAACGTTAAAATAAAAACAATTAATTATATTATCTATTTTTGTATCAGTTATATACGTATTGTATCCTTGCTAGAGGAAATAGTTCCGTTTTTTACTTTCAGCTACTACCAATGAAGAAATAATCAGTTTATAAACAATTTATCGACTATATGCTAAAATATTTTTCGAAGAATCGGGAGAAGTGAATGAGGAACATAACCATATACTACCACTGAATAAGGGCATAAGGGAATGGGAAATTTCAATTGTAGGTGAGGGAGTCTAGTAAGTTATCAAGTTAGACGCTGAAAAACACACCTCAAACAAGGAATTTAATGTGAGAATGCGCTTAAACCGTAATTTCACACTAATATAAGGCTCCTGGATAGCAAGCCGAGTAGGCCCGATATTTCCTTCCCATTCAGGTGAAGATGTCTACGGAGATTGGATCGCTGAAATATCGTTCTGCTGTTCTTAATCTATATAAATGATCTCCCACATATACTAGGTGATAATGAATACGTGGTGCTCTTTGTAGATGATACTAGCATATCGTTGAAAGACCCATCAGCACAAAACCTCGAAAACACAGCAAATGATGCTATAAAGAAAATTAACAGGTGGTTTAATGTCAACAAACTAATACTTAATGTAGAAAAGACACAGTTACTTCAGTTTGTTACAAAAAATAAAACAAAGGACAGCTATAATGTGATATCAGAAGGAAAAGCAATCAGTGAAAGCAGTTTCACAAAATTCCTGGGTGTATATATAGATAACAAATTGAACTGGAAACAACATATTCAACAACTTCTTAAAAAACTTAATTCTGCAACATTTTCACTTAGGGTAATATCTAGAATAGCTAATATAGAAACCAGAAAGTTAGTATATTTTGCATATTTTCATTCCCTGCTCACATATGGCATATCATTCGGGGGAAACTCGTCACAAGCACAGAGGGTATTTAAATTGCAAAAGCGTGGTATAAGAACTATTTGTGGAGCAAGTTCACAGACGTCGTGCAGAAATCTATTTAAAAACCTGGGTGTACTAACAATGCCAGCACAGTATGTATACTCCGTACTATCATTAGTAGTGGAAAATCCTGAACACTTCAATCTTAATGCTGACATACATGGCCATAATACTAGGAATAAATATAATATTCACAAGAATTACAAATCACTGTCAATTGTACAGAAAGTGTTAACATTTGCTGGAGCTTCCTTATTCAATGACTTACCAACAGAAATTAAATGTTATCTGGAGAAACATTCCGTTCTTACACAAGTTGGAATGTGCCGTCGTTGTCTTTAACAGAAGATGGTCACGGAAAACAGGATCACTGAAATATCTTGTGCGAACTTTGTGTTCATTCCGCTAATTACCCGAGAACATTATAATAACACTCAATGCCGGGAAAAAGTTAGTAATAATTAATATTATACACCAAAACATTTCAAATTATCGTATGGAATCGTTGGCTGGGAGATCCTGAAGGATTGTTCGGCCGCCAAGAATCAGTTTTGTATTGGCCGCAAAGTCCTCTTGCCGCAGCTAACTAACTTAACCCCGTAATCCAACCTGTTATAGAGAACCTACATCTTAACGCAATGCCAACCGCGGAAGCGTTCTAGCGTAATTCATATCATACAGCAACCTGTGCCAGAAATGAAGGTCGGGTTAAAACCCCAGCCGAAGCCGGGATTCGAACCGGGGACTGTTCGATTTCCACTTTTTTATGCTTATGGCTTTACGCCTCATCAACGTCGATATCATTACAGGCGAGAAAGGACTGGGAACAAGGAACGGGAAGGAATTCGGCCATTGCCTTTTCGAATGAAGCATCCCGGCATTCGCCTGGAGTGATTTGGCCAAACCATGGAAAACCCAAGTCTGGATGCCCGGACGGGGATTCGAACCCGCGTCCTTACAAATGCGAGGCCAGGGCGTTACCACTCACCCACCACACTCTGTTTCGATTTCAATTTATACGCCTTAACCTCAGCCACCACACCGCTCAGAAGATAAGCCATTTATGTCTGAAATCAAAATTTTGCCCTTTTTCAAATAATGCAACTCCAGAAACTCTACCCACAAGCGTTGATCACGCATCCTTTAAATAACTAAAACAAGAAAGACTCAATCGCAACATACTGATAATACATTTCTACTTACTTTTTTTATCGGTAAATACTGTTCGTAAAAAACTTTGCGAAGTGTTTAGGATTGCCAGTTGCACATTAAAGCGTAAAATGTAAAAGATTGACATCCCTGTACTTAAAATTACTGCTTTAACTAAAACAGCCGCCAGCGTGGCTCGCTGCCCTGTGGCGCCGGACACTGAATCCGGGTGGTACAACGAGACAGGGCACGAGCCAGGCCGTCCCGCAATAACCAAGGCCAATGCTGGTACGGTCCCCGATCTTCGCCCCATAAACTACACATTTCAGAAACCAAAAATACACCTCACACACAGAACATAGTTACACGCTTCCAGGACAGATGGCAACACTTCACTTCCTCCACTCCGGCCCAAAAAGCCAGACGATAAATATATATACATTCTCATCAACAAACTTCTCTCGGGTGAAAAGATCTGAATATCAAAATTCTTTGCCGATCTTGTCTGTTTGACCCCATAGCTTTTGATGTGAGTTTCACAGTTTGGAAGCTTAGTATCTGACTTTAAATCTGTGGTGTGTCTTAAATCTGTTGTCGGAGCAGGAAGTGGAATTCTGTTCTTAACCTCAAAAATGTTTAGAGTCATATTTCGTTTATTTCTGTAAGTTCACTCAGAGACATCTTCACTGTGGACATGCGAATAGTTTGACACCTCAGATATCTAACCGTAATGTAGTTGGTCCAGGTGGTTCTTCATTTTTCAGAAACAGAGGGTTAAAAATTGTACAAATCTGACGACATAATGTAATGTAGTTGGTCCAGGTGGGTCTTCATTTTTCAGAAACTGAGGGTTAAAAATTGTACAAAGCTGACGACGTAATTTATTGCTACTTAAATTCACCTAAATGCTAATTCAACACTAACAACATATGATTAAATCATGTTTCATTTACACTACTAAATTTCCTCGGTTTATATTTTAAATACATCCACACACGTAGGTCAATTCTGGAGGAGCTGAAGGCAGATGCTAGCCTAGAACAAACACTTGAGTGAAGTAAGTCTTCTTGCAGATAATTTTAAGGCTGCATTTTATCTCAGTTTCATATAATTTAAACTGAGCTGTACAAGTCGCCTCCTTAACTCGCTATCAGGCGAAGGATGCTACATTTGACAAAGCCAAACATGCCTGAAGCCGGCCTCGAAAGGACGACCTTCAACTGCAGTAGCGCTTGATGTCTGCATTAGTAAACGTGCAGCGTTCCCAGGAACTGTGGTTCCTTCGTTCGTTATCTGCGGGTATAACGTATTGCATCAATTATGAGCCGACCACAATACGTCACAACAAACTGTGAATATCAGCACAGCTGATCAGATATACAGCGCTCGCTGCAAGCGCCTCAAGCTACTCGTTTATAACTAGAGCTGGTTCACAGTCTCAACGTTTTTTGTAACACACACAAAGCATGTAGTTACTGTAAGAAATGTGCTGGTTATAAAGAAGCACGTTATTTTAAATGAAAGCTTAAAATTTGGTATCTTTGTTTACAGCATGCGGGGTGCAATATTGGCGTCGCCATTGACCACTTAGCTTGACAGAAAAGAGACACACCCCCAAATAATTCAGCAGTGAGAAAGGTGCTAGACAATGTAGGTTGTTTTATTTTTATTTTTTAACTGCTTAACGTCTCTTAACAGTGAGGTCTTTAGAGACGGGAAAGGATGGGGGTCAAGGAATGGGAAGAAATTCGGCCATGGCCTTTTGATGGAAGCATCCCGGAATTTGCCTTGAGTGATTTGGGAAACCATGGAAAATCCAACTCTGGATGCCCGGACGGGGATTCGAACCGCCGTCCACCCGAATGCGAGACCAGAACGTGTATGTTGGTGGATGGAAATTATTAAGTTTAATTCTTCGAATTTTAGAATATTTGGCGAGAGTGAAATATATCTGTTATTCGTCTAAAGAATATGTATTTAATATCATCAATCACTCCTTAAGTCAGACAGAAGTAGTTCTCATGTGACGTTGGACAGTTGAATAACCTGTACAAAATCAATAAAAATTCTTTCAAAAATATTCCTATCACTTTTAACACCCTGAGGCGCCGCACAGTGGACTGGGAGGTACAACGGGACCGGGCACGAGACCAGGCCGTCCTGACTGTGGTTTTTAGACGGTTTTTCACAGCCATCAAGGCAAATTCCGGGACGGTCCCATCACACACACACAAAACACTTATCACAAACAGAACAAGTCGGCACAAGTAGCGCTGGGCTAGCGAGCTGGCTTCGCGTTGCAGGAGTCGCCAGTTCGAGTCTGGCCTAGGACATGTTTGGTTTTAATTAAGTGTTGTGTCCGTCCTGTGTTTTCCTTTCACTAGTACTCATATATAATACCAGAAGATACTATATACACAATGGAAGAATAAAAGAAACAAAGTTGTTGGCTGAATGGCTATAAGGCCGAAAGCCATATATATATATATATAAACACACACACAAACTGAACATAGTTACACACTTCGCAGATAGATGGCAACACTTCACTTCCCCCATTAGTACGTAGTACGACCCGGCAGTAGGCGTCAAGATCCAAACTTCACCATGCCAATGATGAGTAAAATTCATCAAATGCAGCGGACCTCTAATGTTGGGAAAAGGGGAGTGAAGAAGAGATCCTTATCACTTTTAACCCGCAGAGAGTATTTTTATCTGTTAATCAAATCGCATTGACTGTGTCTGGTGGATGAACTTTCAATATCGTCATTCAGGGGGACAGGGTTTTCAATATTTTTCCTTAATCACTCAAGTAAATCCCGGGATGGTTCTTGCAAAAGTTTTTCTTCTCAAGAATAATGACCTGATTGTCAACGAAATGTAAATCCCCTCGCCCACCCCGTCCCCCCTCAAAAATAGAGTGAAATTTATACTTACCTTTCAGACCCCATCTTTTATTGGAACCCTTAAATTCCACTAGCCTCTCCAATAAGTTCAGTACACATTGAAATAGATCTGTATCGGTAGGAAAAATTCACATTAGAAGACATTCATGAATGTTTATTATATATGCAATCAACAAGCTATTATACGGCGATGTCACCTCATGTTGTTAATGGCTTTTTTCTCTTTCTGATAGCTGGTTGCAGGAATGCTCTAGCTGTTATTATTTTATTTTGGGAATGTATAAACAGGTTTTCCGACAAAAAGACAGCGACAGTGATGTGAGTTGGTCTGATTCTCTTCATTTCCGGCTCGAGGTTGCCTCTTAACTTTCAGAAGCAGCCTTCATAATTATAAGCTGCAGGTATGTGTTTCTCTCTCAGGCTCCTGAAAATCTGAAAAATAATTCTAGTCTCTGTTGCAACTAGCATAAGCGAATTTCATTCGTCTTCTCTACGTACGCAGCTAAATCTTAAGGCATTTTTAAGGTGCCATTAAAGCGAGTCACAATTAATCGAACTGATTTAACCATAGTTTTCTACCAACATGTCTGCAATTTATTTTTATTATGATTAATGGCATTCGACTGGTTAGCCGTACAGCTAAATAAATCGCTTATCATTTTCTCCTCAAGTAAATATCATAGATCTAATGTATTTGATTCTTGAAATGAATTCTTCACAGAAGTCCAGCCGGATAGCGTCGTAAAATGACAATGTTTTGACAACCGGCTTGGTTGTCTTCGTCAGGTCTATTACTTCAGATATTAATACCTGAAATCACATATTTTATTCTTATCAGTTTTTGTATGTACTCGTACAACACCACAATTAAAAATGCACATTCCAGAGGCCGGATTCGAACCAGGGATACTGGCAACGCTAAATGAAGACATCAGCCCCAAAGCTGCCGGAGTAAGCTGTTATTTTCGTTTGTTATGGGACGTATCAATTAATGTATTTTAATTATATTTTAACCGATATTTAAATAATGTCGAATAATAGACCGCTACAGTTCTTAAGGTGGATTCGACAGAGGTTGAGCTCCGTATTTCCTTTCATGTCCTTGGCAGTGGAATGAAGATGGAGTCAACGTCACAATCCTGTCACATCTCCACAGAAGAGTTTCTTTCCTACGGTATGTTCAGCTTGAAACTACGTGATGGATTACACCATAGTCGCTCTTATCCATGAACGTACTGTTTGCAAAATACTTAATACAACCTTTAAGCTTTTATCCTTCCTCTATGTTCCTACAACGGTATTTATATTAAAAAAAAAAAAAATCAGAGGACAGGTAATACGATTAGACTATTATTACATATTCAGAAATCGAACACTGTACGACTTCATTATCTTTGTGACTGAAAGTGATAACAGCATTGTTACAATATTATATATCGTTTAATGAATTGCTGCAAGAAGACCGTGGCTAAATGTAAGATATCTATTTCATACTGATGAATAATAACGCCCCTTACCGAAGGCAACAGATCTATATATTTACTGCACGCACTTAAAATTTAAGATCGGACACAAACAGATGTGGATCCGTTAGTAATGCATCGATGGAAACATAATCGAAAATCGCAG
Organism: Vandiemenella viatica; assembly: GCA_031002005.1. Lineage (NCBI taxonomy): Eukaryota > Metazoa > Arthropoda > Insecta > Orthoptera > Morabidae > Vandiemenella > Vandiemenella viatica. Next base: position 286,372,307 of record CM061921.1, read on the forward strand.
GTACGCCGCAAGGCAGTGTTATATTGTGCCTTTTACGAGAATCGTAAAATGTAGCATAAATTCCTCAACCTTTGGTCTCGCGGTGACATGTATACCAGAAGCAATTACTGAGAAATGTGCATTCCCGATGGCAGCAGAGAGCATTTAATACTTGGCCTTTAGTAGGCATCAGATCTACGTTCCCAGCAGGCTGTCGTTGTAATGGGGAAATAAGACTGCCAAGTCATAAGCGCGGAAAGGAAGTGGAGTCATTACGATTTTCTCATTCACAGCCGTCCTTTGTTGCTGAAAGCCTCTTATTACCTTCTGCCATCAATTCTGACCGGCTAATTACCGTAAAACGCATGCCACAAGGTGTAACTTCTACCATCAAAAGGTAATGACCAAAATTCCACGAATGTTTCTTGATGAGAAATCGCACCATATGCTACAGAAATGCAATAATTTAACATCTGTGCTTTTATCGCTGCTCTCTTTTTCTACAAACATCTTTGCTTCAAACTCGTATAATAAATAGACATTTTACAGTAATTGCTGGAAAGAAACGTGATATTACATGGTATCCACACGTGAGAAGTGAAACTTCTTTTGTTTGAGTGCTTTGGTTGATTGCATGTCTACTGCTTACAGCCAATATATATGTTGAGAGAACGTTTATGTGATTATAATCGTAAAAATAATAGATTTGAGTGTTAGGTCTACAACTGTGCTATTTTTATGGAAAGATCAATCGTTCGGACAGCTATTTACAGAAGTACCGAGAGTATTTCTATAATCGTTTGTAGACTGAGTAACATTTCGATCATTAATAAATGCCGAAGGTAACGACAAAGTTAGCCAACTGCACTTTTTGTTCTTGACACTGTTTTTCGTTGGCTACTATTTCAATTACAGTTCAATTAATTTAATATCCACTTTTTCATAATTATTTTCCCACGTTTTCTAATTATGTATAATCAAATGCTAGTTAGTTCCTTTGACTTGGCAAATATTTTAATGCCATCTAGCGGATTTAGACACGTTATGAGATACTTATAGAAATGAATTAATAGATGGCATTAGGGTAGAATCAAGTGTTGGTTAAAAGTAATAGATTTAATCTTCGGCGTTTCACATAACGATGCATAAGTAGTTTCACTTTAAAAAATGGCAAAAGAAATGTTCTGATCGAGTAAAAAAATGTTTTTCGTGTACTATTCAAACAAGAACGTGTACAACAGTCGCTTCCTGATCGCCGTAGAGGTAACATCGGCGCTTAGAGAGCTACACTCCGAGTTTTCCTTGTGACGAATAACGCGTGAACTAGGACAGTGCAAGCACTAGTTGTGTATACTATTATACAGTGAATAGCAGTCAATAAACCAACTAAAAAGTTTTGTTTAGGAGAGTGTGTGTACCTCGCCACCATGGAGGGTGGCGAGTATGGTGAAGGTGGCATACAGCCACATACTGACAGCGCGCCGTCGGGTAACACGTGCACCAGTTCCGTAGTGGGCGAGGCGCTGGAAACATTAGCAATGGACTACGCCGACGGTGCCCCTATACTCCAAAAGCAGTCCAAGAAAAGACCACGCCGAGAGGAGAACAACGTAACAGCACTGGGAGAGGAAGTCAACATGCTGCTGCCAGCTGCAGCAAGCACGCCGCCAACAGCTCCTCCAAGCACGTCGCTGTCAACTCCAGCCTACAGCATACAGTCAACAATCCCCGCACACTCAGCTGGACTGGTAAGTGAAGACGCTTTGCAAGCCAGTGATCCTAACGCAGTGCTGAGGCAGCCCCATTTCTATAAAGAAACAGATTGCGGTCCATTTGTTGTACATGCAGAATATGAAGCAAGTTATGTGGAGCAGCACAAAACAAACCTAGGCCGTCTGCACCCAATGGCGGTAGGGAAATTAATACGTGACGCTGTGCCCGGCATAAGAAACTTTATCTTAGACATAAGAAACAAAGGGAGAAACAAAGTTCAAATTGAGCTTAAATCTGCTAAGTGGGCAAACCTCTTGGCGAATTCCAACAACCAGCCAAAGCATATACAATATTATATCCCTCGTTTCTTTACTGTTAAGGAGGGCGTGGTTAGGAATGTGGACCCAGGGCTTACTGACTCAGAAATCTTGCAGGAAGTGGAATCCGCTATAGAAGTTTTGGAAGTGCGACGTATAATGAGGAAAGTTGTAAAAGACGGAGGGGTTGAATACGTTCCGACTCAATCGGTCCGCCTAACGTTTGGAGGACAGCGACTACCTGAATATATTAGCATCTTTTGCACAAGATGTAGTGTAGAGCCATATATACCCCGTGTAACTCAATGTTTTAACTGTTTACGTTTTGGACACCTGAGCAAGCAGTGCCGCAGCACATCCCGCTGTGCCAAGTGCATGGGTAAACACGTTACAACTAGCTGCGACTTTCAGGGCCCAGTCATCTGTATCTATTGTGAAGGCAACCACTTGGCCACTAATTTCAATTGCCCAGAATTCAAAAAACAAAAGAGGATTAAGGAGAACATCATCCTCCATAACATGACTCTGGAACAGGCTCTGACCTTAGAAAATACGTCAACTTATGCAAAACGCACAGCTCCTCCACCCCCACCCAGAAGCAACAAGGAATCCCCCCCCTTGCCGCTACGTAATAATGTGGAATACTCCACACCGTCGCCAGTTGCCCAAATAGCCGGTACTACTCCACTCATACCACAAGCCAGGGCCACGAGAAATCACTACACCATAAAACCACGACACCCACAGTCTGTATACAACCGTACAGAACAACCCGCCATTCCTCATGGGCGTCGGCAACAAGACAGAATAGACAGGAAACAGGCAACACATGACGCAGAAAACCTCCAGCCCCGAAGAAGAACCAACCTGCCCCCCGCGGAGCTGTATTACGACGCATATGCACAGGCCAGTGGACTTCCCATACAGAATAACCCCACACGGTGCTAGTAATACAGTAGCGAACGAGGAAGCAATTGATAGAGTATGTAGACTTTGTGACCTCACTTTTCAGTATGGCCAACACAGGAAACCTCCCACCACAACTTGAGGGGAACACATAGCCGCATTCCTAAACTCGGACGGTCCACAGGAAGAAGCAGAGACAAACGCACGAGACAATGGAACAGATCCTTATGTGGAATACACAACCAATCATGGCAAACAACGACAATATCGCATCTCGTTATAACTGTACTGATGGGTAACCACGGCCCCAATATCTTACAGTGGAACTGCAGTCTATCCGCTCAAACAAGGAATCCTTAGAACACTTGCTGAAATCAAATAACATTAGCATAGCCGCCATATTAGAAACTTGGCTGAAACCGAAGAGGAATTTAAGTGCGCGGGCTACAGAATAGTGCGTGCCGGACCGTCCAGGCGGCTACGGGGGAGCGGCTCTACTAATAAAGAAGAACATACAATTTTCTGAAATAAAAATCCGGAGCACTGCCCCGAATATCGAGGCTTGCGCGATACGTCTCAAAATTATGGGGACAGAAACAACGGTCATGGCTCTCTACCGGCCTCCAAACACTCAGTTCGATAAACAAGCATTTTCAAATATCCTGAAGTATGTCATGCAACCTGCCCTGATAATGGCTGACCTAAACGCACACCATAGCACATGGGGATGTGAAGAACAGACCGCGCCGGAAGACTGTTGCTAGATGCGTTGGACGACACAGATATAATAATTTTAAATGATGGCACTGAAACAAGGATAGTTGGGCCAGCACACCAAAAATCAGCAGTGGACATAACGCTAGCATCACCAGCCATTTCTCTGGCAGCCACATGGCAGGTCATCCAAGACCCATCCGGATCAGATCACTTACCAATAATGATCACCTTCCCTGTGACTAGACAAAGAATAACACCGACACGATCGCCATACCGCTGGAAGATAACTAACGCGGACTGGTCGCAGTATGAGAAGGAAGTCACAAGAAACCTTGAGAGCTTCGAACTCTCGGACGACGTAGTAGCTGACTACCAAGGCCTTATGACAGTCATTGAAAAGGCGGCAATAAAAGCTATCCCCGAGATTAAACCACGCACCTGCCATAAGAAATCACCTCCTTGGTGGGATAAAGAGTGTCAACTAGCAATAAAAGAAAGACAGATGGCCCTTCGAAAATACAAAGTCTTGGCGACAGAAGAAAACTACCTGTATCTTCAGAGAACAGTAGCAAGGACCAAAAGAGTCCTAAAGAAGAAAAAACGCCAGGGCTGGACTGACTTTTGTAACTCTCTCAACAGAACTGCTCCAGTAAAAGATATATGGAAGAAAATAAAAGGCTTTCAGAACTCGACAGGAACTACACTTAATACGGCTCCAACTAAAAACGTTGCGGAGGACATCTTGGGCAACCTTACCCCAGCCACAGCCTCGGAGAAGGTGGAGATCACAGAAGATGGGAGGCAACATGACCCTCTGTTAGCGCCTTTTACAGAAGAGGAACTTGAAGCATCACTTAAACGTAATAACAACAGTGCCCCAGGCCCAGACAACATCCATTACAGCATGATCTCATTCCTCCCAAGGCGAGGGAAGAATATATTCTTAAGATTGATTAACGCTGTGTGGAGCAAACGCGTGAGTGTACCAGAGATGAAGCGCGTAAGAGTAGTACCTATCCTGAAACAGGGCAAAGACCCCGCACTTGCTTCGTCCTACAGGCCAATATCTCTTCTATCCTGTGCTCTTAAAACACTAGAACGAATGGTCAAACACCGGCTGGAGTGGCACCTAGAAAATAAAAGTAAACTACCAAGACACCAAATAGGCTTCAGGAAGGGAAAAGGCACTATAGAGGTAGTTGCTAACCTAATGACAGACATTTATGAATGCTATCGCAGTAAAGCGTATCTCATGGCCTTGTACGTGGACTTAACACATGCCTATGATAATGTGGCTCCATCGATACTCTCTAGAAAACTATTGGACTTAGGCCTACCGAGCAGATTCGTAACTAACCTCATGTCATTGCAGGCAGATAGGGCGCTAGAAATTCACATCAATGGTACAACAGTAGGCCCTCGAATTGCATCTCACGGTCTCCCTCAAGGCTCCACGCTATCACCACTGCTGTTCAACATATATACCAGCGACCTTGGAAGACTGCTAATAGGGAGGGTAATGATGCTCCAGTATGTAGACGACTTGTGCTTCTACGTAATGATGAATGAGCTAGCTGACTGCAAGAAGGTCTTGGGAGACTTTGTCAACCTTTTGCGAAAATGGCTCGTTAACAATGGCTTGGACATATCCCAAACCAAATCAGCGGTGTCAATTTATAGCAGACGCAGGATACCTGACATGGACGAGATACAGCTCGGACCCTACCGCTTCCCGTATCGACGAGTCGTCAAATACCTAGGGGTCACAATAGATAACAAACTCAGCTGGAAACCCCAAATCAAAGACATCTCAAGCAAATGTGAGGCGGCACTTAACGTCTTGAAGGCAACCACAAAACCTTGGTGGGGTACAGACCCTAAAGTTGCCATGACCTTATACCGATCGCTCATTAGACCACACCTGGATTATGCAAGCATCTTCTACGGATCAGCAGCAGAGACCACCCTAAAAACCCTTGATAGACTGCAGTACAAAGCACTAAGAATATGCACAGGTGCAATGACATCAACCCCAACCAACGCGCTATTGGTAGAAGCGCTAGAGCCACCTCTTCATATAAGACGAATGCAGCTCTGCAAACAGTTTCTACTTAAGCAAATGAAGATTACAAACAATCCCCTCATCCAGAAGATTGAGGCACTTGGAAGTCAGCTCACTAATAGAAGAAACTGGCCACGCAAAAGGACTCCAGAGCTAATTATAGCAGAAAATGAAATCAACATGTACAGCAACAACATAATGTCGACCTCCCACCTACCAGAGTTTTGTGTGCCATACGAAGCAACGATTACACCTCTCAACGTGAGAACCGACATCAAGCTGAAAGACTCCAGTCAGAACAACTCCGCTAGACTGGCAGAATTTCTCGCGCAATGGCCAAATGCTTCCCACATCTACACAGATGGGTCAAAATCAGGTTCATCAGTTGGTTGTGCATTTTTGGATCTGAAGAGGAAGTCATACGGTATGCTGAAACTACGCAAGGAAGCAACCATCTTCACTGCGGAAATGGTGGCAATTCAAAAGGCAATTGAGTATGCTGAGGATTTGGAGGACACAACATCGGTCATCATATCAGATTCCCTCTCTTCGCTGACCAGCCTGCAAGGACACACGCAGACTACCAACAAAGACAACATCTTATGCAACATCTTGGAAGCAGCATACCGGGCGAAACAGAAAGGCAAAACACTTGTGTTCGTGTGGGTGAAAGCCCACATCGGTCTGCACGGTAACGAACAGGTGGACCAACTGGCGAAACGAGCTTGCGAAGAAGGTGGCGACTACCCCCTCCTAACTGCGAGGGACCTACTGGCAACTGTGAAGAAACAAACCAGAGACGCATGGAATAGAGAATGGGAAGAATCTCTATTGATCAAAGGGAAACACTATGGAAAAATCCACCCAGTCATCCCTCACCATCATTGGCACCACAAACTCAACCTACCAAGGAAAGCTATTGTAACAATCGCTAGATTAAAGTTCAACCACGGTTGTTTCCCGGCACACCTAAACAGAATCAACATTGCCCAAAGTCCGTTATGTGGATGCGACGATACGAGCATAGGGGACATGGACCACATCTTCTTCGGCTGCAAAAACAGACAGGATAGCATCACAGACCTGATAGAGGAACTAGTGAGGTTAGGTCACTCTCCACCCTCAAAAGTGTCACACCTACTGACGACCGACGACGCCAGAGTTTTCATGGTGCTGTACAGATTCCTGAAAGACGGTGGTATTGACATATAAACCCCAAAGATCTCCAAGAACATTAGTATCCACGATCCCTGATTTTACACACCTAATAACAATATGTTACGTAAAATAGAGACATTAGACCCTGAACGCAAGATATGTAACACTGTGTCACTAACCATGTGAGTGTGAGTGAAGCCACAAATTGTGAGATGGACACACGGGCTACATGACATTCAGGACCTGTGTTTTGTGTGGAAGTGATATAACTATAATTACTTTATGTACCTAATAATAAAAATGTAGTACTGTAATAACGACCAAGGACTTGGGAGAGAAGTCCATATACTGTTATAGACATAATTGTTATGACTAGAGCTATGTGTGGATAGCTCAGGTAACCGTGGTGATATCAAATACCTAATATAGATATGAAACATTGTAATAACGACCAGGTATTCTTATCTTTATCCTACTCTATCTTCTTTTGTTCAGAGAAATCACAGATTGTGATACAATTATAAATGTCACATAATATCAAGGACCAGTATAATATGTATGTAGCTAGAGACGTAAGACCAACCATATTGAATTCTCATTCCTGTCATTACGCAAAGTAATAGAAACCATGTATATGTGAGAGAGCTTATAATTTGTGTTAAGGCCATAAGCGCCACATATTAATCATGACCAGGTCTTCCCGTGGAAACACAATGTACTGTAATCATAGCTTTAGGTAATTAGAGATATGAAATATTGTAACAATGTCCAAGTAATGTGTAAGAGAAGTCATAATTGTGGCATGTGAGATACAATTCCATGATCAATAATACCTGTAAATAAGTGATGTAACAATTGATATGGCTATATGGCTCACCGGCCCACTGCCAATAATAAAAAACGTGTACAACAAACAATTCCTTGCAGTAATGTGTCAGTCTTTTAAAATAAGAATGGGACGAATATGTTCCAGTTTAGCAGACCCGACGAGACTGGGATAACCGTAAAACTCCGAGAAATCCTACGACTGAACTGTACGTAAAACGGTGATTTGCGTTTTTGTTAAGCTATAACTTACATTGCCGTATTTCAGATGGCTGTATAAATTAATAGGTTTTGTTGTGGGAAGCATCAAATTTGTGAACGCTATATATTCGACGAGACGTTAAAAAAACGACCAACTGTGGCCAGAGGCGACACGTAACCGGAATACGTAACTAGGGGCTCGCACCAGACATCAGCTCCAACACAAACCGTGCAAATCTTTAACACATAACGAGGTAGATTTCATTTGAACACTACGAATTGTACAAATAATACCACCTAAAAACGCAAAGCACTACACAATTCGTGGAGGTTGTAAACTATAACGAAGGAGTTTATGCTAAGAGCACGAAACCTGGAAGTTTTAAGCTGACATGGAAGGCGTTATTCTGACATTGGTCTCAATTCTCGGAGCTTTCCACGAAACTTGGAAGACGTAATATGGTAATTGGCCTTAATAGCTGCAATTTTGTTGCAGGCAATTTTTCAGCAGTTGATTGATTATATTGAATGATTACTAAATAAGTGCTTTTTAATGATTTATTGCCGTAAACGTTTCGTCTCCCAAGGTATTATCACTGACGCATCTGTATTAAAAATCTATGTTTGTTTACAATTTTCTTATCGTTTTTACCTACAGTTTATATAGGTGTCCATTTAAATACTCGGCACTAGAATGGTTTATTTAGAGTGGACCGTTTTATCACCCATGAAATCTCTGATAATCATTCGACATCAGGATGAATGGAGTACATTAACCATTTCTGATTTTCACACCAAGCATGTTGCACTACGCACCGTCACTAAATTTGTGAGAATCATCAGTCAAATCGCTTAGCGCTGTTCATTTGTCTGCTGTCTCCATCTTATCTGTTTTTGTTAGGAGTGTGTTAACAGCCCCGATTTTGAAAATGTGTGATTGGTAATGGGACACGTAAAATTCTGGACCAATTGTTGAACTATTTATTGATTTAACGTATTAGTAATAGAGAAGCAACAATGGTAATGACTAACTCAAATGTTTAGAATACAAAAAACATTTGGCGACAGGCACCGCAGGACTCTTTTAAAGAGGTATTTATTTATTTATTATATTATTTAAATTTTGGCACTCAATATGTTGTGTAAGAATAAATTTATTTTTAGCCATATGTTACGACTCTTGATCTGTGCTGCTGTCACCTTTCTGAAGGAAACGTCGGAGTGAAACTTATTACCGCATGTTTCAGTAACATTAGTTCGAGTTTCTTAAGACACGGGGAAATGATTCTGGCTATTAATTTCCTGCAGGGAGTGGACTGCGATGTTCAATCGGTAGAGAAGTAGGCGGATGGGACGCAAATTGTAATTAAGCCGAAGCTATCCTAATGCTACTGGTAAACATCCGTAACGAACTCCCTACTCCTTTCATCCTGTTGTCGCTTGATTACTGCAGTCTTCTTGGGTGGTAAAACGGTCCGTTTTCCATTGTTTCCCCGAAGTCCCTCAAAGTGAATACAGGATGGTACCTTCATAAAAGGATATTGCCTATTTTATTCCCTTTACTTGACAATAATATCCTCCCGACGAGTCGTAAAGCCTTAATTAATCCGTTTTAGTTCCGAGGATTTACATTCTTCGATACCACATTTAGATCAAAACCGTTAACAACCACGAGAGCATTCATAGCAGCATCTAACTGTACTAATTATTTCCAGAGCGTAGGAAAAGAATATTTCTCTACTAATGTGTACCCTCAAAATATCTCAAGATTTGTACGAATATTTCGTGCTATAGTTATGACGATTGCACTTGTTCGATAACTAAATTAGAAGCTTGGATGTTCTTAATTAGTTCCTACGTGTATTACGAGATTTCACTACGGCCTTTACCTCTGGCACAGCCTGCTGTGTAATGTGAAGTAAGCTAGAACTCTTCTGTGGTTCGGATTCCACGTTAAACTGTAGGTCCCCTGTTCCCGGCAGGCTTGCCGGGTTAGGTTAAGGCGGCTAGGACAGAGGCGGAAAGCGCTGCCAGTAGAATCTCTATCACCAGGTCAGTATGACCATATATTATTATCGCTATGTATATTGTTAATTAGGATATTGCTGGTTTTCTTCTCAAATATCCATTTACTGAACTGCCGACCTAATCCGCACAGAGCAGGCACTTTTGGTTTCATGTAAAAATGCTTTAGATGGAGAAGATATCTGTACTGTGAATTAAGAAAAGAAATGAAAATTACTGGACCGTATTTGATGGGTGAGCGCTTAACGCCCGGGCCTGGTATTCCGGAGAACACGGGTTCGATTCCTTTTTTGCTCCAATCCTCTCTCGGCTTTAATGAACCATACGTTTAAAAGTTGTTAACTTGGTTTAATATCTAGTAATAACGAAGTGATTGAAAGTTTTAATGCAATTATGTGCAATGTAAATAGCAGACACTATTATACCAAGCGTACTAATGAAACGGAAGAGGCTGTCTATAAAATCCTAAAGCATACATTCCAAGAATTTGCTTTTTTTGCTTCTTTGTTTTACGCCTCGTCGACGTCGAGTGAATAGGGTTAAGCAAAGGGGAGGATTTCATCCTTTTCCTTTTGGGAGGAGCCATCCCCGTCTTCGCCTGGAGTGATTTCGGGAAACCATGGAAAACCCGAAATCTGGATCACTGTACTGGAATTCGAACCTGCGTCCTCCCAAATGGGAGGGTTATCTGCATCAGTAAAATACGCCCAAGAGGAAAGTATTATTATTATTATAGTGTTTTGCAGGGTTCTGTAATTTTCTTATTTCTTAATACTGAGTAATTGCACTTCACTGGAGATGACCTCGGAAACGCTGACGCTGCATCCAGGATTCTTTACCTACGACAGACGACTCGAAAGAAACTCATAAATATTGCCTAATGATACAGTGAATAGATTCCATATTGATATTTTTCAACTGTAAGACCAACCAACCACAACAGTCCTAATATTTCAAGATTTCACTAGTAAAATGACGATTGAAGTGATGTTTACTTATAATTCTCTTATTACATTTACGAATGACTTGTTATTACAATTTTTAACTACAACAAAAGTCGTCATCCCCGGGAGACTAAATTTCTTTTTTTTTATAAGAGATTTCCATCAAAACAACAGTAGCTACTTCTAAATCCGATGGAGGACCAACTTTAAGATGATCACTCCGGACTGAATAATTTGCCGTTCTGTCAATCTTTTCTTACATATTGTGGAGTCACTGTTGTTAATTATTATTACACTGTCTTTAGCTCAATTATAATTAAAAAAATTATAACCTGAAATAATATTTAGGAACAAGGTGATACTTTAACTGAAATAATTTAATTGACTGTGAACATTACATTTATTTAAAGCTTTTAATAGCAGTAATCTATAATTCAGAAACAAAAGGTAATTGAACAAACGAAAATATGTATTGAAAATCATGATTATAGAATAATAACCGAATTCTATCTGTATGTTCTATGGCTAGGAAACATGAATTCTGTAATTCTTTGTCTCAGAAGTCGTTTGACTGGGTAGACGGAAGTTCCCTAATTAAAAGAATATGTGTCTTTCCAATAGATGGAAGATCATCGCTAACTCAATCTCGACATTCTTCCATGGCCTTTTGAATTAAACAATCCGGCATTCGCCTGGTTTCGGGAAATGAAGAAAAATTGGAATCAGTATGACCGTGACGGGAATCGAAGTTGAGTCCTCACCAATGCCAATTCCGACTGTTAACCATTAGCTCTCGTCATCGCACGAAGCACTTTTTCTTGATATAATGCACATTGCAGGACAAGTACAAGACGCGAAAAACACAACACGTAATTAAAGTGCTCACACTCGAGACCAGACTGAAGCCAACAAAACTTGCAACGCGCTTGCCATTACGCTATACCTTTACTTTTAGATGCATTCAGCTCCACACCCGCAATAATTGTGATGTAGCTTGGCTATATAGCAGTTCAAATTACTACTTCCCGTCATTAAACGTAACCACACAGTTGGTCCAGTAATGTTGGATGTGAATAGCGCAGACATTATAGCGCTCGAATCAACGCAACAGTCGGCTTTATATTCAACATTTGCATCTCATCTCTGCGTCTATTAATAGTTTCATTGGTTTCCCGAGGTCAGCAGTCACAGCACGTCTAAATGTATATTCCAATAGACAGTTCTTTCGTAGAGATGGTTGACATCTACGGGGGTCTATTTGTATTGTGTATACACTAAAGTGCAAAACGTCATGGGATAGGAAGATACAAATACCCACATAGCGGTAGTGCAGTGTAGGGGCTTCCATTTGTATTTTCATGATTCGTGTGTGAAAGGATTTTTGACGCGATTATGGCCACGCGGTATGAATTTACAGACTTTGAACTCTTGGGAATTTCGGAAATTTTTCGTGAATTACAACATTCCTCGATGTACCGTGTCAAGAGTGTACCGTGAACACGTAATTTCCGCCATGGACCACACAGTGCCTGATCATGCCTGCTTAATCACCGAGACCAGAGACGTCTGCGTCGATGTGTCATTGTTGACAGACAAGCGACACTCAGATTGACATGTATGGCAAACGCGTCCGTGCGGGCAGTACAGCGGGATTTGATATAGATGGGATAAGGCAGCAGAAGGCCGACGCGATGCATGTGTTAACAACACGAGCACTTCTCCTGCCTGGGCTCGTAAACATATTGATTAGACTCTAGATGACTGGAAAGAGCTGACGGTAGGGTTAGAGGGTGGTGCAGATCCCTCGAAGCCATGGACTATGGTTTTCACGAAAGCACTGTGCTACCTGGTGGTGGCTCCATCTTAAGCCGCATTCCCACGACGTCTTGTAATGAAGGCGGGACGGGACGGGATCTCGTTAGCCGAAGTGTAGGGATGAGCGTGCGCCGCAAGTTAGTCCTCGATTACCTCGCCGCCACCTCCATACCACGTTGCCTAGTATCGTTTGGTAAAGAGTACTTTACAGCAACAGAAAGGGTGAGCACCACTGCTGCAAACCGATGGCAACAGCGCTCCACTACGCATGCTTGTGATGTTTACCGACACAGAGTGGGTAACTGCGTCTCGTCCCCGCTAGCAGAGGCGGCCATGTTCCTGTGGCATGTTGTTGAGTGTTCGTCCCGTCCCGCCTTCGTTACAAGACGTCGTGGGAACGCGACTTTAGTATGGGCTGTCTTTACATTACATGTACTGGGACCTCTTGTCAGACCGAATCTACCATTGACTGGAAATGGTTATGTTAAACCACGTGGATTCCATTTGCAGCCATTCATGGCCTTCATGTTCACAAGTAACCATGGACAGTGCGTCATGTCTCCGGGCCAAGATCGTCCACGATTGGTTTGAGGACATTCTGGACAATTCCAGCGAATTATTTATCAACCTAGATATGTATATATACCTAGCAACATCAATTTGTTCTCACTTTATGAATTCTTGGTTAAGTACTAACAAAGATGAAATAGCTATTGCATAAAGTTTGTACTCCAAAAAATTTATAAGTTAAAAGTGAGAATTTAAATCACAACAGCTATATGAAATGCCAATAAACTTGTTATAATCGATAAAGTTAACAAAACTTCTTTAAAAATAATTGAGTATATTAGTTTGCCGGATTTGGCAGTTTAGGGGCTAGCACGCTGTCTTCGCAATGCAATGGCCGCCGGTTCGACTCGGGCATGGAGTATGAACGGTTTTAATTAAATGTTGTGTACGCCGTGTGTTTTCTGTTCTTAGTGGAAGAATTTGAATCATACACTACTGTTTATGAAAATTGTAATTTCAAGAGAGAGACATGTGATTGAAATGAAATTTATTCAACAAATCATGAACTTGAGAATGGTTAGAATTACAGAAATTTACATGCCCTTTGACCCTGAATATTCAGGACTGTGTGAAGCCACCGGGTACTGCAATCCGAGCATCTAGACGTCATGGCATGGAATCAAAGAGAGCCCGAGACTGCCACGTGGTGTATGGACGCGTCCACAAAGCATCGATAGTGGTTGAAGGAGTAACAGAGCTGACAAGTTGACGACCTACCATACGCCAGACATGTTCAATGGGTGGCATGTCAGGTGAACGTGAAGGCCAGGGAAGCAGGGGTACCTGTCATTCTTCAAAGAACGCTTGCACATTCCTCGCCTCGTGTGGCTGGGCATTGTCATGCAGAAATATGGCCATGTGGAGCTGCTAGTAAAAAGTGCAATGCCTCGGGATCTAAAATCTCCCCAAAGTGGCGGTTGCTGTTCAGATACGCAGGAGGAGAGATCGTATGCTATAGCCAATGGTGCTCCAAACCGTCACACTTGGCTATGTCGCTCAACAAGGCAGTCTGCCACGCACGCGGCCATCACTGTAGGACAAGTTTAATCGGAACTTCGGCGAAAATATCACATTTTGCCACTCAGCACCACAGTAGCTGCGTTCACGTGCACATTGCAGTCCGAGGCGTTGGTGGTTTCTGGTAAATGGAAGCCGACGTAATCACCCATGTGCCACCAATGAAGACCTCCGTAGACTGCGTTAAACCTACGACACAGACATGCTCACACCTTCTGAAGTACTCCAGTGTTGACGAAGCTGTTATGCCGGTTACGGCCATGCGGACAAAATGGCGGTCATCCCGCGCTGTGATCACATTGTGAGGTCCAGGTTCTGTCCACGGTCGTAGCAGGGTGCTCTATGCGAGCCGCAATACCACGGTACGACAAACCCGTTTCCTGGAGACCCATCATTATGCCACGTTAGAATGCACTTACATGCTTATATTGACTTCTACGGGTATACCAGCACTTTTTGCAAGTTTCCATTCCGTTTGACGGCTCTGTACCTACTGAGAGTGACGCAACATTAACATGTCTGGGTGCACAAATCAGAACGCTGCTAGGCCTACGTGCACGACGTTTCGTTGCACTCCTAATAGCTTATTATGGTTCCGCTGTTCTACATATTCTCCGATTTTAGAGCGATTCAGACGTTACAATTTTTATAATAACACTGGAATGAGATTATTTCCTAGTAGCCAAACACCATTTTAAAAAAATAAAAAGTTTATTAGTGCTAACGCTAATATATATTTAAGTGAGTTTTACCAGGTCATTGTTTCTTATTCCATTGCCAAGGTCAAAAAGATAGCAATTATAAATTACTACCGCTGCACCAGTGCCAAATTGACAGCCACTAAGACTTGTTTCTCAGCGACTTATTGCGGGTGGACGCGTGGCGAAGAGTCTTTTCCGTTTTGTCGTCCGAGAAATGTCGGATTGTGAGTACCAGTTTTTTCTGGCAGGAAGCATAGGTCCTGTGCAGCATATGCAGCCAGCACATTCCGGGAAGCGGGACACAGACAGCTGCAAAACGAACGCGTCAATTCGAAGGACACTTACCAGGAACCAGACCTTCATGATGTATTGATATTGTGTTTGTTGTGGGTCACACCGTTACAAGCCGAACTAACTGGATCAGCTGACTCAGCCATACTGTTGCTAGTAAGCTTTATACTGTTCAAACGCGCTATGCTTGTCTTGTGACGAACATAATAGCACACATAGTTTCTGCATAAACAAGGGGCAGTAAACCGTAATGCCAATATATCGAAGAAGCACGTTTAGTGAAGGCTGAGTGTTGCTGAGTTGTTGGTAAGATATTTGAAAATACCTTGCCTGTTCCTGGTGGTTTAGCGGTGACCATAGAGCATAATATTCTGCAGGACTTGGGTTCAATTCTTGATCCAGCTATTCAGATCCCGGTTTTCTATGGTTCCTCTAAAATCGCTAGAGGAAATTGCGGAATTGTTTCTTCATAGATGCAAATAAAGTCAGAATCGCTTCCGATGTGACCCAAATTTTCTCCAACTCTCCTTTCTATTATTTAGTATATACTGCTGTTCGGTGGTTTTGTAGCCCATGAAATCTAATAAACGATATTGTAACTGATTATTGTCACCTAGCTCTTTCTTTGGGAATATTACCTTTTTCATTCATTTTGAAATAACTCTGAATAATGGACAGTATTGCAATCGCTAAAAATATTACTAACGATTGCATACTTTCATAAATAATCTCGTCTGTTCCGATTGGATTTTCTCATTGAGAGATATTCTCTATACATTTTTGCGATATGTTTATTTTTTCCCCAGGGTTTAAAGTGATTTGTTAACATTGATTTTAATATCTTCGTATTTCCACAAAATTTTGTTTACTGCAGTTGTCTTACTTGCAACCATTTTTTACTAGCGATTGTGTGGTGGGATCACTTTATTCCAGGAGCATTTTATACAGTGAAACCACAACAATTTAGAAGTAAAACCGAACGTGTTTAATACACTCTATTTACATTTGAAAATCATTTACATTGTACTTACAATTTTTAATTGAATTGTATCCTTGATACTGAATACTTGCGTCGTTCGACTACGCTGTTAATCAACTACAGGGCGATTCTAAAGTCACTATACATTTTTTACTTAAACAAATTTTACTAACCAATATGTAATGGCACTGAAACGTATGTCACAATAGGACATAATTTCAGTACATTTCAATGTGACCACCTTGCATGTGTAGGCACACCCCCCAGCGCTCCACTGTAGACCGAAAAACCTGCCCAAGCATATCTGGTGTAATCTCAGCAGCTGCGGATCTTCACCTGGTATACCTTAGACTTGATAAACCCCCATGCAAAAAAGTCTAAGGGTGTCAAGTCAGGAGAGCGGGGTGCCCACATCCGTGGAGAGGCATGACCAATCCATCTGCCGGGAAATGCTTGATTCAGATAATCCCGAGCAACGAGAGCAAAATGGGGTGGTGCACCATCCTGTTGAAAAACAATAGTATCCATAATCCCATCAGATATCAACTGGGGCTCCAAAAAGTGTTCCAACAAATCTAGGTTTGTTGTTCCAGTAACGGTTTGTTCTGCGAAGAAGGGCCCGTACACTGTTGACTTCTTTGGTTAGCATTCTGTCGTATTACTTGCAAGAAACAAATATTCCGATACTATATCACTGAAATGTATAGTGACTTTAGAATCACCCTGTATAAATGTAAAATCAAGACGTTTGAAACTATGTACATTATTTTTGTTACATTTTCAAACACTCGTTAGTGTGGCTAAGGGCATTGAGGCGCCAGCCCTCTGGATCCGGTTCGAATACTGGACGCTAATAACCTCGACGTTGGCGCGCCCTAAAGCCGGCCAGCCGGATCGAATCCTGGACCCGGCGTACCGGCCTACCTGATTCCGGTTTTCCGCAGTCATCTGGGACGATCACCAAATTCACAAACAAAAATACACCTATCACAGAGAATAAGTTACACGAATCGCCCCATTAGAATCGCCAAGAGGGACGATCACCTATCCGCCC
Source organism: Vandiemenella viatica (assembly GCA_031002005.1). NCBI lineage: Eukaryota > Metazoa > Arthropoda > Insecta > Orthoptera > Morabidae > Vandiemenella > Vandiemenella viatica. The sequence goes on from CM061921.1 coordinate 286,389,581, forward strand.
CTGAAGCAAACTCTTTAGAGAGCTCATCAATTCGAGATTAAAAACTGCTGACGAATAATAATAATAATAATAATTCTCAAACTCCATTTTGTTGCTGTTTATTCCAGATGTTGGTTCATCACAAAATTGATGATAAATTTTAGTAAATTAAAGGTGAAATTTTACAACGCGTAGGAAACACACTAAGAACATCTCTGATTCACGTGGAAGAAGTCACGGGTACTGCTAGTGATAAATAAATTTACAGAATGTTGTGACAAAACTAAATATGTTTGCGAATCAGCATCAAATTTCTGCAAAGTTTCATATTTCGTAGTTTTCTGAGAAGCTTTCGACCATCCTAGTATCTATCAACGAAATGCTAATGTTTTGAAACATGATTTCAGTTCTCTCTCTCTCCGCCATACACACACACACAAATAGTAACTTAAGTACATCTGAACAGGTTGTTACTTTCACAGTGTAGCTGTAAACGTAATACCCGCAATAGCACACTGGACATTCATCACAGGTTTTGAAGGGAATATGAAGTAGTTGGCCTTATATCATTGTTGTTTACGGTTTAATTACCCATTCGTGCATCATTTCACTTTATGTGGATTGCACAGCTTGCAGTCAAGTACACAATGTCATTCCATTGTATCAGTAACTGACTAAGAATTGCTTCAACTACAGTTAACATTTATACGACCCAACTAGTGTTATTTTACGATTCGCTTACTTGGAACATTCCTATGAGTTACTTCCGAGATGACAAGGAGGCTCCAAGGCGACGATTTTTACACCGCTAAGGCCCATGTTCTAATGCTACAGTTTTTTTTTTTTTGGTCTACTCCGCTTTCATTTTCGTGAATATGTTTCATTGATACTCATTTGATTTTGAAGATCTTTGTTTTATTATTCACATTTGTTCTACACTGATGCAAATTCACAAACTGTACATGCACTTCTTAATTTTAACGTTCTTAAACGATTGCAAGGTTTACAATATTTCTTTTCTCTACAACTTTCTTGAATGTCATTGTTACAGTTACAGCTGGTCATCGGCAGTAATTAAATTTTGTTTTTCACTCACCGGTATTTTTTTTTTTTTTTTTTTTTTTCCAATCGAAATTTCGGTTGCCAGTTTATCTTAATGTATAAAGCCGAACAAATTCTATACTTGTTACTGGTTTTTGTCTACTTCGGGACTAATTTTCACAAAATTTTTCTATTTTCATCTTATTGTCCTTCGGATTTTTCACAGTTAAGTAATCCAAACTTTTACAAATTTTGCTTCACAGTAGTCTGTCTAATTCAGAGTGTTTAATAACCTTCACTGAGCTGTATGAGGTTGAAGTTGGCACATAGCGCACACTGAATAGTCGCTAGGGAGCGTCCATAAACTACGTAGGTCTCCTGTGAACCCCCTCTCCACCCACGTAGCCTGACGTGGCTTTTGCCTCTTCCCCCCCCCCTCCACCCCTCACATCCCCCGCGTGGCACGTAGCGTTTATCCCTATTGATTCCAGAAGACGTTTTGTACTGTTTTCTCTTGTCAGACTATCGTAAATTACATACGGAGATTTTTAAATGACAGAAGTAAATATTCACATGCTGTTGTCTGTTCTGTACCTTATTTTAACTGTGGCAAATAATTTGAATAAGAAGCTACGTGGCATGGCTTGGAAACCCCCCTTCCCCCCACGTAGCTCAGTTTAGCTTTCCAGCCAACCTCCACCCCCCCTCCCCTAGACGGAGCCACGTAGTTTATGGACGCTCTCTTATCAGAGTTATCTTTGACATGACGTCACCGGAAGTGTGAGAGCTGGCTGGAGCTTTGGTTTAATATAATCTAACGGGCAACGGTAGAACAATCCCTCGGTTAAGCTGTTTTTGAGGTATATAATTTTTTTTAAGGAACAGTATTTCCTTACCCAACTTTTGTCTACAGTACATCCTGCTTAGCAAGTATAAAGCCGTTCGTCGTATTCCCGTCAGGTTGTAGACGAAATTGAGTGAGAACGTTTATTGGACTGTGATCACAACAAAAGATATTTACGATCTTAATTTTGTCATACCCTACGACCGCCCTTTTAAATCATTCGCACGGTGATTTATAGAAAACTCGGTAAATTCCCGTAAACGTTTGTGGGATGACCAACATTCAAATTACTAACGGATGCAAACGGCAGAAAGGTTATAGTAACGCAATACACTATTTCGCCCTAGACATTGACGACTGTTTTTCCACGTATTGTATGTGTGTATCATTGCCACGCTCAGTGATAAAGGATGAGGGACAACGAATAAAAAGGTATTTGGCCATGGACGGCCTTTTGAAGGAACCCTCCCCCTGGGGTGAATTCGGAAAACCACGGAAAAATGAAATCTGGATGACATTTGAACCCGCGTACTCCCAAATGCAAGGCCTGAGCGCAGTTGCTTTTTTTTTTTCCTTGTGGTTTTACGCCTTGTCGACGTCGAGGTCATTAGAGGCGGGAAAGTACTGGGGCAAGGAACGAGAAGGAATTCTTCCGTGACCTTTTGAAGGAATCGCCTTGCGTGATTTGGGGAAATCATGTAAAACCCAAATCTGGATGGCCGGACGGGGATTCGAACCCACGTCCTCCCGAATGCGAGGCCAGAACGTTGCGCTGTGTTCGGTCACTGTGAAATTCAGGCCGTAAGCAGAAAACAATCGTTTTGATGTAATTTGCCGTATGCGCTCATTACATTTCTCTCGTATCGTTCCAAATGTTCTGTGGAATTTTAATCGAATTCAAACTAAGAGTATACTGCCTTCGTATACAGTGAGCACTCGATGGACGTAACACTATAGATGCAATAGTTTTGGTTTGGAATTTATGCCTTGGCAGTATTGTGTCAAATAAAGGATGAAATATGTCTTGTATTATTTTTATTGTGTTTTTCTATTTACAGGGGGCGTATTTCTGCGGCAGAAGGATGATATAACCCAGTTATCACTTAGGTAAACATACAAAAACCAACCACGATGCCCATTTGCCGGTACTAGGATATGAATGTCCTCTCAAGTCCAAGTTGGCGGAACCTTAAACATTTCAGGTCCCCAGTTTGTATACCTTTTCTGACAGGTTAATAGGAACTCTGTCAACATTTGGGTAAGATCGAAAGATTTGTTTGGTAACAAACATAATCTTTGCACTATGAAGCAAGTGATTTACATTACTGTTTAACGTTAAACATAATTTTTTAACTGTTGTCCTGATGTAGGCTCCAACGTTTTTCTGGTGTGGATGATTCAGTGCCCGATGTGCAGAGTGCACTTGATGTTTCAGAGTACTGGTCGAAATAGGTGTAATGTGTTTAGTGTTTAATTTGTATGAACTTTAACTTTGTATCTAATGTTTTTGAAACGATAATAATAATAACATTAAACATGCGTAATGACAAGTGATTTGTAGTGCTTTAATCATCATAGCGTCAGCTGTGTATTTAAATTTTGATTTGAAGTTAGTGTAACAAATTTTTCAGCTTCTTAAAAAATACTTCTTCACACTTTGGTGTACTTTTGAGATGTATGTCTATTAATTACAGGCACCGGTACAATTTGCGCTAACGATTGTGCCAACCGATTGTTATCAATGTAATCTTAAATTCTTTAGTTATGAGCATTTATATTTCGCACCATTGCAAAGTTAGTTCATATAAGCGATTTTACTCACCAGGCAGTAATTATTTTTTTTAACTTTCGAATTTGTCGTTAGACTTTTATAACTGAATTAAAATGTCGGTGTGTTGATTACAAACTAAAAATTCTGCAGTAAATTAACTATTGGAATGAAGACATGAGTCTAAGAATAGTTCATGAGAACATTAGACTAGATACATATTTAAAAACATTATCCTGCGGGCGAAGAACATGGAATTCATATTCAAATGTTTATTTGGGTAATGATTTTCTGATTGTCGTTTTATTGTTTGCCTCGAAAATATTTCGTGTTTTACACGATTCTTTTTTGGTTAGGGATTTTCGCCTCGTTGACGTCAAAGTCATTAGAGGCAGGTAAAAACTTGAGGAGAGAAACGGGAAGGAATTCGGCCACGGCCTTTCCAAGGAACCATCGCAGCATTCGCCTGGAGTGATTTGGGGAAACCATTGAAAACCGAAATCTGGATCACCAGAGGGGATTCGAACCTACTCCCCAAGCCAGCCCCGAACGGTGAAAACAATATTACTAGACCATTTTTAACAACACTTTTGGCTATACGGTTCTTCGTTGTCCAATAATCAATGGCTATTTCACACAAATACGCAATGAAATTCTGTAAACATAAAACCAAATATGTTCTCAAAAATGTAATTTACAGTATTGTATGTCTATTAAAGCTTTCGTAGCGACCCCGTCAGTAGTAACCATTATGACTCATTCCCAAGTAGCTGAGATGGAGTTAACTTGTACTGAGTACTGTAGGGATAAACTTAGTGCCGGAAACACAGGTGTACCTCTAATGACGGCATGGACTCTTACAGTTACAAAACGTTCTCGGTGTGAGCTCTGTTCGTTCTAGCATAAAACTTCTTGTGTCAGGTAACAGATTTGGTGAAAGCAGTCCCATCAGACATCATATGACTTTCTCCATAAATTGTGGACGCTTTTGAATTTTACGGCCAATTATGGTATATCGTATACGAGTCAGACGATTAAAAAAAAGAACAACAGTACGCTCTTACGCGGTACGTTAATTGGTGTTTCGACATCCAGTAAGTCGGGGATTAAGGAAAGTTCGAAACAATCTACCGGGAACAGCTTTCTATATAAGAATGTCGTTACTTGTCCTATCCCAGCTGCTTCAGATGACAAGGAAGTCTTTTGTTCAGTCGAACCGAAGCCGGTTACTGCGGGTGCACATAAATGCCACGCTCTGGATTTTACTGCTTGGGTAATTACGTTAGTAACGGGGCCAAACGTGTTCCTAAAACTGTGTGGGAAATGGCGGACTCGCTTAAAAACGTAATTAGGAAACTGATATCATTTATTTACGATTTCGTCCTTACGAACTTGATAGCTGATGTCAGGAAGATTAATTCGGACCCAGTGTACGGGAGCACGTGGGTTCGGTACAAGATCAGCCGTCCAGATTTTGGTTTTCCGTTTGTTTTTTTTTCCTCTCTTCTGACTTTACGCGTAGTTGACGACGAGGTCATTAGAGGTTGGAAAAGGCTGCGGAAAAGGAGCGGGATTTGAAGGAATCATCTTGGCATTCGCTTGGAGTGATTTGGGGAAACCATGGAAAACTATAATCTTGATGGCTGAATGGCGATTCGAACCTGCGTCCTCCCTAACTCAAGGCAAGAGCGTTACCGATCACACACCAGGCTCTGTTGCTTTTCCGTGGTTTCTCGAAATCACACCAGGCGACTTCGGGGTTGTTTCATTCAATAAGGTCATTGCCGAATTCCTTCCCATTCTTTGTTCCCAGTCCTCTCCCACCTCCTATGATCACGATCTCGATGAGGCGTAAAGCCCTAACCTAAGAAATAGAAAATATACTGGGATTCTGGCGTGAACCCAATTCCAGAGCGTGATAATTGGGTAGTTTTCCCGCTTGGCTACGCCGCGTTAAACTGATCGTGCTACTATTTCTTTGTAAGCCTTGCGAATAAAATCGGCCGGAGTTTCGCGCTGAATACCTCGCGCCGTGGTCTTAAATGGAATACGGAACTCTTCCTCCGAATATGCCTCCGTGTGACACTTTCATCACGTTAAGTTCTTTTAGGAGGGACTGTCAGTGTTTGAACAATACATTTCGTAAATTTCAGCTAGTAGAACTATTATGCGATTAATATAGACACAGTGATTACTTCTGTTTATTGGACGAGTTAAGCAACGTCAGCTTGGGTTCGTGCTTGGATGAGTTACCGCTTGGTGTACCTATGTCTATAATCCCACGTATTCAGCGGTTAGGTAGCCTATTAAAAATACAGCTTCAATCATCTCAGTTGGGCAGTAAATGCTTTATTTAAACGTATTTCAAATAATATCGAAAAGAATGTCGATAAAAAGATGTTAGCCGTTGATTCAAGTGATTACGAATGAAATAGGTTCCACTGTCATTTTCGTTCTTCTATTTAAATGAATTTTGTGGAAAAATGTGATTTGGTAGAACAATCTAATTTAAATTACTCATAACAAGGAGAGCGTCAGATACGTATTTAACGGATTTTAATTGTTTTAAGCAGAATCATTCTCGAACACTAAAAAATAACTCCTGTGAAACCGTACAACTATACCCTGTTCACTCCGAACTGGCGCCTCAAGGTCATGTTTCCATAGCGAAGCTACACACTTCACCATCCTCTTTCTTCCTACCTCTCCGAGGTGACCACTGTACCCAGGTAAGAGAGACAAAAATTTCCTTCTGCATGTGGTAGTAAGGGCAGCGGAGTGGGGACAGAGCATACTGACCTTGAGCCGCTCTAAACGGGTTATAGATACGTCGTATTGTTTTAGTCAAACCCTTTTTGCGGAAGTGCAACTCCTGCTCAAGTCATTAGCTGCTACTAGCAGTGTTTGGTAGCACAATTGGAATCATTAGCGCCCAGAAAGATATAATTTGTTGTAATAAATTAATAAACAATTCTGTAATGCAAACGTAATCAGTGACTTACCGAAAAAGGTGTATGATGTACACAACTTAAAAGAAAAACCTTTCCGACTGCAAGTATGGATGAACCGCAAAACCTATTGGTCGGGTTTTCGTGCGTTTTCGATTTATGTACAGCCCATGGTTCAGCAGTTAAAATATGTTTCATTTTGATGTGAAGTCGAAAAAGCGAGAAATTTAAGATAAAAGTGTCCATGAATTAATATCCATTTTTCGTTGATCGCGATTCATGCAGACACTACTGTTCGGATTTAGTTACTTCCCGAATTGTTTATCGTACGAGCGGCATCCTATTATCCAGAGGAGCTAAGGTACATTTTTTCTCTTATGCTACGTGTTAACTGCGATATAATATGTTTCATAGAGAGATCCGTGTATTAACAGTCCATGTGGGTGAAGCTGAGGGCAACAGCTAGTTCCGCAATAAATCTTGTACTGGCTGGCCCGTGCGAAAATTTTGCGAATGATATACGATGAATAGCGAGGTTGGTGGTTTGTAGTGGGATGAAAGAAGAACTGGCTGTTTTGTAGTAATTGTGAAGCTGTCAACTGAAACAGGTACGTACCAAAACACTTACAACGTCTTACGAAACAAGTAGAAATTATGAAATGTTTCCCTAACCGAAGCAAAAATATCCGAAAACACCTTACTCTAGAAAACACACACAATTTATCCACTATCTACCGGTAATGCTATCGTTCCTTATCTTTTTTGCTAATGGCTTTACGCCTCGTTGACGTTAAGGTAATTAGAGGCGAGAAAGAACTGGGGACAAGGAACGGGAAAGAATTCGGTCATGGCGTTTTGACGCAAGCATCCCGGCATTTGCCTGGAGTGATTTGGGAAACCATGGAAAATCCAAATCTGGATGCCCGGACGGGGTTTCGAACTCACGTCCTCCCGAATGTGAAGCCAGAACGTTAACCGTTCACCCACCATGTTCGGCCGCTCCTCACCGACGCCAACGCAGCCTAGCAGCTTGTCTCTGAACTATGGCATGCCCGTGACCTTGATTGTTCGTAATTTTCCATTTACGGGTTGAATTTCGAAAAATTCCTTTCTTAATTAATTATGTTATCAAAACGTAGAGCTTAACATTTTGGTTAAGGGAGAAAAATGACTCTTCACAAAAATCACCTTCTAGAAATAATATATCTTTTTAGCACAAAGAAGTTTCCTCGACAAATTATCGCTGTTAATTGATTGTTCTATGCAAGTACCGGAAAATAATGAAGTAGTAATAATATTTATAATCAATTTTTTCAAGATTCGCGTTGATCTGAAATATTATTATCAATTTTGATAGTAACAACACGAACAAAAGTAGGTATCTGTTTTGATTTACTTTTTAAATTATTGAAACGAAAGTAATACAACAGCCAAGGAGTGAACCCGGAACATTAGCTTTATAATAAAGAGACTTAGACATTACGGTAGTAAACATTGAGTGTTATGGATGCCGCATTCCAGGTATTAGTAGTGATTTGAGCGGAAATTGTAATTGGAAAAATACATTTTTATCACGAAAAACGACTTGTTCGTAGTGTTTGAGAGTGACCTTATTTAAAACAATCAAAATCTTTTTAATACATGTCTGAGACTCTCGTTGTAAGAGTAGATTTTTTTGCTTACGGCTCGTCGACGTCGAGATGATTACAGGCGCGATAGGACTGGGTTCAAGGAACGGCACGGAATTCGTCAATGGCCTTTTGAAGGAACCATTCAGGCATTCGCCTGGAGTGATTCCAGGAAACCATGGAAAACCGTAATCTGGGTGGCCAGACAGTGATTTGAACCCGCGTCCTCCTGACTGTGATGCCAGAGCGTTACGCTCACCTACCACGCTCGGTGTCGCTAGAGTCATTGTTCTATGCACTAAGCTGTACCCCGTGTTCAGGCAGTCAAGCTGGAGTAATTGATAGCTTCAGTATTTATGCATTACACACAGCTTGTTTCATTCTCAGAAACACTGAGGAACAATGAAAAACTGACTAGTTGGAGCTGCCTTCCAGCCAACACAGAAGGTTCTCGAACCCACTAAAACTTCCATCAGTTACTAGGAAGTAAATTGGACAGCTTTCATAACTACCTTTACATCGATGGCATAAACTACTTTGTGTCGAAGGAAGTCTTTACGATAACCGATTTGGAAAGATATTATCTTTTTCGACACTTATATAACCTACTCCTAAAATTACCATTTAATGAGGAGCACTAATTCATTGCACGATCCATTAACGGTAACGTTACGTCCTCCTACAATAAACTAGATTTTGGGAGGACGTTGGTTTAAATCTCCATCCGGCCATCCACATTTCGAATTTCCATGGTCTCCCGAAATCACTCCAACCAAATGCCGGGATGGTTCTTTCAAAAGCCATGGCCGAATTCCCTCCCGTTCCTTACTCCCCAATCCTCTCTCGCCTGTAATGACTTGGATGTGGACGACGCTGAAAGCCCTAACTAAAATAGAAACTGGACTCCCTTACCTTCTTGTGGAAGAATCGCAAAACCGGGAAAACAGCAATTTCGTAATTTATGCACTGACTTTAAGGTTCGTCGACTTCGAGGTCATTAGAGCCGAAAGAGAATTGGGTGCATACAAATAATGTTTCCATACGCGATGTAGTCACAGTCAGTTTTTAAACGTTGGATGTTTTTCAAAATACAAGCTTTCATATTTCGTTCGAATTCAAATATGCTGATCCTTAATGACGTGAAAAAGTCTATTCTTGAACGCATGTAGTTATGTGTTATAGGAAGAAATGATACTAGCCCAATCTGCGAAGCTGCAATTGTTTTGACTGGAATAAAATAGAAAATAATTAAAATTTAACTTTCTCCAGTGTAAGTTTTGAACTAATTTTGAAAGGGAACACCAAAGGCAAGTTGCCGCGAAAAAAAAAACAACGAAATAAATTAATTTGTCACTCTTGCTTGGTTGATATTTCGTGATGATGCGTCTGGGTCAGCCATTTAGTACAGATCCTTTTTGAGGCGCAGTCATCCTAAGACCAAGTTCTTGTTTGCTAGCAGAACGTTCCCAGTGAAGGTAGCTGGAGAGTTATCAGATGTCCTGAGCGCTAAACTCCAATTCTCGGTTTGCGCAACCACTTATAGCCATCATGTCCTGGGAGGACTGAGTCACAACCGTGAACATCGCTGGAACACCTCAAAGCACTGAAGAAACTACGAAGCTAGGCTGTAAAATTAGTCTACGTTCAATCTATGTCCTATATTATTTTGTCAAAAATATCTATCCTTCTTTCGGACTGTACTGATTTATAAGTAGCTGCCAAAATGCCTTAGACAACTTTTTTAACAGTCTTAGCCTTCAACTACTAACTTGTGGTGGCTCTTAATAGTCTTAATGACAACATGTAACTTTCATGAACAGTGTGGTGGCTTAGTGGATAAGGTGTCTGACTGTAGATCTAAAGGTCCCCGGTTCAGTTTAAGAGCATGTTTTCCAACAGATCTTTCGATTTTCCTCCTGGTATGACCCATCCATTTCCACTTCCCTTTTTGATGTGTTCTTCTATAATTCCCTGGTTGGCCATTTCCAAAATCTGTGTATTGGATATCATTTTTAATCACCACACTCCTAGTACACTTCTCAAGCATCTATTCAAGAATGTCCATTTTTGGTGAACACTTTTATCACTTTCCACGATTCATACCAATGCAGGAGCACCATTTTGATATTGCTGTTAAACATCCGGAGCTTAATGCTGCAGCAAAGATTTATAGATCTCCAGACAAATTTCAATTGTTCGAATGTCCCTTATGCCACCCCATCTGGTTGGAGGCAACTACGTAGTTAGCAGAACAAAACTACCTCATCAATATTTTCTTTATCCAGTGTTAACTGTCTATACAGATCTTGAATTGATTCACTTTTGCTTAGTCTTCTTGCCGTTAATTTTGAGTTCTAAAGCTTCGATTTCCTGCTTTATCGAATACAGTTTAGCTGACATGTCTTGGGATCTTTAGGCGCGTAGACATACGATATCTGCATAATCGAGGTCTTCAATTGATGATAAAAGTCCTCATTGGGTGCCATGGTTATTACACGCTTCTTCCTTCATAACACCATCGAGTACCACAAATAACAATATAGGTAACATAATGATTCCGTGTGGTCGTAATGACCTGGAGATAGGGTTTTTATTGGCTGCGCATTCCGTCCCTACCGTAGCCGCCTTAATCTAACCCGACAATCCTGCCGGGTAAAGGGGACCTACAGTTTAACGTGGAATCCGAACCACGGAAGCGTTCTGGTGTACTTTACTTTACACATCAAGCTGTAGCAGAGGTGAAGGTCGGGTTAAGCGCCTTTGAAAATCCCCGCCGAGACAGGGATTCAAATCGGGGATCTTTCGATCTCCAGTCAGGCGCTTAACCACTGAGCCATCAGACCGTTCCCACATATAGGTGAAAGAAGGCATCCCTGCTTTACTCCCGTTTGCACACTGAAAGCGTCTGACGGCCTTTGTGACTACTTTGGCATGTACAGGAGTGGTACATGGTATTCGTCAGTCTAATAATCTTACCTGGCATCTCGAAAGTCTTCATAGCACTTTTGTTTTTTCGTAGTAGTTTAATGTCTGGTTGGCCGGACAGGGAGTCGAACCTGCGTCCGCCCGAAAGCGAGGTCAGAGCGTTACCGCTCACCAACTACGATCGTTTGGAAAGTTCTGAGGGTGGTTATACCTTTCATATAAACTCATTACGTTAATATCGAAAAGTGTAAATAGAAAGACTAGTGGCGTGTAACTCCAAAAACTTCATGAAGAAACTTCGTATAATTTGACGTTTTAATCCCCTCTTGCATTAACATAGCTTAATTGAAGTTTAAACGTGGGAAATACCACTGAAGTTACACTTCAAGAAACAAAAGAAAATTGCTTATCCTACAGACTTTTTTTTTAGCCGTGGACGCGTGGTGCAGAGTAGATGTAATCAGGCGAACCGACAGCAAGCCACAGAACATGTATCTTGCGGTCTTGCTATGCTAAACTGAGAGTATTATCTTTGGCGGACGACAGGGATTAGATTTCGTCCGTTTATACGGTCGAGCACTTTCGCTTCAGATATCAGCAACAAAGGTATATTTTTTGTGTACTTTTTACAGAAGTCTCTCAGATAAATCAGGCTACAGACCACTGGATGTGGGCATTCAAATGAAACTTGCTGAAAAAGATTTCGGAAATCCTTCACTTGTTGGAGAGAGTGATGAGGGGATGTACGAGAGAAGTATAGAAATTGGGTTAGATAACTCTGGTCAGACCATTGTCTGAATATAGTACAGTAGTGTTTTTTGCATCAAATACAGGAAATGGAGTGGATGCGAAGGAGGGCTGCTAAATTTGTCTCGGAAATTGCCTCAGAGCAAAGTCAGTAGTTGATACGATGAAGGAGCTACAGTGGGATTCATTGGAAGAGAGGAGGAAGGTGAAAATAGTCATGGGATGTACAAGGCGTGTATGGTGATGAGGGTTGGAAAGGTGTGGGTGGCAGAATTAGAAAAAGTACATGGAAGGGAAAGATGACCATAACCACAAACTGTCACCCGATTTCTAGTTTAAGGGTGTGGGAAGATTTTCTTTCGTAGATAAGGGGGTCAGGGATTAGAATAAATTGCCAAGAGAAGTGATGAATAATTTACCAAAAACACTGAAAAAATTTTAAGTTGAAATTAGTACTGGGAAAAATTAGGTGGAAAAAGGAAAGGGGATAAATGGGTGTGTAGGGAAATTGCCACCGGAGCAAGCCCTCCATCACAATTAAATTAAATTAAGAATTTCTCATCCACGCAAAAATTTCATACTCACAGTACTTATGCGTATAATTAGGTAATTTGTCTTTAAACAAGGAACATGCATGTTTCCAGTTTCCTTCACATTATCTAATTAGTTTTTCGTTAATAGTGGTAGACTTTTGGAATGACTCTACCTTGCAACAGAAATATTTCTGTGTCGTAGGGCATGAACCAATTACCATCTCGTTATTCTGAACAATTACCACTCCGTTTATTGCTGAAGACCACACTGTTGTACGCTCTCCCTCTACTCAAGCTTCGTCTCGGGTAATATTCAAGCGCTCATTACAGATTATGCACGCCTTTCCCGAGCACAAGCGAGTTCAGTAAACGTGCACTTTACTCTTCTGTCACGTTATAGCTCAGCGAGGTCTTGGCAGGTCAATAGTTCGAATCCGAGCTAGGATATAAATGAATTTAACCAAATTTCGTATTTTCCCTCTTGTTTACAGTAAAAATGAGAGAATAATAATAAAAAAAAACATTAACTAGTTATTGCCAACACATGCCAAATAAAAACTAGTTATACATTATAACAAAAATTTAAAACAAGTAAAGCTCTGCTGCAAGGGTGTCCTATATCACCAACCCTATTTAAAACTTATATGGATGTTAGTTTGAGAACATGGTCTCGAAAGTGAAATAGAATGGGTTTAGAAGTAACAGAAGTAAAGTATCTACATCATTTACTATTCGCCCATGATCAAGTCGTTGTAGCACACGATGCACAGGATGCAAATTATATACCTAATCAGTAATAAGCTATAAATTGAATATAAAAAATGGGCATTGAATGTTAACTATAAAAAAACTTTCTGATGATCTGGATGAATCAAAAAAGTAAATAATTTTTTCTATTTGTGTTCAATTTTAGAAAGAGAGGGAAAATCAAACATGAAATTAATAAAAGAATTATTAAATTACTAATGGCCTTAAAGTATTCGGGTTGCTCATTTATATTCTATGGAACAAGAATGTTATGAATAGATCAAAATGAATTATATTTCAGTAATTATTGGAAAGTATAGTCTTATATGGATCAGAAACCTAGACAATCATCCAAAAACATATTAAGAAGTTGAAAGCATTAAAAATGGATTTCTGGAGAAGATCAGCAAGAATTTCAAGGAAAGAAAAAGTAAGGAATACTGAAATAATAAGGCTAGTGGAAGTGAAAGGATAAATGTAGGAAGTTATAGAACGAAAAAGATTGGAATGGTGTGGCCTTGTAAGAAGGATGGAAGATACTAGGATACCAAAACTTGTACAGGAATGGGAAGTTGAAGGAAGAAGGAAAAGTGGACAGCCCATGTTTACATGGCTCCAAAGTGTACAGACAGCAATGAGAAGATTTGGTGCAGAAGAGAAAGATACACAAGACCGAAGTATCTGGAGAAACATTTTGAGAAGCTAAAGTCAAGTTCTGTGTTCTGAGTTTTTATTTTTATGTTGGAGTAAAACCTTTGTAGTGAGAAAAATCTCCCTCAATAATAATTAAAAAAAACTAGTTATTGCCTTTTTAAGTAAACCATTCAACCAATAAGTTTAATTTTTGGTCAGTTTCAGACTTTTAATGTTCAGCACAATTTGAGGTATATTGTTTATTAAAAAGTATATCCATGCTGCTCGCGAGATTGAATATTACGACTGTTCTGTATTTTATTTTGAGTTACAAATCATAGTCACTTCTTCTGTAGTAGAACGCAGTCGACTTATCTGCTTCTGCTCTCATAGGACGGCGTGCGAGGCATGGGGTGCTTTGCACCAGAACTAATCCTCAGTCTGTAAATACCAAATCCCAAAGGCACGAGGGAAGAAAATATTCGCAATGCCATCAGTACGACATATTGTTCCCCGGATCTTATCTATCCTATCACTGAGACCCATCTACCATTACAGAAGTTGTTTGCATGTTACTCAATAAACTGATGCAGAAACTACGTCTTTTGTATACCACAGAATGCTAATCCAATTTCCGTATCAAATCACTGACACTTTCGTTATGATTAATATGGAGTACGATTCGATTTCGAATTTCCTATCCAGTGTTAGGCCTGATGACCTGTTACACTCTCAATCCATCTTCTTGTTGGGCTTCCTACATCTCTCCTGCCTCTAGGTTGGTATTTGAGGATTTTTCGTGGCCATCCGTAGTACGATGTTCTGCGGTTTTGCACAGTTTGGAGAACTGGTTTGAGTTCGTTAAGGATGTCATCTATTCTTTTTGTGTCCCGTTGTCCCGTAGAGTGTAACCAGCTGTTCTTCTCTTGGCGTTCATTAGTCTCCGTTCGTCACCTTTGCGACGTACAGTAGGGTGGTTTAGTCAGGATTTTATATAGCTTGGCTCGTTTTGCCGTTGAACAGGAGATGGTTTGAACGTGCTATTTGTTATTCCTGTAACTTTCGTGATGTTTGCGGTTTTTTGGTTGTATGTCGTTTTCTAGAGTGTAGCTGAGTTTGTATCCTAGGTATTTAAATGCTGATACTTTCTCCATGAGTGCGTTTCCTGTTAAATTTTTGGTTCTCTTGTGATATTTCCTAACGACGGCTATAACTTCGGTTCGATTGAGGGATAATCTCCATATTGCATTCTTTTGCTGTCATATGAAGGTTATATACCGATCTTTGTAGCTCAGCTTCAGAATCTGTAAAAAGAACTTGGTCATCTCCAAAGAGTATTGTGTCTAGGTCGTTTGGTCTTTCGATATTGATTCTGCCAGAGGATTTTTGTCAGCAGTCGCCAGTGATTTTGTTTAAATATATGTTGAGTAGAAGTGGCGATAGGTAACATCCTTGTCTCATTCCTTGGTGGATGGATTTCCATTCCGACAACTGTTGCCCGGTTGTGACTGCAATCACATTGTGGCTTTTATGTTATGTGGTGTGTGTGTGTTTTTTAAACTGCTTTACGTCTCTTTTTAACATCGAGGTCTTTAGAGACGGGAAAGGATGGGGGGCAAGGATGGGGGCAAGGAATGGGAAGGAATTCGGCCATGGCCTTTTTTTGAAAGAAGCATCCCGGCATTTGCCTGGAGTGATTTGGGGAAACCATGGAAAACCCAAATCTGGATGCCCGGACGGGGATTCGAACCGCCGTCCTCCCGAATGCGAGGCGAGAACGCTAACCGTTACACCGCCCCGCTCGGTGTGGTGTGGTGTTAATTTCTGCGAGGATTCGCCAAAGTCTCCATCTGCAGATATTATCGAAAGCTTTCTTGAAATCAATAAATGCCAGATGCGTTTCCAGATTAAGCTCTTTCCTGTTTTAAATTAGCATTTTTATTGTGAAATAAAAACACTTTTCTTCATATATTTAGGGAGTGATTACAAGTTTTACAGGGCATTCTTAAAATAGTTGCCATTAAAAAAAAATCATACAAATTAACGAGAAAATAAATTATTGCACGAAATCACGGTCTTATAGTGCTGCCCTTATGTTGTTGTTGTTTTTTTTTTTAAATACTGAAATTCTGGACGATTTTTTTTGTTACTAACGACAAAATCGCTGTGAAACTTTTCCTCTGAATATAAATATTGTTGATGAAAACTGCATAGGGGTCAGCTCAGATGGTGACGTTTTAGAGAAGGAAAAAAAACCCCTTGTGCGTGTGTCAGTATATACACACGCAAGATGTAAAACTCTTATGTTTTTCCTGTGCATTTTTTATGTTTCTTTAATACTCGAGCGGAAGAACGATGAAACTGTATTGAATTTGTACAGCAACCAGAAATTTTATCCAAGTTATTCTCGTAAACAAAGGAAAATTATTAAAATTTTAAAGCAAACTTTGCTAGATTATAGAGAGTTGCATCTAGCCTTAACTATATTTTTTTGTAATTAGGGCTTTTATATTGGAGAACGTAAAAGGTCACGGGGTAACTTGGCTTCCCGTAGATTTCACGGAGGTAGAGCTCCGCATTCCCATTACAAGCGTTAGCACTGGAATGGATGTGACGGAGTCAGCGCCACGCTCCGGCCATTGTTCACCTTCCCGCGGAGTTTCCTCCACGGTACATTGCATGGCAGGCTGAGTGGGCCTGGGGAGCCGTTCCGGCCGTTCAGCTTCCTCGGTTTTGTCGGGGATCGTACCCCGGTCATGCGGGTCGCAGTCAGACGCTCTACCGCCTGAGCTATGCGGCATATAGGATAACGTCGTCCAGAAAATTATCTTATAACCGTTCTTACGATCAGTTAGCGTTAATAACTAGCTTGTAAGCTCCGAAAAAAATGGCTTATAACTAAAAAAAATCTTTTAAAAATTTTGGTGCATACATCAGTTTCGTTAATAACTAGCTTCTAAGCCCGTCAATAAAGATGTGTTGAACGTAGACTTCTGCCTCATAACGTGAATCATGTTTTATAAGCTTAAATAACACATTCCTTCTGTTGTAAAGACGGATAATAATATTTCTTCATGAAAATTAAAGCTTTTATTGCACGCGCATTAATACATTTGCTGTATCACGATATAACATGATTCAATTTTTTTTCCTTACTACAATATAACAGTGATCAGAGAATATAAAGAATCCACCTAAATCGAACGAATATAAATAAAAAGTAAACAAAAATCTAAAATACTGGTGCATGTCTCACTGTGCAATAATGGTGACTCCACTGGATGTAAATATGCTGTCTGGCGTCGACACGTGATTTTCAATGAGTATTAAAACAATTTAAGCTTTAACGTTTAAGTACGCATGCGCAGAACGTTAATTGCGCACTTGCAGAACGTTGTGGCTCGTGCGCACTTAAAGCTTAACGCGAAGAAATTAATTCCTGCTGCGCCCAATGAAGTTTCACTTCAATAAAACGTAAAACATAATACTGACATGTGCATGTGAAAGCGTTCATTGAGACATTCGATATCTACAGGTCTCTACCAGTTACTGTTGTTCGTACTTTCATCTCCAACAGTCGTATCGGTCGTAACCATTCTACGAGAAGCCGCTACCTCCCCTTCCAGTGATTATAATAATATAAGGAGTGTAGACGTACGTAAAAAATCGTTTAAGAGGCTTATTGTTGGTGTTTGTAGGGGGGCAGCCGACCGGACGTGATGGGTATCGATGTCCTTTCATTGCGCCACTCACATTGATGTGACGGGAGACTTAGCCGCATTCTTGCCGTACACCCCCGCATCACCTTCCACACCACAACCTGAAAACAATCTACCAAAAAAAGTCACCCAGTTACTCTCGCGTGGCGAGGCTTCTGTACTATGATTCTACATAAAATTAAATTCACCTAACAATTTTATTTTGCAAAAATTTTAATAATTATGAAGGAACTTAAAAATGTAATTTTTTCAGATTAAGCATAATCATGACGCAACTATTCTCCGATTGACGAAATTCTATTCCCAATCATGTATATACTATCTTCATTGAAAAAACAGTACTACCGAAGAATCTAATTTTAATATACTCTTGGGCGTACTACACTGTGATCCTTAGGAAATACTTACCATTGTAAGGTGGTGTCCTTTAATTAAATGAGTTGTTTTCAAGGAATTCCGCGGGAACCCTCCTGATCGTGCTGGTAGTTTTTGGAGACCTTTTTTTTTTAGCTATCTTGTCTCCGAGGACCCTAAAATCAGTTTCCTCGTCCCCCTTGGTGAGATTCCCCCCCCCTCTATTTTTTTCTAAAGTAATTAATGGACGCCCTCCCCCCTAAATTGGGAAAGAATATACGTATCAGAGCCTTAGGAAATAAAAATGAGGTAATAGATTTCAATATTTTCTCTTTGTTTTATTCCTTGTGGTCGTAATGACCTGGTGACAGGGTTTCTAATGGCTGCGCATTCCGCACCTGTCATAGCCACCCTAACTTATTCTGGCAATCCTACCGGGTACAGGGGACCTACAGTTTGACGTGGAATCCGAACCACGGAAGCTTTCAGGCATACTTCACATTACACAGCAAGCTGTGTCAGAGGTGAAGGTTGGGTTAAGCTCTTTTGAAAATCCCCGCCGACACAGGGATTCGAACCGCGGACCTTTCGATCTCCAGTCAGACGCGTTAACCACTGAGCTACCAGGCCGCCTATTTCATTATTGATTATCGTCAAAAAAATTGAGTCTACTAATCGTGGACAAAAATCTAATCATTTTCAGAGTCGGTGGTTTGCCAGTTTTCATTTGATACGCACCAAGATTATATATACAAAAATTTCAACCCCAAAATTTCCGCTACGATTTCGTTCGGTGCAGTAAGGACTAAAAGAGACCGCAATTACATATTTTTAGGTTCAAAAGTTCAGTCCATTTCCGTCAAAAATCTATGAAGCCCTAATAAAACGGTGGAACAGTTAGAATCGCTTAAATCTTGAGAAATCGGTGGCTAGTTTGTAATTTATTTCCTTTGTATTGTGGGTTATTTCGTCCAAGCCCCGATGGTGGAAGAAGTATTCATGATTCAGGGTTTGGCCAGGTGTTGGTACATAATTCCTGTTCCTCATATCCAAAGTTTTGTGTTAAATCATAAATATTTCCTCAGTGTGTTTGGAGTCTGGGCGTACTACGCTGTTGAAAAACCGCTTTTTTTTATTACTTTTCATTGTTTTATGCCTCGTCGACATCGCGTTGAGGTCATTAAAGGCGACACAGAACTGGGGGACAATGAACGCGAAGGAATTCACCTGAATTAATTTCGGGAAACCCTGGAAAACCTAAATCTGGATGGCCGGACGGGAATTCGAACCCGCGTCCTCCCGAATGCGTGGCCAGAGCGTTACCACTCACCCACCACGCTCGTTCGATGAGGTACTACCCTGAATGGTAACCGCCCATGCTGGAACACCTGGTTTTGGCTATTCCAGAACAGAATTAAGATCTGGGTCACAGTATTCGTGTTTGAACAACCGTTAGTTTCATTTCGCTCGCCAGTTCAGGGGCGTGTCCGTGACATATATCACATTCCTTTATGGTTTTAATCCGTGAGGGAACACGAATTAAGAAGTAAACTGGTTTTTTCGTGTTGAGCTGATTATTTGTTGTGGATGTAGGAGCCAACAGCGACGGCTCTGCACTTAACGGGACCCAATTCACTCGTATCATCACATGCGACAGACAGTGTGGGCGTCTCCAGCACTGCGACCAATACACAATCACAATCACAACATCTGCTGTCATGCTGAAAGAAAAGGCTATTAATCAGCGATGGCATGAATATATTTATATGAGCCTAAACAGGTTTCATAGCTTGCTGATTTATTCTAGCGTTGATAGTGACTGATAAACAATGTGACAAAATAGTTGGTTATTCAAAGTTTTTTATGTAAGCTATTATCTCAGAACAAAAAACTGCAAATAGTGACCTAAAAGTTAAAAAGAAGCTCTTTAACGTCAATGATTTTAATTGCTGAAAGTTGTGACAAATAAATATTCCTTACATTCTAGTACAACATAAATACCTATAGCGCATTATTTCATTTGCATAAGAAATGTTGTAGGCAGATACTCAATTCATATAATATTTTATTTTTGCCGTGTTATCGGTAATGTAATTAAAGATTGTTATATATATATATATATATATATATATATATATATATATATATATATATATATATATATATATATATATACATTATGCGTATTCGAGAAAATCATATTAATGTTGTGTATATAATTCTAGGGAATACCTGCCTGAAATATTTCCTAAACAATTGAAATAATGACTACACAATCTAATATCTGTAGGTATTCCTGTTTGCTTATTATTTACTTATTGCTTTACGCCTTGTCGACGTCGAGATCATTAGAGGCTGGAAAGAATTTGGGGCAAGTAACGGGAAAGAATTAGGCCATGATCTTTTGAAGGAACCATCACCATTCACCTCGATTTGGGGAAACTCGAATGCGAGGCCAGAGAGTTACCCCTCACCCACCACGCTCAGTATTCCTGTTGTAACAGAACGGAGGAAACATTTATATATCACATCTTTCAGCAATTAAAATCAATGACGTTAAACAGCTTTTTTTAAATATATATATATATATTTCATTCACTTTTCGCAGCTGGATTTTTGCTTATTTTTTAATTTTTATACTTTTTATTCTTGTTAGTTGACAGTTTGCTGTAATTCTGAAACATATTATCCCCCATCTTTATTATTATTACTCCGCGATTCACATCTTATGGAGGTGTTCGCGGTGATTCAGTCTAATTTACAATCGCTTCGGCAAAGGAAAGGAGAAAAACAATTTGATTGGTAGCAGTAAAAGCTAACAAGAATATATTATCAATTAAACGTAAAGTACATGCGAAAGCAAGACTTAGTTTCGCAATATATTGTGTGGCGTATTAGAATTATGGTAAAACCGAATAGTCTACGACATTTGTATCGTTAAGACGAATCCAACGACATCCCACACAACGAAATACAACAAGCTGTTTAGCCTAAAGGAGGGAATAAAGAAATATGCATACATGCGTTCGAAAAACATAACCATCTTTTTGCAGTCGGGTAAAAAGAGGAGCATTGTTCATTTGTTCCGAGTTTTTGTAGATAAATTTAAAGAAAAATCATTCTTGATAGTTTTGGTTCTAATATCTCGCGTTTCAAAGTCTCATTCATGTAAGAGTTGTGTCTAATACCGTAGTACATGAATTTGATAGAATAAAAGTTCTTATTTAAATACTTTGTGAAGAAAGTTACCAGGATAGAGGCAACTTGTTGATTTGGGAGCGACTGTAGAAATGAATAAAATAATATACACTTTATCCTTTTGCTTAGGTCATGGGAACTGAATCCATATATTTCTTTGTGATTCATTGTGTATAATGTTTCCTTCTTTTGAAACGAATGTTATTAGAAAGTCAATTAGTTTCAATCCTACTGTTCAGATGAATAGTCATAGGATTTAGAGTACGCAAGCGGAAACAACATTTTAGCTTAATATCGTGTGTCTTCCAGCACTGGCGACAAAGTATCCCATTACATCTGCTCACTTGCAGTGTGTCTGTTTCTCAACATAATCATCCAGACAGATGGGTTAAGTAGTAATCATCCCTATGTGATTTTTTTTTTTTTTTTTTTTTTTTTTTTGTGGGAAGTAGTTCGTTAAAGAAAATTGTTAACACTTTGATTTTCGTTTGACTTCGTTGTTGACTAATTTCACCTGTTTCGTTCTGATACTAATGTAGTTTCGTGTAATCTTTATGACCTTGTTACAGAGTTTCTTGCCGCTGCACAAACCACCTACAAGTACATCGTAGTAACCTATCCAAACTGTGATAATATCGCCAATCATTTTTACTATTATTTTTCTTATTATTATTATTATTGTTATTTGTTTTGATTAATTATAAGTGTCATTAAAAATTTATTAACATTTGTAACTTGTTTTTTAATTTTATAGCGTTTCCACAAACTATAGTTTTGTGTAGTCTCTGAGTATCGTTATATTATTACCTTTGGTGCCGGCCAGCACAGCTGTGCAGGCAGCTATTAAGCTGTGTGTTGAGCGCTGTACTGTAAGCATTGTCTGGGCGCGAGTTGAGTAATGTCATGTGAAACATGTATTTTGATACGAAGTGTGAGAGCCGGTTGCAGCGTGTCACGGGCGTGTAAATATTTATGCAAGTAACTGTGAATAAATCTTGTGGTATTTCATTCGGTGCCACTTTTATTATTTCTTCAATTGACAATTATATCTTTCAACTGTTTGGCGACTGTAAGTCATTAATTATCTTCAATTAAACTAAAATGAGCGTTCAGTTGGCATGTGTTCGAATGAAATAGAGCCTTTTCATTCAATCACACACATTTTCTCCGATTGGTGTGGGAATGTTAATAAGTTACAATGTTACATGTTTGGTTAGAAGCTGTTTGGTGATATTTTCAGCTAATTAACCCACACTAAGTGCAACAATGAAGACTTGTTTCAAGCAACACACAATGCAATTGAGGTTGCGAAATACTGTGCTAAGTGTGTTTAAGGTCGTTGATTTGCACAATGTATTTAACTGTGTATTTTGATGTTTGTGATACGAAAATAATAATAAGTGAGTGGTTAGCTCGCAAAACCAAGTAATCATACCCGGTATCAGGGACCTGAAGTTCAACGTGGAATCAGAACCACGGAAACCTTCTAGCGTACAAGCTGTGCCAGAGGTGAAGGGCGGGGTATTGGCTTTCCCAGACGAAAAGGGGATTCGAACCGGGAACATCCCCATTCCAAGTCAGACACTTTGAGTACTGAGACACCAGACAGATAGTTTTGGTAATGATAACAGAAGAATGTGGATGTTTGCAAATGGCCCTTATTGGAATGTATGTTTGGTTCGAAATCTAAAGGTCAGATGGATGCTCCTCCAGGATAGGTTACATAGGGGGCAGGGCTTCCAGTTCCTTTGCTCCTATTGTATAAGTTTCGTTAAATAGGAGCAGATGACTGTTGTGATTGTTGTTATACGCAATGTGTTGTTTGAGATATTTATATGAATATGAACCGTCTCTAAAGACCTCGCTGTTAAGAGACGTTAAAAAAAAAACGAAGATGTAAGAAGCGTGAGGGAGAAACCTGCTGCAAGCCTAGTCAGGCCTACTCTTCCGAAAGAAAGTAACCACCAGATCCTACGGATCCATTCTGCGGACGAATCACCGTAAACTGTGTCGTACGTCTTCACTCCATCGCTATCTGGTGACTAGGAATCGTGCACCAACACCTTTGCTACCCTGTTAACCAAGTCCAGAATGTTGAAACTTACTTCCACAACATGGTCTCGAACCAACTTACCCCTCATCGTTTGACAGATACAATCCCGACTTCAGTCAATGAGATGGGCTTAACCTTGTTTATTAAGAAAGTATACAATCCAGGACGGAGGAAACAGTAAGATCGGAAAACAATATACCGAGCGGGGCGGTGTAACGGTTAGCGTTCTCGTCTCGCATTCGGGAGGACGGCGGTTCGAATCCCCGTCCGGGCATCCAGATTTGGGTTTTTCATGGTTTCCCCAAATCACTCCAGGCAAATGCCGGGATGCTTCCTTCAAAAGGCCATGACCGAATTCCTTCCCATTCCTTGCCCCCATCCTTGCCCCCCATCCTTTCCCGTCTCTAAAGACCTCGATGTTAAAAAGAGACGTAAAGCAGTTAAAAAAAAAGGAAAACAATATGTCCTCATGTTTCTCATCATCAGAAAACTTGTTCACTTTTGATGCATGATGGCCTTCAACTCGCTCTATATGAATAATACCCCACTTATTTCTCGTTTCCCGACAGATAATAGCTCAGAGAGAAACTATTTTATTACTATCTCACAAGCTAAACGTTCTTCTAACGCTAATTATTTTGAAACTCAGTTGTTTACAAAAAGAAAAAATATGAGGTTAGTCAGAGCATACGTCTTTGTTTAGTCAAATAGCCAGTGAAACAGTAAATTTACACTAATATTATAAATCCGAAAGTAACTGTACGTTTTCAGGGCTAAACGGTTAAAACCCATATTTGACAAGGAAATGCTATCTTTACAAAGAACATAGATACTATTTTCTGGATAAATAACATTAATTTGTCATAAAATTTTGAACACTAACCGATCGGTGACAGACAGACTTATAACGTGTGTAAGTCTCATCGTTCACTCAGGCTCTGTTTCTCTTGCAATCGATTTTTGTATGAGCTATTAATAAATTTCATGCACAGACACAACTTATTATATAATATAGACGTGGGTTTGCTCTCCAACAGACTATTATTTTATGTGTACATTTAGCTATCTCATCGGTTTACAATCCCCAAAGGCTATAAATCTCGGAAAACGACAGAATAACCAAAAACGTTGTGTACAAATTAATATTGCCATAAGATGTTCCCAGAAAGTTTTAAACCATAAACAAAAATTTGCTGGAGGAACTGTGGTATGTAATTTTCCACAGTTACCACCCCTCCCCCCCCCCCCAACCACCTTCAATATTTTAGTTTGTTATTGTTAAACATTTTCAAATTGGTTCTCTTCATAAGACAGGTTCAATGGTAGACTAGTACGGTATATTTTTTTGTGTTCGTGATATATGTTCTTCTCCCGTCGCTGCCTTCAACTTTGGTGAGTGATGAGTCATTTTCCCTTTCCTTGTAATTTATATTGCCTTAAGCCGTTTCCCTTTTCCTTTGTTTAATAAACATTTTATATAGGCACATAAGAGAAACTACTACTTATTAGTTTGCTCCAACAACACGTGTTTCAGGGGAGGTTTACAGAAGTCAAAAATTGTTTATAATTTAACATTTTATCCAGGTACACAAAAAGAATACCGCTAAGTATTTAACTGCTACTGGATTAATAAATCGGCAAAAGTATCTATTTATGAACTTTTGTCCACAGTAGTTTCAAAACAAGGTAAATACATGCTAATATCTGCACAGCAGATGTGTAAACCAAGTCCACAAAATCACACCCTTTTTCTTTACACCGTTTTACATCTACCGCAAGTTAATCTTTCAAATTAGCGCCTGGAACAAAACTTGTATTGTTTGTGTTACAACTACGATTTAATTCGGTAATTAGGAAGACACGTAATCGTCAAATGTGTGTGAAAATCGGTTAATGCATTTCCCTAATACTCGCTTAATGGATAATGTTATGAAGCGAGTGCTACATAAACATGATAGCAGCGCTCGCATTCCAGAACGTCTGTACTCTGAGAACATGGAACGGCAATCTGGAATCTAACAAGGCGTATCATCGTCTTACCGCTATTAAACAATTTAATGTTTCCTCAAATGGAACTGCCTTCAAAGAAAGTTGAGAGCAACTCTTGCAGCCACAATATTTTTAAAAGTGTACGAACTGAATAATGGAAATTATATTACAGAACATTAACTATCTGATCGTTTGTAGCTAACAGCACACAGTAAACAGATAAACCGATGATTCATGTTTTAAGTAATTGGTGTTTCTTAATGAAGTATTATTATACCTTTTTCTGTCAGTTGTATTCTACGATACATCAGCTACCTTTACTCTTCTTAGGGCTTTACGCGTCATCGACGTCATTGGAGGAAAGGAAATGGAAGGAATTCAGCTATATCCTTTTGAAGGAACCATCCCGGCATTCACCTGGAGTGATTTCGGGAAACCATGGAAATCCGAAATTTGGCTGGCTGGACGGGAATTCGAACATGGGTCCTCCGGAAGTCAGCTATCATTCAGAAAGATAATAATCTAGTATATCAGCCAGAGACATTTAGTGTTGAAATACAACTTTCGTCATCATAAAACTACATGCGCTAACGAAGTATGGGCAACCACAATATTCGAAAGTGGAAATTCTGTTTTATGTGAGCCAAGATAAAACGCCTTCAACATCTTAGATATTTTCAAACCTCTAGATGGAGTGGTAACGATCTGGCCTCGCATTCAGGAGGACATAGTTTCGAATCCCGGTATGGGATCTGTCTGATATATTCAGTAAATCATTAGTAGAGCGAAAAGTACCTTCAGACTGAAAAATCGCGCAAGTAACTCCGATTTTCAAGAAAGGTGATCGAAGTGATCCTGGAAACTATCGTCCAATATCTATATCATCTGTTTGTAGTAGAGTTATGGAGCATATTATATGCTCGAACATTATGAAATTTCTAGACGATAATAATTTGCTTACAACAAATCAACACGGATTTCGGAAGAAAAGATCATGTGAAACACAGATGGCCCTATTTACACACGACGTAATGAAAGTTATTGATGCAGGTTCACAAGTAGATGCCATTTTTTTAGATTTTCAGAAAGCCTTTGACTCTGTGCCACACAACCGCCTTTTAGCGAAGCTACGAGCGTACGGTATATCGGATCAGCTTTGTGAATGGATAAAGGATTTTCTAACTGGTCGGTCGCAGTATGTCGTCGTTGAAGGAAAAAGTTTTTCTAATCTAGATGTTACATCGGGGGTACCTCAAGGAAGTGTAATAAGACCACTTCTTTTCTTAATTTTTATAAACGATCTCGGAGACAAAGTGAAAAGCCTTTTTAGATTGTTTGCTGATGATGCGGTTATTTATAGGGAAGTAATAAATTTGGCCGATTGCTTAGAAATTCAACGTGATCTGGATATTATTTTGGCATGGTGCGCTGATTGGCAACTTACGCTAAATTGTAAAAAGTGCAAGACAATGAGCGTAACTAACAAAAAGAATCCAATTGTTCAGAAATACGAGTTAAACAATTCAGTTATTGATATGGTCGATTCTATGAAATATTTGGGAGTAACAGTACAAAGGAACATGAAATGGGACTTACACATTAATTCGTTAGTAGGTAGAGCTAATTCTAGGCTGCGATTCATAGGTCGAATATTAAAAAATTGTAATGAACAAACAAAAGAGATAGCGTACAAATCTCTTGTTGGGGGGGGGGGGGCTTTAGGGCGTAAATCTCTTGTGCGTCCACATTTGGACTATTGTTGTGCCATTTGGGATCCGTTTCGTAAGGAGTTGATCGAAAGTATAGAGAAAGTACAGAGAAGAGCCGCTCGATTCGTGACCGCTTGCTACAGTCCTTATGAAAGCGTCACAGAACTGATTAGTATACTAGGCTGGGAGTCTCTGGTAGATAGACGACGCACGTTTCGTTTAAACTTATTGGTAAACATGTGTACTCCCACTTGCACTCACGAGTGTAGTGAAATACTTCGTCCACCAACCTATTTGAGCCGGAATGACAGGAAATATAAGATTAGAGAAATAAGGTGCCGCAATGATTCTTATATGAATTCTTTTTTCCCTCGTACCATTAGGGATTGGAATGCACAATAAAGAGATTAGCTTTGGTGCTGAGCACCCTCTGCCACCCACTATTTTGTGAATTGCAGAGTATATATGTAGATGTAGATGGCCATCCAGATTTAGGTTTTTCATGGTTTCCACAAATCACTCCAGGAGAATTCCGGGATGGTGCCTTCAAACGACCGTGGCAGAGTTCCTTACCGTTCCTTGCCTCCAGCCCTTTTCCACCTCTAATGAACTCGAAGTCGACGAGGCGTAGAAACATCTGTCCTTCACATGGTTGGGTGAACGGTGAGAGGTCATGGCATTAGGTTGTTCATTTCGCAGCAAGACATACCGTGCCTCATGAAGTCTTAGGTCTCTGTCGTCATTGATGATATTATGGATTTTAGTAACCTCTTATGTCTCTTTTATCATTGTAGCCGGTCGTCTAGTGTGCGACCAGTCTCTCCAATATAGACTTACCCACTGCTGCGAGGAATCTCGTAAACCCCCGCGGTTTGTTGTGGTACTTGAGTCGGATAAAAGAGGGACCAGATGTTGCAATAGTCCGTTCAGTTAACAGCGGCGGCTCAAGGTCACTCTGCTCTATCCTCACTCCGCTGCCCCTAGATGCGAATGGTAAAGAGTGCCGCTGAAAAATTTGCCACTAGACACAGTGGTCAGCTCGGAGGGGTAGGTAGTGGTAGAGGGTTTTGAAGTGAGGAGCGGCGCAAGGAGAACATGACCTTGAGTCGCCAGTTTAATGTGAACAGAGTATAAACGCAGTAATAACATCGAGAACGCGGCCTAAAATTTCATGCGTAACATGCCTTGCTGTGGAGAGAACAACTCACTCCGCGACCTCCCATCGAGCCATCCAACCACGTGGCAGCTGCGCCTTCCTGGTTGGCCAGGCCGTTCAAACCTTCCAGAACACCGAACGTAAGTTTTATTCAGTAAAGCGTGTTGGAACACAGTTCAGTGCAGTTTCACCCTAGAATAAGACCGAAACAGATACTGAGACTAGGCGCCATCCTGGAAGCATGGAAACCATTTATTCACGGAAGAGATCGATTGAAATCGTTCTAATTAATTTAAAAGTGTGCAAATAATTCATCCCTGTAGCATATGTTTTCAAATCTAAGTATACGCTACTTCTCGAAGTGTATACACGAATTATCTAACTGTATATATTATTTTTACAGCTCTATGTATGCATGCAAAGCATAACGGACCTGACACATAGCATAAACGCCCGTGATCGGACTCGAACCATGAACCCATGCAACCCCTAAGCAGTCGTTGCCGTTTCAGCAAACTTTAAATCACTTCATTCATATTGACCACTCACGTTCCGACATAACGGAATTCTATCCTTTTCAATACATTTTAAAATCGCGGCTCATCCAATTCAGCAAAGTAGGGAGCATACTGTATTGGGCCATACGCCGAACCCAGTCTGTAACTGATTCTAAATTAAATGCCGTGTATTAACAACTGTTTTAATTGATGGTCGATCAAGAAACGTGTTTCACCCTTGTGGTATGGGGCATTGTCAGTGGCGGTAAGTGCACATAGTGTTACTGTGGATAATACGACACAAATTATTGTATGGCTACAGTCTACTTACAGACATAGAGCAGTACTGGAACAACACTTTCAGTACTTTTCTGGACCCGTGTTTAGTGCTTAAGTTCAACATTCTGCCACTTATTTTATTACGAAGTACACTTAGCAATTTTTGTTTTGTATTAGTGAAACTAGCACTTGTCTGATTGCACCCAG
Source organism: Vandiemenella viatica (assembly GCA_031002005.1). Taxonomy (NCBI): domain Eukaryota; kingdom Metazoa; phylum Arthropoda; class Insecta; order Orthoptera; family Morabidae; genus Vandiemenella; species Vandiemenella viatica. The sequence goes on from CM061921.1 coordinate 286,418,535, forward strand.
CTAATTATTTGGTGTTTTATGTGTTGTATTGTTTATTTATACATTGGTACTAACCAAATTTCATTACTAATATTACTGTATCTGTGTTCGCTGTGTGTTAAAATATCTCTGTTTGTGTCAACTACTGCGATTTATTTATTGTTTGTGTTTTTTTGTAGTTTTATGTATTAGTTTTCATGTACTTTGGTTGGTTTTAGTGATTTGAATAGTATTTTGTTTGTTTAATTGGTTAATTCTTTCGAAACTCTTTTTTCCATCGGTTTGCCTTCGTATATGTGTTAACTTCCCTCATCTGCCGACAACAGTTTTTTTGTGATTGTTTATTTTTAGTATTTTCATGTATGTCTGTATGGTGGTGGCTGGAATAAATTCCTGGAGAATAATCATCAATTAATAGAAGACATTTAATTTAAAAACATTTATGAAGAAACTGCGGAAAAATTTATTAACAACTATGTTATTATAGCCTGTACCATCCCGCAAGTTCGAAACAAAGTTTAGAAAGGTAAAACGACGAATCATGTTGATTAGGAGCGTAAGACAGGCATCTCAGACACGAATATCATTGGAGGACTCTTATTCAGGAGGACGCGACCCGGTCAGCCTGGCTTCGGTTTTCCCAGTTTTCCCGATTCACTTCAAGAGAATGCCGGAAAGGTTCCCAAAAAACGCCATGGACGAAATCGTTCCCGATCCTTTCACCCATACAAGACGTATGCGAATCGTAAATTCCTAATAAATTAAAACTGAAGTTCCCGAATTCGATATCCATTCCGATGATCCAGCTTTAGGTATCCCATGGTATGACGAAATCACTGTAGGTGCATGGCTACATAGGCCCTTCATGAAGGCTGTGGCTGATTTCAATCCGGTAACCGGAGCATGATGGGTGAGTAGCAACGCTCTGGTCTCGCATTCGGGAGGAAGCAGGTTGAAATCATTCCAGGTGAATGCTGGGATGGTTCCTTCAGAAAGCCATGACCAAATTACTTCCCGTTCCTTGCCTTAAGTCCTTTCCCGCCTCTGATGACCTCGAAGTCGACGGGGCGTAAAGTTAAAAGCAGAAGCCTTCCGGTAACTTGTCAAAAAATTTCGAGTCGGTTCTAATGTCATCGCTGTCTATGTCTAAATAATAATATATGATGTGAAAAGAAGCTTCAGTCTTTGTGGCAACACAACGGCCTTGAGGATTATTTTATGTTGAGTTGGTTTATTGGTAACATTTACCTGTTCCGCATATAATTTAGTTTTGCCAAGCGCGGGCGTCGAAATGGTGGATCAAATATAAACTAGACTCTTTGAACTGGGGTTGTAATAATGAACGATCCGAATGTTTCACCTGGTTTCAGACGTGTTGTCCAGAACGATAGTTGGACTTGCGATGTGTAAAAAATGTCTGAGCAAGATGTACACCCCCTCGATAGCGCAAAAATAAAATTATTAAATTTCCCACTCGTGAAGGCATGAAACAAACATAATTCTGCAGAGATTGAAAGCACAGTTCGAAGATCGTACACTGTCAACTGTTTTTTTCTGACATAAGGAATTGTTGTATGGCCGTGAAGAGATCAAAATAGAGAGTCCTTATCGTCGTCAGTGGACGGACATTACAGAACGGGACGTTTGCTCAGTTCGTGACGAACGACGTATGGCGATTTCTGTAATTTGTTGTGAGGAAGAACTGAGCTATAGTATCAATCAAGCTATCATCACAAAGCATGTATGATTTCCTGAATTGTCTGCTAGATGGGTAGCTCGTCTTTTGATTGCTGAACAGAAGTTCGCACGTTTGCAAATCTGTGATTCACTCTCAGCACGATTTGTAGGAGATGGGGACACATATTTGAATTGCATCATAATCTGTGACGAAACGTGGATCCACCAATATACAACCAAGTCAATACAGGAAAACAAGTGGGTGTGGAATAGCGATACGAGAATCGGGCAGCACCATTAAAGGTCAGGACTCAACCAGCAGTTGGCAAGATACTTGTACATGTTTTACTATTTATTTATTTTTTGGCTGATGTGTCATTTGGCATGTTGATTTTTTGAATGGACATCGCACCATCAATGCAGTATAGTATTGTAGCATTTAAGAAGAGGTCAGCTTGGTTATCACCACAAAAGACGTGAGCAGCCGACAAAAGTCATCTCCACGATAATGCTGGACTCCTCACAACAGTTCTCATTTGCGAAAAGGTGGGGAAACTGAACTGGACATCATTTGATCGCCCTGCCTACAGGCCTGACCCGTAGCCCTGGGATTTTCATCTCCTTGGGCCACTGAAAAAAGCACAGGGAAGCCGAAGATTGACTACTGACACAACCCCCTTCCTTTTACGATGATGGTGTTAAAAAGCATTCCATACACTGTGAAAAGTGTATTTTCAAAGCAGGAGATTATTTTGATAAATAGTACATACTTGGTTTATTTGTTATGGTAAATAAAAATACTGGAATATAAATTCTCTGTCGGGCGTTTGCTTGAATGTGGTGAAATGGCAGGGGACCCACATTGTGGGTGAGAAATACGTGAGTTTGAGATTGTGGGAAGGAAGGCTGCTAGATTAGTTGGAGGAAATTACCACAGGACACAATCAGCAACTGATATGATAAAGGAGCTGGCAGACGGCAGAGATGTAGAGTGAGTGATTGGTGCTTATAAGACGTATGTTGGCGATTAACCCTGGATGGATATCGAGAGAAGAATTTGTAGTATGCGAAATGGAGAAATTTTCTTTTGTAGGAAAGGGGTCAGGGAATGGATCAAATTATCGAGAGAGGATAATGTCAATAAAACGTTTGTTTCACCTTTCTGTGTAAGTACTTTGCCCATATTTCATTTCTTTGGGAAGAAAACCTTGTAAAACAATATTTTCTGTATAAATGCAATAATCTACTGTTATACGTCGATAGACAGTGTGTAAAGTTTTTTGTTTCTAACTCATATTCCAGAAGAAGTATCTTCTTTCGTGATTCAAGATTTACTAAAAACACATAAGCCAAATCTAAGAAAAAGTTCTGACTACTACACACAGAAAAAAATTACAAATTTACGCATCACAGAATATGATCACGCGAGTTTAGAAGTGAAATTGGGTCTAATGGCGGTAGTAATGTGGTACAGAGCTAATGAGTGAACACAAGGATGTTATTTTGATGTAAGCGCTACTTAAATTGTTACATTCGTGTCAGCCGTCGAGTAACTTTTCAGTCACGCCATCTTCTCGTAGCACAGTAAGTCCATTGCTTCTTCACGCGAGAGGTATACACACTGATGAGAATAGATCATAAACAATGCGTTCTGTATATTTTAACAAATTTTGTTTTCCATTCTGCTCAAAAAGGTTTTCTGCGGCTATTTTCTAGACATATGGGATACTTCTGCTGCATATAAAGGAGCTAACTAAAGTTTGTAAGATGACGTGTGATCGAGAGATATCTGAGGTCAACGCCCGGACCAGCCATTCATATTTCTCTCTTCCAGTCTGCTGTTCGTTCCTTATTAAATTCCCGCTGCACCTGACGAATAACTGAAATGCAGTCGCTCCGGCCTGATTCGTATACCCGTCCGGCCATTCACATTTCTATTTTCCAATGATTTGCAGAAATCACTCCTTCAAAAGGGTGACCGAATTGCTTCCCACTCCTTGCCTCCTTTCTATCCTGGAACTATTCACCTCGATGTTGACAAGCCACTCAGAGCGTGGTGGGTGAGTGGTTAACGCTCTGGCTTCGCATTCGGGACCATGCCGGTTCGAATCCCCGTCCGGGCATCCAGATTTGGGTTTTCCATAGTTTCCCCAAATTACTCCAGGCGACTGCTGGGATGCATCCTTCAAAAGGCTATGGCCGAATTCCTTCTCGTTCCTTGTCCCCAGTCCTTTCCCGCATCTAATGACGTTGACGAGGCGTAAAGCCATAAGTAACAAAAAATATATAACGTTGAGCGGTCTGATAGCTTACTGGGTAAAGTGCTCTCTTTCTAAGTCCGTTCTTTGAATCCCGGTGCGGCCAAGAAATTTTTAAGGACTTTTCTCTGTTCATATGAACTGAGCCAGGACATGCTGTGGTTCGGATACCACTTTAAGCTTTATGCCCCGGAATAAAGGAGCTGGCCACACTGACACACTTGTTTAGTATACCTTCTTTGGAATGATCCAACCAAACGGGGGCAGTACCAACAGCCGGTGGGCTTTGAAGAGACCATATAGAGCGTTTCCGGTACAAGGCAAATTTAGGGGCTGTTGCGGCTTTAAGGGTTGCATCAAAGAAGTTTTTAATTGCAATCTCATGATCATATAATATCCGAAAGGCGATTTAGCAGGGTCAGTAATTTAATAGCTAAGAAAAAAAACAGATTGTGAATAGTAAAACGTGGCGATTTAAGATTGCAGATGACAAATAAGACACGAAATATCGAAAAATTAATGTCATTACACCGAGCTCTGCCTTCCAGTTAATAATATTTTTTCGTAATTTGTATTTTTAATAAAAATGTGAACAATAACCCAATATTGTTATTAATATAATTTTATAAATCTGTATTTTCTGTTTATGATATTGTACATTTCGCCTCAGAGCGACTCCATCGAATCACTGTTTCAAAAACTATATTATGAGCCAAAGACGTTAGAACACTATGAGTAAAATTATTTGTTACAAGAAGGTAGAGAGTTTTTTTCTGAAAAGGGATCAGTGAGTATTTTTTTTAAAAAAGGGGGGGCAGGTGAGTAATTTTCTTTTCGAAAAGGGGACGCAGGGGCAAGAAAGGTTGAAAACCTATGGACTAAGCTGATCTTGATAAGAGAGAGATTGTATAAACTAAAGAAAAATACTAGTCGCACTGCCTAGATTTTGATGTTTAATAATCTTCTTTGCCTCTTGCCCACAAAGGATGAAGGAATTTTAATGTTTCGTCTCAGATGAGTCACGTCTACCTATGAGTAAACGATATTCTTAGATCGCATTTCCAGGTAAAAGCACACAACGATTGCACGTAATTCCTACCCGTTCTTATTATAAGCAATTACCGTGGGCATTCCGGCTCCTATAATAAAACGGTTTCAATAAACCATAAATTAGTTGTGATTATTGTGCGCTGGCTAAGCGAAGGCTTGGCATGAATATTCATGCCTGGCTCCCTTGCTCACTTCCTATATGTTTATTTTATGGACACTAACAGTGCCATGGTGCTTCTTTTACACAGGGTAACTTGTACACATCGGGGTATCTACCAGGTAGTGTCGATAAAATCAGGTTTCTAATCAGGTCATCTCAAAACAGCACAGTGATTTTGAAATTCTCTGCCAATCATTTACTATTTACAACTAGTTATTTGTATACTTTATCGTTGGGGCTCATCTTACAATCTCAAATTGCCAGGGACGCAAGTTTCTGCATACAAAAATATTGTATTAGATTAAATTTGTACCGTGTTCTGTAAGTCGTATGTTATAATATTATTGCTCTCCGATCTACGCAAACAGTTTTTGGTCTCTCCTTAGAATCTCTTTGAGATTAAACTCTGTATTTAAAATCAACGCATTTTTATGGATGTACGCCTCGTCGACGTCGAGGTGATTAGAGGCGGGAAGCGAGTGGGGACTAGGAACGGGAAGAAATTCTGCCACGGTCTTTTGAAGGAATCATCCCGGCATTCGCCTGGAGTGATTTGGGGTAGCCATGGAAAACCGAAATGTGGGTGGTTGGACGGGGATTGGAACCTACGTACTCCCGAATGCGAGGCCAGAGCGTTACCTCTCACCCACCGAGCTCGGTAATGTCTTTTTTAACTGTTGTGGTTGTACTGAATAGTGTTTGAAATAAATTATTAGTATCAGTGATTTATTTCATGCACTTACTCCCTTACTGACAGAACAAATTTTTATTCATTCGCTTATGCATGAAACCAAGTGTTAAGTTTATTATCAGTGACATTCCTTCTGTTTCAGGTACTGTTTCTAATTCTTCCCCAATATCCATGCAAGTTCATCGCTAATGCTGCAATGACTCCCAAACCAACTTTATCGTATCAATTAATGATTGGGATTCCACAAACGATTCTGGCTGCTCTCCTTTGCACACCTACCATCTCCTATATTTGATAACCATAATATAGGTCCCATACTAGCCCACCGTACTCTAGCAGTTACGAATGAAAGATTTGGCTAGAAAATGTAAAGCATTGTTGGAAATCCGTTGATTTAGATCAGTGATTCCAACGGGGGCGGTTCCGCTCACTGGTGGGCGTTGAAGAGATCATGTGGGACGTTTCTGGTTGACGGCAAATTAGGGTGCGTTGAGGGCCAACCACCACCCCCTGCACTCCAGTATTATAGGACTGATTCAGAGAAGTTTTTAATTGCGTGCCTATGATCATATATCGCCAATAGAGGAATTAGCATAGTCAGCGATTTATTCGCTAAGGAAAAAAAAAAAACGGATTTTCAATAGTGAAACGCGACGATTTAAAATATCTGATGACAAATATAGCACCAAATATCGAAAAATGGTGTAATTATACAAAGCTCAGTCTTCTAATTGATATTTTTTTCATAATATGTATTTATTAATCAAACTGTGAACAATACACCAATATCGTTAACATCTTATAAAAATAATTTTAGTAACCTGTCCTTGTTTTTCTTTACATGATATTGTACACTTCATCGAATCACTATATCAAGAAGTGGGATACGAACGAAAAAAAATTGACATTATGGATTGCATTATTTATTACAAGAAGGTAGTCGGTATACTTTTTTCCTGAAAAGGAGGCGGTGAGTATTTTTTTGTTCGATAAGGGGGATGGGGGATGGTGAGTTATTTTTCTTTCGAAAAGGAGGTGTTAGGCCAAAAAAGATTGAGAACCTATAATGTATATCATTTATGCTTTCGTGTAACAGTTTGAATTTATCAAAACTTTAAAACCAGGCATTCACGCCAAAAATTTCAAACATAATTTTTCACAAAGAATACGTATTTCAGTAGTTATATATTTGTTTACGGTTACATGTCAAGCATTTCAAGAATTTTTTCCCAATCGTCAGCAACATTCTGAATAATTCTTTCCTGTCCGTAGGACACTTAGAAACAGGAAAACCTGATGACGTCAAAAAATGTATATATCTTCCACAGTAATCAAAATTGTTTTCTGGAGAAGTAAGGATCTTTACACGATGTGAAGGATAATATTTGGAAAAGAAAGAGTTTCTGTCATCTGTTGCCTCGATTGATGATAGAAATAGGTTTGAGCATTCAACAAATATTTATTATGTGACTACCATAAAAGACACATTTCAGATTACTGTAGTTTCCTAACGTTTAAAACAATTCTGTGCAATTGATCACACAGCGGTTTTGCAGAGATGACAATTATGCAGGGCTCTATTAACTGGTCTCCCGCACCAGGGGTGGATCCAGGGGGAGGGGGCTAGGGGGCTCAAGCCCCCCAAAAGTATCTAGTAGTTCCACCCCCGACATCGTAATTTTTGAGACTATTTTTTTTAGCTCTCCTGTTGTTTTGAGGGGGAAGACTACACTTGCCCGACTCAACCCCCCCCCAAACCAAAATCCGCTCAAGCCCCTCCCAAACCAAAATCCTCGATTCGCCCCTGAAGCGCACCTATTTACTCATTTTTTAACTTAAACGATGCATTTGGTACGAAACAAGCAAACGTGGCACTTGTTACACGAATTTTCACTACTGTTCCGACTTGCAATGGCCTCTTCCAATTATCTATTCACTTCTTACCTCATTTTTGTACTAACTGTGCCATGTATAATAAATGTAACTCTTCTAGGTCAGCTGGTGTCCCCATTGGTTGGCATTTTATAATTCAGTTCCTGATCATAGATTTCTTTAATCTTCTGAGTGAGTGCTGGAATGGCTTTCAATTTCCGCTTTAAACACACATGTTTTAGAGACAGAATAACAAAAAACACACCAACTCAAAACCCAGAAAAAATGAACGTGCCTTCGAAATGTCCTCAAATCTTAGCATCATTTAGTACAACACGGAAAGCAGCAAGAGTTTCTCAAGCGAGTTTGCACCTTGAGTATGAAACGTTTTAAGATAAGTTCCATCGAGCGTGATGGGTGAAGTGGGTGAATGGTAACGCATTCGAGAGGGCGCGGGTTCGAATCCCGATCCTGCCATCCAGATTTCGATTTATCATGGTTTCCCGAAACAACTCCAGGCGAACACTTGCATGGTTCATTCGTAAGACCATGGCCAAACTACTTCCCGTTTCCATCCCCCGTCCTTTGCCGTCTCTAGTATTAATGTTGACGATGCGTATAGCCGTAAGCAAAATAAAGCATACTCCCCACCCTCTCACGGGTGTACAGGTATTATGGAGTTTCTTGCTCGTTGTGGAAAAATAGAGAGCACGGTAGTATGTATATAACTGACAGAGAAATCTCATGTACACAATATTTTCCTTCATTTAATTCTCTCTCTGTATAATTATAGCTGTTTTATACATCCCATAATTGCTCAGTGGAGACTATAATTTTCCGGCTGAGCTTAAGCTGTAGTAAAGTCAGCCTTGGAGAGTAACCTGTCTAGAGCAGCGACATTTTTAATTAAATGTTGTGTTCTTCCAGTGGTGAATCATGATTATATCAAACCGGGCGTAGTGGCTGAGTGGTAACGTTCGGGCCTATTATTAGAGACAGTCGGGGATCGATTCCCGGTCTGTTCAATAATTCGGTTTCCACGGTTTTACAGTTGGAGGGAGTATTTGATATATGGAGGTCACGTACAATTTAATTAATTTTGTTCTCCCCGACCACAATACTTGCTTGGCCCTAATGACCACACCGTCGACGAGCATAAATGTACTCATTAATATACATATACAACAAGAATGCATTGTTGTGTATATACTATGAACTGAGACAACAATTGTTGCTAATGGTAGAGCAGTGGTTCCAAAATAGGGAGCGTCCATAAACTGCGTGGCACGATCTAGGGGGGGAGGAGGGGTTGGCTGGGCTACGTGGGGAGGAGGCCAAAATGGAGCTACGTGGTTTATGGATTCTCCCTAAGTGGTACGCGTATCCCCAGTGGTACGTGAGGATGCTTCAAGTGGTACGCGCGGTAATCTCTTAGCTAAGGTAATCGCTAAGATAATTGAAAAAAAAAATACGCAAACATCACTATTAACAACTATATTTTTTTGACATTTGTTGATTTATTGTAACGTTTTTTATTGGATTATAATTTAATTCCTGTGAAATCAAGTTTCATTTGTTATTTACCATTTGAGCTGTAAGGTGTACGGGATGTTGAGCTCTTTCTTGAAGTGGTACGCTGGAACCACTGTGGTAGAGGGCTGATCAGTAACGTACACGTATATTACATGGCATTTGGCTACGAAGCCATAAAGCCAGCTGTTTGCATGTTGAATTTCCACAGCGCGTTTGTTCTACGGAGTACAGACATCACAGGGCGAACACAACAGTTATTAAAACCTCCTATGCCCAAGTTCGGACTCGAACCGATGACCCCTGAAATCTCAAATACTTTCCATATGGTGAATTAGTGATAGAACTTGACGATAGACTATTTACACAGTTGTGACAAGTGATGGTATTCCGTACCCACTGTACAGGGTTATTATAAATGATTGAAGCGATTTCACAAATTTACTGTAGCTATATTACTTGACATATTGTCACAAAATATAACAGTTATATACAAAAGCTCAAAAAGTTTTGCTCCTCCCCACTTCCATTACAATTTTCGTGAATTCTTAAACGGGGGATTGAGAAACATGGATCGGTCATGGTGGGGATGATGATCAGCAATTACTATCGTGGACTCCACGTTCTCCCGAACTAACCCCATGCGATTTTTTTGTGTGAGGTTTGTGAAAGATTCAGTATTTAAGCCTCCTCTATCAACGAACCCACCAGAACTGCGAGCTGGTATTAACACTACTTTCAAGCAGATTGTTAGTGGGACAAATAACTTGATTATCGACTTGATATCTACAGAATCAGTAAGAGGACACATATACCGACAGCACTTGTAATATATGTAATATGTGACTGTGTCGAATAATATAGCTACTGTAAACTTGTGAAATCGCTTCATTCATTTATAATAACCCTGTATATTATTACCAAAGAGTAATGTACCTTAAGATATTTTTAATAGCAACTGCCGATCGACCATTTTGTGGCCCCTCAAACTAGAAACGTGTTTTTTAAGAAATAGTTTCGATGAATGCAGATAAAGAGGTAGAGAGCCGAATCGTGTGTCAAGTTACCTTAATAAATTTTGTACTATGATACAACCTTCTCTTTTTCTGGTTAGGACATTATGCCGTGTCAGCATCTATTAGAGTTGGGATATGATGGGGGGGAGGGGGGGACGATGAAGAAGAAGGCATTTGGAAATGACCTTTTGGAGTAGTTTCAGGAAGCCATGGAAAATCAAAATTTTGATGTCCGGAATTGGAATCGAATACGCAGCCTCCCAAATTCAGGGCCCGAACATCAACCAGGGTCGTTTCAACGATCTTAATATCATCGTGTTTGTAAATGGATGCCATTAAATGTTTATTACAAGTTAACAGTTTGGGTTGGGCTGCATCAAAGAAAAAAGAAATTCTGGTCCGTTATAGCGGTCGTAATACGCTGCTCGAAGCAGGGCTGAACGAAAGAAAATGGGAATAGCTGTTCTCCCACGCATACTTAGAGGGTCAGCTGGTCCGCTTGCCATTGTCTGCACTCGGTGTGGCCAATCACGTCCATAACTCGAACGTCCACCCAGCACACATCACCAATAGCTTTCCAGAATTGCAGTAATATTTTTCGTCCTTCAGGAAAGGCCGTGTTACAATTATGTTCACAAAAAGAATCGTTTCATGTAGTTTTAAAAAGTAAGAATTACTGGGAGAATCCATTTCACTTAGAATTTTAAAAAAAAGGAATATAGAATAAGTAATAAAAAAAAACATTTTTGGTCTTAGATCTTCTTCGTGGGATGGCAAACTTTTGGTACGCATTCCATTATCCTTAAATCTAATATGCCCACAAATCTGGAGAAAATAGTTTACAACCAGTACTTTCTTCCTGTGCTGACTAAGGACTGTGAGATCTGGATACTCAACGAATTTACGAAAGGAAAACATAGAACGGCACAGCGAGCTATGTAAAGGTCAATGCTGAGTTTAACTAGAAAAGGCAAGAAGAGAGCAACCGTCAAATGGATCACAGACATCTTGAAGAAGACAAATTCCTTGAGGTAGCGGTGGACGGGCCATGTTGGTCTGAGGAAAGACGAAAGATGGACAAAAAGAGTGTTAGAATGGCCGACACAGGCAGCGTAGGGGCAGCGTGCTTGCTTCTCGTTGCAGGGGTTGCCGGTTCGAGTCCGGCCTAGGGCATGGGTGGTTTTAATTGAGTGTTGTGTTCGTCTTGTGCCGTCCTTACACAAGAGAGAAAATAATTACACTTATAAGAAATCTGTACTTTGTAAGAGAAACAAACACATTGAGCTGGCTGTATGGCTAACAGGTCCAAATGCCATTTAAAAAAAAAAAAAAAATGTGTTAGAATGGAGCCCTAGAGATCGCCAGAGACCAAGAGGAGACTACAAGGCCGGTGGGACAAGGAAATATTTGCGATAGCATACGATTCCCCAAATGTGTGCTCGTGAAGAAATATATCGGAAAAAAGCTCAATGTAGATATACTCGTAGTCAGGACTGCCAGATTCAACTCGTTTCCATCAGACTACTAACAGGGTAGTTCTTGTCTGGGCGGGGATTTTCAAAGGCCTTTGACCCAACCTTCACCTCTAGCATAGCTTGCTGTGTAAAGTCAAGTACGCCAGAACGCTTCCGTGGTTCGGATTCCACATTAAACTGTAGGTCCCCTGTACCCGGCAGGATTGCCGGACTAGGTCAAGGCGGCGGAATGCGCAGCCAGTAGAAACCCTGTCACCAGGACATTACGACCACACGGAATTATTACTGTTACCATCTGATACACATATTGTAGTGGCCAATGTCTAATCATCAGTTTCTTCCTGTCCATGACCTAGCTAAAGTCCCAAATCTTCGCTGTACTTATCGGTCGAGGGCAAACGACAACTGATAAGGGGGCGTCCATAAATTACGTGAGGTTAAATAGGGGGGGGGGTCAACGGAAATCTAACGTGAGGTTTTGGGAAATTTTTTTTGGACTGTAGAGCTAAAAAAAAAGTCTACAAATAACGCGAAAGTCAATTTTAGGGGTGGTTTCTTTGAAAAGTGGGGGTGTGACCGGCTTTGGAAGAGTGAGACCTAAAAAAAATGTTGCGAGGGCGACTTGTAGGGGGAGAGGGGGATCGGACCACATCCCACTAAGTCTCACCACAGGGGTGGGGGGGGGGGGTGGGGGTCCGGAAACCCGGAAAAACACCTCACGTAATTTATGGATGCCCCCTAATGGTGATTCACCCGCCCTACTGGAACGTCAAATCAGTCTAACTCCTGGTCTGAATGGGTCAGCACATGATTTAACGATCACCGTTCCTTTATTCAAAAAAACGAACAAGACAGAACAAACATTCGGTGATAATAAACTAACCAACTGAAAACCATCTGATTAAAATCTTCCCCGTGTAGTTATTACACCGGGTGAACCGCTTGCAGTTGTTACATCGTGCGCAATACTTAGAATTCTTAATATAATTTTATCTCATGTTACTGAAAAACACATTTCTTGGTTTACAGTACAGCCACTATACACATGAAAGACCACAAAAACAGCAAGTGAAGTACATGAATCGTTGTTCCTGATGTTTCTGCATTTTGTGACCAAATTATTTTATTTTTTCCAACTGCCATCGGTCTCTCGATTGGTTTGATACAAACAATCATTTCTTCCATAACTAATCTCTCCGTATCAACATATCAACGTCGTCAGTTACCTGCTTCATACATTATAATCCTCAATTCTTACCTTGATTTATTCCCTCCACTAACAAATTAATCAACCCCACATGTTTTAAAATGTGACCCTCCAGCCCATCGCTTCTTGCTGTGAGAGACTTCTTCACCCATCAGTCATTTCCTATGCGTAGCAATCTAAATGTTTCCTTCATTTAAAAATACTTTTTAACATCATTACTTTGTACTTATCACAAATTTATTTCATACTTCGATCTATTACTTTCATTAAATGACAAGTTTTATGCAAACAAAAAACTGTTGTGCAAATGTTGACCGCATGTTTTTCTGCCCTTTACATGAATTAGTATACCAAAACTGTATAATTTGTTGCTTTTCTTGGTGGCAGATGTTAATAAATAATAATAAAGTATTGGGTACGTACTGAAGTTTTGTGTCGAGATGAGATGATGATGTTACAGGTGTGAATGCAAAGTTTTCCGGGAGTTTGGAATGGACACGTCTGCCTACGTTAACCCACTTGAGCAAACAGCTTCTGGTCACGTGGATTTAAATGAAGAGCACCGTTGATCCGCCTAGACGTGAGGTGGCTGCATCAACATGAGTCATGTAACGGTTCTCAGAGCTCGCTCAACAAACAAAGTCACCAACCTCGAGCTCGCCAGCATGCCAGAAAAATAATTAAACAACATGTAATTGCAAGTTTCAGGGCAGAAGGTGGGTTTGACAGGTCATAATATTACATACCACCCATAAGATTCCATTCCCTGACGACAATTAGCAGGAAAGAATGTTTGCACTCATCTGGATTTATCAACTTCTCATTCGAATTTATCCACCAATTTGAAACTCTAAAATTAGTTGTAACTGTGGTTTTGACCGAACCAGATGTCTTAATTACTGTGAAATTACAGTCTCGAATATTTCGTTTGATTTGTGAGCTTTTATTTGCACAATATTTAAACAGCTGTGTAAAGTAAAATGAAGTTTCCTTTTATAAGCTTTTTCAAATAAGCCCTTTCCGAATTTGATTTACTATGTCAGCGAGCTGCAATATTCTATTTTCTTGCTTCTGGTTTTACACCTCGTTGACGTCGACGTGGAGGTCGTCAGGGGCAGGAAAAGGACTGGGGACAAGGAAAGGAAAGCGGCCATGGCCTTTTGATGAATTCGCCTGGAGTGTTTTAGGGAAACCATGGAAAACCCAAATCTGGAAGGCTGGATCGGGGTTCGAACCCGCGTCCTCCTGAATGAGGGGCCAGAGCTCACCCAATAGCTTCCGTGCAAAAATATGCAATAATCTAAAAGTGGTCGTTCTAAATATTTGTACCCCGTTTATTTCGTTCAACCATTACAGTCTTCTCAAATACAGAGTCATTATAAATGATTGAAGCAATTTCACAAATTTATTGCAGCTACATTAATTGAAATACATAGAAAACTCAAAAAGTTTATTTTACCTATTTCACGAGCTCTATACATATCTTCTGAGTGATTCTACAGATATCAAGTAAATAATGAAGTTCTTGCCACAGCATGTCCATATCAATCTGAATCGTGACAATATAGCTGCAATAAATATGTGGAATCGCTTCAATCATTTGCAATAACATTTTATAATCAATGTATTTCCAGGTATCACTCATGGATTTGACACATACGTTCTACGATCCACATCTTTTGAATGTACGTTGTTTATGCGTTATCGTTGAACATGAGTCCTGGTATTTAGCGCAGTATTTTTGACGTCATGTAGTAACCCCCTATATCGAGAATTTTTTAAAAGCTAGGTTTCAGCCGTCAGTTCTTGAGCGAAAGTTTTTTTTTAAATTTATTTTAATGGCATTCAGCCATGCAGCCACCGCAGTCGTTTTTCTGTTTATTTTTACTGTGCCTATGTGATACCATCTCTAGTGTTACATATTTTTCAGCAATAGCAATACGAATATGACGCTTAATTAATACGACTCGTGCCCTAGGCCGGACTCGAACAGGAGGTCATCAGTACTCGAAGCTAGAATTCGAGCCCCTACGATACCACAGCACTTCCGACTTGCGTTTTCTGAAGTTTTTACTTCCCGAAACTTGTTTCGTAATACGAGCTCGGTGAGGGAGCGATAACGCTCGGGACTCGCATTCGGGAGGAAGTGGGTTAAAATCCCCCTCCAGATTTTGGTTTCCCATGGTTTACTCCAGGTGAATTCCGGGGTGGTTCCTTAAAAATGCCATGGCTTAATTTCTTCCCATTCCTGTTCCATGACCTCGATATCGATTAGGCGTAAATCCTGAAGCAAAACGGTCTTGCGTAACTGACTCCCTATCAAACTATAGTTCACATTTCATTAACAATAATTTCTTCTTTATTGTTTTTTTAGTGCTTCACAACTCATGAAAGTATCAGCGTCGCATTTATGATTCATCATCGCTGAAGAAGAAAATCGGTCCCAGCATCTCAACATATCGAAATAGTTTTACAATATTTTGTAAGTAATTAATATTGTCCGGAAATTTTTCCGTTTTAAGTAGTCCATTTCTTCAGATCGATTATGGGTAACTGAGAAAACAGATACTTAAAAAAAAAACTAATTTACGGAAAAACAGGAAAACCAAAACTCGATGTTTGAAGCTGAAACTGTGATGGTTCACCAAAGCAGCGAAGAAAATATCAATAAAATCAGCTATATCATAAGTCTGGTTCTCCCTTTGAGAATAAATGTTTCCAAGTTGAATTGTATGGTTCCATTGGACAAGGTTGCACGATGAAATGCCAATGAATTGGTACCCTAAAGAGTTTCAAGAGATTTGAATGGTGAAGCGATCAATAATATGTTTCCACTCAACTTTTTAAGTAAAATCTTCCCTTCGGATCCGTAAACTGAAGTGTTACTTTATTATTGCTAAACCTCCAAAAGTCGTGGTTTTGATATAAAACACGCAATTCAGTGTATTTCGTTACGAGCAACACGAAAGGTGAATCAGGCAGTATACTTGACCTTTAGTAAGGTAATAACCCAGCGCTTTGCTTCTGGGTGAAAGTATTTTTATCTCTCATCGGCAGTGCCAAGAGCATTAGGTTCGACTTTGCACTTCCGGGAACATTATTGGTCTCCTGGAAACGACCACACTAAAACTCCCGACCATCTTGAAAGTTTCGCAACTTCTAATTTTTTCGCAATATGGTTCTGAATATTTTGAAATACGCTAGCATAAAAGTCTTCCGTAGAAATGCTTGTCTAGATAAAGTAGTTTAGATTCTACATACACATGCCTCAGCACCAGATTCTCAACAGAACGAATATGAGATTTTTCTAGGGTATCTTTGCATCATGACGTCATTCCAGGTGTTCAATTTTTGGCCATGATTCTAAGTTAACTTGTAAGTTGAGAGATAGATTTTACTAAATGAAAGGTCTTTATCGTTATTTCTTAATGTTCCAATATGTGATCGCATCATATCTCATTGCCACTATGCATTACTTTTTTTCTTTGCCACGTGATTCATGGGTCGTCATTAATGCCGAAAGAAGATGGGGAACAAGAAACAGGAAGGAAGCAATTCAGTTATGGCCTTTTGAAGGAACCGTCCCAGCATTCGCTTGGAGCGATTTCTGGAAAGTATGGAAAATCGAAATCCTGATGGCGGACCGGGATTTGAACCGGCGTCCACTGGACTGTGAAGCCAGAGCGAAGCGGCACACCCAGCGGGTTCGGTTCTATGATTCTCGCAACACGTAAAATATACGTTCATCTCCGTTTTTTGAGAAAATTATCAACAGAAACTTTTTTAATAATAACGTGTTAATAAACATATTTTGTCATTTAGTTGTATGTATTTTTAGTTAGCTAAAAGTTTTATTTTGAGGTTACTTTGTGATATATTAATACTATTTTCTGAACGTGCTCTAAATTGAAAGTACATTGCATTCCAATGTACTGTACCTAAACTATCTGATCATAAGTATCCGGACACCTTTCTGAAGCTGCACTTTAATGCGGTAAAGATGGTAGGTTCTTCATTCTACAGACACCAGTCGTTCCATCGGATTGCCACAGTGTATAGCGTGATTCGTCACTCCAAATCACTCGTTTCCAGTCAACCACTGCCCTGATTACACCACACCTAGCGCCGGCTGGACCGCTGATAGCACTTAGGAACTCACGAGTGATTCCTTCCACTGATTTCTTGCGATTTTTTACAACCCCTACCACAAAGCTCAATGGTCGCTGTCAGTCATTAGTTTAATTGTGGTTGTTACTCATGTAACATTCAATGACTTTTTCATGTTCGAAGTAACTGAGTTGTCCTGTTCAATCCATTCTGCTGTTACTGCTACTATACTTCTCGCCTCCGTTTATACTGACGGGTGCACTTCTCGTATCATCTAGCGTTCAACTCCGTATTACGTAGGGGTGTCCTGATATTTTTGAAGAGATAATGGATTATAAATTTGGTTTGAACCGGATGATTGCAACAGCGGTGCGAGAGCCGTGGAGCGGAATGTACTACCTAACCTGAAAATATGTCAATTATTGATCTTCGTCCAAAGTGACAGCCGTCTCCCCTACTGCATTCGTGATATCACTTAAGGACGTTTGAGTACGGAACTCTAATTGCGCTAATATCGACTCGCGTTTTCTCCTATTATTTTCAGTTGTTTTCACTACACAGTAATTTTCCTACATTCGAATTCATCAGAGAGACTCCTACAGCACCTAAGGCATATTTCCGTACAACACTATCACGTTAATTGCGTCCATAATATCAGAGTCTTGTGGTATTAGACTTACTTCATTGCCTTCTTTTTTTATTAACCTCTGTTTAAATGAAATTCAGAAAGGCCCTTTCACTCATCCTTCATGGCAAATACTGACCGTCAGTAGATAAATTAATGTGTAAACACGAATCATTGTCAGCAGTTTGCCGACTATCCTATCCAAAAAAATCTGAAATTTGTAGCTCTTATTTTTTAGTTTAAGCTTGTACATTCTATAGTCCGTGCAGTTAACAAAGGCGGCTCTAAGTCACTGTTCTCTATCGCCAATCCGCTGCCCTCACCCCTACATGCGAAGGGGAAAAATTGCACGCTGGTATACTTGCAACTGTGATACGTGGACGCAGCGGTCAGTTGGGAGATGTAGGAAAGGGAGTGGATGGTGAGATGAGTAGCGGGGCCAAGGGAACATGACCTTGAGCCGCCAGCTCATAGTGACCAGGGTATAGCTGTTAATAGATTAATTATGTATTTGCCAGATGACGCACTGTTACCTTTATTGGGTCTATTACTTATGCTATGGATGCTTGTGGCTGTTGTTTAATATATTTTAATGAGGCACCTGACCTTCGTGTCGTTGAGCGCTGTTGCTGGGTGTTTGAAGTAAACTCGTGACAGCTCACACCGTAAATCAGGAGATACAATCGGGCTGACTAGACACTGTGGCTTCGATTTATTTGTGTACATAACGTCGCTGCAGACTGTGATATCTTTTCGCGGCGTTAAATCACAAGCTTCATCGTGTAGATGGGTATCAGAAGCTTTGCTGTTTACCAGATTTTTTTTACTAGGAACCATGTATAAAATACTGTCTCTACAATGATGAATACGCGCAGAGAGTTCGTATTTTGTAACGTTCGTGGTACATCCAATGGAAGTGTGTAAAGTCGTAATTTAAAGTTGCGGTGGAATTTATTCTGGATGTTGGACATCACTACATGGAAGGCAGGATTAGTACCACCCACAAGAGTGGCTCTGTATGTTAAAGTGACGTCATACTGGACCCCGTGAGGTACAATGGCCCTGGCTTTCCTGATTACTCTTTTTAGGTAATTTTTCACTACGAGATAGGCGAATACTGGGACGGGAACAAAAGAAGTTACACATATCACTAACAGCAATTCAGATGGGGAAATTTAATTTCCCTCACTTTTAGCAAATGTGTAAGACGCGGCCATGGAAGCTACATGCACTATCCCTTATGTTATCACTCGACTGATGCCTCCTTACTTTTACATTAGACTGATAGCTGTTATAGTTACTGTTACTGCGGTTAGTTGCGGAGAAACTTGAGTTGCTTTATAATAATTGTACAAACACTGCGAAGGTATTAAGGCATTATACAAAATTAGTTTCTAATTAATTTCGGAAGCTATTGACAGTAATAGGAATATCTTTGCTACTTTTAACAATTTTTGTTTCTTTTCCTTATATATTTACGCCTTGTCGTAATGGAGATAATTAGAGGCGGGATAAGGACTGGAGACAAGGAACGGGAAAGAATTCTGGCATAGCCTTTTGAAGGAACCATCCTGGCTGATTTCGGTAAACCATGAAAAACCGAAATCTGGATGGCCGGACGGGATTCGAACCCACCATCTGTGAATATTTGCCTCCGTGAAAACTAAGGAGACAGAAATTGGAGTCGTATGTGAATCTGTGGATAGTGTCATTATGTAAGAAGGGTATTCAAATTGTATCAGTCCATTGGATAGGAAATACATGATTCCTCAATATAGGTCTGAGACACTAAACCTTTTCACACTACTGTCTCTGGTTACACTTCACCTAGATAGACCGTCATTGCTGAAAGTATTCCAGGAAAGATTTTTTTAGAAAGGGTGTACAGTTGTGCCATCAAGTTTAATTATGATTCAAGTGTCGTCTCTTTATTAGTTGAGACTACACAAACCAGAAAGAGATTAGGAAATCTGGACCAAGCGTGGTGGGTGAGCGATTAACGTTCTGGCATCGCATTCGGGAGAACGCCGGTCCGAATCCCCGTCGGGATATCCAGATTTGGGTTTACCATTGTTTCCCCAGATCACTCCAGGCAAATGCCGGGATGATTCTTTCAAAAGGTTATGACCGAATTCCTGCCCGTTCCTTTTACCCAGTCGACTGCCACCTCTAATGACCTCGACGTCGACAAGGCGTAAAGCTATAAGCAAAAGAAACAAATAGAAAGTCTGGAATACCAGAGGAGAATTATCTGCATTCAACACATACTCCAGATAATAAAATATTATCTGAAGCCCACTAAGATCATTTAGTAGTCAGGTATTGAAGTGAAGGAGCAAGAACGCACCCAGGATTACCGGTCCGAGCCCGGCCTGGGGTATGGGTATTTTGATAATGTTGTGGTCGTCTTATTTTGCTTACTGTGCAGAGCAGTAATAAGAGTGAGGACGTAATCAGTACGATAATTGAGAAAATCCCGTTCCAGTCAACCAGATTTGGATTTTCCGTGGTTACCCCAAATCACTCTAGGCGAATGCTGGGACGGTTCCATCAAAAAAGCTATTGCCGAATTCCTTCCCTTTCCTTGACACCACTCCTTTCCCGCCTCTAATGAACTCGACGTTGAAAGTCGACAGTCGACAAGGCGTAAAGCCATAAGCAAAAAAAGTTGAGAAAGTAGAAATATACTTTCTGTGCGCGGGTCTATGGCCGAAAATACCAGTTGACAATTTTAGATAAAAAAAATAATAAGATCTCATAATACATTATGCTATCTTCCCTACAAGTGGAGAACAAATTTCTTGTTTTATTTCCGTCTTCTACATAAATATGAGATCTGATATTGCATATTTCTGTATTAACCACAATACTCGCAGAAACAACATCGTACAATCTCTGAGGGTGTTCATGTGTTATTTCAGCCACAAATTTATTTATAACAACTTGAATCGTCACTAACCACGATGAAAGGAAACACTTCAATTTATCTCAAAATCTTGTGTGAAGTTATGTGCCTCATAATGACGGTTATTAGCACACAAAAAATTACTGCAGCCGGAAATGTTGGAGTGCCTTTAACGGAGCCAAGATCTTTTCCGTTTTATGTAAGGAAACAGCAGACTCTACGTGTTTAAGGTGTTCAAATTTAAATATTGGCAAAAGAACTCCTAACATCATCATTGAATAAATCAATATTCGTTTTGATGCATGATGCCTGATAAAAAAAAAATAAAAAAATTGAAGCACTTAGAAGGGGAGAAGGAAACGAAATGAAACTTCATGGGTTGAGAGGGTATGTGGTGTTATGCCAGTGATTACAAAATGTACTCATATTTAAACAGAACTTGGCAGTACGAGCCTACTTATCAGTATGACGTTGCAGGCCTGGATGTAGGTACTGATTCATTTGGGAATGGTATCATAAAGCCGTTGATCCTCTCATGAGGCAAGCTGTCCCACAACTGTTGTAACTGGTTCTTGATATCCTGGATACTGGCACTGGGACGGAGTGACGTCCGATTTGGTCCCACACATGTTTTATCGGGTATAGATCTGGAGATCTTGCTGGCCATGGGAATACCTCAATGTCACACAGACAGTTTATACAGACGCGTGCCGTGATTGTACGAGCATTGTCCGGTTAAAAAAATGGTACCACGATACTGTCACTTGAGAGGTAATACATGAGGACGTACCGCATTGCAGTCAGAGTTCCCTCAATCATTGCCAGACGCGACCTGAAGCCACTCCCGATGGATCCCCAAACCATTGGAAGACCGGGACCTCTGCCCAGGTCACCACCATACTCGCCGACGATGGTCATCCGAGGTATTGCAAAAACGCGATTCGTGGCTGAACACAGTGCGATGCCATTAATCAGCAGTTGAATGAATCGCTGGGTGCTTCACTTTTTTTATAGGCAGTGTGTTTTGGATGAAATTACCAATTCATTATTATTCCGGTGTCTCGACACTGATAATGATGTCGAACAGCTGTTGGAAACCGAAAAACTTACAAACTAAAACTCAGCTACATAGATTCAATTAATGCGGTACTAACAAATGGATTATTAGCAACATTATTATTATTCTCGTGTCAGAAATATCCACAACCAAACAGTTTATATATTAAATAACATTCTTCTTATTATGGATCGCTTAGTGAACGTTCTTCTGTAAAAAAAAAAAAAAAAAAAAAAAAAAAAAAAAAAAAAACTTGTATTCGCTTTGTGGTAGTTTTGAATCAAATTCGTATTCGGAGCTAACTGCGTTTTCACTCCTAAAATCCACTATCCGGTTCTACAATAGCCCGAGAGCAGGCAATGAGGAACTGCCCTCCAGTAAAGAGGGGTGGACCCTGCAGAGAGAAACCTCTTCAGCCTCCGAAAAGGAACCTCTGGGGCGAAAACCTCCACTCCAGTAAATACACCCTGCCGCACATTACGTCAGAAGGCAAATCTCAGGCAATAGTCTGTCTATTCCGGTTCTGATTTGCAGCCCTAACCAACCCCGTTAAACGGGAGATCTGATTGACAGGAAGTGTTGCCGTTCTGCTGAGTTCCAACACGTCCCTGAACTTCATTCGGTTGGCCGAAGTACGGTACAGAGTGTACTCCGGTGGTAGGGAGCACAACTATCCTATCGACCTTCATGTTATCCACATCCATGTAGATGGCTGCCACAGGATGCTGCCTGCACTTTCCCCTGAGATAAGCTTGAAGCACCCAGCTACTATGGTATCGTGTGCTACCGACAGCAGGGACCCAGCACTGGTATACCTTCGCGGCACTTATCGGTACTAAATCCACCGAAGACGCGCGGGTTATCTGGTCTACCCTCGTCTGAACTGCAATAACCGCGAGGATCCGCGGAAAACTAAACGAAGTAGCCCGAGCACCCGGTATCGGTAACGCCGTATCCGGAGTTCGTTGAATGGACGGAACATTAAGAGGATCAAATTGGATACTGAAGCGTATTGATCTACTCAGTCACACTTAGTGGTGTCACCATTCATGTAGCCCCAAATCAACTCCTTGTCTCAGCCCATTGAGAGACTTCCTCAACCAGCTCTTGTAGCAAGAACGTAAGTGTTCAGCTATTGTAATTCTACCAAGTATGAAATCTTGTCTTTCTTTTACCTGGAATTATTAATACCTTAGATGTCCGTAAGCAAATGTTCTTCTACTTAAGCGCATAAAAAACTTAAAATGAACGTAAAATTAATTAAAAACTACAAATTTTACCAGCAATGCGTTTTTCTTTGTCAACACTTGTACATCTGTGTAACTTGTCCTCGAATAAGTTACAGAATCAAACTATTTTTTCATTCAGATTCTACAACTAATGGTTCATGACGGTTGGGCCGTTCGTTTTAAAGTTAACTGAGGTTGTATCAACAATACTCATTATGCCCACGGAACAGCAGTAATTACTCATAATATAAAACATCTTCACATCTTCTCAACATTGTATGGGAACATTTTAAAATAATGGGACTTAATATCAGCAAAAGAAAACGTAATTTATGGTTATCACCCATGAATCAGACGCCCTTATCATTGGCAATCATACAACAACAGAGGGACTGAACCAATTTCGATACCTTGGAAGATTGCTTTATAAGATCTAGTTTTCAAATGCGGAATTTAAAATAAACCTCAAAACACCCTAAAGAGGGTGGTGGTGTAACGGCTTGCGTTCTGGCCTCGCATTCGGGACGACGGCGGTTCGAATCCCCGTCCGGGCATCCAGATTTGGGTTTTCCATGGTTTCCCAAATCACCCCAGGTAAATGCCGGGATGTTTCCTTCAAAAGGCCAAGGCCGAATTCCTTCCCATTCCTTGCCCCCCATCCTTTCCCGTCTCTAAAAGACCTCGCTGTTAGAGAGACGTTAAGCAGATAAAAAAAAACTTTTCAAATGCCAGTTAACAAGTGCCCTTCGCAGACACTGGACAAAGTAAGCATTTACGTACCCGAAACGTCTGCTGTGTACCAGCGACAGTGACTATACCCAAAACACATTGAACAAAATATACCTTTAATGTTCGGAGGGACGAGGAGCAACGCAAAATAAAATATGTCAGTCGAATGAACTGCAATCTGTAGACAATCTACAACAGACCTACACGGAATACAAAATAAAGTCGCAGACATCCATTAATGGTAATGCATTCGAAGAAGGTATAGGCGATAAGCGGTAATGCTCGGGAGGACGCGGGTTCGAATCCCCACATTGCCATTCAGATTTCTGTTTTCCATGTGTACCCGAAGTCGCTCCAGGCATATGCTCATTATGCTGGGATGGTTTCTTCAATAGGTCGGTGTCGGATTCCTATCCGTTCCTAGACATCAATTATCTGCTACCTCTAATGGCGTCGACGAAGCGTAAAGCACTAAAAAGCCTTGCCCAGATTCACTCAATGGCACGCACAGCATAAACAGACGTTACCTTGTTCGAATTAGGTTATTGGCACAACTTAGAAACTATGAATGTATCATGGTAATCACAACATGATTTATTAAACAACTAGGAGCTTAATATAGAATCATACTCTTAGTTACCAGCCAGTATGACTAAGTGCGCTGTTAACGCTCTGGCCTCGCATCCGGGAGGACGCCGGTTCGAATACCCGTCCGGGAATCCAGATTTGGGTTTTCCATGGTTTCCTCAAATCACTCCAGGCGAATTCCGGAATGCTTCCTTCATAAGGCCATTGCCGATTTCCTTCCCGTTCCTTGTCCTCAGTCCCATTCCGCCTCTAATGACCTCGACGTCGATGAGGCGAAAAGTCATAAGTAAAAACAAGCCCACGCGTACCAGTCGTACGGATTGCGGTTTTTAGGCGATGTCCTGCAGTCATCTAGACAGTCTATATTCTCAACCTCATAAACTACACATTTCACAAACAAAAAACACACTTATCACACAGAACATACAAAGTTAAACCTTTCGCAGACTGATGGATACTAAGACTTTCCTCCCGCAGGTTAGGCGCACTCAGCTCCTCCCCCTCTTTCACGATTCACAATGGCCTGTGGTTCTTGGTGGCTGAATCTGAAGGAAAAAATATGCTTTCTTGCATGTTCAGGAAATCAGCGTTTTCTTGTTCTCGTTTGCTGCATTACTTTATAATAATTTCATATTTTAAGTTGTGTCTCCTTCTAACCTTTATGGTCAGTATTCCATCACTTTCGCCGTGAAAGAATGGATTCATATGTTAATAAATTTGTTTCTGGAGCTATCTTATTGGTTAATTTACCATTTCATTCACGTTTTGGTCCCAGCTTTAGGTAATCTGCAGTGGAACGCTTCCTGGAGAGAATCAACCCGAAGATTACCCCAGGCTGTTGCAGAAACGTTGAGAAAATTGTAAATCAAGTCGGCATCACAGAATCGATGTTATTGATACTAAGACGGCCGATGGAATCATGAAATTATCTAAAAGATCTTTTACATAGAACCTCCAGGGAAGGGTGGTGGTTGTAAATTCGTATTTGATACGTTCACCTCTTAAGTAGGATCATTATATTTATGAATATAGGACAAAGTCTTTCGGTGCCTGAAAGCACTAGTGATAGCAGTTTCTTGTGGCCCATTAATGCTGCCGGTTGCTGCGTACCGTCGACGGCTAAGGTCATTAGAGGCGGGATGGGACAGGGGACAAGGAACGGGAAGGAATTCAACCATGGCCTTTTTGAAGGAAGCATCCCGGAATTCGCCTGGAGTGATTTGGGGAAACCATGGAAAACCCAAATCTGGATGCCCGGACGGGGATTCGAACCCGCGTCGCCCCGAATACGAGGCCAGAACGTTAATCGTTCACCCACCACGCTCGGTAAAATCTCAGCCCAGACCAGGATTCGATCCTAAGTCATTCACCTTAAGCTATGATTCAAGAGATAGCTCGAAACACTATTGAAAAGTCTCTTTCGGAAACCAAAACTAGTGGCTGAGATTTAACGTTCGGATCTGGCATTCGGAAGGATGTGGTTTCAATACCCGGTCTGGCCATCCTGATTTCGGTTTCCCTATAAAGGAAACCACTCGGTATGGTTCCTTCAAAAGGTCACGGTCTAATTCCTTCCCGTTCCTTGTCCGTAATTCTCTCCAACCTCTAACGACATCTACAACGCATAAAATCATAAGCACAAATAAGGCTCGTGGAAATATCGTCAACGTTGTCGTAATAGCATTCTGTTCTTTCTTTCGGAACCTCTATTTTCATGTTCGCAGAAGGGGCATAAGTCATTATTTTTCATCCTTCGGTCTTTAGTGCTCTTCGACGCCATTAGGAATTGGAAAGAATTCGGCCATGGCCTCTTTAAAGGAACCATTATGACATTCATTCGCCTGGAGTGATTTTCGAAAACCATGGAATACCGAAATCTTGGATGGCTGGACGGAGATTTGAACCCGCGTCCTACAAGCGTTACCATTCACCCTCCTCGCTCGGTTGTCAGTGTACTGATAGTGTGGATACTTATGCACGAGCTTAACGCCTTTGTTTTGCGATGAAATAGCGTTGAAGTTGGTACATTTCGTCATATAGGTGACACTGAAACCAAGTTACACACGTCTACCATCTGCTGAGCAAGATAGTGAGATGGACATAAACACGCGCATGGATGTTTCCTGCAGAGTTGCCACTCTATTATTACCACTTTCCGAGAAATAAAAACAAAACAAAAATAAAGCCAGATTCTTTTTTTTGTCAGACCATACAGTTGGAGAACTCCAGTAATAACCTGTCATTCGAAACATCAGTAAGACAGATGAAACGGGTCTCTGGACAAGCTGAGCACAGCATCGAGAATGTACAAATTTATCCTCGGAATATAATTATGAAGCTGAAAACTGGTCGTTTTGATGGGAATGAGCTTGTTTTTGCGTCTTCCGGCTGCCTTTCACTGCTAGATCCTTCGTGTGATGAGAAGTTCAGTGCGGCTTTCTCCACGGTTGACTGCTGTAGCTGATAGCCAGCAGGAATAAATTTGACTACGTAACTGGCTCCAGGCAGCGGGCCCAAGCAAACTGCTCGACCGAGTAATAACTTAAACGTCATCTTCATTCACAGCTGCTAATGTTTACCAACAACTTATTACTCTTTGGTGATTATCAATATTTGTTTCTACTTATATCTTATTCAATTCTACGGAGTAAAGGATATCCTATCACTGTGTACATAAGTCTATAAGCGCCATTTCCTAGAGATTTCTGTGTTGAGGTGTCCTGAAAAAAACTGCCGAACCTATTTGGATGGATTTTTCACAGACTGAAAGTTTAAAATCTGCTTTAAAACTTGCAGTATGTCTTACGACTCTACGAGACCAGTGGACGGAATTATAAATGATAATCTGTTAGTAATCTGAACTGATAGGCGTCAAAGATTACTATATCAAGGATAAACACTCCTTTCTCATCCTAAACAGATATCCACCAAACATTATACTACATCAGAGATAAACGCTCTACTCTTTGCATTTTGTTAATACTGTTGTTGACTACGTAGCCTTGGTTATTTATTTACTTAGTTTTCTGATATACAGTTCATTAAAATACGTGGAAAACATAATCCAAACCTCTAGATCGTGGAAAAATCCTAAATGATATTTAGGTTTATATTGCTAATCGAAGTCATTAGAGGGGGAAAATGATTGAGGGAGAAGGAACGGTAAGGAATTTTGCCATTACCTTTTGAAGGAACTATCTCTACATTCACCTGGAATGATTTAGGAATATCACAGAAATCGAAATTTGGATGGTTTTCCATGATTTCCCGAAATCACTCCAGGTGAATGCCGGGATGGTTACTTAAAAATGCCATGGCCGAATTCCTTCTCGTTCCTTGTCCCCAATTCTCTCCCGCTTCTAATGACCTCGACGACGGCGAG
Organism: Vandiemenella viatica; assembly: GCA_031002005.1. Classification (NCBI taxonomy): domain Eukaryota; kingdom Metazoa; phylum Arthropoda; class Insecta; order Orthoptera; family Morabidae; genus Vandiemenella; species Vandiemenella viatica. Next base: position 286,446,072 of record CM061921.1, read on the forward strand.
GTGTGAAGCCATAAGCAAATAAAAGGCCGTGTATACTGGTACTGAAGGAATAGTGGGAAAAGATTCTATGGACAGATGAACTTTCCGTAAGTTATTCAACAAAGTACCAAATATTATCGAGTTGAGCATGAAATGATGGAACACAAAGGTCCTGTAAAACTAATTTTTTTAAAATATGGGTTGGTATCTGCCTTTATCATTTATGATGCTAGCTTCTTATTTGAAGAAAGTAACGAGTTCTCAGAAGAAATAATATCGACAGAGTTACTTAAGGTTCTCCTTTAATGGCATACTCCACCTGTGACAGTTCTAGTGGCTCAGTGATTAAGGCATCGGACTGGAGATGGAAAGGTTCCCAGTTCGAAGTCGTGTCTCGGTGGGGATTTTCACTTTCCCCTCTGGCAGAGCTTGGTGTGTAATGTGAAGTACGTCAAAAACGCTTCAGATGTTCTGACTCCACGTTAAACTGTAGGACCACTATACCCGGTCGGATTACCGGGTTAGGTAGAGGCCGCTACGGAAGGAGCGAATTGCGCGGGCTCTGTCAATGGGTCATTATGACCACAGGAGCATTTACCTTACAAGCATTTTATTGTTTTGAGGTACTTTAAACATTACAGAGAATATGCGGCGCATAGACGAATACTGCATCAAACTAAAACTACTAACGCCTTAGGCTGAACACGAACTGTGACCACTTGACTATGAACACGCGGCTTCAGAGTACTGCACTAGCAGACACGTTTACCTTGTGCCAGAATTCGCTAAAGACAAAATCGTACTGAGATCGATTAGTGTGTTCATGGTGGAAGGTGAGGGTCCAGTCATCTAACAGTGATCCAGACACCTCACCGCAGTAGTTCACGGGATAGACTAACGACCCGTTTAGGCTTACTCAACAACAGAGCGTAATTGATAATTTTTATAAATAAAATTCCATCCACAAATAACTGTTAAGGTCAAAGTATTTGTTTCTCTTATACTCCCCACATGCGTTTCGTTCTTATGGTGTGAGTCATTACCAGTAGAGAAATGGTGATAATCTTTATATGGCCATATCTTCACTGATGATATCCCACGCCGAAACGCGTATGGGGATTTTAGGGAAAAAAAATACATTCACCTTAACAGTTGTTTGTGGACGATATTCTATTTATGAAATTTATTGCCTAGCAACAGCGGAAATATGGCCTAAAGTCATATTAATGGAGCGCGAGGGATTCATCACTCAGTAATTCCCGCATTTGCACTCTCCAATTCATAGAAAACTATAGATGGCATGGAGTACTTTGCACCAAGTTGTTCGCATGTTATTCAATAAATCCATGCGGAATCTATGTCATCTGTCTACCAGAGGGTCCTAGCCCAGTTGACGTATCAGTTCTGCAACACTTCAGTAAGAACTGTGGTGAGCGGTCACAAATCTCGCGGCTCCCTTGCGATGCGGACCCTACACAACACTACAATACTCCAGATGAGGATGCACAATAGTTCATACACAGTTTCCTTACAGATATGTTCAGGTCTTCAAAATTCGACGAATGAAGCGCAGTCAAGAATTAGCTTCTAAAAGGACCAACGTTAAGTGCCTATCTTATTTCATGTTACACCTACATAGATACTTAAGGATTCAAATTTCCCAAGAATTGAACTGCTTACGTTGTACTCCTATTCATTACGCGCTTCATCTTGCAATAATTACAGTTTAATTTAGGGTGCTATTTATCGCACCTTGATGAAATAACTTCGAGATCACGTTGAAGCTCTAAATAACCATCAGAACATTTTACTTCACTATAGCATCTGCATCATTAGAAAACAATCTTAAATAGCTATTAACATTGTCTCCAATATTGTTTATTAAATCAGGAATAGAAGTAATCCAATTACGTTTCCCTGTGGGATGTTTGGTTCAGCTTGTAAAGGAACAGACGTTTCATCCCCTACGACGACATATTGAGACCGCCCAGGTATAAAGTCTCATATCGATTCACAAATATTTTGCGATATTCCGATCGCTCAAATCTTCGCTCAGAGGCGGTTGTGTTGAACAGTGAGTACACGACTCGACACTGTCAGAGGCAGCCCAGCGAATTCCTTACCTGTGGGACCTACAATTTACCGCGGAATTCGAACCACAGTGTTAATAGCTCACAGGTAAAGGTGGCCTGCCCTAGTGATGGAAGCGTACCATATTCACGTGTTGCTGTTTTTGTAGTTCACTGTGCGTAGTGAACGGATAAAAGATGAGAAAAGATAAAACCTGCGCCTCGCACATTCTGGCCTGCTCTTTCGAAGACTTTCACGTCCCCATTCGACGGACGAGTTACCATAACAAAATCATATGCCCTCACCCTATATGGATGGCGGAAAGGTGTGGATTCAACTCAGGACTTTGGTGCATAATTTTGTTAATAGAAATCACGCGCCACTACGTCTCCTATCCTTCAGGTTAAGATCCAAAGGCGAGATTTCATCCACCACCAAGACTCGAACCAGCTAATCCCGTGTCAGCGTCGGTCACGACCTAAGCCAAACAACAAACTACCGCAAATAGAAATTACCAATTATACTGCTACTTATCGGTTACTTAGGATATTCAAACATTTCAGCGAATGAAGACCAATTTCTTTTAATGAAATTTACTCTATTCTGACAGTACATTAAATCAAACTGAATTACGAACAACAAACCGCATAAATCTTTGTCGTGCACATCCATACAATGTAGTCATCACGGGTGTACCGCCGGATAGTGTTGTGGAAACACAATATTTCGACGGCTAGCTCCGCCGTCTTCTTCAGGTGTAGAGACATCTGCACTGGTCGGCTGGCAGCCAGCCGCCAGTTGGTTGCGGGCCTGGCTCATAGTAAGCCTTCGCCGAGGCCACGCAGCCGCCGGACGCGGACATGTATATAAGGAAGAGCGGCACCCGAACCATCTCAGTATCTGTGGGTCAGCCGACCACTGCAGATGTCTCTACACCTGAAGAAGACGGCAGAGCTAGCCGTCGAAATATTGTGTTTTCACAACACTATCCGGCGGTATACCCATGAAGACTACATTGCAGTCATACGCCGGGAAAGTCTTCGTTCTTACACATCAATACAGTTACCGAAAGTTATTTAATAATTTCAGTCAGGTATTAGGAAACTAAATTTTTGTTTTGATTGCACAGTGACTTTAAATACATGTGTAACAACACCACCATCCTTCTATGAACGCTTTGTCCTTTCCCGGGAGTAGGTGGTTACCATGGGGGAGGGGTGAGAGAGTTACCCCTTCCTCCGTGAGAACATCTGGGAAGATGGACTGGGGTGGTTTCCTGTTGCCCCCCCCCCTGTAGTAGTGTGTGTGTTCAGTGCAGTGTTGTAGATGAGAAATAAAGAAGGGAGAAGGTGGAACTAACTGCCTGCCCATTCAGGCCTAAAAGAAACCAGAGGGGCCGCCAGGCTTAAGGTCCCCATGGGAAGGACGTTTCACCATCAACAGTATCGTATGCACTTCCTCCATACGCACTACGGAGAGAGGTTCGGGAATTAACTTAAGAGCACAGTCTGGAGATTAAGAGTTGTGCACCACCAAATCACTTACCTTGCAGGACAAGTCCTGATGAAAATTCCTTCCACCACCAAGACTGGAACCAGCTAACCCCGTGTAAAGCGCCAGACACCATCACGGTGCCGCAACCAACTGAAATAAAGGGGCGAGCTACCCAGAAACCAAAAAAGTAAATTCCTATGGTCCCAATGATCTGGTGACAGGGTTTTTTTTGGCTGCGCAATCCGCCCCTATTGTAGCAGTCTAGCATAACTCGGTAGTTCTACCGAGTACAGGGGACCTACAGTTTGACGTGGAATTCGAAGCATAGAAACGTAACATCACACAGCACATTATGCCAGAGATAATAGTCGGGCTAAGGACCTATGTAAATCCCCGACGAGACAGGGATTCGAACCGGAGACCCTCAGATCTCCAGTCAGACGCCTCAATCACTGAGCCACCAAACCGCCCACCTTAGACCTTGAGAGATATTATTAGTGTGACCACACCCGAAAGGATCCTCCGATTTGTTTCCGGTCTGATAGCCAAGGCAATTCTAGTATAGGTAAAAATTTCCGATTAAAAATAATCATTCCGTAAATACGAACTGGACACTCGTTAGTACTAGACAGTGCAGGTTTCAGGTACAGATCGGTACTTAATACAAATCCTCTTTAATTGGGTTAACACGTTACATTTCAGAAGAATTTTTGTGATTTAAAAAAATGCAGTGCTTTTTTCAATTTACGAAGAGATTAGACAGACTATTTATAGTCGTATCTGTTTCGTTTATCTTGCACTGTTTAGCATTTTTTGATTTGGAATTTAAGTAAAGTAACGTATAAATCTACTTGGTGATTTGACCGGAATGTGACCCACGATGCTACAGTTTATTTAAAAGCATTGCTCTTGTCCCATACTGCAGAGTGTGAGTAATCCCGTTTCGAATCTCGGCCATCCTGATTATTTGGAAGGAATTCGGCCATGGCATTTTGAAGGAATCACCCCGGCATTCACCTGGAGGGATTTCGGGAAACCATGGACAAACTTTGTACATCTATTTGGATGGTTGGACGGGGATTTGAACCTGCGTCCTCCCGCATAGCAGTACAGAGCGTTACCTCTCAGGTCTGTGTACAACAAAACATAACTCTTTCAAAACATAGTGGTGTGAACTGTCTTGTCTGTTGCCATAATTAGGTCTTAACAAGTATGATGGTGAGATATGATTTCTGCGCAACTGCATGTATCTCCATCACTATGTCCTAATTCCAGGATGTCTGCACCTATGATCGTGGAATTTTCCAGCCGCCAAATGTTGTATTTTAATTCGTGACTGTTTGGAGTCTTTACCCGCCAGTATGACTCAGTGCGCTGGATCGGATTTTGGGCACGAGCCCAGGAGCCCGCGTACTGGCCTTCCTAACGGCGGTTTTCAGACGGTTTTTAGGCGGTTTTCCGCAGCCATCAAGACCATCCTAGCCTGGTCTTCAATCTCCTCCTCAGAAACTACACATTTCACAAACAAAAAATACACTTATCACAAATAGAACGTAGTTACATATTTCGCAGACAGATGGCAACACTTTACCATACTTTCCCCAGTACGTCCTGGCAGTATGTATAAAATTCTTGGCTTCAGCAAGGGCATACGGCAGTAAAACCAAAGCTCCATACCAACGCTAACTCATTAAAGGCAGCCGACCCCTAATATTGGAAAAATGTGGTGAAGGAGAAGAATATTTGGTAATCTTTCCATTCATAACGATATGCCGCGAATGTGATTTTCTTTCGTTCTTATCCTCCAGTATTTCCTTATTTAATATTTTGTTGTACTATACGAGGAAAAGAATAGACTTTATGGGCGTTGGTCTTAAACAACTATATACAATTCCAGTAGATTCATTCACCGCAACGTTTACATGTTTTGCGTAAGCAGAAAATTTCCGCACCGATGCATCATACTCTCCTGCAAAGCTGTTGAACCAGGCAGTCTTGGGTGAGACTGGCGCATGGATTCGAGCCCCAGTACAGTCGTCCTCATCCGAAATGAGTACAGATGAAAGCCGGGATGGTTCCTCCTAAAGACCATGGCGGAATTCCTTCCCGCTCACCCCTGTCCATTCTCGTCTCTAATGACCTCGACGTCGAAAGGCTGTAAATGCCTAAGGAACGACGAAAGAACATGTCTGGAGTTTCTTCCCATGTAGATGCTGTCAGCTTGTATGTGATCCTTCCAGTTCTTTTTTGTGACATAGGGTGATGTCCAGTTTAATTCCAGGATACAGTTAAGGTAATAATGTTGATAGGGCAGAAGGCTTGCTTGCAAGCTCCTTATATTTCCATTTTTCTAGGTAAGTAGGGCATGGATAATATGGACTGTGCGATAAATTGAGTAAGACCTTTTTTTTTTAATATATGTAGTAACCGTAGAGCGGTTTAGTGGCTCAAAGGTTATGCCGGCTGACTGGAGATCAAAAAATCACCGGTTCGAATCCCTGTTTAGTGGCGATTTTGAAATGTTCTTAATCTGACCTTCATCTCCGGCACAGCTTGCTGTGTAATGTGAAGTACGCCAGAACGCTTCCGTGATTCGGATTCCACGTTAAACTTTAGGTCCCCTGTATCTAGTAGGATAACCGGGTTAGGTTAAGGTAGCCACTACAGAGGCGCATGCGCAGCAAATAGAAAAGCAGTCAAACGGGCGGCCGAACTACGCTTCGGAGTCTCCCGGCCACCAATGCCATACGCCTTTTGTTTCTTTCTATTATAACAGCAAAAATAGAAGATCTTAATTTTTATCGACAGTTGAATCATTTGAACAGTTATTTATGGAAATGCTAACTGCGTTTGTATAATCGTTTGTTAAATGACAACGTTTATATTAGTAACGGATGCTGATGGCAACGACCAAGTTAGGTTATGATCAGCAATACTTCCACGTACTACACCTTTCCTTCCTTCATATTTGAAGCGAGGTTTTCTGTCAGCTATCATTTTATGTTCACTTAAGTAGATTTTTTTCCCACTTAGTGTTCCTGAGTATCATTAACAAAATCAGTATATTCCAGGGAAAAATCATAACTTCGCTTCACTCAATCAGTGGCTGTCATGATGTTATTTGAATGCCATCTGTTGGGTTTAAAGATAACTACACAATATTTATAGACAACAACCAAAAGATGGCACCCAAATACAATGTGAGTGGCGATTGTTTTTGGTGTGTGTCCGTGTGTGATCCGCAGCGAGTGTACCGGCCCCTGCTTGTCACGCCACGCTGCTCTCCGGCCTCGGAGGAAGCAATTTATACACGAGAAAAAAGAACGCTCTTAAAATAGTCCCGCGTTGACAAAATTACATCGAAAACAGCCGCTAACTACGGGCCAGAGTTATAGACGTTACATGATGGCGTTCTTCCACATCGTTGGCCGTAACTGCCGAATTTATCTGTAACGCAATGGAGCTTCGCTGCCTTCAGCAAGGAAGACGACCAATGGACCGTTCACCGCTGCGAATTTATCGCGTTCTAAGACAGCGTGATTTGTTCCCGCTATCCTACCAGCATACATCTATTCGCTTCGGTCCAAATGAACGTCATGCCATAGTTTAAGCACGATAGAAATTTCAGGTCAGCGTACTTTAAAAAAAAAAAAAACAAAAAAACAAAAAAAAAACACTAAAAAAATTATTTCCGTAAAGTGCACGTGTACTTTACCTCATCATCATCATCGTGTGATGTTGTTTGACATATCATCTTCCATTTTGGGATTATCGAAGATCGCGATATCACTGGAACAACCTTATTACGTCATAATACTGCAGTAGTCAAGCGCAAGACGTATTATTTTCAAACAGTAATACACCTTGGACTAGCATGATACCGTATCAATAGTAACATAACATCGCTAGAACTACTTCGGGAAGTAGTTTTAGCGATGTTATGCCGGTCCAGGGTGCATTGAAACCTAATTACTGTTCGAAAATAATCCACCTTGTGATTGATTGCCCCAGTATTATAACGTCATTACTTCACGTAGTGGAAGGTTTTTCTAGCGATCTCTAGTAGATACCATTTGAGAGTCTCTCATACTTTTTGCTTCTAGTCCATTCCCTCGACCTCTGTGTGCCTGCGCCTGGTTCTACTGTACATCTGCATATATACTATGCAATTCACGAAATTGTGGGAAGAAAGATTTCATATAAGCATCAGTGCAGCACCGAGCGCCGTGCGTGAGCGGTTTTTGTTCTGGCCTCGCATTCGGGATGACGGCGGTTCGAATCCCCGCCCCGGCATCAAGATTTGGGTTTTCCATTGTTTCCCAAAATCATTCCAGGCGAATGCCGAGATGTTTCCTTCAAAATGCCATGGCCAAATTCCTTCCCGTTCCTTGTCCCCAGTCCCATCCCGCCTCTAATTACCTAGACATCGACAAGGCGTAAAGCCTTAAGTAAAAAGAAATATTAGTGCAGCATCTTATTTCTCTAATCTTATCTCTCCTGTCATTACTGCTTGCGAATGTAAAAACCAATAAGGCTCCCGGACCAGACGGTATTCCTACAAGATTCTACTCAAGGTACGCAAAGGAAATTGCACCGTATTTGATGAAATTATATACCGTCCCCTTGGATCAAGGAAAAATACCAGCCGAATGGGAGACCGCTATCGTAAGTCCAGTGTTTAAAAATGGGAATGTTAATGATCCTCAAAATTATAGGCCGATCTCGTTAACTTCAATATTTTCAGGATTTTAGAACATATCATCTATTCAAATGTCATGCTGTTCTTGGATGAAGGTGATCTTTTAAAACCCAAATCATGGATTCAGAAAAGGCCGAAGCTGCAAAACACAACTTGCACTTCTAATTCACGACTTGTGCCCAATTATAGAAGAGCAATCCCAGGTTGATTTAGTTCTATTAGATTTTAAAAAAGCTTTCGACATTGTGCCTCACACTATGTTGCTTAGGAAACTTCGTGGTTACGTCATATCTAGACAAATATGCGACTGGGTTGCAGACTTTCTGAATGGCAGAACACAGTGTGTAGTTCTCGACGGTGAGCGTTCATCACGTACCGAAGTGAGGTCCGGGGTACCCCAGGGAAGCGTGATAGGGCCTCTGTTGTTTCTCATATACATTAATGATTTATGCGACATATTAGGGGGGATGAAAAGATTATTTGCCGATGATGCTATTATTTATCGTGAAATCAAAACCAGGAACGACTGCGCTTTGTTACAAGACGATATTATGAAAAGAATTGCGTGGTGTAAAGATTGGCAGTTGGAGTTAAACGCTAAAAAGTGCCAAGTCATGCGTGTAAGTAAAAAGGTGACACCAGTTAACTATGAATATAAAATTAATGATACTGTCCTTAGAACGGTAGATTCCGCTAAATACCTAGGGGTAACATTCGTAATAATTTGTCGTGGAATGAGCATATCGAGAATGTAACTGGGAAAGCAAATCGTATGCTCAGATTTCTAGGTCGTAATTGAAATTAATGCACTCCGGAAGTTAAATCGATTGTATACAAGTCACTAGTACGTCCTCACTTAGAATATTGTTGTTCTGTATGGGGTCCCCATCAAAAGGGTTTACTGGAGGCGTTAGAGAAAGTCCAAAGAAGAGCCGCCCGATTCGTGACAGATATATATAGTTTGAGGGAAAGCGTAAGTGCGATATTGAAGGAGCTAGGTTGGGATGACCTGGAACACCGAAGGCGTTGCTCTCGACGGAAGCTAATCGAAAAATTCTCGACTGACATATTTCAGAATGACAGCAAACAAATATTACTACCAGCAACATTCGTATCTCGGAATGACCGCGGAAATAAGATAAGAGAAACCAGGGCCAGAGCCGATTCATTTCTGTACTCATTTTTCCCACGAGCGATTAGGGAATGGAATAGAAAGGATTTACCGGGCGAGTAAACTTAAAATCCCACAGGAGAAGCTTTCGCTAAAGCTCTCCGGCCATCCTGATCTGGGTTTTCCATGGTTTCCCCAGATCACTCCATGCGAATGCTGGGATGGTTCCTCACAATAGCCCATGGGCACCTCCTGCCATATCCTGTATATCCCTTCCAAACCATTACCCTTTTGGATAGGTGCAATACACCCTCCGCTACACACTTTTAGTGAATCGCGGAGTAATAATAATAATAATAATGATAATAATTACCACCAATTTAGGTTGCTTGATGAAGTATTTCATCACACTCCTTAATAAAAGCTGGTGTACGCATGTTTACCAACAATTTCAAACGAAACCCACCGCGTCTGTCTTCAAGCCCATTCTACGAATCAATTCTGTGACGTTTTCGTAAGGACTGCAGCACGCAGTCACTAGTCGAGCGGCTCTTCTCTGTACTTTCTCTATACTGTCAATCAATCCCCTAAAAAACGAATCCCAAACGGCGCAACAGTAGTCCAAATGTGGACGCACGAGAGTTTTGTACACTATCTCTTTTGTTTGTGCATTACAGTTTTTCAAGATTCGATCTATGAATTGCAGCCTAAAATTAGTTGTACTTACTACAGAAATTATATGCAGGTTCCATTTCATGTTGGTTTGTACTGTAATGACAAAATATTTTAGGGAATCGACCATATCAGTAATTGAACTGTTTACTTTGTACTTCTGAACAATGGGATTTTTGTTAGTTAAGCACATCGCTTTGCACTTTTTCAATTTAGTGTAAGTTGCAATTCGTCGCACCAAGCAGAAATAACGTACAGATCGCGCTGAATTTCTAATCAATCGACGATTTCCTTACTTTTACTTCTCTCTAGATGAGCACATCATCAGCGAACGAGGCTCATCCATCTTGTCTGATAAGTCTCCTTCTCTTCCCTTTGTTAACTTCCGCATTCCACAATTCTCATAATATGCCCCACTAACTACAACATTTTCTTCTTTAGCGTTACTTCTAATGCATCAACCTTTAACCTCTCCCTACTGGTTTCATTTCTGATGCTATCCTTCCTTCTGACGCCTCCATGCTTCTGAAGGACCTCATCTCTCTCTTTGCCCATGTTTCGGAGGTACATGTAAATACTGATCGGAGGTACATGTTCTACTGCAAGATTTTCACTTCCTACCCTATAGTTCTCCTCTAGATTATGCATTTATTCAGATTATAGAATTGTCCGATCTTGTTGTCATTCCTTTTCATCATCCATCTTTCCACTGTATGTTCACATTAGGGAAGATGCCGGTTCGAATCCCCGTCCGGGCATCCAGATTTAGATTTTCCATGGTTTCCTCAAATCACTCCAGGCGAATGACGGGATAAAAGGCCATGGCCGACTGTATGACGTTATCTTTGACGTTTGTATGATCGTTTGTTCCAACTAGCACCACGTTAAGCCTTCCTTTGGCTTCAATTTGCTTTGAATTTGTACACACCCCTACGGTTTTTTTTTCTTAATCTCTAAAGGGAACCTGCAATCGTACATGGAACCCGAACCATGGAAGCGTTTTCGCGTGGTTCACATATACAATATATTCCTAAGTAATTTTAATATGTACTATTAATTTATTGGATATTTAAACGGATGTGAGAGGGTATATAGGAAATTTATAAAATATATATGAGATATTTCGATATTTTCTGAGCGTATGCCGTTGAAAGGATAACGTCTTAGATTCTTTCTACTTCAGGCTTTGTAGCTTGTCGATGTCGAGATCGTTAGAGGCAGGCGATGTTTGGCAGGATGAGGCATGGCATTTCGATGGAACCATTCCTGCATTCGTCATGGAAGACGGGTATTCGAGGCCACGTACTCCCGAATGCTAGTTCCCTGCGTTACCACCCCCTCCCCTTTTCAAAAAAAAAATCACTTGGTCTCTTCTTACTACGGAAATGGAGGGGAATCATGATTATAATCCTCTCCAAAAAATACTATGGCATTCGTCTGGTGTCATATCTGAAGTCGTTTAAGAGCAAACTCTGGATGAATTAAGTGGTATTGGAACGGAGGTCTACGTGTTTGAATGAAAGTCCGTTGCATTCTCTCGTAGTGTAACCTACGTTCCCCTTACATATAGCCAAAAACCTGTGTGGATACCGAATACGTTTTGCCATTTTTGCTATTATCAGACTTGACACTCTTCATGAGCCGCTTGTGAGAGAGTGAAACGTGAAGGCATGTGATCTGTGACCTACATCCGAGAGCAAGCCCGACTTGTCTTCCTTCCCAATTGTTTCTCGGCAGCAGCTTTCCCTTTCCAAAGCGGCACATTAGGAGCTGTAAATGGCACGCCTCAGGCAAACTGCATCAGATAAGACACAGCGCGGCTTGCTTCATCGCTACACTCGCAACACTTTAACATCTTTTCAGGTTTGCTCGTATTCGTCTGGTTGGAGAACGGCTCAGAATACGTTACGCTACCAACTTTCATCACATCATCTCCGGGTATCTAACAAGCATAACTGAGTACATTAATGTAAAATAAACCGACTAAAAAAGCATGGGTTTGGAACGAAGCGCTGGTTAATCTCCAGCATGTACAGAGCTTCCAGAATTTTTATATAAGAATATATCAGGCATTCAGATTAAAAAAAAAAAAAATCAATTCGGACGTATGGAAATGGGTGAAAATTGAATTGAAAGATACATTCATATATACAGGTCAAGCTAATATAAAGCGTGTAAGGGGGAGGGGGGTGGGGGTGGGGGTCAGGCAATTGCAAGTCGAGTCTAACTTAGCAAATACCTCGTGGTAGGTCAGGCGAAAGTCGCTTGGGACAAAACTTTCAGGTTAAATAGTGCACTACGCTCCGCTCAAGCCACTAGTGCAGTTATTACACTCCAAACTATCCCTTCCATTAGGATCCAATGCACTCTGTATTAAGAACACCAAAGTTTCTAGAACTGTATTATGTAGCCCAGTTCTTGGATTGAAACTTGGGATTTAAGATTACTAGACGTACCGGGTTAGAAAGCGATAATGCTTGGACGTGGCATTCGGGAGGACGCGGGTTCAAATCTCCGTCCGGCCATACAGATTACGGTGTTCCATGGTTTCCCGAAATCACTCCAGGAGAATACTGAAATGGTTCCTTCAAGAGACCGTAACCGAATTCCTTCCGTTTCATTGCCCTCAGTCCTCCCTTGCTGCTAACGACCTCGCCGTCAATAAGGCTTAAGGCCCGAATTTAAAAAAAAGAGGAAGTGTCTCACAGAAAGAAGCCACCGGATGGTGGTATCGTTTGAAGATATACGGGATTGGTTAATCTGTTGTTAGAGGAATCTGCTGAACAAACGAAGACTATACTGAGATGCAGAGGTGAGCTCAAGATAGGTAGAGTTGGAAGATTGCATCAAACCAGTTCATAGACTTATCACAAGAAAAACAAAAGTCACAGTACATCAAGGTCAAGGTCTCCAAAAAAAAAAAAAAAAAAAAAAAAAAAAAAAAAAAAAAAAAAAAAAAAAAAAAAATTAAAAAAAAAACCTCTCTCTGGCGCACCAGGAAGCATTTTCTGATTCTCTTATTCTTCATGTGGCCCTTATCCATTTGTGGATACAGCATTGTCATTAACTAGATTCTTCACTAATAGTCTTCCTTAAATCCAGATTTTCTTTTTCTGTGCTTAACGAATGAAGTGGTACGACACCATTTGTCGCTCGGGTGGGGTTATTGATTCCGGTGGATCCTGTGATATCTTTCTAAAAGAGATTTGGTGGTAACAGTTCATAAATTCTAGCTTCTTAATTTTCATAAAAACTTCACTACATTGAACAAGCGCTATTCACAATAGTGAAGATATTCAGTGAAAAGAATTTCTGGCAAAGCACGCCCCTTCCTGCACCAACTATTGATTTTTATATCAACGATTTTTTAATCATGATAACATTAGTTATCTGTAAACCGATTTTAGTTAGGAGCTTCGTTTCAGCTGTACGGTCGAGGTTGGCTGTGATGATTTTACTATCTTACGAGCGTGCTGGGTGAGCAGTAAAGCTGTGGCCCCGCATCCAGTAAGACGCAGGTTCGAATCCCCGTCCGCCCATCCAGATTTGGGTTTTCCATATTTTTCTCAAATTACTCCAGGTGAATGCCTGAATGATTCCTTCAAAAGGACATGGCCGAACTCCTTCCCGATCCTTGTCCCCGGTACTTTCCCGCCCTCTAATGACCTCGACGTCAATGAGGCGTAAAGCCATAAGTAAAAAAAAATCATCTTGTCATTGTACAGGGTGATTCGAAACAACATCGACTATGCTTAGCATGTAACCGATCATGTTTCAAGAGAGGTATCAAGTCCAGAAAAGAAAGCTTTCGACACTGTTGTACGTGGAGCTTTGAGATTGGTGATATGGGTGCGTTCTACCTATCGTCAAAACAACCAACAAGACCGGCACATCACGCAGCAAATTAAAAAAGGTGTTCAAACTTATTAGGCGCACTTCGTCTATTCGCCTTTCACTATTGACTACATGGTTGAATAACTAATAGTTGCTAAAAACAATTTACATATTATTTCTAAAAGGTGGATATTGTTAATTTAGAAAGGAATCTTTCTAAATTCAACCCTTAGATGGCAAATTTGGACACGGGTATGCGATAGTTCAGAGTCAGGCTGCTAGGCTTCGCTGGCGTCGATAAGGAGCGATCTCATTGCCACTAGATAGCAGCACCACACATCACAGAGATATTTATAAACTGTGTGTGTTTTCTAGAATAAGGGGCTTTCTGGATATTTTTCTTTCTGTTAGGGAAACATTTCATTGTATTTTTTTCGTAAGATGTTGTAAGTGTTTTGCTATGTACGTATTTCAGTTGACAAGTAAACAGTTGCTACAAATCAGCTGGTTCTTCTCTCATCCCACTACAAACCACCATCCTTGCTATTTACCGCATATCATTCGCAAAAATTTGCACAGGCCACATAGTCTGAACAAATTTCGACACCCCACAGAGCACAAATTATGCTTTTCCGGACATGAGTACACAAGTACATAGATCTCACTCTGTAAGTTGTTTTCCCAAGCGTAAGATGATCATGACTAGCAAACGTTATTGTTCCCTATGATTATTCTTTTACTAACAATATTGAGCTGAAATCAAAGCTAAGATTGTAAACCTTGTTTTGGCTATCTCTCAGAAGGTGTTCGAAACAGAGGAATTTTCTATCAAATACTCTACTGTATTTAACAGTGGAATCTGGCTTTTATCTCTGGTATGTAACTAGCTTCTTCTGAGGTTACACTGGATTATTTTATTTACAATAAACGTGGATCAAAAATAGTAATTCACCTTTTTTTTGAGAAAGTTACCGATATAAACAATAATAACAATTGGCAATATATTACGATAAAATTTTTATTTACTTAGTTTTCGCAGTTATTTCACCATTATTTGCTTATTTAATATGCTCTTTATAACTTCTGCTAATACTCTACAGACATTAAATACCAGGATACCGTAAGAAAGACAGTAAATTTTCACAAAATCAGGGACTACCTTTCGTCTACCAACATATTCAATCTGGGTTATAAGATCCGAAATGTAAATTGTCATTGAATCATAATAATCCAAGTAAGCTGGAATTAGAGACAATAATAAAATGTTGTTATTACCTGTGAGGGAACATTTCACTTATCGTCATGATTTGTTTCTATTACATGTAACCGAAACGTGAGTACGTTCAGATCAATTTTGTTGGCTTGGCCCCGTTGATAGGTCGTCGTACTCCTGTTCAATGACCTCCACGTTGTAAACGCTCATCTGCTAAGAGCACGGACAACCTACCCTGCTCTAATCTTGTCTTCACGTGTGGGACGGGAAATATTCCGGGCGTTGATGCTTCAGCCAGTAACAAGGAAGACTGTCACAGTGCAACCCACAACGTCAAAGATAAACAAATAAAAACCGCAGGAAAACTTCTCAGATTTTTCTTAATTATTTTCCATTTACACATCAAAGTGAATAAGTTTTTAGGAGCGGATAGGTTCTGTTACATCTACATGGATATTCTGCTGTTCGTAGAAATATGAAAAATTCTGTGCATCAAATCTATATTTTGCATCCGTGCATTCCAATCCGCTGCGAGGAAAGAAGGAATAGCCACAAGCATTATTATGACTCTTTGTTTTCCCGATCTGTAAGTGCGATCCTAACATTTTGGTGTTAGAAACGAAAATGGACAGTCCTATGACGGTCACTCAATAGCAAATTACGTCGTCATTCTGTCAAATTATTTCATTACAACCTTCTCCGTACTATCAAACTTTAGCGAAATGTAGTCAACGCAGGAATACAATACTCAAGGTGAGAACATACAACAATTTTACGTAAGTATCTCTGCCTTTATTCATTCGTTGCAGACTTTTATAATTCAACTAATGACATTAACCTTACGGACGGCCCAGGTTATAAGTTGATTCCTCCTTACGCCGTTGTTTTTCTCTTTCTCTGCTTAGTTCATCCGATTCCCATCGAACAGATTCCTTACCCAACGCTCCATTCACTCCATCTTAAAGAGTTACTAACCTGGTGAACGTACGTGATGTTGTTTGTTTGTGAATAGTATAGTCTGGATATTGTATTACTAATTTTCTTTAAGCATTGAGTCATTTTTTATGAATCAATTGGGGAACATCTGATATCTGCTTGTAGATAACAACAGAAAACATCCCTAACCAATGAGCAACCAGACTCATTTTATTAATTTCGCAAAATTTGCATTCTGATTGAAACCAGAGAGTTTCTGAGTCGTGTAGAAAAAAGCGTGCAATCAGTGAAAAAAAAAATACGACCACGTGGTGATTTTTTAAAAAGTGTTGTGTTCTTCTTGTCTTCCAGAATGGTTAAAACTGTTTCTAAAGGGAAATACTTTACTACAGTCTACTCTTCTATGATTCCGTTACATCAATAAGAAAATAGAGAAATCACGACCTTCTTTACAAAAAATACTGAATGAGAAATACATACACTGCAGAGAAAAAATGTTCATTGTTTCACATTTGCTTGTATTTATTCACTATTCCCAACGTCAGTGGTTTTATAGCTGCAGTTTTTGCGTTATTGATCATCCTTTTCACTTTCACTTGATTGGGACAGTAATATAGTGTTCCAACTTTTATTAACCGTCATTTTATTTACTTTATAATGTGTGGCGCAGAGTGACAGTGTTTTGTTTTGCGCCTGTCTTATGTTTTATTTGATAGGTAGCGCGCATTATGAATACATATTTCTGATTAGTTTGTTGCGTTTTGCGTGTTTCATTGTTAACTGTGTCTTAATGTGGTTTATGGTTGTATTTCTTTGCCAACTTCCTGTATAATACATGAATTCACAGACCTGACAGATCCGACAGATAGAACTGCTGAAGATGCGCAGAGTAGGAAGTGGAACGCGTTCGGAAAAATAAATTCAATATCACTGTCGTAACATTAATGATTCACACAAACTGACTATCCCGCAATTGAGGAAATGGACATCAACATTCAGTTGTTAAGAAGTATATATTTAAAAACAATAAATGCTTTTGAAACATTGATTGAATTTTCAAATCACTCCAGGTGAATGCCAGGATGGTTCCTTCAAAAGCCGAATTCCTTGCCATTCCTTCCCCCCTCCCAGCCCTTCCCGCCTCTAAAGCCAGAAACAAAAACAAAACAATGTTCATAGCTAACGAATTTATTAATTTGAAGTCTTAGTTTACTATTTTAAAAAAAAAGTGTGATTTTTACTATTGCTGAGAAATTGAAAAGTAGCGGAAAATGTTAACCATGAATCCACTCATCTACAATTATCCAAATTATCTCTCTGCTTCAATAAAGTACACAAATACGGAGGGAAACAGGAGTTCGTGAATATAATGTTTTAGAAAACAAGTTTTCAGTCAATTTTATTTGAGAATATATGTTAGCTCGATGCTGCACTGGAGATATGAACTCTGAAGTCAGATTGTAGTAATTCTGGTTGGCTGGATGAATGAATGGCATTGAGGTTAGAGTTTATTTTGAATTACGATGGAAACGCTTCCAGTTTCTTTTTCTGGACTGCGCAAAGTACATATTTCACTCCTACCAACTGCTGTACCCCAAATAGCCAGTTTTAGGAAATTGTTTTTGATGCATTAACCATTAAAAGGCTTCTGTTTGAAGAACGATGTTTTCTGTGATGCTAATGTTCCCTTTTCAACGCCAATCCTTTTCATTTTTTTATTATTATTTAACACATTACTCTTTCTACTTCTTCTGCATTTTTCAATTTTGAGGTTTAACCTTCTGATCGTTTCGTATCTGCACGTAATTACATTTATTCCGCTTTAATATGAGTTTGTTCCACACATCTTTCCCATTGATTTGAGTAGTCATTCCGTAATTGTTCTATTTCTTCACTCTTATCAACTTACTGAAATACGAAAATATTTTCTTCTTGAATCATTATTTAACTCTCCAATTTTTGTTTCCTTCCTTTAACCAATTCATCCATACAAATGCTGAATAAAAACACTGGTAGTGTGCAGCTTACAATAGTTTAAACTAAAGGTAAAAAGTAAGCATTTTGAAAACTGTTCCCTAGTATTATGATAATTGGCTGTTTGTACCGGAACTGGATGTTCCGTATTTCTGCTTTCTGTCATGAAGTGAAAGAAAAAGAACATTCGAGTTTTAAGACGTTTAAGACCTCCATACCAACGTACCATTCACTACAATCAAATTGAACGGCGACTGTGTCACTCATAAATTAACAGTTTATGAGTAATTACGCGGGCAGATGGATCCGTAAATTTTGCCAGGTTATTAACTTCCTACCTCGAAGAGTTACGCCTCGAATATTTCATGCAGATTGCTTCATCACCGTAAAATGTCACGTCCAAAATAACGCGACAAGATGTGTAGGAATGTGTTCTTGCTAAGAATTTAAGACTGTTAAACTCCTTTCTACAGTTATCCTACGCTACATTAGTCTCCGTGGGCTTTCGAGTGATTCGTCCAGATTTCACCTAGTTCTCTGCATCCATCGGAAACAGATACAGACTTTTTGAATTAGACAGTTTTGGGAGAGCAAAAAGATTATAGGTATATGTCCTGGGAACAAGTTTCTTTGCACTTCTTTTTTGCGATTTATGCCTCATGAAATCGATTTCATTGGGAGGGAGGGGAGAATAAACAGGAAGGAATTCGTCCATGGCCTTTTGAAGGTATTCGTATGTAGTGATAACAGGAAATCAAGGAAAACCGTAGGCAGCTGGAATGTGGATCGAACCCGCGATCTCCCGAATGCCAGGCCTGAGTGTTAAACGCTCAACTACTACGTTCACTGATTATTAGCAGTTCCATATTGCACATTTTTGGAGTATCACCGGATAACCAGGCTACTAAGAGCACGGAAAGGTCAGCCGGCTGGACGGTGTTCCTAGCAAGCAACCAGTTGCAGACCTTATCTCGAATATTTAAGCTGATAGGAATTCTTAGACAATTCAGTATGGATCAACACCGTGGAAACAAAAGTTATCTTGGTTTTTCATGGTTTCCTAAAATCACTCCACGTGAATGCAGGGATCATCCGTTCAAAATTCCACGGCCGAATTCCGCTACTTGCTCTTAAGTCCTTTCCCACCTCTAACGACCTCGCCGTCGACGAGGCGTAAAGCCATTGGGAAAGAAATTATACCAGATGTCTTTAGACTATTAGGTACTGGATTTTCTAAACAATTATCAGTGAGTTCCGCGCCCCGTTTTTGCCTTTGATAATACTGTCCTGAAACACACAAATTTGATACTAATATTGACAGCATCAGAGAAAGCTACACGTATCTTTGTGCAGCTATTGCATCTGCGTGTTTGTAACTGTTATTTGTATATTCATTTGCAGCTACGTTCACTCCACAGGCTCTAGGAAAACATGAAGCGATGAAATCTAGGGTCGAAAGAAATCATACTCTGTATTTCTCCGTATCTCACCCCCTAATGCTTGGATGCCATCCTTTACTAATATTCTCTTCTCTCAAGCATCGACGTCAGCACGCCGTGATGTTTCCATGCACCTAGACGTCTACTTCTTATCTCGTCCATTTGGAGATGGATCACAAGGTCTGGGAAAAGACTAAATGTTCAGAGGGATATAGCAGATAATGCTTAAGAACCTATTTTAAATGCACGGGATTTTTGTTCGAATTTTAGGTAATGGACTCAATCTGAGATGAACTAATGCACCTTGATTGGTGTTAAAAGTGTCTTACAGCCGTAGCAATTGTAATGGCTTCCTAGAGTGTAATTCGTACATTTACGAATGTTTTTTTTTCTCCCCTCGCTGTTGAGAGACGTAAAGCAGTTAAAAAAAAAGAATGTTTTTTTTAGCTTTTTGTGTATTATTCCTCACGCCAGTTCCACGCACGTAACCTAAAAGACGTGATTGAGTAAACCAGTGGAACGTTTGGGTGTTAAAGACGGGTAGACGAAAAAATTAGTGCGGGAAGTTCACCAGTCCACCACTGGATCAAGCGTAGTAATTAAGTTTCGTAGAGTGAATGATTGTGAATAAAAACATTGTCACAGTAGAGTTCAAGAAATTATCAGAGATTAAGAAAAAGACCACCAGATAGATGGAACCAAAGACTTACGACGTTAACAGGCAGAGAATCGTTGTATCTGTAAAAGATTGTTGAAGTCCTACCATGGCCGAAAAGCAACGTGAACCGCCTTAGCTTACATTACACTGAGATTCTGTAGGAACACAAACATCGAACCTGACTGTGAGGCTGTCGAATTAGTATCATGGATGCACATAAAATGAGAGTTTCGGAAGGATAAGGGAACGAGCAATTACTTCAATCCTGTTTTGTAATGAACTGTTTGTATCAGGATATCCTTATGTAATGCAGTAGTGATGCTAGATGCTACGAACGGTGGACCCGCCAATATGGAGGAGGCTGAGAGTATTGTGTTGTCAGTATAGTAGCAGAAACAGCAGAATGGGTCTGTCAAGAGAGCTCATTGAATGTCACCTGAGTAAAAGGTCCATCAGGTACATTTCAACACTTCTGAAGCTGCCCAAGCAGACTGATAGTAACGTTATTATGAAGTGGAAACACGAAAGGAACAACCACAACTAAACCAAGACCAGACAACCTCATTAAATCACTTACAGGGATCGTCTAACACTGCGGAGAGTGGTTGTAAAAAATCGCAAGAAATCAGCGGAAGGACATGAGTTCCAATGTGCTACGAGTAGTCCAGTCAACACAATGATTGTGCGTTGGGTGTTTAAAAGAAAGGGGTACAAATGACAAACATTTCTGTAGTCAAAGCTAAGCGATGCTAGAGGTGATGTAAAGAGGGACGGCAATGTACAGCGGATGACTGGAAACGGGTGATTTGCACTGATGAATCGCGCTATGCCCTGTTACAATCGGATGTAAGGGTTTGGGTTTGACGATTGCCTGGAGGACGTTACTTGCCATCATGTGTAATACGGTGGTACTGTGGTATGGTATGAGGGTGTCTTTGGCAATTAGTGTGTGATCCCCTTATTTTGCTAAAGAAAACTCTAAATGTGGCAGGGTATTAATACATTTTAAATCATCTTGTACTGCGTGCGGTGGAACACCAGTTCGCAGACGATGATTGTTTGTATCAGCATGACAATGCACCCTGTCCTAAAGCTGCATATGTGCGGCGTTGGTTTGTAGACAATAACATTCCTAAAATTGTCAACACGAACCGAATGGATATCCTTTGGGATGAGTTAGAACGTGAACTTCACTCAAGACCCCAGCTTCCAACATCAATACCTTTTCTGGTTTTAACTCATGAGGAAGAATGGACTGCCATTCCTCCACAGATATTCAGAAACCTCACTGAAAGTCTCGCAAACAGAGGTAAAGTCGTCATAATGGCAAAGGGTGGACTCACTCCATATTAATGTCAAACAGTAGGGAACGTGACACGGATATAGACTAAGTGCATTTTCAGATAGTTGTCAGGATATTTTTGATCAGATGGTATAAAAATTTACTGTTAGTATTTAAGTGTGGCACCGTCATCAGCTTAAAGACAAACACAATGATCTGGATCAGAAACGTTAGAGTATGGCCTAAAATGATCTTTGACTTGGAGAATTGCAAAACATTAAATTTAACGAAAGCTTAATAATCATCACTCCCTACAAATCCGACCTGGTGGGTGAACTGTATAACTTGGGCCTGGCGTTCCAGAGTACGCGGATTCGAACTCAAGTTCGGCCATCCAGATTTCGGAAGTTACTTCAGGCGAATGCGGGGATGGTTGCTTCAGAAGACCATGACCGAATTCCTTCCCGTTCCTTGTCCCCAGTCCTTTCCCGCCTCTAATGACCTCGACGTTAATGAGGCGTAAAGCCATAAAAAAGAAGCAAATCCCAATTATTAAACAATTATTATTATTTTAACAAGCAACTGAAAAAGAAATGACCTAGAATAATTACATAAAGTTTTAATATTTTATTCAGATGCCAAATCAACCCATTTTTTTCTTTGGACTTTACGACTCGTCTACGTCGGTGTTGGGTAGTTTAAGGAACGGGAAGGAATTCGGTCATGGCTGTTTTCAAAGAACCAATACGATATTCGCCTGGAGTGATTTCGGGAAACTATGTAAACCGAAATCTGGATGGTCGGACGGGGATTTGAACTCGCGTCCTGCCAAATATCAGGCCAAGCATTACAGTACACCCAACAGGCTTGGTTCAACTCACTAATACAACAGAATGCCTCAACTTATATTGAAAATGTGTCACAGATATGAGGAACACTTAAAAACAGAGAGTTTATTTTGGGTTAAACAGCATACCATTAAAGTCACGGACGAAAATATTTCGAATAAAAAATGAAAGGCCATATCTTTAGATGGAATTTTGAAACCTTACTAGCTCGCGTAGAAAGGGAGTTGCAATTTTTCCTATAATAACTCTAAACCATCACTTTATTTAAAGAATCTGCATAATACTTTTTTTTATCTCGATACTATAATATACTGTACACTAAGGTGACAAAAGTCATGGGATAGCAATTTGCAAATGTATAGATGGCAGTAGTGTCGCTTAAAATTTTTATAAATAGTCAGTGCTTGGCCAGGACTTGCATTTGTGGTCAAATGTTTCGTGTGAGAAGGTTGATTATGTGATTATGGCCACAGGACGAGAATTATCGGATTTCGAACGCGGTATGCTAATTGGAACTAGACGCATGGGACATTCCATTTCGGAAATCGTTACGGAATTCAACATTCCGAGACCCACAGTGTCAAGAATGTCCCGAGAATACCAAAATTCAGGCATAACCTCCCACCAAGGACAACGTAGTGGTTGACCGCCGGCACTTAATGAGCGCGACCAGTGACGTCTGCGTCGACTTGTCAGTGTGAACGGACAAGCAACACTGCGTGAACTAACCGCAGAAATGAATGTGGGATGTCCGACGGGCGTGTCCGTTAAGACATTCCGGTGAAATTTGACTATAATGGACTATGGCAGCAGAAGATCCTCTCGGGTGCCATTACTAACAGCACGACATCGCCAACAGCGGCGCTCGTGGGCTCGTGATAATATCAGCTGGACCGTAGATGACTGGAAAAAAGTGGCTTGGTCAGATGAGTCACGATTTCAATTGGTAAGAGCCGATGGAAGGGTACGAGTGTGGCGTAGACCCCATGAATCCATGGACCCAAGTTGTCAACAAGGCACTGTGCAATTTTTTTTTTTTTTTTTTAACAGTTTAACGTCCCTTTTTAACAACGTGGTCTTTAGAGACGGGAAAGGATGGGGGCAAGGAATGGGAAGGAATTCGGCCATGGCCTTTTGAAGGAAGCATCCCGGCATTCACCTGGAGTGATTTGGGGAAACCATGGAAAACCAAAATCTGGATGCCCGGACGGGGATTCGAACCGCCGTCCTCCCGAATGCGAGGTCAGAACGCTATCCGTTACACCACCACGCTCGGTGCACTGTGCAAGCTGGTGGTGGCTCCATGATGGTGTGGGCTGTGTTAACATGGCGTTCAGCTACTGGGAGACCTCTTGCAACCATTCATGGACTTCATGTACCCAAACAACGATGGAATTTTCCAGGATGACAATGCGCCATGTCACTGGGCCATAACTGTTCGCGATTGGTTTGAAGAACATTCGGGACAATTCCAGCGGATGATTCGGCCACCGCGATCGCCCGGCATGAATCCCATCGAGCTTTTATGGGACATAATCAAGAGATCAGTTCATGAACAAAATCCTCCACCGGCAACACTTCCGGAATTATGGACGTCTATATAGGCTGCATGGGTCAGTATTTCTCCAGAGGACTTACAACGACTCTTGGAGTCCATGCCACGTCGTGTTGCTCCACTTCGCCGGGCAAACGGAGGACCGACACGCTATTAGCAGGGTATCCCATGACTTTTGTCACCTCAGTGTAGTATAAATAGTTACATCCAAAGCTTTTTACACACCCTATGCTGTATATAATAAAGCAGTAGGGAGAGCTATGCCATGCGATGAGAAGTGGGGTGACGATGGGATGAAAGGAGTGGTAGTTTTTTTTTTAATGGCATTCGGCATTGTAACGATTCAGCCAGCAACTGTGTTTCTATTATTCCTCAATGTGAAAATAGAATCTTCTGGTGTTATTGATTATCACAAGTTACAGTAAAATACAGGACGGACACAACACTTAATTAAAACCACCCACGCTCTTGGCCGGACTCCAACCAGCAACCCTGAAACCCGAAGCCAGCTCTCTAACCCCGCTCTACCCGGTCGACTAGAGGAGTTGAATAAGCGGAGTACCCTTACTGTGGGGTACTAAAACGCCACTGTCTCGAAAAAGGAGTGGCGTAGGACATTAATTTTTTTAATCTCTTTAGGAATTCTTTCATCGAAACGCTTAGAGCGAAATTTAGCAATTACGTAATAGGCAACCAGCACTGTACATATTTAAGGAAGTAGGAATCCGGTAACGCTGGAGCCCTGCATTTGGTAGGACGCAGGTTCGAATCCGAATATTGAAAAGGCCTGGCCTAATTCCATCCAGTTCCTTGCCCCCAGTCCTTTTCGCGCCTCTAATGACGTCGACGAGGCATAAAGCCTTAAGCAAAAAATAAAAAAGAAGGAACCAGAATTAAGGGGAACGTTAAGGATTTGTATGGAAACGAGCAAACCTCGTACATATCTGAAACTGTCAGAATTCTTGTTCCCATCATACAAAGAAGCAAATTGTTTCCTTTAGTTTTTTAAGTGGATGGTGTCTTTTGTTTGTCACTGGTAGCTGTAGAGATGAAAGGCAGGTTTTATCACCACAATCCTTGCTTCCTGACCCACTGAGCTTTTTGTTACTACCTTGAAACAGCCATAATTACCTGGTCGTAAAGAACAGAAATTATCCAGGCCTCTCTCTACTGCCTATACGAACTGAAAGCAATGAACAGATCTTTATGGCTCGTCATTACAGCCGCAACCTGAAAGAATGTCGGTCGTGGCCTACATTAAAAACACAATTCTATTTCTAGAAATAAGCGACACTTAAATCTGAATTGTTGGTAAGGAACTAAACCCCAGCCTTCTGGAACCCTTACAGTTACTGTATTTTTTTAATCGTCCGTTAGATATAGCAGTTTGTTTTCTGCAGTGAATGCGGAACACCTGTCTCGTTTGCTGCAGCCTTGTGGCAACATGGTTAGCTAGTT
Source organism: Vandiemenella viatica (assembly GCA_031002005.1). Classification (NCBI taxonomy): domain Eukaryota; kingdom Metazoa; phylum Arthropoda; class Insecta; order Orthoptera; family Morabidae; genus Vandiemenella; species Vandiemenella viatica. Next base: position 286,471,294 of record CM061921.1, read on the forward strand.
CAGGCCCCGGTGGTAATACTCTACTACATTGCAGGGACTACTTTTCAGAACGCAAAGTAATTACATCACAAACATGGAGTAGTTTCATGATATTACACAATCGAAACTACGCAACAAATATGCAGATTTTCGTATCCAAATTGTTACAGTCTAAATACATAGAAGAGCCAAATAAACTGGTATCGATCTTCAGACAGACGCCTTAGCTACTGAACCACAAGACCCCTCATCGTAATAGTATTTCCTTGAACCGCACCATCTCTCATTGAAACAAGACATTTAAGAGTGGCTAAACAGAGAACATACGTAACACGCCTGAGCAGTATGGAAACTGTAGCTGACAAAGAAAGTGTAAGACATTTGTTTTCTGGATTTGAGTTGTTTTTAGCAGGATCCCTCTCCAACACTAACTCCTGTGACGCCAGATAACTACACTGAAGAACCGTCAAAGAAACTGGTACACCTGCCTAATATCGTGTAGGGTCCCCGCGAGAACGCATAAGTGCCGCAAGACGACGTGGCATGGACTCGAATAATGTTTGAAGTAGCGTTGGAGGGAATTGACACCATGCATCCTGCAGGGCTGTCCATAAATCCGTAAGAGTACGAGGAGGTGCAGATCTCTTATGAACGGCACGTTGCAACGCATCCCAGATATGTTCAATAATATTCATGTCTGTGGAGTTTGGTGGCCAGCGGAGGTGTTTAAACTCAGAAGAGTGTTCCTGGAGTCACTCTGTAGCAGTTCTGGACGGGTGGGGTGTCGCATTGTCCTGCTGGAATTTCCCAAGTCCGTCGGGATGCACAATGGACATGAATGGATGCAGGTGATCAGCCAGGATGCGTGCATACGTGTCACCTATCAAAGTCATATCTAGACGTATCAGGGGTCCCATGTGTAACGTTCCCACTTCTCCTTCTAATTAATTTCCGGCTAATTTATTAATGATTTACTATCGGACCTCTTTGCCGAAGATTGACTGCATTCTTTCCTTCATTTAATCCAGGTAAAAGGGGCGGAACAATTACAAAGAAAATAAAATTTAGGTAGATGAACCACACTGATTTGAACTTATATTCTGAAAAAATTGTACACTGTGATACAGTATAGGTTTTCTGTTCAAACATATATTGAATCCGCAAATCATCATCTTGATAAGACAATTACAACTTCCTTCTTCATATACATAGTTTACTTTACAAACTGTGAGCGAGAGTGATGTATGGCAGATATACAGAGAGAGAGAAACAGAACATAATATGGGCTTACATCATGAACCCGCGCGGAGCGAAATCGCTAACTTCCACTGCGTAGCACTGGACAAAACTGGTCAAGACTGAGGACACTTGCGGTCTTAAGTAGCATCCCGGCTATCGGTACGCGGTATCCTGGGAGGGGAGCTACAAACTTTGGCTTCTTGTTTCCCTATTGGCGTAAGCAATTTCTTCCTGATGGCAGACAGCACAAGGTTCCAAGGATACACCCACGTCCCGGATGGGACCTTTAATGTTCGTAGGGTGGTACCGCAGCGTGCTGACTTGCGCGCCAAACTATGGGCGGGAGCAGAATGCCTCAACTTCTTCAGCATGGCTTAACCGCCATGACAGTAGTCTGTAGCCACTTGAAAATCTTAAAATAAAATCTCTCCGCCTCACTCTCGCTGCCATAATTAAAATTCCTTAATACTAATCTAATTAAATAATACCTCTTAAAGTTCTTAATTATAATTTAAAACGTCTTGTGACATCACACATGACACTCAAACTGCACAGGCCCCACACCATTACGGAGCCTCCACCAGCTTGAACAGTCCCCTGCGGACATTCGGGGTCCATGAATTCATGAGGGTTTTTTTTTAATAAAAAAAACCTTCGGCCCTGACGACCATATGGCCAGTATCAACATGTCGAATAGTTTTATCATACTCAACAAACTTTGTTCCTAATTCTTGTTCTTGTTAACTAGTATTACATGACAGAGTGATATTCTTAGTTAATTTAACGCACAATCTTGAACAGGAGGGAAATTTGTAAAGTGAACATAATTAAAGGTGCTATCCTCCTGATCTATAGTTTTTTTAAATTAAATAATTAAAATAAGATAAAATATTTTTTTTTTTTGCTTCGGCGTAGAAAATGTTGTAAAAGAGTATCTTGGTTTATAACTATTTTTACATATCAGAGGGATTCTTAATTAAATTGACATATAAATTTACAAAAGAGTTGCTTATTAAAATGAACATAATTAAAATTATTTTCCTACTACCTTACAGTTTGTCTTTAAAACAGTTATCTCTTTGGACGTTTGTAGGAGAGAATCTTAGTGTATAACTCATACATTCGTAATTTTCCTTATAGATCCTTCTCATATTACACTAACTGTCCTTCGTTGATGCTTTATGATATATTTTAACCATCAAAAGCTACTATTGGCTTCAATTAAGTAACGAGCTATTGCCCGATAAACATCCTATCGCTCAGTCCTCAGCAGACCAGATACAGAAGTAGGCAGAGGTATATTAAGCTTAACAAGATTTTTGTACAATTCGTTTTGGTGAACCCAGTAACGGCCGCATACGAGAATGATGTGGTTAATGTTGGTGACCTCTTCTTGTTCTTCCGGGCAGAAATGGGAACGTAAAATTCCGATTTTGAATAGATGGCTAGTGTAGCATCCGTGTCCCAATCTCATACGTATGATTGAAGTTTTGTGTCTTTTTCTCAATTTGGAGGATACGAACCAGGCTTTGGATGGGATGTGGGGTTGTATTTGAGAGTAATATCTTCCTCTGTCGGATTGCGTAATAGCACATGAATCTGACCAGGCGCGAAAGGACTCTTTCTTGATAATTGATGTAAAGTCTGTATGAGGAAGCTGGATGTACTGTGTCTTCCCATCTACTGTATTTTCCTTAGCTATCTGGTCGATCGTTTCGTTGTGTTGAATGCACGCATGTCCCTTTATCATTAATATGTGAATCTCTTTATTCTCTGTGGAGGCTGTATACATCAAGTACAGTATCTCCATTAAAACCTTGTTCAGACCGATCTGCCGTTTAGGGTTTTCAGTTTTTGGGCCACACTTTTGGAATCCGATAGGATCAGAATTTTATCATGATTTTCATATCCGTGTTTTATGGCCTCTCTAATTGCTAATGCCTCAGCCGTATATATAGTCCATGGTAGGCGAAACTTCTTTGACTCGTGCGAGGATGGGCAGTAATAGGCATAGCCAACTCCCTCTGAGGATTTAAAGCCATCCGTGTAGATTTGTATAAAATCCGGCCAGGTTAGACAAGAAAACTATCCGTCATGGAACTTGCTGAGTCACTTCCTATAATCCAATCTGGCAGGTAATATATATGTGGTTTGAATCTGAGAAGATTATAATGAAACGAAAAGATGGGTAATAGGTCATCTTGGATAATTAACGGTATCAGATGCTTAATTTTGGTAAGACTTTGCACTAACATGGGCTTTCTGAGACTGGTGAGAATACCTCTTCTGGCCAATGTTTTTGTGTATTCGATGACCATCTGAATCACAGGATGATTTGTGATGGACGCACGTCTCATTAAATATAGTTTGGATAGGAGCTGGCGGCGTATGTCTAGAGGCATTTCCCTCGTCTCTACTAGCAAGGCATTTGTTGGGTTGGATTTCATAGCACCCTGGCATAATCTGATAGCTCTGTGTTGAACTGTGTCCAGTTTTGCGTAAGGTATACTTGGGAGCATTTCCAAAAAAGGAGCTTCCATAATCGAAGATAGGTCGAATGATTGCTCTATATAAGTTGAGGAGGATGGCGGGATCGGCTCCCCACCAGATGCGCGTAATGGATCTTAGAACATTAAAGTGGCGTTCCGTTTTAGCTATAATGCGATCTATATGATCCTTCCAAGTGATTTTACTGTCCATATGTAAACTTAAATGTCTGACCGATGCTCGAACCGGGAAGATATATGGGCCCAAGTGTACCTCTGTCACTCAGAATATGCTTTGTTTTCGGGAGAAAATCCCAACTCATGATTTCGATGGTGATATGGTTAATCCTAGTTGTAGTAACCACTCTTGCAGCTTCTTTGTGGCTTCGTTCAATCTGCAGAAATTAATCCCCTGAGAGGGAGACAAAGTATATACGCACACATCATCTGCGAATTGCAGCACCTTTATTGTTGGTTTAAATAACTTTTCTAAATCAGCTGTAAAGATGGTAAACAGGATGGGGCTATGTATTGCCCCTTGTGATAATCCCTCTGAGATGTTGTATTTGGTCTGCTCAGCAAGGTTGTTTGACGGGCGTCATAGTGTCTTCTGGTTTGGTATGCTTGACCTGTACTACCCTCATAGGCTACGATAGGAGGAAGAGTTAGCGGGATTACTTGTTTGTGGACTGTTGGAGTAGGGACTTCCTCTACTAGTTTTTGATTCACTTTAACCGGAAGTGAGCTCGATGCTGCTACGTTTGCGTATGTACGTGAATTAATTTAAATTTGGGTACCATGACTGGGAACTGTTAATTAGAAGGATTTGCTTTCTTTCCTTTCACTGTATGTATACTGGACATGACCGATCAGTAGATAGATGGTTGCCTTGGTAATGGATACAATGCGGTTGCACTTCTATCGTGCAATCTTTGAGGTTGTGGAGCCCTGTACATCTACTGCATCGGCGTTGGCTTTTACATTGTGCTTGTGTGTGATTATATCTGAGAAATTGAAAGCACGGAATGATGGGTGGCACATATGGTTGAACTGAACATCTCATGCCGTACAGGTAGACAAATTGAGGTAGGACACAAACTGGAAGAGGGCGACTCTGACATCCACTTTCCGTTGGGACTTTTTTCTGGAATCTTCTTATTTTCAGTACCTGGAAATGTGATAGATACTATTTCTCTTAGAATTTCGTCTGGAGTTAGCGCAGTGTCTATGTTACGGATCACTCCCTGCTTTCTGGTCATGTAAAAAGGAATGTATGCCTCTAGGTGGTTTTCCTTGAAAGTTTTCAGTTCGACTAATGAGTTTGCGGCAGCATTGGAATTTGTCTCGATTCTCATTCGGTTACATCCCGTAGACGTTATGTTAATAATTTCTGACCTGAGTTGATTGTTACATTGAAAGAGTAACTTACCGAATGACATGGGATGAAGTCTCCCTACATTATTGTTTGCACTTTCAACTATCACGAAGTAACGACCTTGGTCTGAGGGTTCATACTTGACCTGTTTTATTTTATTTAGAGGGCTATTTGATTTATCATGGTTGCTAGATAAAGCCGGTTGTAGTGGAGACATTGGTTCTAAGGCAAGATTTGTTATATTAGTAGATATACTTTATTTAAATGATGGGGCATTTAAATTGCTATGTGGCGAAGTTACAGATGAATTTTCTACAGATTGCGTAACTACGTCTAATTGTTTCGCACGTTTACTCACAGAGGAAGACTGGTTGATACACTAAGGCGAACGTGATCAAGAGCGTGGCCGTGGTTGCACTTTTTGGTTCTGCCGAGGATGTTGATGGTCTGTGGTAGCTTCTGGGTAGTCGTGTTGCCTCTCTTCGATGTCCATCTGGGGATGCAGATCGAGAAAATTTGCTTCTCGTCCGTGCTGTGACTGGTGGAAGTCTGGATGCTGGCTAATGTTTTGTGGAGACGGTGAAGTCTGAAGTTCTTCGTTGCCTCAGGATGCGTCTTAATATGCGTTCTCCATTCTGTTGAATGTGTGTAGCGCTACGCCTACTGACTGACTAGTTGGTGATGTTGCTTCAGGATTTTCAGTCATAGTGTTCCGAGACTGAGTCTCGGGAACACTACGGTGGAGAATCGTATGATTATGCTTTTCTTTGTGCTAGTTGTTAACGACTTAAGAAACTCTAATAATGAACAATTGATGAAAAACACTAGTGTAGCGTAACCGGAAAATGTTGTCCGCGAATACACTCCGTTTAGCTGCTTCACTTGACCCGACTGAGGAAAATCGAGCGTCCGCACGGTACGGCGACTCGATGTGGACTGTTCATGAGTTTGTCTGCTTACCCGTACACGTCCATCCGCTCGATACAACTGGAAACGAGACTCGTCAGGCCAGGCAACATGTTTCCAATCAACAGTCCAATATCGGTGTTGACGGGCACAGGCGACGCGTTAAGTTTTGTGTCGTGCATCCAGGGAGGTTACGCGACGGGCCTTCGGCTCCGAAATCCCATATCGATGATGTTTCGTTGAACGTTTCGCACGCTGACACTTGTTGATGGCCCAGCATTGAAATACGCAGCAATCTGCTAAAGGGTTCCACTTCTGTCACGTTGAACGATTCTCTTCTGTCGTCGTTGGTCCCGTTCATGAAGGATCTTTTTTCGGCCGTAGTGATGTCATGTTTTACCGGATTCCTGATATTCACGGTGCACTCGTGAAATGGTCGTACGGGAAAATCCCCATCTTATCGCTACCTCGGAGATGCTGTGTCCCAACTCTCGTGCGCCGACTATAACACCACGTTCAAACTCACTTAAATCGTGATAACCTGCGATTGTAGCAGCAATAACCGATCTGACGCCTGAGCCAGACACCTGTTGTCTTATATAGGCGTTGCCGACCACAGCGCCGTACTCTGAGTGTTTACATATCTCTGTGTTTGCATACGCATTCCTATATCAGTTTCTTTGGCTCTCTAGTGTATGATTGATCCAGGGATTTATTTTTCGTCCAAAAATATACATTAATCGTGCTATATTATTTCTTTTTATAGTGCATATAAACAACACCACATCACTAAGCTTCGGAGTCAACGGTAGCGCTCAGGTCTTGCATTCGGGAGGACGCGAGTTCAAATCCCTGTCCGACCATCCAGATTTCTTTCTTCCATCGTTTCCCGGCGATCTCTGGCATGGTTGTAAGCTTATCCTGAAGTGGCAGCCATATGTAAGCTATCCTGCTTTGGATGACGGAGTGTTTCTCAAAGGAGATTGTCCCAAGTTCCCCTCTCTCAACACATGCAAGTTAGCTTGGATAAACAAATTTAGAGGTATATTGTCTTAGCCTGGAAAAGAAAAACTCACTGTTATTGTAGAAATATTAGTAACGTTCAGTGACACAACTTCTAAGCTAATTTAGCTTGTAGTCGTGGCATACAACCTCCTCCAAGCTGCACGTCACACAGAGCGTCTCTCGTCCAGCCAGGAGACAATGTAGGTGCCCAATCAGCAATCACTGCACGCCCACCTGTGCTGGTCACCGTCAATGATTGTTACACAACACTACTAAACAAACTACAAACTGTGGAAACCCAATATTATTGCAAATCGAGATTCAATTATTTAGCATACTTATGTCTAATAAATGTTACATAATTCAATATTACTAATAATAGTAAATTAACACCAAAAATTATTGGGTGTTAGTGATAATGTTAGGTGGTTGCTTCAAAAAACTTTGCCTCACCTCTAATAACCTCGATTTCGTCGAACCGTAAAACCCGAATAAAAATAAATCTCGTACGACAATGTTGACGCTGATTTGTGCTTCAGGGACGTTACACTTATCGGACCTTAGGTGTCTTTCAGCAGAGTATGCGTGAATAGGAGGCACAGGGTTTCATGATTTTCCTTCTTTAGTCGCTCATCCACAGCAAAAGCAACACCCTACACCGAACACAAAACAGGAACACTTCCGCACTGGGTAAGGCAATAGGGAACTTCCCCATTCGTTTATTTTGGAGGAGAAACATCTACATGTCAACAGCCTTCGCCCCAACAAGGGTATGTGTATGTTATTGTGTGGATCAGAAATAGCAGTGCTTCACTTTCCAGTTTTGCAGGTACCGAGAACTATTCCTGAATTCTGTTATACTGCAATTCATTTCCGTACAAACCGGTATTCCTTGTTTGACGGCGCCATTCATTGCTGCTACATGCGTGAAAGTCCCTCGTAAAGCTGAACAGCCGTAGATATCTCATTGCTTTAATAACATGCGCTACGACAAGCGTATGATTCATAAATAACCTAAGTAATATACATTAGCGGCTAATAGAACGATATATTGTTGGAATTATTTCCGGTAATTTTATGGAGTTCCAGTGATTGCAATGTAAGAAATAGCTGTGCACAGGATTCCCCACTTTTTGCGGGGCAGTAAAAGTTTATACCGCTTCATAAAATTAAATAACTGCCAATCGTTACTAGCAGGCTGTGGTGATGCCATCTTTTTAATTAAGAAAGTTTAACATTGTTACTGAAAGATCGTTACAAAGATTTAGTGTTACGACTGATGCACAGTGAAATGTAAGGTGCTGTACTACATGCCAATAATCATAACATAGGGCAGCGTACAATATGCGTTTAGTTATAAATTTTTTTCACATAGTAACTAGAGAAGTCTGAACCTTATCCGGGAATCGAATCCACTTTCTCCCGAACATTAACCGCCCATCCATCAGTTTTCAATAAGTGTTTTGTTTTTTAGTAAATTTTATGTCAATCGAATGATATGAAATGCGGTACTGTGTTAGTGGCACAGTGATGCATTGCGGAATAGGCGGAGTGCTATTTATAAAATAATTCCTGCACATCATTGGTGTTTTCCGGTTTTACTGTTAGGTAATAAACAAAAAATTAGTTTGTATTAAATTATTGTGCTGGGTTTTCTCTCTTACATTACATGTCAAAATCATGAACACACTGCTGCCTCCCGATTTCGCTGTTTGGAAAAGCATAAGACTACTTAGTTCACCTGAAAATGTTCTGGGATTAGCGATTTAAATAATAAGAGTTGCCTATTATTTAAAAAATTGTTGTTCATTGACACTTTAACAAAAACCACAGCCACAAAACTTGTTATCAAAAAAAATTTCAAATATTTCATCATATATAAAGAGTCCCTTTGATTGGTTTTCGGAGCTCATGCAGGGAATTCAGTCGACATGGATCGCAAAACATCTTTTTCGTCACTTATATCATCTTACATTCTGCAGCCTACTCTTACTTTAATAACTTGTTCTTAAAGCAGCCACGTAAACAGATGCCTAACAAGTTCTATCTTTACTAACACTGTTCATTTTTAACTTGTCACTTAGACTAACGATTAATAACCTCACTAACTTCTTCTTTTCAGACTTTTTCCTCTCCAAATTTTAGGCCTATATATACCTTTTAATGTTGTAATCACACCTTTTGTTGCACTAGTCTACATCTACATCTATGCTCTGCAATCCCCTGAAAGGCGAAATTACCTCAGCATTAAATCAGTATTAATAAAATGAAAGTAGCGATGTGAAAACCTACAAGATTTATTTACTTCTGTTTTTATATGTTCAGAATTCGTCATACAGGCTACAGGAACCTCATATTAATATTTTGTTAGGTATTCTTATTTTTAAAGACTAAGATTTTGCTACTTAAATTAGTTTAAATATTTTAATCAAAATAATGTGTTTTTTGGTGTCATGGATATGAAATTTCATCTTTGTGAGAGTGGAGACTTTCCCGGCGTACTGATGCCATAAAATCTTCTCGGTTGTCCAGCAGGATCGTGTTGTATAAATACGCCGTTTCGACAGTAGCCCTGCTGTCTTCATCAGGTATCTTCTAGCTCTCGCAAGCTGACTGTCACCGCCCCCGCCTTCAACACCATCCGGCTGGACACCCGAGATGATTTTATTATATATTTCTTATTTGTTTCTTCAGTTCCGTATAAACGCTAACCTAGCGACAGGAAATAACCATGGAGGAAATGATGAGATTATCAAAGCATTAGAACCATGGTTAGTGCAATAATAAGGTTAATTTGTTTATCTCTGCCCGAACACGGCACAACTGTAATAACGCGAAAAGAAAAATTTAGTACAGAAATTCTGCACATGTGCCACGTGCTACGGTTGGAGTTTTTTACTTTGGGGCTTTACGCGTTGTCGACATCGAGGTCATTAGGGGCGAGGGTCAATAAACAGGAAGGAATGCGGACATGGCCTTTTGAAGGAATCAGTCCGTCATTCAGCTGGAGTGTTTTCGGAAACTATCGAAAATCGAAATCTGGATGCCCGGACGGGGATTCGAATCTACGTCCTCCTTAATGCGAGGCTTCTCTTTTTGAGCCATATGATTGTGAATAATATTACTGTATAGAACAAATACTGGTAATTACTGGAATATGCCTCGTACACTTTGTGTTATAATGTCCGGCATCTGGAACGCTGAATCCCACAAAACAACTTTTGCTGAAACGTTGTATATGCGGACTCATGCTATTGGTCAAGTTCACGTACAGATTTATCACTCCTTGTGTTCGATCGTCTCCTCGTGGAAGCTAAGATAAAGACCGCCAACTTAAGCTAGCCTCTCGGGGGACTGACCTTTCGACGTGCTCTAACATCCGTAGGGTTTCACGTTAAGTGTTTCCAGATAACGATTTCCATTAGCGCTCGCCTTTCTAGCACATTAACGTACTTTTACATTGTGTTTCACCTTTATAGCTGAAATAATAACTGCGTTCTGAAAGCGTACTTTACGTTATGAATAACGGGAAGCAACCTTTAGAGATTTTTTAATGGCCCAAGAAGACTCGTTTCCGATAAGAAGACGGGTCTGGGTGAAACACACAGCTCAGAGAGAAACTGAATAACTTCAGGTCATAATATCTCTGATTCACAAGGTCGCAGCTTTGACCGCCTCCACGTGCCCAGTGTCGCCGATTCGAATCCGGCACAGGGCATGGGCGTTTACTGTAAGTATTATTTGTTGTCCTACATGTGAATAACTATATTAATACTCGAAGGCGTATCTTATATATATAAAAATCTCGTATCACGATGTTTGTATGAGATAAACTCCGAAACTACTTAATCGATTTTGATGAAATTTGGCTTAGGGTCTACTGTGTGTAATTTGGACCAACTTAAAAGAAAGAATAATTTTTATCTCGATTATTGACCTGAATATTTATTATTGCAAATTAAATATTCATTAAATGTTTGTGACAGGACGATGGTTTGTAATTATTTGCAAGTTCCGTAGATTTGAGTGGTCTAGTGGCTCAATGGTTAAGGAGTCTCACTGGAACTCTGAAAGGTCCCCGGCTCAAATCCCTGTCTCGGCGGGGATTTTCATAGGCACTAAACCCGGCCTTCACGTCTGGCGCAGCTTGCTGTGTAATGTGAAGTACGCCAGGACGGTGCCGTGGTTTCGATTCCATGTTAAACTGTAGGTCCCTTGTAAACGGCAGGATTGATGGGCCAGATTAAGGCGTTTACGACAGGGGCGGAATGTGCAGCGAATAGAAATCCAGTCACCAGGTCTTTACGACCACACGAAATTATTATTATAGTTCCGTAAGTTTCTAAAAGATGGCGATGTGTTAATTTATCGACCCAACACTTGGTTATCTAGGTTGGGTAATCATCCAGTAGGTGGCGTTGTGTTTCTGTTTCTTTATGCTACAGTCTATTCCACGCCATATGTGTTTATGTTTGCGACATAACCGAGTTTCTCGAATTTTTCAGTGTATTATCATTTTTATAAGTGAGCTGTGTTTCTATACATCTATACTGTCTATACTAATATATTATAAATGCGAAAGTAACTCTTTCTATCTGTCTCTCTGTCGGTTTGTTACGTTTCTTGGGCTAAACGGATAATCCGATTGTGATGAAATTTGACGAAGATATGCTATATGGCATTAGGATGGATATAGCATATTTTCCGTATTAATAATGCATTTTGTCATATAATTTTGAAAAATTACCGAGCGGTGATAGACAGACGCGTACAATGTATAGGTCTGTACTACCTTTCCATATAGCGGTCTGGTAGCTCAGTGGTTAAAGCGATTGTTTACTGATGTTTTGGAGCGTGGACTCCGGTTCGAATCCCCGTGAAAGCAAAGATTTTTTAAAATTGTTTTTGGTCGTATAAGTCACGCCTGAACCGTCAGTTGTACGGCTTGCATGTTAAGCTGTAGATACCACAAATTTAGGGGTGCAATGCGATGCAAATCGTAGGTAGTCTAGCAATGCTGTAGGTGTAAACTTTTTTTACGTTATATTACCTTCCTCTCGCAGTCAGTGTGTGTGTGTGTGTGTGTGTGTGTGTGTGTGTGTGTGTGTGATCTGCATGAAAATACTATAAATGTGGAAAAAAGTCTCTGTCTTTTTGTAACTTTTTGATGACTAAATGGCGATGCCGATATTGATGGAATTTGACAAGGAAATACTTTGTATCTGTAGGTAGGGCACAGGACATCTTTTCCCGTATGAATAACGGTTGTAGTCACGAAATTTTGAGAACTTATCGAATGGTGACAGAGAGACGGTTGTGTGTGTTAGTCTATAATGTTACGTCGGTTGCTCAAGCTGTGCTTCTCGCGCATTATGTTAGTGCATGGTTTGTTAGTAAATTTCGTTTAGAGAAAAAACGTATTATTTAGTATACATGTCGATTTTCTCTGTACTATTAATTTGTGTCTGCTTAAATGTTTCTGGCACCAGTTTATTTTGCCTTCTTTTTTGACATGCCTTGCGCGCGTAAAATGGCCTAAGGTATAGCTCTAGCAGAGCACGAGTAGCCAAAGTTATCACGCACTCTTTGAAAACGTCATTGGTGGTCCTGGACGTCTTCAATGCATGTCATCACGTACAGGATCAATTAGGACATTTTCAGAGTGCATGATTCCTTACGCCGAAGGGCTGAGGCATGCATTGCCGTAGACGGGTGTCACATTGTTATTAACTCCGAAAGTAAGCGTTTGCAACCCAGTGTTTGTTGGACATTTTTGTCTTATTTCATACTATCACCTCCTAAAAAAAATTACACCTTTTTGACACCCTGTATAAAAATACACTGCTGGCTTGAATGACTATAAGGCCCGAGTGCCATTTAAAATAATCAAAAGACTTCGAAGGTTAGTATCAACGTATTTTCGAAAAAATACAGAAGATTATGGAACAACTTTTAACGTAGTTTCATCTATTTATTAAACTGCGTATTCAATAGTAACTATTCGTCTGTAAAATGGTAGTTTTTTCATTAATCTCGGCCTAAAAGTTCTGGAGACACACATTAAACAGTGGATCTGAAAGCTCAAATGAGTCATAATATCTTTCTTCATTATTCCCTGCATAATCTTTGCACACCAATCTACTCAAGAAATCGTCCATCATGGAGTACTGTGGAAAGACAGCGAGTATGTCAACCAATCAAACTGCAGCATTCCACGTCACTCGCATATTATAGTAGAGTCTCTAGAGACCTTGTATAGGAATAATTTCTCTCCCCTCTATCCACAGTTATTCTTATGCCGTCTGCATTGCCTGATAAACTCGGAAATAATGCAAGTGTCAACAGTAATTTGCTTATTGATGATTCTAATGATTTCTGCAGTCCAGTATTCTTCGTAGTTCTAGAGTTATTTTTGGTTTCAGGTCATCGAATGTTTTCTAGAGCTTTTTGTTGAACGCAGCACATTTATGTGAAAATTTTGCTAGCAATAGAAAGATGTAGGAAATTAAGCGGACACAAAGTACAAAACGATGATTTAAGAATGAAAATGCGGGAGTCTAACAGAAATACTGAATTTGGAAAAGCTCTGGCTTTACTTTCGGGAGTACGCGAGTTCGGATCCCCGTGCGGACATTCAGATTCCGGTTTTCGATGATTTCTTCAAATCGTTGAAGCCAAATGGTGGCTTCAGAACGACATGGCCGTATTTTTTCCTATTCCTTGACTCAAGTTCTTTGCTGCCTCTAGTACACCGACAAGGCGCAAAGCAATAAGAAAGAAATATCTAACAGAAAGAGTAGACAGGATGATGGGTCATTGTTTAATACGTGAAGGATAGTTTAGTTTTTATTGGAACGAATAGGCGAAGTTAAGGTTTTTTTTCTTACGGCTTTACGCCTCGGCGACGTCGAGATCATAACAGGCGGGAGGGGACTGGGGACAAGGAATTGGAAGGAAGCATCCCGGCACTCGCATTGATTTGAGAAAACCCACATCTGAATGCTCTGGCGGGGATTCGAACCGGAGTCCTCCAGAATGCGAGGCCAGAGGTTAGCCACTCACCCACCAAGCTCGGTGTGAAGTTAGAAACTGCTGACAGAGATAAATATTAGAATATGTCAAGCCGAAAATTGAAATCGTGTGTCGTAATGGGCATCTTGAAAACAGCTGATATTCTGGAATTTTCGTGGATAATTTTGTAAATAAATTCCCTTGACTGCAGTGTAGACAGTATCTCGTGTAACGGTCGGTAAATGTAATTTAAAAAAAAGAAACTAGTTTAAATTTGTTGGTTTGAATTTCAACTGTCAACCCGAGTTGTGTAAAGTCTTCACATAGCAAGTTCCGCAGCCAACATTAGGAATTATTCGAGAAGTTGTGTCGCGTGGTGGGACTTAATAAACAGCATTCTGAGTTGTATAGGAGACAGCATAATGATCAGTTGTTACCTGACAAAAAAACTCTTGCCAACAATTTATGTCACTTACCGCGAATTCAGCAGCTCATGAAGTCCGTTTTTACTACAGAAATTATAGTACCTACAACCAATTATCGTACGTAAAAACTATGTCTGCACCGCATGCAAGTGCAGTCTGCTTTAATATACATATCTATAATAATGTGCCTGGCAAAGGATGTTTTTACGGCAGATCGGCGTAAATGAAAGAAAATAAAAAGTATTTTTTCGTAGCCGCAACACATTAGAAACCGACCCTGGCAGTCACAGGTTCGAGTTCTGCCGCGGGTATGGGTGGTTTTAATTAAGTGTTGTGTCGTTCTATGTTGTTTATACATATTGGAAACAATAAACTATAGAAATTTATGGAAGAATCTCAGTAACACTGGCGGTGGTTGTATGGCCTAGAAGGCAAATGCCGATAACTTAAAAAAAAAAAAAAAAAAAAAACCATCTACTGTGATCCGTGGATTTGCTTTACTGAAATGTTCGGAAACTGAGTTCCCAAGTCGAAAAATTGACAGTTTCCTGAAAGAAAAATTAAAATCACAAATTTTAACAGTGATGTTAGTTAAATCGTTACCTCTTCTCTGCGAATTCTTTAATCGCCAAAAGAAATGTTTTGTGCCATACATAACAATTTATTTACATCTTCTTTTTCAAACTGCGAGAAACAGAGCTATTTCCAGTCGTAATTTTGAGCAATAATGCCATTAGAACTCAGAGTACCACTGATCAAGACATTTACAACCTTAAAAACGATTTTAAATGTAGTTCAGTTTTATTGCACCGTAAAAATCGTTCTGCCGTCTGATTTCCATACTTGCATGCAAACGCTTAAGACCTACAAGACAGCGGCCTCAATGTTTCCAGTTGTTTTATGCTCATACAGCTGAAAACAATGTTGTTACCTGTAATATTATACCAAGCGCGATGGGTTCAAACTCCCTTGCAGCTATCTAGATTTCGGTTTAACATGGTTTCCCGAAATCACCTCGTAATGCCGAGATGGTTCCTTCAGAAGGACATAGCTAAATTCCTTCGTGATCCCTGACCGCAGGCTCCTCGCGTCTCTAATACTACCTCTAAATTAACAGAATTAAACGAAGCAATATAACTGCTACATCACGCGCTCCATGCACGGAAATCATCGCATTTTTGTGATTCACAAAACTAGTTTTCGATTTAGCTAAGCTTCTGTAAACATAAATTGTGCGTGAAGTACCCTAAGACGTCTCTATATTTTCCTCCATACTGAGTGAACTGCAGTAAACGCAATGATAATAAACCTGGGGATACAGATCTTCATTGCAGTTCCAAGCAGATCGTGAGAAATTTATGATAATTTTTCGTTGAAGGCGATTCACTCAAATACTACTGGTTGTATATTGACGGGGTTTCGATTCACTTATAGCCCTTACTCCCACGGGCAATATAGGCTATGTTTCAATTTCATGTGACAGTATGAAGTGATAAGTTTAAGATTCGGTGAACGCGATTAACCCAAAAACAACGGGTCAGTTTTCTGTGAGGATTCGATTCATTTAAAGCCTGTGGATGTGTTCCATACTGATGTGGTGCCGGAAAAACTGAGAAATTCATCACGTTAGTATGAGTATTGGTTGCACGCGATTCACAAAAAAAAAGAAACTGGCTGGATTTTGTGGAAGTTTCGATTAATGTGCAACCCATCGTTTCGCGGATGAACCAGGGTATGTTTCGTTTTCATGTGGCGTCGTAAAAATGATAAATTTAGTATAATTTTTCGTTTATCGATTCACGCCAGTTACTGATCGGATTTTGTTGGAGTTTCGATAAGTGTAGTGACGTGAGTTTCATTTTTGATGTAATCTCGGAAAAATGATAAATTTGCCAGTTTATCATCATTATATAGTTGAACGCGAGTCACAAAAAATATGTTTCTCCGATTTTGATGGGATTTAGATTAATGTACAGTCCTCGGTGACGTGGGTAAAATAGGGTCTGTTTCATTGTGGTGTGTCATCGAAAATCTGAGAAATTAAAAGACTGCGCAGATTAGTATCGATTTAAAGATATGTTACTTCTTCTAGTCGAAATTTTAATCGTGTTTTCAGCGTACGAGTGGCATTATGTTATTTGGATGAGTGAAGTTACAATTTGTCGAGGAGACCGTTCATTCAAAAAGATTTTGCGTTCAGTGATCCACAGAGGCCGTGGATGATGTAGTTCTTGACTATGTGAGTAGCGTGTATAACGATAGTCCACGCTAACACCGAGCGTTCTGGCCTCGCATTCGGGAGGACGCGGATTCGAATCCCCGTTCGGGCATCCAGATTTGGGTTTTCCATGATTTCCCGAAATCACTCGCCGGGATGCTTTCTTCAAAAAATGCCATGGCCGAATTCCTTCTCGTTCCTTGTCCCCAGTCCCATCCCGCCTCTAATGACCTTAGCCGTCGACGAGGCGTAAATCCGTAAGTTAAAAAAAAAATCCACGCTAACGTGGCTCGCGTAACTGTTAGCTGCTAATATTATCCGGTTAGGTGTTCCGTCAGTGGAAGGTAAATATACAAGAAGTTATTAACCATGCCGTAAGGCTAAGATAAAACACGCAGACACGCGTAGTATTATCCGACTGGCTGAGGCTAGACAGTCTTCATGCCTCCGACATGCTGAAGAAATTATGATCTTCAAAGATTTCTCTCCGGCTTGCGGCAGCGTCGTCATAATACTGCAGTACCAAGGCACACACTCCGTTTAGTCTTATTACTGATGGCAGAGGTCTTGCGAGTGCACAGCAGTAAATGGTCTCCGTTAACGACTCCAACTTCGCTGGTGGAGAAACGTGCGTTGGCGCCTTGACCCAAGATCTCTCCGAGTGTCATTTTCCTTCAAGCGAAATGGTGCACACTGCAGCGACGGTATATGTTACCTAACAAGCAGGCTGAGCACACTAATTCCTACTTGCCTGTACATAAGCCACCCTAACTTCGTTTCTTTTTCCTAAAAAAAAAAAAAAAAACTTTTTTGAGTGTTGCTACGCATAGGATCACAGCGGGATAAGGTACGGCTTGTCTCAGAAGTTTAACTTACACAAGCAGAGTGAAACTAACATAAAGCTAACACTGTTTACGTATAGATAACAACAGGCCATTCCGTGTCTAAAATTGTATTATACGCGTATACAGACAGCTAGTCGATGTTCACACACCAAGCTTGGTTTGGCATATAGATAGGACACAAAACTCAACTGATAAATCTGTTAACTGGATTTTTTTTTTAACTTCCACATGCTCAAAGCTGGAATTTGTATGTATCGCTCTGAACATTTTCACGGGTATATCCTTCTAGTATGATTGATCAACGACACCGAAACGAGCGTGGAATTAGGAGGTGTCTAAATTTCCATCGAAAATTTTTGTTACATTTCCTTCTCGTGTTACAACAGTTCCTTCCTTCACGTCTGTCCTTTGCATTCTGTCTTTAGTTTCTCTGTGTATAGTAGCCATTCCTCTATTAATGTCTTTGTTAGAATGGATTTACAACAGCATTATCGTAAGACCTAAATTTCCCAACAGTACACCGTAACTGCACAATTGAAATTATTATATTAATGCACACGTTTTCCTATTTTCTTACCTGAAAGTTCCCCCCCCCCCCCCCGTAAGGATGACTATGGACATTTTGCTGCTATGGATATACAGCCAACTACTCTAGATTGTTTTCGATTCTACTAGTTTCCGTTCCTCAGTTTTTTGTTTTCTTTCTCCACGAAGTGCAGACAGGAGACGATGGACACAACACCCATGTCCTTTATTGGGCTCGAACTCGGCGTCTCCTGCAACTCGAGATCAATATGATAAACCATACTCTGCAGGGATCTGTTACGTGGCCGCTTAGAGCAGTAAATGCTCATTAAAATCCTTCCGTTCCCGCAGCCCCCCCCCCCCCCCACATTCCCGTTGCCCACCCCTCAGTGCAGGCTATAGGCAAATTTACCGGCGGTTAATCTTTTCCCTATCGCATGTAGAGGTAAGGACAGCGGATTTGTGACAGAGCAGAGTGACCTTGAGCCGCCCCTGGAAACTGAACGCGCTATAGCTGGAAATAATATTTACAAGTGTTATCGTAAGCTTCCAGCTAACGAGTTGCTGTTTACATGACTGTATAATGTAATACTGCTCATTTGTGTCATCATTCCTTTAGAAATTTTAAAACATTCGCTGAATCATGTGTTCTTGTACTGTATGTAAGGCTAATGTATGTTACTGTTTAACATTCTGAAATTTTAACAACAGCCTGCTCGAGCATGACATGCGGAAGGATGCGGGTTTGCTACCTGGTCCCAACATCCAATTTCGATTTTTCATTGATTCCCGGAATCAGGGCTGGACGACGAACGCTTTTTTTTTCATGTTTTCACGTTGCTCCTGCTTCCGGAATACGCCAATGGTACTCGGCTATTTGAGACAGTACATTTTTTATTGCTGCCTGCAACCTTTAGCTCTTTGATTCTGTCTGGTGGCTCTTAACTGACAAGGATGGGATGGTGACGTCATGGAAATTACCTTCCGCCTCCGCGTTGATGCGTACAGCTGTCACCTCGGACACTGTTTAGGTTCTCCACTCCACTTGCGTGGGTGTCACTGAGTTGCTGTTGAGGATCTCTATCAAACCGTAGACGATTTCTTATTTCGATCTGGGTTTTTGAGGATTATAGACCAACATTCTGTATTTTCCTTCTTTTATTTTTACTTATGGCTTTACGCCTCGTCGACGTCAAGGTCATTAGAGGCGGGATGAGACGGGGGACAAGGAACGGGAATGAATTCGACCATGGCTTTTTAAAGGAAGCATCCCGGCATTCGCCTAGAGTGATTTGGGGAAACCATGGAAAATCCAAATCTGTATTCCCGGACGGGGATTCGAACCGGCGTCCTCACCCATGACGCTCGGTTCATTCTGCTTATTTTGAACTTCCCTATAATATCTTGACACCAACATTTCACACAATACATCGATGGATCTTGATAGTAACTGTCGGTTGAGAGTTATACCTTCGTTGAGTCAAAAGTTGTTTTACTGGGTTTGAGTGTCAATATGCGATCTGTCTGATAGCACAGTGGTTAAGTCATTTGACTGAAGCTCCACGGTTCAAATCCCAGTCTCTGTTGGGATTTTCAAAGGCGCTTAATCCGTCTTCACTTCTGGCAAATCTTGATTTGTGTACCGAAGTTTGCCAGACCGCTTCCGTGGTTCGGATTCCAGTTTAAACTGTAGGTCCCATATATCTGGTAGGATCACCACGTTTTGTTATGCGGCTACGATAGAGGAATTGCGCAGCCAGTAAGAAACCATGTCGCTAAGTCATAAAGACCACAAGAAATTGCTTACTTTACGAACGCGGTGAAGTTAACCCAAAATAACAACGCTGTTCCCTTCCCAGTCTCGAAAGGACGACAAATTGTTTGATTCTCTGGCTATCTAGTGGTATAATTTTAATTTGGATGTGGCTCATTAACACAACAGTTATTGTGTTTTGAGAAATTTGTGTAGATATTCCAGATAGATGTCATGTATACAATAGGCCACTGTGCTACATCGGTCCTACAGGCATATAGTTCCCTTCCAATTCTCACATTACGAATCATTCGCAAGTGCAGTATTTCACTACACTATCGTGTGAGACGAGGTTACAAAGTTAGTACCTTCATCATAGCCCATGGCACTGTTTCATTTTGTGTTCTTCTGAAATGGTTGCAGTTACTTTTACAATACATTGTGTCACTCTAAATCACTCTCTTCCATAAAGTTATTTAATTGTATATTTTTCTGTCATCAGTCTCTCGAGTGATTTGAGGCAATCTTCCATCTCTTCATATTTTCATCTCAACACACCCTTTACAAGCTACGTCCTTAATTATATATTCTAATCTTTGTTTACTTCTAAAATTCTACATCTGATTTGTTCGAAAGCAAGAGAACTCTTTTCAACTAACTATACATCATCAGAAGATAAAAATTATTGCTGCGCCGTGTGAGAAACAGCTGGTGGTGGTCACGTGACAATCATTTCCCAGGAGCAATAAATAATCTTACCACGTAACGCTGTGTTAAGTACTGTACATTTTACGTGCGGGGTTTCATCACGGAATATAAAAACATGGCAAGTTTAACTAATTACTGATATTCACCTTATTTAATTAAGTAAACAAATTTAAATTAAGTATGATGATGATCTTTCTGGATTCGGCCTCAAATATATGCTTATCGACTGAAGATAATTTATAATGATAGGCCCACTTAACAAAATATAAGTTTCTTAAGTATTCAACGCAAACACAGTGATTTTTTTTTTTTAACTTTTGTAACTATTCATAACAAGATCATCAAGTTAGGTTGAGCTTCAATACCTATAGTACCACTTCCTCCCACGTAGGTAATGACTTAATAGTTTACAAATACATGTTGATTGCCCATTAATAGTTCTTAACTTTAAAGAAAAGATAGTTTGTATCACATGAATAGCTGAGCCAAGTCCTCAAAGATATGGTAGTTACGTATTGATTAAAAGCAAAGCTTAGTATTCAACACAAAGGTTGGAGGGGCCATTCCGAAGGAGGTATACTAATCCTAGTATTGGAGATAGGACGGCCAGTTCATTTCCTCCTTACCTAACCTAACCTGGTAATCCTACCGAGTAAAGAGTACTTACAATTTATCGTGGAATCCGAACCACGGAAGTGTTATGGCGTACTTCACTTTATACAACTTGCTGTGCCAGAGGTGAAGATCGGGTAAAGGGCCTATGAAAATCCCGTCCGAGACAGGTATTCGTGCCGAGGACCTGAGATACCATACCGCTCAGTATGATTAATAGACCTATAATATTTATACAAAAATTGGTGGGAAAATGCCATATTTTACCGTCTTTCGATATATGAGATTGGATTTACAATATTATCTTTGTGCAAGAAAAATTGTATTGATGAATATAGTTCTCAGGTATCTCTGTGTAGATCAATTTTACGTACCAATTAATATAATAATAATTTCATAAAACAGAAAAGTGCTTTGCAAATCTGGTTGTAGGCCATCTTCCGCAGTTGTTGGTTAATAGATTATAAATCAAAATTCCGTCTGGAAACAACTGTTGATGTTAATGTTACTTTATTCCCATACGCGTTTCGCCCTTAGGGAACGTGCATAAACCACGTAGCTCCATTTTGGCCTCCTGTGAACCCCTCCTTCCCCCAACGTAGCCCAACGTGGCTTTTGCGTCTACCCCCTCCCCACGTAGCACGTAGCTTTTTTCCCTTTTGATTCCAGAAGACGACATTTTGTTGTACTGTTTTCTCTTTCAGACCATTGTAAATTGCATACGGAGATAATTAAATGAGGGAAATAAATATACACTACTGTTGTGAGCTATGTTCCTCATTTTAACAGTGAAAAATGTTATGAAAGGAAAGCTACGTGGCCTGGCTCGGAACCCCCCCTCCCCCCCAAGTAGCTCAGCGTAACCTTCCAGCCAACCCCCCCCCCCCCCTCCCTGGACCAAGCCACATAGTTTGTGCACGCTCCCTTATGGTGTGGGGCATCGACAATGGCTGTGAATTTGTTTTACATGTGTTTCACTACATTTGACAAAAGCATTACAAATTATTATATACATATAGATTTGTCAAATGTAATGAAACACATGTAAAACAAAGTCACAGTCACAGCCACTGACGATGCCCCACACCATAAGGGCGAAACGCGTATGGGAATAAAGTAAACAGTAACATCAACAGTTGTTTCTGGACGGAATTTTGATTTATAATCTAGAAAAGTACTTATTGGAAGATATGCATTTGAAAGTGGCTCTTTTTAGGTTTGCCTCCACGAATTTGAAAACGAACACCGAAAGTTCAACTTTGTCTACATATCAGTGAAAGATTTGAAGCTGACGCTCACCAGACCTTCATACTACAGTCCATTACAATTCTTAACTCACTAATGATAGATCATCGTTGTTCTCTAGAAGTAATAATCGGGCTCAGAAAGTTGTTATAAACCTGGCACCGCTCGTTTGCAGCTGCTAATTTTATTTGACTTTTCTTCGTTCATGATCAATATAAGGGAATAGCTTATACGTTATTTAATGAATTGCTTGTTACGATTAATCTGCTTAAGAACTCTTCACAAACATCTCCAATGGCCCAGGAAACGTTTACACCATATCTCTTTGGAAGTATAGTTTGAAACAGATAAAAACCACTTGAGCCATAACCATTTGTGTAGAAGGTAAGAATATTTCTTGGAGCATTTAAAAGGCAGTGTGTTTTAGTTAACGTGATGAACTTCAGCACCCGTGAGCAGCGAACCAAAACGTGGAGAAGTCAAGGTCACTACAGTACTTAGCACACGTGGCTCCAGCACACGTCTATCTGAGCCCTGCCTTATTAATAACAATATCGAACATCGTACCACCCTAATTATCCAACCAATGGAAACCACAAATATTTTTTCGTCTGTTGGCAAATTGCAGTGCCTCATTCTAAATAGTTCCGTAGTTCATATCACGTCGTGTAGTGTTCATGAACCAAGGTTTTTCTTGTTCAGAAACGTCAGTATTGCCTCTTAACTGGAAATAAAATTATGATGAGTAGTTCTTCCGCACTTTGTACTTTGTGCTTTATTTCGGATACACAAAATAAAAACAAATCGGGTATGTAATAATTAGTGCTGAACTGATAATCCCTATGTTCGGCTGCCGCACAGCCAAAGCAATTGTAAGACACTTCAAATAATCAGTTATATATAATGTCAATGAAATTGAATTGAATTGTTTATAGTGCAAACACTTTTCACTGCATTTTCTGAGAGGAATTTACAACGGTTGATATGTGTGGTTTTATTTTGTTTTTTGTTGATTTTTTTCGTTTTTCATTTACTTGTTTTTTTATTTTATTTTTTCCAAAAATTATACAAAAACAAAAGGAACTATATGCAAAATGAAAGTTCAGTACTGTATTTAGTTCGAAAGTAACTTTACTCCAATAAAAACGGAAAAACTGCTGACAGATAAAACTAATGCTCAGATTAAAACATAAACCACGTGCAACAAAAGGGCATTAAGATAAAGAGATTCAAAAAATTAAATTAACCGCGTAAAGTAAAAGAAAAAAAACGAGCAAAAGTCAATTGCTTTGACGACTTACTGCCTATGAAGGCAATTTAGGTGCATCCATGGCATACAGTATCCAGATGCCTATCTGGCTATTAAACCTGTTGATAGCATGTACCAGTGGAGACATTTTTTCACAGAAGCCTTGAAAATTATATTCACTATTTAGCTTATAAATACTGATAAGCTGTCTCAGTATTTTCATGTATAATGTAAACTGTATTGCACGTAACATCTAAATCTGACATTCCAATCAGGAAAATCAGTTCGTACTCACACACACAAAAAAAAACTTGTTTGTTGTTGCATGGTATACGTCATTGTGAGTATAGAGGGACTGAGTTGTGGAACGTTACAACGAGCGTTGGAAGTAATATCTTTCCAGATACAGAAATCAATTACTGGCTGCTTTCAGGATTAAAATTAACCATATTAACATTAGATCGTTATGTCTAAATGTGCTCTGAAATCACTGCTGACGTAAAATATTTCAGACTGCGCTAACAGATGTTCTAAACGTCTGGTATAAAGAATGTACTGAAATGAAGTCGCAGTGTAATAAATTTGTGTAGGATAGTGACCTGATGACAGAGTTTGAGGTTAGTTTCTATTCTGCGTTGTAGTATTAAATAACGACATGTCAGTCGACATGATTCGACCTCCTCATAGAGTTAAAATAGAGTGTGCTCTGGTGGCTCAGTGGTTAATGTGTCTGACTGGAGATCGAAATGTACCCGGTTCGAATCCCTGTCTCGCCGCGGATTTTGCAAAGGCCCTAACCCGACATTTACTTCTGGCAGAGCTTGCTGTGTAATGTAAAGTACGCCAGAACGCTTCCTTGGTTTGGATTCTACGTTAAACTGTAGTTCCCCTTGTGGTGGGTGCCTTGGTGGGCAAACCACGTTACAATTATATTTCATACCTTTATGATTGATAATTGTGGATTTTTAATTTTAATTTTTATGAAGGAGTGAAAATTATTTAATTTTGCAAGAATCTCGACGTTAGTTGGAATTTAGGAAAAATTGTCACAATATGACATTTATTTTCTTATCACTGGCGATTACAAGTCTCAGCGAATTTACCGTTAACATTAACACAAATTGGCAAAATCGTAAAAGCAACGCTCAGAGTTACAATTAGCCGTCATGAGCAAGCAAACAATTGTATATTTACTTTTAAATATCTCAGAATCAAAATGCAAGAAATAATGACAACTGGAAACAATGAAAAACACAAGTTATGACTACCTCAGACAAAGGCATCATAATACTGTGACTTTACAGTTAAAAAGAAAATCATGGGCGCCAGAATGAACAATATATCATTCGAAAATAACTAGTTCTGGCAAATTATGCCGCTAGCTCAGGGGTTTTTACAATTACAAAGTGAGAACATGGACCTATCCTCTCAAAGTCGCTTACGGGTTCTGTTTCACGGAATGCACAATCACATGGCTTGGTCGTAATAAATTACCATTGTAGTTCTGCGTCTGATGTCTGTGATGAGTGTAGCGGACCCACGATATGTGAGATTATCTCACAAGTCGGCTATAGGCATCTCTGGTCTGGCAATGCGCATCATCGCATTACCGGCTGTGTTGCGGTGATAACCTTGCTCCAGCAAGGCAAGCTGCGGTTAGCGACAGAAGTCAACTTTCCAAGTCAACCTCAGACTGGTGCGATCGAAGTTAGAATCTCAGCTCCTCGCTCTTCGGTCCACGAGGAAACTTCTTGCTCCGCCCATTTGTAGTCTCGAAGCTCACATACAACAAAAATTCCCAGGATTTTGAGTTATACGCTCATTTTGATTGGACCTTCAGGTCGGCACCTAATGTCACGTGATATCCTCGATATGTGATTTGGCCAAAGAATCCAACAGAGGTCGGACATATTCGGCTAAGATCGCCGGGGCGAGAGAACATTCGGGTTTCGGACGGCAGGCTTTTCCCGCTCGGTGAGTGACCCATCCCCAGGGAGCAGTGTGTGTGGTCTGGCAAATCCCAAATCCGCGACTTTTTGTCGCCAAGGCTCGGGAACACCAAGATTAGCTTCAAGCCTACATAGCTCAATAATTCTTGAATATTCGCTTTGCTACGATACACTGTATAAGTTCACCATTTCATTACAGTCCTCACTTGGAATCTTGCGTACTTTATAAAATTACAACAAAAATCTATTCACGTGGTCGCCCAAGATTTATGTAAATTACTCTTATATTATTACATATATAATAAAAATGCACCTTGTAACGTGGCGACAGCGCGGCTCGTTACAATATGGCCGGCCGTTGGTGAAAAATGAAATTATGGTACAATAATTTTATTTTTAACTACCTAATTCTATCTCCATTGTGACTCAACAAAAACTTAAGCATTTTTATAATTACATTAATTTTAAATGTGATTCCAATAACCATCGGTATTCCTGCCTTGTAAGGTGAATATATAACGGGAGCATATGTCCTTTTGGCCGTCTTACAATTCTTTACAAACAGAAGCACGTGAATTCAGGTAGCCTTCCCAAATACAAAGTTATATTAAACACAATACTAAAATATACATGAAAAGAAATTATTTACATACATGTTTAAATAATAATAATCTTGAAAATATCTTGTATCAAATCTTATCATTAAATCACTAAAATGAAACACATTAATAAAACAAAACATTTTGAGAACACTTATGCAGAAAGTGGTTGAACTATACATTGTATTTACAATTTAGCGTGATGTTTTACTCATGTGCATAAAAATAATTCTGGCTTCAACAAACATCCATAAAGATGCTAGAGGTGAGCGTAAAATATCTCATTACATTGCGCGGTTTTAATCTCAAAACAACGGAATAGTTTAGTCGGATTCGGTGACGTGATTTTCGTCATGACCGACGGTTAATTCAATAAGCATTTCAGAGAAGATGTGCCCGTGCACACATGCTTCTTTAGCTTGTATGAAAAAGGTTGTAAGCTTTGTGCATTGAACGGTCCGATCTCAGGTTTTCCGTTTGCCAATACAAAGCAATTTTGAGATTTCACGCTAGCAGAATACTATGAATCTATATAAAGCAAAAATATAAACTTTGAAATTATTTTCGCTGAGTGCACACAATTCTGAGCTAAATGTATGCTGTCCAACAATAGTTTTAATCTAATTTATGGAATACTATACAATTTACAGTAAGGGTACGCGAAATACCGCTAGAACGAGGCGTGGAACGACTTGTTTCCCTTCTCATTCATTCTTGGGTATTCGCTACCTGCCAGAATTCTCGGAAACTGCCGGTTGAGTTCAGCTGCCTATCTGCGCTGATGAGCTAAGCCGTTCGAGGGTAGCTGTCCCCAGCTCTTTCGAAACCGTTACTTTGTATGAAATGATATAGCATGAAAAACTTCGATATCACCAATAATCTTATTGTTCACGTCTTCACCATCTGTGCAATTATCATATACAAAATTCCCTTTTAATTGAAGTTAGCATCAAATATAATTACCTTAACTTGCAAAGTTAGCTGAATTATTGAATATATCCCGTAAATAAAGTTTTTCCCCTTTAGCCTTTACAAACGCAGTCGCCTTTAACTTTTTGCTCTTCGACCTCCCTCTATCGTTAGCAAAATAACAGCAAGGTATTGTGAAAACTCTCCTTTATATCTGTAATCCAACTTAAGATTCCTAATTTCTGTGATGACCAACCCAATTTAAACAAATCTTTCTGGCAAGGTTTCGTGTTCTATAGGGCATTATCTATGGCACGTTAGCCACCCTTTACAGATACACACAAACAAAGAAGTAAAGTTCGTTGACGAGATAACTTGCGATCTTCGATCAACACAGACAAAGCGATATTACGCTCGCTGTACACTTCTGCTCAGAAAAGATAGAATGCAACTACCTAAGGTAAAACGTTACATCGAACTCATGCATCACAAAATGTTGAAACCCTTTTCGTTTATGTCACAGAATACATCTTAGAAAGCATATCACAATGTTTGTATCGCTGTCAGATTCATTGTGATTGCGAAGACAAGAAATTGTGGTTGCTAATGGCGCTTCATTTACCGCGAGTGCGTATCAATTTATCTGGCTCAGGAAAACATTTAATATTTCAAGATTTTTATCAAATCACGTCCCCTTAACAGCGTGAAAGTCAAAAGTGACTATTAATATTTCACGTGGACAAAATATAAAGTTCGGAATAGCGAAATAAGCATTAAAAATTCCGAATATGGAAATATCCTAAGTAGCTTCAACTATAAGTGCAACTTTGCTAAACTTGAATTTTGTTTGATTTTACGTTTATCTAATCTTTCCAGCAAAACAGACGGTTTAGACTAGCGGAACTGGCATCGGCGTTTTTCAAGCATGATAAATTTCGGAAAGGCATCTAACCTAAAAGAATGTGTACTGTACATTTAATTTTTTTTTTATATTGATCCAAATCGGACAATTTATAGTCAGCCTTTTCGTCATTGTATTTTGCATGCTACACAAATTGTTGAACAATTCCTACAAGGCGAATTTGAGACGTCCATGGATTCTTTTTATCACATAATTCCTTTCGGAATACACGCTCATCGCATATTTATTGAATGCGATAAAACGCTGATGCGAGGCGAGAAACGTTCGGCACTCAGTGATGACCCTAAGTCCAACATCTGCGTTCCCTAACAAAATTCTCGGAACACGCATTGTGCTAGCGGATCCCTTAGCCTTGCTAATGGGCTCAGCTGACGACCAGGTACCTGGGTTACACAACATTCTCGTCTGTCTTCCCTTCCAGCTGATTTCATTGATCCACCAGAATTTAGTTTCTGCAGCAAAATACTTGTCTTTTGACCTGAACGGGCACA
The DNA here is from genome assembly GCA_031002005.1 of Vandiemenella viatica. Classification (NCBI taxonomy): domain Eukaryota; kingdom Metazoa; phylum Arthropoda; class Insecta; order Orthoptera; family Morabidae; genus Vandiemenella; species Vandiemenella viatica. Next base: position 286,499,745 of record CM061921.1, read on the forward strand.
GAAAAATTTCCCGTTGCTTTTCGATCATGGCGGTGTATATGCTATCATGCCTTTCTGTTCCATGGATACTCAAACCGAAACGCTTAATACAAGTTTTCCGGAACTGCGCGTCTGACCAGACGCATTCCTTACTCACAATTGCGATCTGCAGTGACTTTTGCACCATATCAACGCTTTTGCTGACACTATGCTCAGTAATCTGCCGCGTCACTGTCACGTCTTCGAGCAGTGTCCGATTTAAAATTTGTATTTCCGGAACTGCTTCGACCATACAATCGACAGACGTAATGGTGGAATGCTCGCCTTCCTCAGAGCTTACCAGCTGTTGGTCTGTATTTTGGGTTTGCTCCACTTGTGCAATTTCGATCCATTCATCGGTAATCGCGGTAGTTGATACCTCTGTGTGTTTTTGTGTTTCAGAACGGAAGGTGGATAATTTCACGTCCAAATTTGTTAATATCGCAGTTTGCGAATCAATACTCTGCTTAAGCAAATCCGAATTTCTCTTATTTTCCTCCTTTTGTGAATTAATTTCCTGCATTAATTGTTGATTCGTGCTCTTATTTTCCTCCTTTTGTGAATCAAAACGCTTGTTTAATTCCAGAAATTGCCTGCTTGATTCCTGCCTTTGTGAATCAAATTGCTGCCCCATTGCAGTCATCAACATGTTTATCATTTGCTGTGATGGCTGTGACGACTCTACGGGATTTTGTGTTATTTGTTGTGTCTGTTCTGAATGTGCGGGCGTGTTCTGTATCATCTCACCGACAGGTGAAGGAAAATTTTCCATATCTTCCTGTGGCGACAAAGTAGACTGCGAACTATATGAGTGGGTCGGAACTTCAGAAATTGCGTGCCCCTCGCCTGCAGCCAATATTTCGCTTTGTTCCGTTAACTGAATCGAATCGTTCATGATTTCGAGAGAGTTTTGCTTATCAGACTGATCATCCATATCAAAACCTTTTATTGTACGGGATCGCAGCTTCATAAGAACACACAGCGAATGAATTTACACCGCAATTGTGCAATGACGAAATCTAGACTCACAACAACAAAAATACCGCGAATTTCAATACACACAAATACATATACCCCTCCAAAATACAGCAAGAGAAAAGCAACGATGAATCATGCAACACAACACCATGAAAGCAGACTTACTTTCAAACACATGGGCAAGACATGCGTGTCTTTAATTTTCTTACAAGCTACCATGCATTAAGAAATCAACACTGACGTTACTCATTTAAAAATTTGAAAAATGATCACAAAATTGTTACAATACAAAGTGTATTGCATCTCAATTGAAGTGCACAAATGAACTTCCTTTTAAAGCGTTGAAACAAAATAAATTTTATGCATTGAAACAAAATGAACTTTATGCATTAAAATACAAGTGAAACACCAAAATAAAATCTTGTATGAATATCTATTGACTACAAGAATAATAAAACAGCCAAAAACCATGTGCAACATTCCATGAAACTTTCCGAATTTGGGCTCAAACTTATAATTTGAATTAGTGCCACCAATTCGCAGACATTAAGAAGTAATGTCTCATCTGGCACCAGCGTTGGGCGCCATTATGTGGTGGATACCTTGGTGGGCAAACCACATTACAATTATATTTCATACCTTTATGATTGATAATTGTGGATTTTTAATTTTAATTTTTATGAAGGAGTGAAAATTATTTAATTTTGCAAGAATCTCGACGTTAGTTGGAATTTAGGAAAAATTGTCACAATATGACATTTATTTTCTTATCACTGGCGATTACAAGTCTGAGCGAATTTACCGTTAACATTAACACAAATTGGCAAAATCGTAAAAGCAACGCTCAGAGTTACAATTAGCCGTCATGAGCAAGCAAACAATTGTATATTTACTTTTAAATATATCTCAGAATCAAAATGCAAGAAATAATGACAACTGGAAACAATGAAAAACACAAGTTATGACTACCTCAGACAAAGGCATCATAATACTGTGACTTTACAGTTAAAAAGAAAATCATGGGCGCCAGAATGAACAATATATCATTCGAAAATAACTAGTTCTGGCAAATTATGCCGCTAGCTCAGGGGTTTTTACAATTACAAAGTGAGAACATGGACCTATCCTCTCAAAGTCGCTTACGGGTTCTGTTTCACGGAATGCACAATCACATGGCTTGGTCGTAATAAATTACCATTGTAGTTCTGCGTCTGATGTCTGTGATGAGTGTAGCGGACCCACGATATGTGAGATTATCTCACAAGTCGGCTATAGGCATCTCTGGTCTGGCAATGCGCATCATCGCATTACCGGCTGTGTTGCGGTGATAACCTTGCTCCAGCAAGGCAAGCTGCGGTTTGCGACAGAAGTCAACTTTCCAAGTCAACCTCAGACTGGTGCGATCGAAGTTAGAATCTCAGCTCCTCGCTCTTCGGTCCACGAGGAAACTTCTTGCTCCGCCCATTTGTAGTCTCGAAGCTCACATACAACAAAAATTCCCAGGATTTTGAGTTATACGCTCATTTTGATTGGACCTTCAGGTCGGCACCTAATGTCACGTGATATCCTCGATATGTGATTTGGCCAAAGAATCCAACAGAGGTCGGACATATTCGGCTAAGATCGCCGGGCGAGAGAACATTCGGGTTTCGGACGGCAGGCTTTTCCCGCTCGGTGAGTGACCCATCCCCAGGGAGCAGTGTGTGTGGTCTGGCAAATCCCAAATCCGCGACTTTTTGTCGCCAAGGCTCGGGAACACCAAGATTAACTTCAAGCCTACATAGCTCAATAATTCTTGAATATTCGCTTTGCTACGATACACTGTATAAGTTCACCATTTCATTACAGTCCTCACTTGGAATCTTGCGTACTTTATAAAATTACAACAAAAATCTATTCACGTGGTCGCCCAAGATTTATGTAAATTACTCTTATATTATTACATATATAATAAAAATGCACCTTGTAACGTGGCGACAGCGCGGCTCGTTACACCCTGTACTTGGTAGGATTGCCGGGTTATGTTAAGGTGGCTACGACAGGGACGGAATCCGCAGCCCATGGAAACCCTATCACCAGGTCATTACGACCACACGGAATTATTATTATTATAGAGCGGAACTGCACTGTGAAATGTTATGAGCTGCTACTCCACATCTGGAACGTTCCAGGTTCTGGAAGGTTCGGCCGGCTGGCCAATCAGTAGAGCGAGCTAGCTGTCACGTGGCATGTGCTTGGGCAGCTTTGTAGGTTGTCGCACACTGAGCACCAGCACCACTCAATAGAAGAATGATACCTCAAACAACATGATATGACAACTGCAAAAATATTTCAGTCAAAACATTTTTTTTCTTTTACTGAAAATATTTCAACAAAAATTGTATTGCTGATATCTTAAGTAGCTCGTTGGCCTTTTTGAGGAGAGAAGGAAGGGAGGGCATGATAAATAATATTGCACTCCGTTGAGGAACTGACGTGAATGTCGCAAGTGAAGGAACTTTGTGCTACTGTCTGTCGTGTTTGTTTGCGGAACGTGTGTTTTTGCGTTTTGATTGCATAACTACGGAAAACCAGCTCAAGGCAGCTGCGGTCGAGCATTCCAACTCCATGAATAAAAGAAGGCAGTTTGCCCTGCAAATAAGCTCCGGTTAGTATTATATAATGGATTACAATGGATATCTGTCTCTGGGCTTGCTACGTTTTTGTTACAATTTTGTGTGTGAGAGGCACTGAAATTCCTCTAGCAGAGGCCTGAAATAATCTTGTGTTGTTCTCCCGTTACAGTTAATGAATCGTAATAAGCTTTCAAACATGTTTTGTTTTACACATTTAGAGTCCGATTGTTTTTCCTATGTTTTTATTACTATTACAGTTACTCCGCAGTTCCCGAGGGTGCGTTGCACCTATCCCAATGTGTATATGCATGGTAAGGGAGATACAGGGTATGACAGCAGGTGCCCATTAGCTTATCTTAAATATCGATGCGGGTATTCGACTGGAATAATCTAGAAAAATCGTGGAAAATCAACACCAAGATAACCGCAGAGGTTCCTTGAAACCTACTCCTGGGGGATTATAAGTTTTCTGGTTCAATAAATCCCTCCTATCCTATTTCCTTACTTCTGGAGGGAAGAATGAACAAAGAAAAGATTTAGTTTTAGCCCTAATTTCTCTTATTTTATTTTCTCGGTCATTTCTGAATAAGAATGTTTTCTTTTAATTTGCTGAGCAAATACGATTTCTAACATCATCAGCAACCATGTACGTAGCAGAGGGATATTACCAACTTTTTTCATGTTAGTACCTTATCCGTTCAACCCGTGATCATACAATGGGAGAATATTTAATTGAATCGGTAATATTTCCTATAACACTACAGTACGTTCAGCTAATAGAGGCAGCTCAAGGTCACTTTGCTCTATCCCCATTCTGCTGCCTTTACCCTTATATGCGAAGGGGACAGAGTGCCCACTGATAATTTTGCCAAAGGGATGCCTGGACACAGAGGTATGCTCGGAGGGATGGGCAACGGGTGAAGTGAGGAGCGGGGAAGGGGAACATGACCTTGAGCCGCCAGTTGAGGGTGAACAGGGTATAGATACCAGACGCGTCCAATTTCCCCGTCCGGAAAGACGGATTAATCATTCAGATTATCAGTTACCAATGGTTTATGTAAATTGCTACAGGCGAATGCCAAATGGTTCCTTCAAAATGCCATGGCCGAATTCCTTCCTATTTTTCTCCCGACTCTAATGACGCCAACGAACCGCAAACCTCTGAAAAATATTCATATTTCTGCGCCACTGTCATTAATGTTCACCCCACCATCACGAAATTGCCACGGAGGCTGATGTGTAGGCGGTAATGCCCGAGCCTGGCTTTCCGTATCACGAAGGTTCAAATCCCCTCCAGGCCTTCCAGATTTTGGTTTTCCGTGGTTTCCCAAGATCACTCCAGCTGAATACTGGGTTATTCTGTCAAAAGAGTCATGGTCGAAATCCTTCCCGTTCCTTGCCTACATCGTTCGCGCTATATAATTCTCCTATATACGACTAAAGGAGAGTTTCTTGAGCACTTGTTAATTTGAATAACATGTCTACGCTCATGTTTGGATATTTTAATGAACGCTTCCTACGCGTGGACAATAAATCAGTAAGAAATTCATGGCCAAATTGACCATTGATCTTCGTTGACGTAGGACGCAATTAGAAGTGCTCAGTAATTTTTTACCCCTACAAATCATCAAAATTAATTACTTTTGTTTAGCATCATTCAAGTTTTATCTCCATGTTGTACATGGGGTAATTCTAATGCGTTTTATGTCTTTGTGTTATGTCTTGTGCCATAACCACAAAAATAAAGCTCTGGAACCCTATTGTAACTTCTTTTTCTACTTATGGCTTTACTCTTCGTCGACGTCGAGGTCTTTAGAGGTGGGATAGGACTGGGGACAAGGAACGGGAAGGAATTCGGCCATGGCCTTTTTTTTAAAGGAAGCATCCCTGCATTCGCCTGGAGTGATTTGGAGAAACCATGGAAAACCCAAATCTGGATGCCCGGATGGGGATTCGAACCGGTGTCCTCCCGAATGCGAGGCCAGAGCGTAAACCGCTCACCCACCACGCTCGATGGAACCCTATTGTAGTCCTTGTTGATACGCACATATCGTTTTATAATTATGCATACATTTCAGAAGTATAGACGCTCAGTGAATAATGAATGAATGGACAGCACAGGGTAAACGCTTCACACGAAGAAAGCAAAGTATTATGTGCTCGTTCCAGTTTTGGGCCGGATCGGAATCGAAATAAGGACACTGAATTTTTAAAGTATTTGCCTCGACCTCTGAGCTTTAACAACACTCTATAAGGAAAAATCGTAACAAGCCCACAAACACATAAGCATTGTAACCCATGATATAATACAAACCGGAGCTTATTTGCAGCGCAAACTGCCTTCTTTTATTCATGCGCTTTAAATGGTCGACCGCAGCTGCCTTGAGTTGGTTTTCCGCAGTTATTCAGCCAAAACGCAAAAACACACATTCCGCAAACACAGAAACACGACAGACACTAGCACAAAGTTCATTCACTTGCCACATTCATGTCACTTCCTCAACGGAGTGTTTTATTTGAAGTTATTATTTTTGCTTATCATGCCCTCCCTTCCCTCTCTGAGATTCAAAGGTGCCTGGAAGAAACGAATCCACAACTTGAGAAATCATCCCGTATGCTACACCGCAAACATTTAGTAGCTACCTATTGGCAATATTGCTGAGATAGCATGAAAGCTGTGGCTAAATGCAACAAGGATGGGGAACCATAATTTTTTGTCTTAAGATTTTTTTGATTTTTTTCTGTTCAGCCTAAACTTTGCAGGCGAGTACCGGGAAGTTCCTTTAAAGCCAATCGCTCTCCATATACGGTCAGGACAGGTTGGCCGCTTGGAAATATTTTAGGGACAGCAGTTGGGTCGTGTTTAACATCCCTAACACCTGTCCTGTCTCCTTACCGCTGCTTGCAGACCAATACTCGACCCTTTCTCAAGAAAGTGGGTAACTTATTCTTCTTACGAATTGTTAAATTTGTCTCTCACTTTTCGTGAGACGTATCTACAATTTTTTTTAAATCCCTTTGTTCCTCTGTCTTCACACCCTGCAATGAATGAAAGTACCACAGGCTAAACAAAAATCTAGCTAGTAACTGGATGTTGTGGACTACTTTACCCTTAGTTGCCGATTGCCAATCCAATTGATCTCTTCATTCATTTGCCTTTGCCAAGCATTCCCAGTGGAACTTTACAGCTGGTACAAGAGGATACACCTGAAGCTGCACAATAGTTGATCATTTAAAACTAAATTACATAAATTTTAGAATAGATTTCATCTCAGCACCAGTGATTAAACATTGGTTACAAAACGAAACTATAAACGAAATAAACAACGAAAAATCAATTGCATTGGCTGTCGCCATCTGTCACATATTTATAACTAACCTTTGCCTGCAGGTTCGCGTTCGTTGACCTTGGTTTCTGGTCGAAAAATAACTCAGGAAAAACCGTAATATAGAAATGTAAATGAAATATGCTTTTATGGAATGCTTCTCATATGGAACCAAATAATGTCATACAAACGGTTGTGAATTCTCTGAAAGAAACTAAATTAGTGTTTTTCATGAAATTTTGTTAAAATTAATTTGTTTTGCTGCATCAGAGAATAGTAACAGAAAAGAATAAACAAAGAAAAAAAACTTGGTTCTGAGCTAACGTCGCTTCAGTGGTTTTCGATCTGGAAAACATTCAACAATTTTTAAACACTCGATTTCTCATAAACGAAGATCAACCAGTACAAATGTAGTGGGATAATTGAGGTGTCATGCCATTCCCATGTCCACACTGAAGACGCCTCCTTTCGAACTTACAGAAAGGAACGAAATATGACATTAAAAAATGTTGAGATTAGGCGCTCGATCACATAAAGTAATAATACACCCCACAGATTTTACTAATCTTTCCAACGCGAATCCTTCATCAAAATTTACTCAGTGGTCTTTGTGTGATACCGAAACAAATAGACAATCCGCGACAAAATTGTAGAAAGAGAGAGATTTAAAAACCTAACTCTCCCAGTGTGTTACTATCTTCTTCTTCTTCACCACCTTTTTCGCAACATTAGGGGTTGGCTGCCTTTGATGAGCTTTGCTCCTCATTGGCATGGCCAAATTTGGAGCTTTGCATGCCCTCACTGACGCCAAGCATTTTATACCTACTGCGAGGCGTGTAACGTACTAATGGAGGAAGTGAAGTGTGGCCATCTGTCTTCGATTCTGTGTCTAATAGGGGAAGGTGAGTATAATGGGCTAAGGGGATATTTGGATCAAAATAAGTAAATGTTCTTTGCGCACCTTTTGCGCGCATTCTGGACGTCATTTGCAGTGTTGTAGCTAGTGTGTGGTATTGTAAAAGAAAGCACAAGAAAAACTGAGTAAATATCTTCAACGAGTCTCACACGAAGTGTATTTGAAACAGCTGTGGTAAGGGCTACATGTGTAGAAATCACGCTGATGTAGTTTCCAATGCTTGTAATTTAAGATCTGATGTGAAAAGCGATCGTTAATTTGTGCATATTTCGAATGTAGTATGCTCTGCAAGGACTGCGTAACAGTTCTGTATGACTACTAACTGCATTTGTTGCCTTTTCACCGAACTATTAGAACTCAACGAAATTTGCTCATGTGGGGCTTTTTGAAACTCTTTGGATGGGGTTATTTGAATCATAATGAAATACTAATTTGTTTGCGTTTATATAGCATAGTTATTTTATTTTTGAGATTTACACGGATGCGATTTAAGTTTTTTATGTTTTCAGATGTTAAGGAAATATAAAACTGAATGTATTTGCAGTGGTAAGGGAAAGAATGACTCAAGCAAAATGTAGTGTACTTAGTGGTCACTTAAGTGCGACAATGGCAGAGCATCGCATTTCAACGTGCCATATTCAACTCTGTAGAGAAGAGTTCAAGAAAGTCGTGTTTGTAGAGGCTTCATGAATGATACCAACAATGCACAGATCCAGGCAATTAGGAAGTCTATTGGTCATCCCACAATATATCACCAGAGCAAGAAACCGATCTGGTGAAAAGAGTTAAAAGTCTTTCTAGACGTGTTTTGATCGTTCGCCCACGAGTGTGAGAAGGGCAGCATACCATTATACAAAGCTAAAGAACACGAACACACCATGGAATGATGAAACAAAGATGTCTGGGGAAGATTGGTTTTCTTACAGACATAGAAGGTCCATTTCCTTGAGAAAAGCTGATCTTTCTAAAGCTCAACAAAGAGGTTGTGGACAGTTTCTAAGACCTCTCGAAGGGTGTTTACTTTGAGTTAAATATTCAAAACCAACCTCAGAATATCTATAACTTTGACGAAGTGTGTTTCCAATCAACAACAGACCCTTGAAGGTGGTTAGTGAAACGAGCAAGAGAGAAGTTACATCACTGACAAATATTGAACGAGGGAAAAACGTAACAGCAGTTTGCTGCAGAGCCAGTGGAGTATTTATTCGCCCATTCAATATCTTCAAAGAGAAAAGAATTATTAGGGTAGAATATAAACATGGAATGTCTCCTGGCAGTCAAGTTGCAATGTTAATGTGTTTAAAACATTTTGGTGACTATTAAATACTTTATAAGCCTAATAAATGCACTATGAAGCAGGAAATTATGTGATCCAAATATCCCCACGCGTGGTCAAAATAGTCTCACACTTTTTGAAATTTCATTCTTATGCACTGTTTTGCTAAAAAAGAAATTCTAGTAAATGCATATGCTACTAAGTTTTCTCGTGGCTTTATCATTTGCACAACATTCAGAGCTAAATTTCTATATCACATTAAATCTGATGACATGCACTGGTTAGACATTATAAGGCTTCAATCTTGAAATGGTCCAAATAGTCCCACCTTACCCTAAGTGTATTTTTTATTCTGAAATGTGTGATTTATAACTCATTCGTCTTAATGGCTGCGGAAAACCGCCTAAAACCCGTAGACAGTACGGTCAGCACGCGGGGGCTGGTCTCGTGCCCGGCCCCGTTGTACATCCCCGATCAAGTATGCGGTGCCTCGGAGTACTGAGCCACACTTGCGGGTGTCCTGTGTGCTACAATCATGTTTATAAAAATTTCTCGGCCGTAACTATAGGTTCGAATACCAATTATTCTGAATCTCAATTACCGATATACTGTATTTACAAAATGTCTCGAGAAACATACGTTTGTGCTTCGAAAGTAATGATCACTGAAACTATTTTTCACATTTCGTGGTTTGCCGTCAGCATGGACGCCTTCGACCAACACCAATTTCGATCGAGATTAATACCTCAAGGATTTTTTAAGAACTTTTTTTTCTGATTTTATATCGCCCTGGTTTACATTCTGTCAAGATATTCTCCCAAGAAAACAGAATAGTTGGAGTCTGTAGTCGTGCATTGACTATAAGCTTGAGGATTACTGGTTGTACTGGCCCTACCGGTGAAAGAACGGAGTTTGTCAGATCCAGCACATTTACTCTACAGGAGGAATGTTGTGTTGGCATCTGTCTGTGAAACGCGTAACTATGTTCTGTGTGATAAGTGTATTTTTGAATGTGAAATTATTACTTTATGAGGCCGAGACTGGGGAGCATCCCATTCGCCTTGATGATTGCGAGATACCGCCTGAAACCCACACTCAGGACTCGAGCCTGGTCCCGTTGCACCTCCCCGATCCACTATGCGGCGGACTAACACGCGCATCCACACTGGCGGGTCGGAAAGATATGACTTTGTTTGTCTTACACGTAGATTTCTTATTCATTTTTCGGTTACAATGTATGTTCAGCATAATACAAACATAACTTTTAAACAATAATACTCCCAACGATTCTTGATCTGAATCGCGACTCTAACAAAAACAATAGATGCTTAATGCTGCAGTGCTGTTTTGAATTTGTCTTGAAACTTTTGTTGGTGTGTTGTTGCAGGCAGAGCTTTCGGTTCAAGGAGACGACTTCACGCGGCAGATATGGCAGATGTACGCCACTTTTGAGGAGCTCGTCGAGTCTCGAGATGGGCGTGGCCCTAGAACAAGCAAGCCACGCTCCAGAACACGCCACGGACATGCACATCACAGGCAAGTTTCGTTACCAACCTATGCTAACGACAAACTATTGCCTGTTCAGTTAACACAGGTGGCTCAAAGCCAGTTTACTCTATTCCCACTCCGCTGCCCTTACCCCTACATGCAAAGGGGAAATTTGTCACTTGTCTATCTGGACACAGTGGTCAGCTGGGTAGGTAAGAACTGGTAGCGGTGGTGAGTTGAGGAGCTGACCCAGGGGAACATGACCTTGAGCCGCCAGTTCAAAGTGAACAAGGTGTAGTGGTAAGCCTTCTACTGAGTAATTACGGCTGTTCTGAAAACTATATTGCTAAAGTAACTTAATTCTTCACGTGGACTAATGAACCTTTCAGTCGTTTTTTCATCCATTTGTAAATTATCGTCAATAGTTTACTTAAATTTCCTAGGAATTATGAGATAATCTATGGCGCTACTGGTAATTTATTGCTTGTTTATATGCACTTTGTTTCCCGTTCAGCTGGTTGCGGCACCGTGATGGTGTCTGGCGCCATCACGGGGTTAGCTGGTTCCAGCCCTGGTGGTGGAAGAAATATTCATCATCAGAACTTCGAGAGGACGCGAGTTCGAATCCCCATCCGGGCATCCAGATTTGGGTTTTCCATGGTTTCCACAAATCACTTCAGGCAAATGCCGGGATGCTTCCTTCAAAAAGGCCATGGTCGAATTCCTTCCCGTTACTTGTCCCTAGTCCCATCTCGCCTGTAATGACCTTAGCCGTCGACGAGGCGTAAAGTTAAAAAAAAAAGATCAGAACTTGGCCGGCAGGGTAGGAGAGATGGTACACAATTCCTAATCACCAGATTGTGTAACTAAGTGCTGGGTTACAAGCAAATACTAAATTTCTCCTCAGTGCGTATGTGGCGAGGACATACGACATTGTTAATGGTGATTCGTCCGCCGGATGGGGACCTAACTGTCATGACCTGTTCTACAGTGACCAGATAATTATATGGAAGAAACAATAGCACATAGGTAGAGTTGGCTGATACGGTCTCAAATACCTCGTGTTGACAAGAAGTAGTCCACCAGGTAATCTGTGCGCATGAAGTTAATGCCCCACCACAAATGAACAGTACTTTCAAACACTGGTTACATGGTCAGAGAGTCTGCACGGAAACACTACTAATGATAAAGGCGACACTACAGTAAAGATTTAAAAAAAGGATAGGGCCTTAACAGAAGCAAATACGAATTTGAAACACAGAACTCTTTGTCATGGCAGATATCACTAAGGCACTCTGGGTGCTTGGCTCGGGCTTATCTGGTTCTAGTTCCAGTGGCAAAAGTGTGTTCATCATTCCGAAACGTGATCGTCAATGTAGGAGAGATGGTACTGAACATTTCCTAGTCACAAGATTGTGAACCAAATGTCTGTTTTAAACGCAGTGCGTATTCAGTGACAAAGCCCCGTGTGTGTGTGGTAAAGCTTGGGCCCCACATTCAAGAGGACGCTGGTTCAAATACCCGTCCATCCATCTTGTTTTCGGTTTTACATGGATTCGCGATATCACTCCAGCTGAATGACAGAATACTTTCTTCAAAAGGCCATCGCCGAATTCCTTGCCCCTATCATCTCCAGATTCTAATGACCTCGACGTCGACGAGACGTAAATCCCTAAGCAAGAAAAAACATATTTAGTGGGGGTATTCGAGAACGCCGGGGGTGTCAGAATTGCGGTCTCAATGGTGCCTGGGAGGAGAGAGAGCCTGAATAGACTTACACCAGCTATCGCCCTCTCACATCACACACCATCACAACCAGTCACCAAAACATTATCTCCTAATAACACTAGCCACGTGAGAATACAGCCAATTTAAATTTCCTCAGAAGTGGCCACGGGTGGGTTCAACATAGGGGTCACTAGAACCAAGAGAGGATTGGGGGCAAGCAACAAGAAGGTATTAGGACATAGCGTTCTGAAGGAACCATATCCTCCGAAAAGTTAACCACACACCCACTAGGTTCGGTTTGAGAAAAGAGGAAATCCTATCTGGAAAATACAAAATAGACATAGTATTTATACCACGGGTTAATAAGCAACATTTGGGCGGAAATCTGCAAGACTCAAAACAAATGTTCAATAATTCAGTCAGCTCAAAAGGCACATTCATATGAGTATAGCTCAACTATATAGTCAACAAATATGGCGGACCTAGACGTAACAGACATTACAGGACTGACGCAATATTAGATTAAAAACGGTCACTGTCTGAGGCCGGAATCAAACGAGCGACCACTGGCTGCAAGGTTATACTGGTGCCGCACGCTTCAACGAGGCTAGCCTTCTTTCTTTTTGGCGGGTGAAAAACAAAACAGAAATTCTCTTCAGGCGTCTCAATAATTTTCTTACAACAAAGTACTCACAGACTAAAGAAAACCAGTTACATGGTTTCGGTATCAAGGCAAAGTACATGGAGTTGAAAGTACTCGAGACGAGTATTTAGCATTAAGATAAAAAAAAAGCTTCGTTTTAAAGATGTATCTTGGTTCCCAATCCTATTATTACGAAAAACCTTTAGTTTTTTTAAAATCTGTGTACCTAATAAGCTAACAAGTTGTTTGCAACCATTATTGTACTGCACAGTCTTGCATGAGGTAATGGAATGTACTTTATTAACGACATAATATGAATAGGAAGCTTGAATAAGGTAATCCATCCTTTATACCCAACATTATACGGATGCTCTTACAATACGCATTAGATTCTACCGAGCGTGGTGGGTGAGCAGTAAAGCACTTGCTTCGCATCTGTGAGGACGTGGATTCGAATCCTCATCCGGAAATCCAGAATTGGTTTTTCCATGGTTTCCATAAATCTCTCCAGGGGAATGGCAAGATGATTCCTTCAAAGGACCATGGCAGAATTCTTACCCCTAGTTCCCTCACATCTCTAATGATATCGACGTTGATGAGGAGTAAATCCAACAAGCAAATAAGCATTAGATTTAGATGGTCGAACGATATTTTAAATCAGTTACCGGGGCTGAATATCTGAAAAACAAATGTAAAACGTCATTTGAAAAGTATTTGCGTAGCTATGTCCCAGTTAAGATCGAGCGAGCAAGAAGTCTACGGAACTAACCGTTACAAACTCGAGGATCGTTCTGAAATACAGTAACTGCGTCTGTCCTACAAAGTCGAATGCTAGCTTTGAACTGTGGACAATGGCGCGTACCGCTAGGCGCTGCAAGGTAATGGTGGCATGCTTAACCGGCAGCTGAAGAGTTACAGTCGCTCGTTCGAGTCTCGTCTACTAAGCGTTGAGTACGTCTTCTGTTGTCCTTAGTGTGCTGTACACCAACAACAGAGGACAAATCATAGGAAGTCAGTTGTGAATATACTAATACCGATTCAGCTTGCAGAATGCTATTAAAACAAAATAACATTAATTAAAAAGATCAGGTTACCAAACTGTAATAATACAAGAACGTGAGCCTAGTTGTCATCTGACCCTACGACTGCGTTACAGTAGCATCGTTGGTCTTTGCAACGCCCAATAGACGATTTTATAGCACAGCGTCGGCTGTATACTGTTACCAGGTTTTTGTAATGACTCATACGTTGTTTCGTATACTTTCCCTTAATCTCATCTATGTAGCATTTACGTTACTTACTATCTTGCAGTAACAACAAATAAATTACTTTGAACTAATCACTCATCACCAAAAAGTTACTAGTTATATTATTTCAGTGTCGCAGAACATATTGTTGCCAATCAACGTTGTTCTAAAGAATTCGCAGTAAACAATGTAATTAACAGCTAAAATACTTACCTACCAATATACAGATAGCAACGCTGCAGATTTTTTTATTATTTATACTAATATTATAAATGCGAAAGTAACTCTGTCTCTCTGTCTGTCTGTTTCTTGGGCTAAACGGCTAATCCGATCGTGATGAAATTTGACAAGGAGATGCGATTTGGCATTAAGATGGACATAGGATACTTTTTCAGTATAAATGTTACATATTGTCATGTAATTTTGAAAAATTACCAAAACTGCGATAGACAGACGCTTAGGATGTGTAAAAGTCTATAGTACCTTCCCATATAGCGGGCTGGTAGCTCAGTGGTTAACGCGCTTGTTTACTAATGTTTGGATTGTGGTCCCCGGTTCAAATCGCGACGAAAGTAAAGATTTTTAAGAATTGTTTTTGATCGTATGAGTCACGCCTGGACGGTCAGTTTTTCAGATTCCATATTAAACTGTAGATATCACAAATTTAGGGGTGCAATACTTGGCAAATAGTACGCGGTCTAATAATGTTGTATGTGTATACTTTTTTACGCTATATATTGATCATTCAGCCGTTGTTTCTCTTGCAGTCAATGTGTGTGTGATCTGCTCTTATAATATTGTAAATTCGGAATTAAGTTTCCATATTTTTTTACGTTTTGTGGACTAATTTGCTATACTGATATTGATGGAATTTGACAAGGAAATACTTTCTATCTGTAGGAATGAGACAGGATATTTTTTCTGTTTGAATAAAACTTTTAGTGCCGAAGGTTTGAGAATTTATCGAATGGTGACAGACAGACGGGTGCGTGTGTTAGTCTGTAATGTTACGTCGCTTGTTCAAGCTGTGCTTCTCGCGCTGTCTGTTAGTATATGATTTGTTAATAATTGTCTTTTAGAGATGTCGATTTGCTCTGCACTTTACTATTACTTTCTGTCTGCCTAAACGTTTGTGGCACCAGTTTATTATGTCTTTTTTCTGACATACGTTGCGGACGTAAACCTGGCCTAAGGTGTAGCTTTAGAAGAACACGAGCAGCTGAAGTTATTAGGACCCAAGAATCTGATGCTCATGCTGAAGAAAGAAAAAAAGACCAAGCTAAAATAAAGCTGCCCTCAGTTAACCCAACCCCTCCCCCATATCCGCGCACCTTAATTTGTTTTACTGTTTTTAAATATGTTTGAAATTGATTCTCTTCATGAGACAGGTTCAGCGGTAGAATGATATAGTGGTGGATTTCCTGTCATATTATGCCGAATCGGTGTTGTTTGGGACAAATCTTACGTTTATTAACAGCTTTCTGTATCCAATTTTGGCAATAAAATTCTAAATTCATGCGTACGAAGTCGCGCGTAACAGCTAGTAACTGTATAAAATTTGTTGTTATACTCTGTTCATTACGAAGTGGCTGCTCAAGGTCATGTTTCCTTTGTCTCATTCCTCACCTCCCAATCCCCCTCCCTACCTACCTCTCCGAGCTGAGCACTGTCTCCATGCAGGCGAGTGTTAGACTTCCCCCTTTGCATGCAGGGGTAAGGGATGCGGAGTGGGGATGGAGCAAACTGACCTTGTATAACATTGTTGACGATATTATACAAGTTTAAGTAGACCCCCACATATACAGCAGACTTTGTTTCAATTCTCAGCATTGGGGACAAGGAACGGGTAGGAATACGGCCATGGCCTGTTTAGAGGAAGCATCCCGGCATTCGCCTGGAGTAATTTGGGGAAACCGTGGGAAACCCAAATCTGGATGCCCGGACGGAGATTCGAACCGGCGTCCTCCCGAATGCGAGGCCAGGACGTTAACCATTAACCCACCACTCTCGGTGTTCACATGGAATTTCGCGTATCAAACCCTCCGTCGCCATCTTCCAGTAAAGTGCCGATCATGTCGGAACTTTATCAACGACACGTGTGTAAAGTTGCAGTCCTCAGACAGGGATCAGCAGTTCGCTTGGAGATGGCCATGGAGCGTTTGACCGCAGAAATATTGTGTGAACACGATGTTTACTCTGGATTAAATGCTGGGAAGAACAAGGAATCATCGTTCCCTCCCTTACAATATATAAAACTACCCGTCAGTGTGGCAGCGCCATCGCACTGGGTCGCGGAGATACAACGGGTCCAAGCGAGAGTCCTGAACCCCGCGTACCGGCCGTCATGATTGTGGTTTTTACGTGGTCTTCCGTAGTCAACAAGGCGAATGCTGTGACTGTACCCAATCTGCGCCTCATTAACTACACATTTCAGAAACAAAAATACACATATCATAGAAAATATAAATTTGCTCCAATCGCATTATTCAAGGAACTGAAAATCCCTGGTTCTAACTACCCATTTGCTACATTCGACAAATCGGGTCTGACACTCGGGAGGATGTGGGTTCAAATCCCCTTCCGGCGAGCCATTTTTCGTTTTTTTTTTTTTTTTTTTTTTTTTTTTTTTTTTTTTTTACGGTCTCCCAAAAACACCCAAACCGAATGCCGGGATGATTCCTTAAAAATTCAGAGGCCGAATTCCTTCCCGTTCTTTGATCCAAGACCTTCCCGCCTCTAATTAACTCGACGACGACGAGACATAAATAGACTTAACAGGTTGATTCTCGACTCCCTCCACATCTCCTCAAATATCTGTAGTATATCTTGACCATTATGAAATGACTAAAGTTAATTTTAAATGATTTGATACCAGGAGTACAACTAAAAGCTCGTCAAAGGAACTAACAAACACCACGTTTTAAGTCCCTAAGGAGCGCAGCTTTTGAGATATTTTTTTTCTGGTGCTCCACAGTTAGCGCTCTTGTAATTCAGGAGCCTGAGTTGAAATTGAAAGGTCCCCGATTCGAATCCCTGTCTCGGTGGGGATTTTGATCGGCCCTTAACCGGACCTTCACCCCTGGCACAGCTCGATGTCTAATGTAAAGTACACAAGAACTCTTCCGTGGTTCGGATTCCACGTAAAACGATAGGTCCCCTTTATCCAGTAGGATTACTGGGTTAGGTTGGATAAGGAGGAAAGGAACTGGTCGTCCTACCTCAATACCAGGCTAAATATACATCCATCGGGAGGGTCCAGCCAACCTTCGGGTTGAATACCAAGCCATCATCCCCGCTTATCCCTCCCTTCCGCTTTGTTAAATAAAGCAAGGGGTGCTAAAAAGCTGTTGGTGTGACTTAATATGCTTGATCATCGTACATGACATGTGTAAAACGTGGGAGAGGTGGAGGGGAGGCAAAAAGAGCTGGAAGTCATCTTAGCCGTGGGTAATCACTAGTTAAAGAAATAGAGTTAATAGGTAAATCATAAATTTGATGTGGCTTAATGGACCTGATTGATCACCGCACATTCCGCTCCTGCCACAGCTTAGCCTAAATCAGTGGACCTGTTAGCAAAAGGGAATCACACAGCATGCCACGCGTGCTCATGTACACAAAGCAAGCTTTGATACCGTAGGGTTCCAAACAGCAGAGACTATTAGATCTTCCGAAAGTTCACTCACCATCCGCGGTAACATTTAAACATTCGCGAACTCACGGCGGTTAATAAGGAAATTGAAACTGATTTTGAAGATTCTGTAAACAGTTTTGGTGGTTCAGAGACGATAAGTGAGACACAGTGACTGGACATTGTACATACTATTGTATCTGAAATGGTTGAAGGAAAGCGATTGGTATAAATCTCAGCTTTACTGATGTCAAGAATTGTTTGCTTACAGGAAGCGCGCCAGCCTTTATTCTGTTACTGCTCCTTGTTTGTGCCCATACTTTGTTTCATTGTTCTCGTTTTCAACCACTGGTATGTTGAATACTGTTTTTTTTTTTTTTTTTTTTTTTTTTTTTTTTTTTTTTTTTTTTTTTTTTTTTTTTTATAGGTACTATCTAATGCTTATCAGTCGGTGAGTGATACTTATACACATCGTTCTGTATCATTGAAAGTCACTCACCCGTGAGATACCATAAATGGCCAATTAGAAATACGCTGCCGACGTCTTTTAAGTAATTCATAATTCTGCATCACAAGTCAGTTACTAGAGTTCCATATCCCAATCAGACTCAGAGATTGGGGTTAGTCGAACTAGCTAAGCAGACAGAGGGTCGAGTTTGTTACACTTTCCAATTGGTTTGACGTATTGTTTAAGACCAACCATACCTGTATTCTTCAATGAGCGGACAGTTGCAAAAATCTTGAAGGGGACCTTAATACGTAGTTAAGTTCATTCTGGAGAATAAGGAAGGAAAACAAGGAGATACCGATGTTAGCTTACGCAGTGATG
This sequence comes from Vandiemenella viatica, assembly GCA_031002005.1. Taxonomy (NCBI): domain Eukaryota; kingdom Metazoa; phylum Arthropoda; class Insecta; order Orthoptera; family Morabidae; genus Vandiemenella; species Vandiemenella viatica. The sequence goes on from CM061921.1 coordinate 286,518,437, forward strand.
TCTGATGTAAGGTATGGGAGAAGCTACTAAGAGACTCAAAGCAAGCAGGTAAAGACATTGCCAATGCTCACCTTATATCTGAGAGTATCGTAAGCTCCTTTAACTGGATGGGAGCAAAAGTGAAGTCGGTAACCAGCATGCACAAAATATCGGTAAGAACTAAGTAACTACCTGCACCATCGTCAGAACAGATTATAGTCCCCTGGTTCAGAGCCGAATCCTAAATTTGGATCACAGAATACGGAGCTTCTGCAAAGATCCTTCCTATGGATTCCTTGATCTCCGCCACGGGGCTCAGATCTGTAGCATTCAGCTGAACAGACTGGGTGTCAAAAACACACGAAAATCGGCAGAAGTCGTCTGGAGCGAACCGAGGGAGTTGCAGGAAGACAAGGGTGGAAAAGTAGGATTATGAATAAAAGCACCAATGTAGTGCAAATTAAAGGTCTAGTACTCAATTGCAAAAATATCCGAGAGAAACAGTGAAGGATAGAACGCTTTATTATTGGTTCACATGCAGTTGATACAATTAGTAAAAAATAGTGGTTTAAGTCAGAAAACGATAGACACCATTCTTCAGAATTTCGTTTATTTATAACGAAGGGGGGAAAGAAAAAGACGGCCACTCATTCTGTATCGTATACTCTCAATTTTTCTCAGTTGATTACGGCACCGTGATGCTGTCCAGCGCTGACACGAGGTTAGCTGGTTAACATCTTGGTAGTGGAAGAAATTTTCACTGTCATGGCTTTGTTGCAGGATAGGAGAGGTGTTGGTGCATAATTCAAAATCATTAGATCGTGCTCCAAACCTCTCCGCAGCGCTTAGGGATACGTCACTGCTGATGGTGATTGGACCATCAAATGGGGATGATAAGCTTGGTGTTGTTCTGAATAGTAGGGGTTTCTTCTATCTGCATTGAACATACAATCGTCACCGTCATCAACACAAAACAGTAATACGTACATCACAGGGAACAGCAAGTGGAAACCACACCAACAAAGCTGTCAAGGAAGAGTAACTCCTCCAAGACTGACTCATCAGGTAATGCACATAGTCAGTTTAACGTGAATGATTCCGCAGAATTATTGATAAATTCGTCCCTTTGCTGAAGCAATGAGAAGTAATATGAATAATGTTCTCCGCCGATTTTATTTTTAACTGCTTAACGTCTCTTAGCAGCGAGGTAACGGGAAAGGATGGGGGGCAAGAAATGGGAAGGAATTCGGCCATGGCCTTTTGAAGGAAGCATCCCGGTATTTGCCTGGAGTGATTTGGGAAACCATGGAAAACCCAAATCCGGATGCCCAGACCGGGATTCGAACCGCCGTCCTCCCGAATGCGAAGCCAGAACGCTAACCGTTACACCATCACCCTCGGTACCGATTTATTGATCGAGTGACAGTATTAGGAGGCAACTATAACAAGTATTTAACTAACTGCATTTTTTATGTGACACGTAAAAAACTCGGAGTGGCTTTTCTCGATGATATTCTGTGATTATCATCTCAAACACGTTGTTAGAAAACCGCCGTCTTAGTCAATATTTATTAGATTATGTGTAAACAACCTAAATAATAGGTGAACGAAATACTGTAATTACGGCCATAAAGTCGATAGCTGAACGTATATTCGTTTACAAAACCAGAAATTTTGGGGATGCTATTTCCTAACATTCCTAGAACGTAAATATATTTCGTTTAACGTAATACCTGGGGGATTTAAAGAGATGTGTTTTTTTTATGTGACTCCAGTGCCTGGAACCCGAGACGATGATTTTCCACCGTGATACATTTAGGAAGTAGAAAAGATGCTAAAAAAGCAGAGATGTATACACGCACGTTCTGAAAGAATGCAGGATGACAAGACTTACAAAAATTAATTCAATTAAGCGGGCGAGTGGAAACTGCGCTGCGTGAAACATTCATCTACTTCCACTGCAGTTCGCTTTCTAAAACATCACAAAAAAAAGAAACATAGAAAAATTTGTGTCAGCACCTTTCTGACAGAGCAGTGATGCATAATAGAAATGGCATGCCGGTCTTCCTGGTCGCTTACAATTAGAACTGCATTCATTGGCGATACACTGTGCAAGATTGTTAAGTGACTCTTAGAACAGGAACGGTACTAGGTCCCAAAGGTCACACCAATGAATCCCTGTATACTGCTCATCGAACGATTCCTGATTGTTATTGAACGTAAATCCTTAAAACGAGATAAAAATTACTGTAAGGACAAGAGAACAAGTAACTACAGGGTGTTACAAAAAGGTACGGCCAAACTTTCAGGAAACATTCCTCACACACAAACAAAGAAAATATGTTATGTGGACATGTGTCCGGAAACGCTTACTTTCCATGTTAGAGCTCATTTTATTACTTCTCTTCAAATCACATTAAACATGGAATGGAAACACACAGCAACAGAACGTACCAGCATGACTTCAAACACTTTGTTACAGGAAATGTTCAAAATGTCCTCCGTTAGCGAGGATACATGCATCCACCCTCCGTCGCATGGAATCCCTGATGCGCTGATGCAGCCCTGGAGAATGGCGTATTGTATCACAGCCGTCCACAATACGAGCACGAAGAGTCTCTACATTTGGTACCGGGGTTGCGTAGACAAGGGCTTTCAAATGCCCCCATAAATGGAAGTCAAGAGGGTTGAGGTCAGGAGAGCGTGGGGGCCATGGAATTGGTCCGCCTCTACCAATCCATCGGCCACTGAATCTGTTGTTGAGAAGCGTACGAACACGTCGACTGAAATGTGCAGGAGCTCCATCGTGCATGAACCACATGTTGTGTCGTACTTGTAAAGGCACATCTTCTAGCAGCACAGGTAGAGTAACCCGTATGAAATCATGATAACGTGCTCCATTGAGCGTAGGTGGAAGAACATGGGGCCCAATCAAGACATCACCAACAATTCCTGCCCACACGTTCACAGAAAATCTGTGAATTGAGGAAGTACAGTACATACTAACGAAACTAAAATGAGCTCTAACATGGAAAGTAAGCGTTTCCGGACACATCTCCACATAACATATTTTATTTGTTTGTGTGTGTGGAATGTTTCCTGAAAGTTTGGCCGTACCTTTTTGTAATACCCTGTATAGTTCATTTTTTAAAAGAAATGAAATTCTTTCAGTACACCAAGGATGAACTAATCATATCAAACAGAACAAGCTTTTTCTTTACTGTAAAGTTGTAATATAAGCTTTCCATCTAATTGTAAGCTTCACCATCATCCAAGACAAAACTCGAAGATTTATTATTAGTATTGCCACACTAACCCGTGATGACGGCGTGTTTTTGTATGACTTAATCCCCCTTTGTCGTCAATCAACACGTGCGAGTCGTCGGCTTAGACAAATTTTGATTAATATAGTTAATTATGAAACCACGACAAACGAGTGGCATTATTACGAAGTCGCAAATGAAAATGCACTTGTATGAGCACATACCACTGGACTTAATAACCTCCGTTACTTGAGTCACTTATTTACACTCGTATAACATTCAACCAAACTTGTTAACACACTCTATAAACTATTACAGCTTCCTCAGAGTGAAGCACAAACTCGCGTCATACGACATTATTTACACGTTGCAACACCCACCTCGCTCGCTCGGCCAGCGAACAACTATAATTATTATTGCATCCAGGTGTTACGGGTCAAAGACGCCACAACACAAAATTCTTAAAGACTATAAACTAAAGCTACCCCGATTACATTACAAACTACTAATCTGCGGAAACCCTGAAATTATCCACAACCTATAATTAATAAAACCGAACCGTGTCACCGACCACAGCAAATCGCAGGATCACCACAAACTGACATCCAAAATAAGATGACGGTTTCTAGCATCGCTTTTTTAAAACGTGGCAAAGAATTTTAGATACACAGTTTGTCCTACGACACAAAGTACAAAGGGTCCAGATTCAAATTTCGAACAGATTATATCATCATCCTGTTTTCAGCATTTAGGTATTCTCTAATTACGTTGATGAATGCTGTTGCTTTACCAAATTTAAATACAAAAAAATAATGCTTTTCACAAGCAGCACTATGCACGGAACGAAACTTACACGGTTCAAAAACGGCGTCACATGTTTTAGTGTAGATACAAGAAACAGTCTCCGACGATAGGTAACAATCTCTATATATTACTTCTAAAACGCTTCAAACTCAACAGAATTTTTTCAAATTTTGTGGAGCTAAGTCTTTGTGTCAAATTCAGGTCACGTCGTAATGATCTTTGACCCTAATCATTTTTTGCGCCTAAACACTCAATTTTTGTCACTTTCAGGCTCTGTGATTTAAATCTACTTCTAGCAATACCCTCTACAAAGTAGGCAATTACCTACCTGGACCTTCCAACTGGGAACTATTCTATGACCATCATCATACCCAAAAAGCTATTACAGGCTTAGTCCTTAGATAACTATGTACATTTTCGCGGCGGCAACACAGTAGAAAAACCTCTCGGGATTCCAGCAGCGTCAAAGTGAAGTCGTCTGGTCCCATTGTAAGTTAAGCGGGGCTTGACAATGGGAGCAGACGACTTCACTTTGACGCGGCTAGATTCCCGAGAGATTTTTCTACGGGCTTAATCCTTGTTAGACAGTACAACGGGCCTTGTGAAATGGCAGGAAAACTTAAGAAAGGAGTGCATTGTTGTATGATCCACTTATTATTGCTAAGTTGTAATTTTACTTGCAATACTGGCAAATATCCATCACAAGTTATATCTAACCTGGCATAAAATAGATCTTAATATCGCCGTAAACTATTATTTACAGTTATTTTCCTGATCGCTTTACGGTTCGTCAACGTCGAAATCATTATCGCCTGGAAATGTCGGGGGAAGCTATTTTTATGCTTATGGCTTTACGCCTCGTAGAGATCAAGATCGAGATCGGTAGAATTGGGAAAGGATTGGGGGACAAAGAACGGAAGGAATTTTGTCATGGCCTTTTGAAGAAACCAGCCCAGCATTCACCTGGAGTGATTTGGGGAAACCATGGAATACCTAAATCTGGATGGTGGTCCGTGATTCGAATCCGCGTCCTCTCGAATACAGTCCAGCGCATTCCCACTTACCCACCAAGCTCTGTGGGGGCAAGAAACGGGAAGGATTGCGACCATGGCCTTTTGAATGAACCATCCCGTCATTTGCTTGGAGAGGTTTCGGGATAGCATAGAAAACCTAAATCTGGATAGCTGTACCGAACCTGGTTCCCCCGAATGCCAGCTCTGAGCATCAACTGTTTACCTTTCAGGTTTTTTTTTCTGTGAAATACGTTTTGTAGCAGTTGAGTTTTGATTACTACACAGAAGAGCCAAAGAAACGGGTATAGGCATGCGTATGTAAACACAGGGATATGTGAACACTCAGAGTACGGCGCTGCGTTCGGCAACGCCTATTTAAGACAACAGGTGTCTGGCGCAGCCGTTATATCGGTTATTGCCGCTGCAATGGCAGGTCTTATCGCGATTTAAGTGCGTTTCAATGTGGTATTATAGTAGGCGCACGAGAAATGGGACACAGCTTCTCCGAGGTAGCGAAGAGATGGGGATTTTCCTGTACGACCATTTCATGAGTGCACCGAGAATATCGTTAATCCGGTAAAACATCAAATCTCCGACATCGCTGCGGCCGCAAAAAGATCCTGCAAGAACAGGACCAACGACGACTGAATAGAATCGTTTAACGTGACAGAAGTGCAACCCTTCCGCAAATTGCTGCGGATTTCAATGCTGGACCATCAGCAAGTGTCAGCGTGCGAACCATACAAAGAAACATCATATGTGCTTCCGGAGCCGAAGGCCCACTCGTGTACCCTTTCTGAGAGCACGACACAAAGCTTTACAACTCGCCTGGGACAGTCAACACCGACATTGGACTGTTGATTATTGGAAACATGTTGCCTGGTCTGATGAGTCTCGTTTCCAGTTGTATCGAGCGGATGGACGTGTACGGGTAAGGAGACAACCTCATGAATTCATGGACCCTGAATGTCAGCAGGGGACTGTTCAAGCTGGTGGAGGCTCTGTAATGGTGTGGGGCGTGTGCAGTTCGAGTGACATGGGATCCCTGATACGTCTAGATACGACTCTGACAGGTGACACGTATGCACGCATTCTGGCTGATCACCTGCATTCATTCATGTCCATTGTGCATTCCAATGGACTTGGGCAATTCCAGCAGGAAAAATGCGACACCCCACACGTCTAGAATTGCTACAGAGTGGCTCCAGAAAAACTCTTATGAGCTTAAACGCCTCCGCTGGCCACCAAACTTCCCAGACATGAACATTATTGAGCATATCTGGGATGCCTTGCAACGTGCCGTTCAGAAGAGATCTCCACACCCTCGTACACGTACGGATTTATGGACAGCCCTGCAGGATGCATGATGTCAACCCCCTCCAGCACTGCTTCAGACATTAGTCGAGTCCATGCCACGTCGTGTTGCGGCTCTTCTGCGTGCTCGCGGGGTCCTACACGATATTAGGCAGGTGTACCAGATTCTTTGGCTCTTCAGTGCAGTTTCTCTTGTGTACGTAAATATAATGCAGTGAATTACATAGTAGTAGTAGTAGTAGTTAAGTAATAAGCACTATTTGTTCGTTCACTGCTGTTTTGTTAAAGAAAGGCGTGTTTACGTGAATACTTGCGCTAGTATCTCTAACTGCTATCTACCCCAATTTCTTTCTTTCTGAACGTGTACTACGATCAAATGTTTCTATAATTCTGATTGCACGTGAAAGTAAGTCCCGATTACTGGATTTGGTTAAGTCATGAAAGAGGCATAATGCATGTCCAGTCTAAACTCTGTCAGCAGGTGCCTAATACCACGCCGGTCCGGTATGGTATTCTGTAGGACGCAGATTAAATCTCCGGTACGACTACTCTCATTTCGTTCTGTCTTTTCGCCAAATCACTCTAGGACAATACAGGGATGGTTCCCTCAATAGAGCATCGCCTAGTTAATTCTTTTCCTTTGGCTCCCGTCCATTCTCGACTATAATGCCCTCGACGTCGACGAGCCATAAAGCCCTAAAACTGACGCGCGATTTGTTTAGCGATCAGAATCGTAATGATTTACCTCCTTTTTTTCATACTGTAATTCAATCACTGCAACGATTCAAATCTGAACTTTACCTCTGGCAAAGTTTTTTTTCGTGTTTGGGAAGTACACTGCGGTACCTCCATGGTTCAGATACCACGTTAAACTGTAGGTTTTGGACGAAAAGAACTGGCTTTTCTACCTCTGACATTCACTGCACGGCAACCGGACAACATTAAGGTGGAAGAACAATTTATACAATAGTTTCATTTACATCGCATATACAACAATTATTGTATCAGCCATTTATTCCAGAGAGTTAATATACTGTAAGATGTGGAAGTGTACGAGTTACTTGTAAGCACCGACTGCATGCTTCATCATTTCATGTGAGACTCTAAAAGGGAAGAAAATTTTGTATCTGAACTCTAAAAACAACTTCTAAGGCGTCGAGATTTTAACAAAACAGTTCAGCTTTATTATTAATAACTGAGATTAAATGCATCCAGTAGCTAATCAACTATTTTTATATTATTAGCAACAATGTAAACATGTTGTGCGTTATGTGTTAATTCTATTGTCTCATTGCATTCCAAGATTCATAAGCAGAAATAAAATAATTTTCTCATTTTATTAACGTGATCGTTGAGATGCAGATAAAATTATTTTTTCACTGCAATGTGGATGATTTAAACGTATGTCGAATTACTCATTCAGTGGTAAAAAGCAAAATATTATTTAAAAATACACTAAATATATGAACAGATTGGTATTGCAAAAGATGAAGCTGAGAATTTAAAATTTTAGCAACATAGGAAACTAAATTTGTGAGCCATGACTAATGCATTTTAGCTTCCTGCAAGTATGAAACCCGTCTAGTTCACCGAATTTATCACGTTGTTGAGAAAAATCGTAAATGACAGCGTATAATGTATTTGAAGCTGTAAAAAAGAGTCAACTTTTAGGAACACACTACGTTTATGACAGAAAAACTTGTGTCTCTTTAACCAAAGGTGCTGGAAATATCGGTTTGACGTTTTATCGGCGATCAGCAACCCGTCTATGGCGTAACCACCTCCTGTGCAAATTGCCTGGAACAACTTGTTACGGAGGTAGTTTGCTGCCCGCTTCGCTTGTGGCTTGACTACAGAAACGGCGCATGTTTTATTAGTCAGGAATCTGTCATCTCGCGTATAAAAACCACTTTCTGTTTGACATCATGTTGTGCGGGACAGTAAAATGATCATGTTTCAGGAGAGCATTGTTTGGTCGGCTAGAGCGTCGACATTTGAGAATAGCTTGGATTTGATGATTCATGGAAAACTCAACTAGAGTGTCATATCGTATATTATAAAAAGGAGTCTACAGGTAGTACTGTAGCTACTTTCAAGTTTTCGGATCCTCATAGTCTTCCTTCAAAGACCGTGAACGTATAATGGTGAGCACTGTTTCTGTTGAGAAGCGTTTCGTGCAGTAGCTCTGCGGTATTAGTTAACACCGTATTTGTGTGCTTGTACCGTACATGTCAATAAGTTTGCAGCGCGAACCGTGCAACGAATGCTCAAACTGTTCTTAGGCGCAGTTCGTCCATCCACCTCACGTTGATGACTGAGTGGTTGCATAACTACCAGGACACTAAAATCAATTGAAACAGATTTTGACATCTCACTGCGTCCAAACCATGCTTTTATGTACATGAAACGTGACCAGTCTGGCGTCCTACGCAACATTGAAGCGTTGACGCTGTAGTTTTTAATCACTCTATACATGTCTTGTAAATGAGAGACCTCCCATCACGAACGACAATATGCTCGCTGGATTGCACTCGAAAACATTTTTAAAGATTTATTAATCGCGTCTGGTGCTCATTTAGATAGCAAATACAGTGAGACTGCTTTCTAAATTAGGACTCTCTTCATGTGGAATATGCTGGAAGAACAGCATTCTCACTTCACCTGACAACGTACATCGGTTGAACGGGTTAAGGCCCTCGTCCAGACTGGATTACCGTTATGTTCTTCTTCGAATATGCAAATGAAATCACCTCATTTCTGACGACAAAATACCGTTCAACGCCTGACGAAAGATCCGTGCCTAGCGACTGGACAACATTTCAAGTGGCTTGACATTACAGGAAAGATATGTTACTAATGAAGAAGGATCGTAGCTATCAGCTTTGATTGTGTCATACCACGCTGATCTGAGACATTGGCGATTCCCTAACGAACCTCGTTCCGGAAGTACACACGATCTGTAATAAAAATCCAGCAGCCAAAATTTAATTGCCGGGTATACTTCACACTCTAAATTATTTTTACAGTCATAATAAAATGATCAACTTTTCCTTGGTTTAATCCAAATACTCAATTTCTGTCTATTGTTTAGTACCCTCTTATCAGCAAACATAAGGGAAGTGCTACATATTATAAGGTTGCAGTAACTTCTTCACAAATTAATACAGAATAATCCATGGGAAATAAAGATTCTACGTTTCTCATCTTTCATTCCTTACGTCTGTTCGCTAGAAACACTTACCTAAAGCCAAAGTTCCGCGTCTGTATCAAAAGTTGTATATGAAGTATGCTTGATTAATTAGTACCGTTATTAAGTTTTTTCAGAGTTCACACATTATGATTGCTGTAATCTGCTAGTGTATCCATTCACTACTTTAAATTTTCTTCCTTTAATTACAGCTTTTTGGTACGTTGACGTCTAGAACATTAAAGCCAGGATAAGACTGTCGCAAAGAATAGCCTTTTATGAGTCAACCATTCCCGCAGTGGTCATGATTAATTTCGGGAAAACATGCAACATCGAAATCTGATTCGCGTCCTTCCGAATGCCAGTTCCAAACCTCTCTGACACGCTCCCAAGTTTGACGTGGGAGCGTTTAGAGATAAGATTTGGATGTAGGTGGTTTAATGCAGTTTAGTGCTTTCTGTCACAATTGAAGCTTTTTTTACACCTCTTCGACGTCGAGGTCATTAGAGGCGGGATGGGACTGGGGACAAGGAACAAGAAGGAATTGGGCCATGGCCTTTTGAAGGAAGCATCCCGGCATTCGCATGGACTGATTTGGGGAAACCATGGAAAACCCAAATCTGGATGCCCGGACGGGGATTCGAACCGCCGTCCTCCCGAATGCGAGGCGAGGACGTTTACCACTCACCCACCACGCTCGGGCACTATTTAAAAAAAATACGTATATGTTTAAAGGAGTGTAAATGACTTTTTTATTATTAAAAATCAAATAACTACATCAGGAACTAGAATTCCGAATTGCATCAAGGTAAGACGCCTAGTTTCTTCCTTTCGGTACCTGCAATTTAATGAGGCGTCCGAACAGTGAAGCTATCACAGACAAGGTATAAGCATTGCTGGAGGTGAAGATCATAGAAAAAAAAAAAACTTTCATATCAGATATATATACTTGGGCACAACTCACAAAATGAGCATTTTAAGGTTTACCGCTGTAACTGTGACAAGGGCGCAAAAACTTATTGTTGTAAAACTGTCGAAGACTTAGACGACAGGACTTCGGAAATCATGTTTGATGACGATTTTCATTTCATTTGCAGTATTACAGTATTTTTCGTAGACATTTTTGAGGAAACAACGAGCAACCTTTGTTTCCAGTTCCTGAGTAATCGAAGAAAATCAGATGAACAAATAAGTTTCTCCCGCGCTTTCTCCTCCAGTTCTCGCTAGTAGAAATCTGTTTAGCATACGTTATTGCAACCCCGTACTTAAAACAAGGATAGTAGCAACTACAACTGCATCAGTTGTTGCGTAATGATATTAATTTGTTTGGTAAAGATAGAGTAATGCCACAAATTTACAATACAAGGGAGCGTTCATAAACTACGTAGCTCGGTGCAGGGGGTGGATAGCGGGGAGATCTTGGGTAGAAAGCTGTGTTGGGCTACGTTGGGGAGAGGGTGGCCGAGCGAAGCCACGTAGCTTCGCAATCATATTATTTTTCACAGTTAAAATAAGATACAGACCACTACACAACAGCATTTGGATATTGATTTACGTCATTTAATAATCTCAGTATGTAATGCGGATATCAATATACTAACAGTGCTGCGCGTGTGTATGACTTGGAGTCATAGCGTTGTGTTGCATGCAGCTGGCGCATTTATACTAACCGACACTCAACGGTGCATTACGTTTCCTAAAACATTAGACATGTACTTAGACTCATATTCGTTTACAGATGTCATCCGGGATTTTCCAATACAATGATAGTTCGTATTGTTTTGATGGTTTGAAAGAAAGCTGTTTTCATTAGGATCGCCCACGAGTTATCACACCCCTCATCGTTAAAAACAATTCTAACTTTGTTATATGTAATGAATTTCAAGTTCAAAGTGTGAAGTGGCGCTGTAAAATAAACTTACGAGGCTTATCAAAAATGTTTTTCCAACGTGTTTTCCTTATCCAAAGAGTTATAGAAATCTTTTAAGCAGATCAAAGAATCGTTCAGTGGTAATGTATAAAGAAAGTTGACAGAACTGCAGCAAAAGATAAAAAAAAAAATCTGTTCATCATCTTTTTTTTGTTTTTGTTTACGCGGCAGGTATAGTATGTTCTATTTTATCGATTAATGAACAGTGATGAATGAAATAAGGAGATTGTTTTAGGAACACCTCAATAAGAAAAGGATCCCTGATTGTACCTGAGAAAGAGGTTTTTAATTCGTCATTTGCAGAAGTGGCTAGTATCAACATTTCATTCAGAATATTTCTAATTGTAGAAAAGTACATAAAGCAAATGTCAATTGTGTTCAGTATATACGCAATAATTTTAACGACAGTCTGTCAAGAATCTTCTCGAAGTAATAGGAAAAAAGCTACATGCCACGCAAGGGGGAAGGGGCGAGGCAAAAGCTACGTCAGGCTACGTGAGAGAGGGGGAAGGAATGGGGTTCAAGGATAGCAAATTTGGAGTCATATAGTTTATGGACACTCCCCAAGGACGTGCTATATCAGGGAACCAATTAATTGGTTCTTCTATAATCGGCCAAGTGAGAGTCAAGGTTCACTACTCTGACATGGATGTGGTAGGTCAAACGACAGACGCTTGATGTAAAAATCAAGGCTTGAGACATTTTCTGGTTAGTAAATGGGTTCGACTAAACGCCCTCCAACACAGCGCCGCATAGCCGCTTGCAGTAGATAAATTCCGATCAAGCAGTAAATCCATCCCACCCATTAAGATGCAATGCACTCTGATTTAAGAACGCTTTCAATAAGATACCATTAATCTGTTGCGAAGTAACTGCAAAATAAAAAGTTTGCTTCTTTAGCAGGTAAATTACAAACTGCATAAGGTGTTAATGTTATTTAATATTTCTCATTTAAATTTATGATATGGTCGATATAGACGACAAATTTCATGTTTATAACGTATTGCATTATTGAGGTACACACGGTAGCAAAAAATTGTCTAAAATTGACAAATTTGACGTTCACTCACGTTTTTATTTTCAGTGAAATTTTTGTAAAAAGTATTTTATCCTGTATTTGACGAGATTTAAACAACATATCTCACACCCTGGGGCAGAAAAAAAATCTTACACCATTTAAATGCATAGAACAAGCCCCTGCCTCCTAATGAGATAAAATATTAATTGTATCCATAATCTGTTATGTCGCCTAACTTCATTCATTTCGTTTTAATTGGACATTCAGTTCGCCACCATTAATGAACCCAAACTCATACAGTAAATCATGCCTCAGGGATAAGTCCTTTAATATTATTTATTAAAAAAAATACAAAGCAGGGATAGGATCTAGCGTAATTTCCGAATACAAAACAAGTTTTACTAGGAGCAACGAACACGTTAAGGCCATTCTAACGTGGAATCTTTCCATATCCAGTCAAATTCCTTCCCACTGAGTCACCAAACCACACATAAGAGACGAGAAATGTGATCCATGCAGGATAGGAATGCTCTTTAGTTTTAAAATTTACTCACTAATGGAGAAAAAGGCGGAGCGGGTACCGACTCTGTAAAAAGCATTTGGCGGTTCTTCCTTTTCACATCCGTGAAAATAAATTGGTGCATACAAAAAAAAACTCTTTAGTAATAGTTGTGGCATTGTTTGGAAGATTTATAGTGAAATGTTTGTTGCAAGACTTTATAACGTTAAGGTTCCTATTACTAACAATGCTCTTTGTGATAAATTTTAGTTTAAAAACTATCTAGATCATTTTCAGCTCTATCTAGAATTTAAAATATTCTTCGTAGCATAACCAATTTCAGTGCAATAAATGCAGGGTGTCATCAAGCAGTGAAATGGCGACACGTTCTGAAAGCTTTTGTCCGTTATAAAATGAAGCACTCGCATTTACACCGCTAGAAGAGGCTGGAATGTTGTCCGCTAGACACCCTGCAGAGTAGCGTAATAGGTCCATTACTCTTCTTCATTTTCATAAGCGACGTTGCAGAGAGTGACAAGTATGTCTGGTGTTGTGTCTAAAGACACTAATTTACGACTAAAGCAGATGTTTAGAATATAAAACACAGTGTGACGGACTCTTTTTAAGTTACATCCTGATTTAGATTCAATAGCTGAATGAGAGGAGATTTTGTCAGCTGACATTCAATTAGCTACGAATATTGCTACAAAATACTGACGTAGACGTAAAACGAATAAGCGTCAGATCTGCTGGTGATCCAGAGCAATCTGAGAACTATAATTAAATGTTATTTACTACAAAAATGAATTTTAAAACATTTCTGGCAACATAATTCACTCTTGGATAACCGGTATTACGAGAAATGTAAATTGATCGTTTTATAACGTACATAAATTTTTAGCAAATCGGTTCATTTCGTATTCTAGTGAAGACTAAACTAGCTTGCATCTACAACATTAGATACGGCTTGGAGGAACTTAATGAGAAAAAGGTTTAGTGCATTGTTGCGTAAAATGAACAACGCTTACAAACTACTTTAACGATTTACTATCATCGTCCTTTATGGGCGATATCAATCAAAGTGTGATGAATGGATACGTTTATTGTAAAAGATCCTGCTTGCTCGGGGTTGTAGCTTACAGCAGCTTGTCTTAACTATGATCGTGTCTGGTATAGTGTTGTAAAAAAAAACGGTTTTTTTTCTGGCTTGAAAAAAAAACATTAAAAAAAAACTTTGAAAAAAACAACATGTTTTTTTTTTCTGGGAAACGTTTTTTTCACAACTACTAAATCTCAAATTTGTAAGGCAGTTATCGTTTAAAATGACTGTTTTAGAGTTTATTCTATGTACTTATATTAGCTTAAAATCTACTATATTTTTCTGGTTCAGTAGGAAAAAAAATTACGAAACTATTGGCAAAATTGACTGAAATTTTCTCTATGAACGGGGATTTCCCGAAGAGACTAGGTTGCGCGAGAAGGAATCCCCATTGTTTGGATTGATACTTGCTATTTGAAATAGTGCTACCAGCCCTACAAAATGTCCTACAGATCTTTTTAAAAAAATAGGAATTTAAAATTTATCCACGGTTTTTTGCCTTATTTGGCTTTCCTTATATTCGTATACTTGTTAACTCTCAGAGTATGGTGGTACTGACTCATTAAATTGTCAGTAAGGGAGCGTGCATAAACCACATAGCTCCATTTTGGCCTCCTGTGAACCCCCACGTAGCCCTACGTGGCTTTTGCCTACACCCCCCCCCCCCCCCCCCCCGCTTACGAAGCACGTAGCTTTCTTCCGTTTTGATTCCAGAAGACATTTTGTACTGTTTTCTCTTGTCAGACTATTGTAAATTACATACGGATATAATTAACTGAGGGAAATAAATACTCACATGCTGTTGTGAGTTCAGTTCCTCATTTTAACTGTGAAAAATGTTACGAAAGGAAAGTTACGTGGCCTGGCTCGGAACCCCCCCCCCCCCCCCCTCTTACCACGTAGCCCAGCGTAGCATTCCAGCTAACCCCTCCTCCCTCTGGACCGAGCCACGTAGTTTGTGCACGGTCCCTAATTATGAATCGTTTCCTTGCAACCGTTGGTGTAAACAAACGATTGAAAAGAAGTAAAGCTCCTATTTTGTATGATAATAGATTTTAATTCAAACTTAAAAGACCGTAATACAGAACTATCGGCGCAGTCTTTATGCACAGTGTGTACTTTGCTCACAATTTAAAATTGCAATCCCAAAATCTTTTGCGTACAGTACAAGAACAACCAGTAAAAGAAAATTTAACTATTTCTGAAGTTATGGATCTAGAGGACAGAAGAAGAGACAGAAAATTCCGACACCGACCGAACTAGTGTTGGTAGTGCTGATACTAGTGAATGTGGTACTGACATAGAGGATGAATAAAATTATGTTACCTATATAGATACACTTATGAATCATTATGTGAGACATTATATGATTCAGTAAGACTTAAAACAAACTTGTAAAATGGAAGTTCCTTAAATAAAACTATAATTTATCAAATATATTGTTTTCTGAAAAAAAAATTAGAAAAAAAACACGGGTGCTAGGTTTTTTTTCACAAAGCTGAAAAAAAATATTTTTTTTTCAGTTTGCAACACTAGTCTGGTACCCTTAAATGATTCTATTATCAAAATATTTTACAAAAATTTCCTCAACTTTTGACGTATAACACGTCTAGATCACAAATGTATTTGATGGTGAAAATCGACTTTGACTATAAGTGCAAAGTCAGCTAAAAACTTGTATGTTCATTATCTCCAAATATATTAGTGCTACAGATCTGTAATATATATCAAACTTTACTAAATTCAATTCTCTATCTGATGGTAATATTATTTCCTCATTATCTATTTCCCTTAATGCCAATCCTTTGTTTCCAAAATAATGCTTAGTAGCAGCAATTATGTTCAAACCTTAATTTCCCTTTTACGGCTTATATATTGTCGGAATCTTTCCGAAAATCACTCCATGTGTTCAGTGAAAGCTTCTCTTTAATATAAATGTCTTTTCTATGCCCTCAGATCTGTATGTCTGCAGAAATGTTGAATTGCAGAGTCAGCTAAATCTCTTATTTTGTCTAAAAAACATACTTTCTATTGACTCTATCTTTTCATATGTCGTGTATTATCTCATGCTGAACATTTTGAGCTTGAATCTTAGCTGTACCTGAAAATTAGATGAAAAAAGTTACTTGTGCAATAATTTCCATGAGCTTGCAAGATCACCAAGTTCATGATATTTCCTTAATATAATTTTCTAAAATGCAAGTGTTGGATCTAATTTGAATTGTCATCTCATTTTACACCTCTGAAAATGAATGTGGCCAAAAGGCTTCTAAAAATGTTTAAATTTCTTTATAGTATTTTCGAAAAACTTACAAAATAGCTCATACTCTCCTTACTAACATGTTTTCTGACTCTCAACCTACTGGAAAATGCTTCTAAAATGATCTGCTATTGGTTTTAAGTGTGTTAAGGACCTTTGAACTGTTTCTGAAAGTATACTGACATAAGTAAGGTTATGTGACATGCTCCCCCAAAATTGAACGTATTCTGCACAGCAGTAATGAGTTGAATTTTTTAAAAGGAAAATGGAAAAAAACCTAATATTCACTCCTTTTGGCTCTATTACGGAAGTTTGCTTACTTTCACTCATTATTCACTTTATAAAATTCTCCTCTGTTTTCACTCAAACATTATAAAAATTAGAGAAACATATAATTAAAATATTAAAGACCGTAACGTCTGGTACCGTACCTATCAAACATTACAACAGAAAAATGTTACTTACTACTTACTATAACATGAACATTAAAATATATCATTCTGAAGAAATGTAATTACATTAATGATTTCTTAAAAATCAAAATATGTGTGCACATTCATTTGTGTAAATGCTAAAATATGACAAAAAATAATATCCTGAATTGCTGTTTAAATTGTTACAAAAATACACAAAATTTCTGATCCGAAGATGTATTAACACTAAAAATTGGTGAAATCCCCAGTCCTGGAACGATTTGACACAAAGAGGTAGGAGCAAGGAATGAATATAAAACGAAGCTCCTAGTGAGGGCTTGCAGAGCGAAAGTTCATGTTCTCCAGCGCCTGTCGCAGCAGGTTGGTCTGGAGTAGATCTGAGCCTCAATCGTTTGAAAACAAAAGGTGTATCAGTGTCACAGGTTAATATCTGATACCCTAAAGCTAAGTAAAGTTCCAAATTACAAAGAAATTACACTTCTTTACATTCTAAAACAACTTTTATGAATAATGCATTATTAGATATCCAATTTGAAAAGAATAAACATTGAAAGATTTGACAACTACTTTACAAATCAAAAGATATTATAGATGATAACAGAAACAACTTGAAATGCTTTGGATGTCACATAGTCACTAAGAAATACAAAATACTGCCTAAAGTGCTGTTAAAATTCTCTCATTATAAAGTCTTAAAATTGGAAGATTATTTGAAAATAAGATGTGAACATTATGAATATATAATAGATAAAAAATACCAATTAGAGGTATTAAATTGTCAGTGACTTAAAAATAAGGCTTAATAAATAATTGTATTGTAAAAAATACACGGAAACCCAAGTACATAACACAGGGTTATTATATGAGTATTATGTTCAATGGTTCTGGGAAATAAATGGCCAATAGTCTATGAAAAGTTAAAAAATAATTTAAAAAATCCCAGTAGAGGGTACAAACGAAACAAAGTTTCACTTCATCAGTATACTGATGGGAAAAATGACCATAAGAGATGAGGTAATTGAGCTATCACAACACAAGTTGTGTTGACTAGAATCCAAATATACTCAAGCCAAGAAATGTGATAGTGCATCATGCGTATTTGAACAGTTCAGCGGTGAATAAGAGAGCATAAATGTCCCCAGTACGCCCCCATTGAAAGAAAATTTCAACCATTATTTGTATTATGTTTATCGGGTTACCATGGCCTATCAGTTTTCTGAAGGAAAATTAGTACTTTTCATTAAATTTGTAAAACTTGGCCTTGTTTACGTTTAAAATTCATTTCGTTGTGCTGAACGATTGTTGAATGAGTAATCATCTGAAAACTAATTCGTCAAATGTGTTTCCAGAGTAGGTATAAGAGGAGAAGTGTTGAAGAGGTGTAGGAGGAAAGAAAATTGAGGATGATGATCTTAAAAAAAATAATTGATCTCCAGCAATACAACTAGCTGAAGGGATTTTTATTTCCGAAATCTCACAAGTGAAAAATAAACTCAAGGCATACAAGCACTGCCAACTTATATGAACTTGCTACTTTGTGATATTTCAAGGAATGTGGAGATTCCGACCTGTCAGCTTAAGCAAGACACTTAAAGACATAAACAAAACTGAAGATAACTGCAAGTCATGCCAAAATAAAATAGTTGTTGATTATTAATATAAGTTCAAAATATCCTAGATATGAAACTACGTATGAT
This sequence comes from Vandiemenella viatica, assembly GCA_031002005.1. Lineage (NCBI taxonomy): Eukaryota > Metazoa > Arthropoda > Insecta > Orthoptera > Morabidae > Vandiemenella > Vandiemenella viatica. The sequence goes on from CM061921.1 coordinate 286,536,934, forward strand.
GGTGAAGCCCTAGTCTGGTATTGGTATGTTTCTGGAAGAAGGCTCTGTATATGCTTAGCAATATTTAGAAACTCCGCTTCCCCCCAAAAACACCCCTGTGGGCCTAGCACAAGGAAAAGGCTACATCGTTGATCCTCGAAAAAATGTTAAAAGACAGGCCTTGTCAGGTAGACAAGATTGTCGAAGAAAGAAGAGGTGACTGAGAGTAGTCGATAGAAAATGAAAAAGAAAGAGACTGCCACTAGATCAGATGAAGCAATGACAGCCACAGCCAGGGACCTCGTGGATGCCACGCACGCCAGGCACGTATCCCTGAGGGTATTACGGTTAAGTAATTCCACTGAGTGTGATGTAAATGGTTTCAAGGCTGACACATGGTAATGCCCTTTAAGTTTCTTTGTATCCGGGTGTACCAGTGTATATGTATTTACGTGGCGAACATTGGTAACCTCAAAAGGCCATTCAAATAAAGGAAAGAATTTATTGATCTCCTCGTTAATGGCAGAGGATTTTTGATGTTTTTGAACCAAAACCATATCGCCTACCTGATAATATGTGTGTGTAATTTTCTTATCATAACGATGTTTTCGTTCATTTGCTTTCATATGTAGTTGCTCTAATGCAATGCGTAGTGATTTCTCGTAGGAGACCTGGTGTGTTGTAGGAAACTGAATAATGTCGGAATCTTTACGAAAATCACTCCATGTGTTCAGTGAAAGCTTCTCTTTAATGTAAATGTCTTGTCTATGCTCTCAGATCTGTATGTCTGCAGAAATGTTGAATTGCAGAGTCAGCTAAATCTCTTATTTTGTCTAAAAAACATACTTTCTATATACTTATTGACTCTATCTTTTCATATGTCGTGTATTATCTCATGCTGAACATTTTGAGCTCTGAATCTTAGCTGTACCTTGAAAATTAGATGAAAAAAGTTACTTGTGCAATAATTTCCATGAGCTTGCAAGATCACCAATTTCATGATATTTCCTTAATATAATTTTCTAAAATGCAAGTGTTGGATCTAATTTGAATTGTCATCTCATTTTACACCTCTGAAAATGAATGTGGCCAAAAAGCTTCTAAAATGTTTAAATTTCTTTATAGTATTTTCGAAAACTTACAAAATAGCTCAAACTCTCCTTACTAACATGTTTTCTGACTCTCAACCTACTGGAAAATGCTTCTAGAATGATCTGCTATTGGTTTTAAGTATGTTAAGGACCCTTTGAACTGTTTCTGAAAGTATACTGACATAAGTAAGGTTATGTGACATTATATATGAGATATTCTTCTCTATAATGTTAACGTATTGAAATCGAGCGCCAGATATCTATGGCTCATTGGTTCCATTACACATTGTTTCAGAATCTATTACGTAGAGTACTCTGCTTTCTGGCTTTCTAAGTATCATAACGCAACCCAGACGAGGATTCAAATCCCCATACGCAGATTTCCATTTCGTATTGTTTCCCGCAGTCTTAGGAATAGTTTCTTCAAAATGCTGTGATCAAATTCCTTCCCGTTCCTTGTCCCTAATCCTCTGCTGCCTGTAATAAACTCGACGAAATTGAGGTGTAAAGCCATAAGCAAAAAAGACAACAACAAAAAATCAGGACATTGTTCTTTCATCGAACGTGCTACCATTCCTTACATATGTACACACTTTGTTCTAATAGTGAGCGCAATATAGTTTTGAAATTAAAAATCTGACGAAAGGATTTAAACAACAACACACACGTGTATCACAATTCAACATCGTACGCTACCACGTTTGTATCCTCGGCAGCTGATATAAACTGTAGGTACCCGGTTCAAATCATTTGCTAACCACTGACACGCTGCCTACGTAAACTTTGTCAAATAAACAAAACGTACCACCTTGTGGCCTATCTGAAAACAGGTGGCCCTCTGTGGTGAGACCATAGGTGAATCTTGAAGCTCCAGTTCCATCCGGAAGTTACTGTTTGGTCGAAACTTCACCATAAAATTATGCCAGAAAACTACACCCGATTCACAAGATTACTTTTAAGCCAATTTTTTTCTTGTTAAGCGCAAAAAGAAATCATTGGCATCAGACTAAATATCTTAATCAAGTTAACATCCTTCAGCAATCAAAGTTCATAAACTATATATCTGCACAAAAACAAATACTGTTGGGGCAATAGATCTGTCAAGTATGGTTATTAAATCTCTTCCAAAGAGAAAAGAAGCTTTCTTCCAGAAACGCGAAGTGTGTGATTAGTTGGGATGTGTTCGCTAAAATCAACGACTTGGGACGCAGCCAAAGACTTGCAAGCAAGCCACTCTGTCACGCGGGCTGACACTTCAGGTGCTAAGGTCTGTGAGACATTATTTGCATTTGTTTTGTTTTATGGCTGAACATAATAATTTATTACAGGTACAACAGTCTCAGTATCAAATGGGACTCAAATAATTTATGACGCTAAGAAAACATTGTGCTCTCGTGATAAAGTGGTAGCACAAATCAGTTAAACAAAGTGTATAATATTGATATAAGCCTTGTCTCTCATATTTTGACAACGTATGTAAATGAAAATGTGTAAGTTCAAAATTATTGCTTTTTCAATTAAGCTGTAAATAAGTGGCCTGTTCTTGATAGTGTACGGGCATTGGTGGCTTTAATTAGGTGTTGTATTTATCACATGATATCCTTAGTATGACGATTAATAATGCTAGTGACCAAATGACAAATATCGAGAAAATAGGGAACTCTGAATATTTCTATGACCGAAGAGGTCAAATACCATCTTATATATATATATATACAAGATGGTATTTGACCTATATATACTGTAAAAAATTACGTCACACTTTTTCTAGCTATGGTAAAAAGGCTGTAATTGATCCAACGATTACATTTCTCCTCCTGTTTCCAACAGGCTACACTAGCAAGCATAAGCGAGGTCTGGATTTAGATTATGGGTTCCCAAAGTTTTTCGTACCACGCCCCACGTCCGTCAAAAGAAAAATTCACACGCCCTCCCCCCCCCCCCCCGGCCCAATTTTTTATTAATAAAGTAAATGCTTACTTTTAGGTACTAACAATGACATCCCATGTGAAACTCACTAAGTATGTAATGTTAGAACATAGGTTTTCAACTTTAAGAGGCGACATTGTACTTGCGACGATTTAGAGCTGGGATATCGCCCACATGTGTGGCGAAGCTATTTCGCACCCTGTGCCACCCCGACATATCTTAAGCCCCCCCCCTCCCCCCTGGTTGGGAACCCCTAATATAGATTGATATTTGTGCACCACAGCAAATAATAGCTGAAAACAAAATTTTTACTATTTAATTTCTACTTAGCAAAAAGCGCTATGGGGATTTTACAGATTGTATTTTTTAGTATCACATTTTCATCTCTCGCCAGTGAAATTTTTAATTACTGCCGAGAACATTAAAGTGTTATATTTTTTCTTCTATATTTTCATATTTGTTGACAAAGCAGTTATTGCTGTGAAGCAAAGGGATTAAAATTGGTCATGCTTTAGGAAGGGAGGGGGGTTGTGGTTGCATTGTCCTTTAATGACACCAAAAATCCGTGGAGAAGAGAAATCAGGGTAGTCGAGCCAATAATTATTGCTTTCGAAATTCCTTTGGGTATGGTTGCCCCTATATACAGTGATATGATACGAAATTTGCTCACTTTAATTTTATAAATAATTCCGTCAGAAACAACTGTTCTGGTGAATTTTGTTTTTATTTGATTCCCCAGATGCGTTTTACCCTTGTGGTATAGGGCATCTTCAGTGGCTGTAAAGTGTTTTTACATGTGTTGTTACAATAATTACCTACAGTACAACTTTTTATAAATATATATACGTATGTACACACTGTGCTCACAGATATAGTGGTATTCCTCACATGCTGGTCTGGAACAGCACTTCACACACTTTCACATCATTATTCATTGCAGTTACATTTGAGCGTTATATCACTATCTGTTTTTATTTTGAACTTGTGGTTCTATTGAATATTTGCTGTTGATTTGCACATGTGTTACACATGGTTTGTTTTTGTTTTATCAGATCCTTACAGTAGTGCCAAATTAGTTTCTGTTGTTATTGTATCTAGAGAGATAATTTAGTAGAATGAACAATACAGATTATTATTATTTATAGAAATATTGTTCAACAACTGCAAAAATATGGTCTTTCACCAGATTAATATTTTCTCACTTTGTAAACTATGTACGCTTTGAATCACTTATCTTAAAGACAACTGAAAAGCGACCAATGTTTGATATCTTGTAGCTAATGTTGATAAAGTTCGGCCCTGCAGTGTGGCTCAGTGCGCTTAGCCACTTCCCATTGGAGGTACAACGAGACCCGGCACGAGCACAGGCCGTCATGACCGCAGTTAATACGACCTGGCAGTAAGTATAAAATACTTGGCTTCAGTAAGGGTACGCGGCCGTAAAACCATGGCTCCAAATTTAACCATGCAGACGATTAGTAAAACTCATCGAAGGCAGCCGACCCCAAAATTTTGTGAAGAAGAATGTAGTCAAAGCTTACATCAATAATAACCGTGGTCAAAGAAAAATATGCGAAAATAATTATTTATAAATGTCAGCTTTATAGTGTGTCCTACATGAAAGATAAACGAGATTAATGTTTGGTATATTCAGGAAGGAGTCAGTGCATTTACTTCAAACAATGGTGCACTGAACTGGAATTCACAAGTCACCAGTTCGAGATCTAAATATGAAATTGCCGATATTAAAGCCTTCGTCTTAGTAAAGCATCGAAAGCGGCTTTGGTAAAACTTCAGACAGAGCGTCGTGCGTGTGGCAGCTATAGCCTGTTCAGATAACAGAGGCGGCTCAAGGTCAGTTTGCTCTATCCCCTCTCCGCTGCCCGTATCCCTACATACGGAAGGGAAATTTACCACACGCCTATCTGAACACAGCGTTCAGCTCGGAGAGGCAGGAAGAGAGGGTGCGGTGAGGTGAGGAGCGGGGTCAGAGGAAGATGACCTTGAGCCGCCAGTTTAAAATGAACGAGGTATAGCCTACGACTTCCCCTGGGCGCGGACGTCGGACAAAATCACGCGTGGCGTATGCTGGAGGAGATGGTCACCAAAGGGAAGCAGCAGGCGACACAATGCTATCTATAAAAGAGGGGTGCGGCACTCAATAGCCGTCGGTCCGTTTACCAGTATACATGGATGCACACCTGAAGAAGGCAGAGGAGCTAACAGTCGAAATACCGTTTTTTTCCCCTTCAATAAAAACCGTTGAAAGTTTAATTGCAGCCATACACCGGAAAATTCCCTTTCCTTGCAGCTATTAAACACTTTTTTAAAAAATGTTTTGAGCTTCTTTCTTATGAAATACCGAAATATCTATGCGCGCGTGAAAAGTCAAAATATAAACCTTGAAATCGAACTGCGTGTGACCAGTAACGTATTTCGGATTTTGTGTATTGATACAGCTGTGTTAATGTATTTGGAATGTAACACAAAACCATATCGGTACAAACATCAGGAACAGAGTAAACTCATACTGAAAATGGCTCTCACTAAAAGTGGTTATTCACTTATGTTACTAACACCGACAATAAATGGATCTTATCAATAAAAAAATCGCAGGATAACCACAAACTAATTATCCATAATATGATGACGGTTTCAAATTTTTTTTTAAAAAAACGTGGCAGAGAATCTTAAATACATAGCTAGGTTTACCACACAACAGTTTAGCCGAGTCCTGTAAAAAACCGCGATACAGGTTGCGCGTATGTATGGGCCAAGGTTCAAATCTCGGACAGACCAGATCACCTGCCCTGTTTTCAGCATTTAGGAGATTTTCTCTAGTTACGTAGATGAATGCAGGTGCTTTACCAAATTTCCATCTAAAAAGCAGCACTAAACACGGAACGACATTTATACTGTTCAAAAATGGCGTCACATTTTTAGCGTACATGCAAGAAACAGTCTGTGGCGATAGGTAACAAGCTCGATATATAGCGAGATAGGTCTGTGCCACTTTATTACTTCTAAACCCCTTCAAATTCAACAGAAATTCTTTAAATTTTGCAGAGCGAAGTCTCTGTGTCAAATACAGGTCAAGGTCGTAGTCTGATCACGTGGTAATGACCTTTGACCCTAATCATATTTTGCGCCTAAAAAATCAATTTTTGTTACCTTAAAAATTTAACTACCCGAACCTGTCTGGCAACTGGAACTATTCTGTCATACCAAAAATACGGTTACAGGCTTAATCCTTGTTAGGCAATACAACTGACCTTATAAAATGGCAAGAAAACTGTAGAAGGAAGTAGATTGTTTTATGATCCACTTAACATTGATAAGTTATAATTATACTTGCTATACGGACAAAAATCCATCTCAAGCTGTATTTAACCTGGCATAAAATAGATCTTAATGTTGTCGAAAACTATGATTTACAGGTTTTTTGCTTGTCGCTTTACGACTCGTCAACGTGGGAATCATTACAGCGGGAAATGTTGGGGGAAAGCAATTTTTTTTCCTTATGGCTTTACGCCTCGTCGAGGTCAAGGGCGAGATCAGTAGAAATGGTAAAGGATTGGGGACAAAGAACGGGAAGGAATTTTGTCATGGCTTTCTGAAGAAACCATCCCGTCATTTGCCTGGAGAGATATCGGGATATAATAGAAAACCCAAATATGGATAGCTGTCCCGGGATTCGAGTCTGCTTCCCCCCAATGCCAGACCTTTCAGGGTAGTTAGCAAAATATGTCGACGCTTTTTGCGAAACTACTTTGACATTCAAAGCATCAACACTGTTTGCATTTAGATAAAGTTGATCACAACTTCTATCCTGAGAAAAATGTTACGATCTTTCTTGGGCATATGAAAATGTGTAACAGTAACAGTCATAGAACTTCCGAAATACGGAATCATAGAGTGTTTAGAAGGTCTTCTGTTTGATTCCCCAGATTTACTGTTTCGTGGTTTCGCTAAATCGCTTCAGATGAAGATCTGGATTATTCCATATTGAATTTCCTGCCTGTTCGTCCGCTGTAATTCTTGTCCGCTCAAACAACCCGCCTACTGAGAGCAGTAAAGCTCAGAGAAGAGAAGTGAGAACAAAGTCTCTGCCCACGGGAACCACATAAAAGTGTCAGAACCACATTAAATTTCAATGAGCAACCCGAACATACTGGGCGATTTACTTTGGCATGTTATGGAATTTTATTTTTTGTTTCTACGATCCTGAAGAGTCTGAGGTGAAAACATCTGTGACACACCTCTTTTAGGTTGGTGGTATTGTATTCACGTTATGGGATACGCCAGGCATTCCACGCATTCCATTACCTCGCCGGATGGAAGTGTTTCTCTCGGGTTGGCATCGCCATCCATTAACTCCAGTGTGGTCACAGTAACGCGTCCTTCATACTTCTGTCTAAAACTCTACGCTGTCTAATTCGATTAGTAAAAAGATCAGAGTTTTACACATGCATTGTTGCTATCTGTTTGGTCAAGTCAAAGTTTCAGTAAAGACACGTCAGGTTTTCATATACAAATCCTTTCCAAATATTGAACGGTCTGGTGTCTCGGTGTTGTTGTTGTTGTTGTTTTTTTTGTTGTTTTTTTTTTTTTTTTTTTTTTTTTTTTTTTTTTTTTTTTTAATGGCATTTGTTTATTGAGGCCATACAGCCAGTTCAATATGATCATCATGACTCATCCAGTGTATCATTTTCTCTGGTGAATTGTTGCTACTAAGTATCGACACCACAGGACTGACACGACATTAACACACGCACAACAATTAAACACCCATGCCCTCGGCCGGACTCGAACCTGCCACCTCCGGCACGCGGAACTAATTCTTGCCCCTACGCTACCGATGCCGGCATCTCGGTGGTTAAGGCGTCTGACTGGAGACCGGGAGGTTGCCGGTTCGAATCCCGGTTTCGGCTGGGGTTTTCAAATGCCCTAAAACCGACCTTCACCTCTGGCACAGTTTGCTGTGTAGTACACCAGAAAGCTTCCGTGTTTCGGATTCCACGTTAAACTGTCTCCTGTAACAGGTAAGATTACCGAGATAGGTTACGGCGGCTACGGTAGGGGTGGAATGCGTAGCCAGTAGAAACCATGTCACAAGGTCTTTGCGATCACACGAGTCCTACAAATATTGTTTAAACTCGTACTTAACTCGGGGAGTGGGATGCTTTAGGGCGTGTTGACGTTACAGTTAGTGGTGGCTTAACTTCTGTGCATGAAGCGGCTATTAAAAGTCTTATATTAGTTATCATCGTTTTGGGTTCCATTATTTCTAAGGCTCAATTCTTATGATAGATTTCTTTGTTTGTTCTTTTGTGAACAAGCGACTGGGTAGTATACGCAATTTTATTTCCCTTTTTCTAAGTAAAAGTTTCTGGAAGTCTTACATAATCTATCCGTCTCTGTTTTTTTATAACAACAAACCAGAATAATTATTCCTAAATTTTTTAGACTACTTTCGGGTTTCTAGTTTACAGGCCGCAAAAAGTTCGGTTTTGACCAGTTGGAGAAAGAAGATTCGTACTGAAATCTGTACACATTTATAAACGGTTTACTAGAACCGGTCGTTGTTAGTTATCACCCTTTGTTTCGTAACAGTACAATGATCGTCCGTTCGTAATCTGCTATAACCTCTTCAGTATCAACAGTCATAAAGCCTAAATTATTTTAATTGAACAGCGAAATTAGATGAACTAAACCAACATTAGCCATATCAAAAAGAACAGAAGTGTTCTCTACATTCAACATAAGCGATTCTCTTATCTTTGCAACGTTGCAATCATAATACGTTGCGTACAGCTATCACCATCCTAGTGGTTTTAGGTTTTGACATCACTTCTATACATTGCCGCGTTATGTTGATAACACTTTAGTTCCTTTAAATCTAACAGGGTAATGCTGAGGAGAAACAAAACGCTCGTATTTTGTCTAACAGTATATGTACTATCTAGCAACGAATTTTTTTATCGAATCCTTATTAAGAATCCGGATTCTAATTATAAAAAACACAGCAAAAATGTAATTATTAGCTACTTTAACGGTATCAATTGTCAAAACTAGTAGCATATTCTTCAAACGTTCAGTATAGAAAGTAATTAGTTTGACCGTCAGGCGGGACCAGTCATTACTAGAAAGAGAAGACGAAATTTATTCTGAACTATTCGTTATTTGATTTCAGTTGTTTGATGGTTCAGGATTCACATTGTTGGTCCAGGATATTTGTCTAACCCGACGTCTTTACTAAAGTCAACTTACTTAACATGTTTTGCATACTCTCCCAACAACTGCAAGGCACTGCTGGTACAGCAATGTGCGTAGTGCCATTTGTGGGGTTTAATGTTCCTACGAATCTTATCATCTAGTTTTTTGCTGTTTTTAGATCACCTCCACACTCTAAGCTTAACCTTAGAAATGTCACGTCGTAAAAGTACCAAAATCATACCCGATTCACTTAACCAAAATTGGATCACACCCTATTAAAGATTTATACCTTGGGAGCTATATCTGTTTGCAATATATTTAACTAAATGATAACAATATATATATATATATATATTTTTTTTTTTTTTGCTTATAGCTTTACGCCTTGTTGATGTCGAGGTCTTTAGGTGGGATAGGACTTGGGGCAAGGAACGGGAATGAATACTCCAATGCCTTTTTGAAGGAACCATCTCGGTATTCCCCTAGAGTGATTTCGGGAAACCATGGAAAACCGAAATCTGTATATCCGGAAGGGGATTCGAACCCGTATACTCACGAATGCTAGGCCAGAGCGTTACCACCCACTCACCACCTTCTGTGTGTTAATTGAGTTGTATCGGCTATATCGAAAGTCAGAGGATCAGACTCACAATAAGTGTACTCTCGGGTGTGGTTGACTGATTTAGACAGTCGATGCAGGGATAAGCAGAATAGTGTATTGAATGTAGCAGTGTGAACTAAATAGATTATTCGCAAGGCATAATGAAAATGCCTTTAGCACTCTTATGAAAGGAAAGCTTTCAAATACGATTGCAGCAATAAATGAAGACACTACATCTGCAAGCCATACCAGTAGATTGTAGGAATATATGTGTGCGGTTAAATGGAATAAACCGTTTCTTGAAGCAGTATATTTTTTATTTAGAGCAATTGGAATGAACCAGAATAAAGGTATCATTATTTAGTGTGGTGAAAATTCTCTTTCAGATTTGAGGGAGAACTACCAAAGACCTGTCAGAATACATAATAAATCCTCTCCAATATGACTCCCGTCAACGGGACGAGAAATTTTAACCATCATATTATTGACACTTTTCGTACGGTTATTCCTGCTTACTCCTCTGTTGAAGTTGAGGTTTGGCGAAATGGTTGGAGACTGGAGAGGGTGGTGACCAAATGGTTGGGAAGGAGAAACGAACCAGGGTTTGGGATATTGATGGTATTACCGTGGCCAGCGAAACAAAAGTGCGAGAAAAAGGGATTATCTGATGTTGAGGCGGAGAAATGTCTGACAAGTGCGGAATCAGGAGAGGCTGATGTTTTCAGATAAGAAGTGAAACACCTGCAGCTATTACCGCATCTAGAAACATTACGGCCCGTCTGACAGTTAAGAAATGGGGAAGTTTTCACAGATGATACGAGGCAAATCATAGATTTAGGTACACATAGTAACAATCTCTTGTAAAGACAAGATTTCTGACGTGAAAAAGTCAGTAAAATGGTTGCTGTGTGTGGGGAGGTAATCGCGCCAAAATGAGCCACAGTTTACATAGAAATAATTTCAAACTGCGATTACTCTGCTAATAATATACATAGTGCCACCATCTTGGTCTCGTTTCAAGGAGGAAGAATGAATGTTTGTGCAAACACCGCTCCGACAATCGTGGTAGGCGGACGTTCCGAACTGACCACGCGTATTGAACCAGCTATTTTCGACAATCCGTGTTCGACACGTGTGAATAAACTGGATCATATCTCAGAGAATAATTATCCGATACGGGTTAACTGAGTGTTATTTTGAAGAGGAGTACATGTGTTATGATTCACTTTGGGCTGCAAGTCTTGATCTCAAAGACTGAAAATGTTACGATGTTGTAAATTTGAAAAAGCTTGAAAATATCCCGATTTTCTTAAAACGTCGCTATATATAAGGCCAATGAACAACCTGAATTATACAAGTCTATCATGAATGTATAGAGTGCAAAGTTACAAAGAGAATGTCACCAAAAACGCCAGACGCAAACCAAAATCAACGAGCAATACTGACGCGAATAAGAGCAACATTAATGCTCTAGTACTACTCCTGGCTTTACGCCTCGTTAACGTCATTAGAGGTGGGAAAGGACAGGGGGCAAAGAAAGGGAAGGTATTCGGTAATGTCCTTTTGAAGGAAGCATCCCAGCATTCACCTGAAGTGATGTGGGGAAACCATGGAAAACCCAAATCTGGATACCCGGACGGGGATTCGAATCCGCGTCCTCCAGACAACTCAAGTGACATCTGACGTGCCATGACTAAGTATGAATATGGATTTCACTTCTTATTATCCCCTGAGCACGGTGAGGTAATGTATGTCCCTTTTTTAAAGCATTAATTCTGTACTGGAATGCTCATGCCACAAAACCTCTCTGCATCTAAAACTTGATTTTACAAAATACTCGGTTCAGTAGCAGCACTGTGAGCCTAGATAACCTGATCGGAGCTCAACCTATTGCTTTAGGTGGTTGCGGCACCGTGCTTTCGTATGGCTCCTACACGAAGGTTGCCGGTTGGAGCCTTGGAAGAAATTTTTCTCCGTTCTGGGTTTGGCCTGAAGGGTAGGAGAGATGATGGAGGACGATTCCTACTCACCAAACTGTGTATCAATGTCCCGGATGAAATCCCAAACAACTCTCGAGTGCTTTTGAATTGAGGGTTTGTTGGGAGAGTAAACCTGACTCGACTGCCACAGATATTTACCTTATCTGTCCTACATCTTCACCCACATAACACAAAAAATACACTGCACTTACCATCAGTTATCTACACGCAGAAAATAATGTTTGTACACACAGAGGAAACATCACGAATGATTCAACCAACCTACAGGTTGAGTAACATACAATAACAATACACCTAATATAAGCTTCTAATCTAACATTTGTAAAAAAAAAAAATTAAAAAATCCATGATAATGTGGTTATTAAGGCACTTTAGCGGCCTGATGGCTTAGTGGTTAAGGCGTCTGACTGGATATCAAAAGGTCTCCGGTTCGAATCACTGTCTCGGCGGGGATTTTCATAGGCTCTTAACCTGACCTTCACCTCTGGCACAGTTTGCTGTGCAATGTGAGGTTCGGCAGAAAGCTTCCGTAATTCGGATTCCACGTTAAACTGTAGGTCCCCTGGCCCGGTAGGACTACCGGGTTAGGTTAAGGCGGCTAAGACAGGAACTGAATGTGCAGCTAATAGATACCCTGTAAACAGGTCATTACGACCACAAGAAATTATTGTTATACACGATATGCTTCTAGAGTCTGTTGGTAATGATGTTTTCTACTTAACCCTAAATGCTGACGATAAATCGATGGTGGAGGGGAAAAAATCTAGCTGCCTGAAAATTTCATGTCTCGCCCTGTGCTTATTTGACTAAATTCAAGTTTATACACAGTGAGTTATTTGTGCAGCCTAATATGCGAGTGTTAGTCAAATATGAAAAAAAACTTTTCATTTAATTAATATATCTTTATATATAAAAATGAATTGCTGTTCGTTTGTCTAGATAAAACTCGGGAATGGCTGGACCGTTTTGGCTAATTTTAATCTTAAATATTTGTGAAAGTTCAGGGAAGGTTTAAACCGTAAGAAAAATTGGAAAAATTTCAAGGAAAATACTGAAAACGACATTTTAATCTTATATATAAAAATCAATGTGAGTTTGTTTGTCCCATCTGCGCTCCTAAACCGTTTATCCGATTACGGTGAAACTGTGATGAGTTGTCGAGAGCGTTTCGGAGGTGGTTCCTAAGAAATAAAATTTCCCAAAAACCACCCCCTCTGCTCCATAACACCCCATAATTTAAAAACCCAACAGATTTTGTTTGATTTCCACCAAAATTGGCACGCGTATACTTAAAAACAAATTGAAAAATATTGCCTATAGATGGTTTCCAAAAACGCAACCCCTCATCCCTTTTAAATCCTCCTAATTTAGACAAACCCACAGATTTTATCTGATTTTGATGGAAATTTGCACACGTGTACTATAAAATAAAATAATATAAAATATTCAGAAAAATACTGCCTAAATATTGTTTCCAAAAATGCAACCCCTCTTCCCCTTTACATCCCTTTAATTTTTCAGGACCATTGTATAAATTGAATGAAACGGTAATTAAAATTTAAATACAAACTTTCAAATTTACACATATAGATTAAATGAATAAATTAGAAACTTTGTATTTAAATTTTAATTACTGTTTCATTCAATTTCTACAATGATCTTGGATATGCAATGTTTTTGGTGTTTCCAGGTACACTGGCAAAAATTAAGGGGATGTAAAGAGGAAGATTGATTGCATTTTTGAAAACAATATTTAGTCAGTATTTTTCTGTATATTTTCTGTATATTTTATATTATTTTATTTTATAGTATTTTATAGTATTTTATAGTATAAATGTGCAAACTTCCATCAAAATTGGATAAAATCTGTGGGTTTGTCTAAATTAGGGGGATGTGAAGGGGATGGGGGGTTGCGTTTTTGGAAACCATATATATGCAATATTTTTCAATTTGTTTTTAAGCATAAGTGTGCAAATTTTGGTGGAAATCGGACAGTCATGACAATAAAGAGTTTTTTATCGGTAATGTCAGGTGTTACCATCTCAATACGTTATACTTATATGATGTAGGTGATATGAAGTTCACCGGGTCAGCTAGTTAGAAAATAAATACACAACTAGTCATAGCTATCAAAACATTTCGTCGTTCAATCAATATCGATATACAACACCTAATGGGAACTCTAGCAGCAGACAAACGGATTTTCCCTTATCAACCGGAGCTGCTTACTATCGTGTATTGGCTTTCCTCTCCAGGTGTGTACATACTATTCACAGCACGTGGAAATAACTCTCCATCTAATGCAAACTGCTATAGCCTTCTAATCTGAAGTAAACATTTTTGCATCCACCTCGAAGTGTCTTGAAATTGAAAAGTTGTATGCGACGGGTCGTGAATGAATTTACAAATTGCTGTCCGACCTTCAAAGAACAATTTGTTCGACTTGTACACTTGAGGCTGCGAAACTGTATCAATGCAGAATTCTAATTGGTCGATCACAATATGTCGTTGTTGACGGGGAAGCCTCTTCTTAAATGTTACTTCAGGCGTTCCTCAAGGAAGTGTAATAGGTCCACTTCTTTTCTTAATATTTATAAACGATCTAGGTGACAACGTCAAATGCTGGTTGCGACTGTTTGCCGACAATGCGGTTATCTATAGGGAAATAAGGTGTTCCGACGATTGCTTAGAAATTCAGCGTGATTTGGATGCTATTTTCGATTGGTGCCGTAAATGGCAGCGTACACTTAATTGCAAAAAGTGCAAGGCAATGCGGATAAGTAACAAGAAGAATCAGGTTGTTCATGAGTAAAAAATAAACAATTCACCTGTTGACACGGTTGATTCCGTGAAGTATCTGGGGGTGATAGTACAAAGCAACATGAAATGGGACATGCAAATAACTTCCGTCGTAGGCAAGGCTAATTCTAAATTACGATTCATAGGTCGTATTTTGAGGAATTGTAATGCTCAAACAAAGGAGATAGCGTATAAAACACTAGTGCGTCCGCATCTGGATTACTGTTGTGGGGTTTGGGATCCGTATCGCATGGTTCTGATTGACTCAGTTGAGAGGGTGCAGAGGAGAGCCGCTAGATTCGTGACTTGTTGTTACAGCCCTTATGAAAGCGTCACAGAATTGATACATAGATTGGGCTGGGATAGTTTGGAAGAAAGACGACGTAGCTTGCGTTCGAATTTATTGGAGAATATGCGAAAAAATTTAAATTTCGAGTGCAATGAAATACTTCTTCCGCCAACCTATTTAGGTCGCAATGACCGGAGGGATAAGATTAGAGAAATAAGATGCCGTACTGATACTGATATGTATTCCTTCTTTCCTCGCACTATTCGGGATTGGAATGCGCGGGTTTAGGATTGGTGCTTAGCACCCTCTGCCACCCACAATGTTTGTGATTTGCAGAGTATGGATGTAGATGTAGATGTAGATGTAGAATGTAAACGTAATCTTCGAAAAAATTCTACTGGCTAAGTACTTTGTTAATATTATGCTTTTTGCAATACATTAATGAACCTTCTCTTCATTCATCAGAATAATAAGTAAACTAACGACTGTAGTATTCACTGTGCCAACACACTCATACCAATTACATTTTGTTACCGAATTAACGCGTGATAACCAAGCCCGAGGGATGCGTAGTAACACCCGGGCCTCGCTCTCCCGAGGACGTGGGTTAAAATCCTCGTCCGGACATTCAGATTTCGGCTCTCCATAGTTTCCCGAAATCACTCCAGGCGAATACCGAGATAGTTCCCCCCTCCCCCTTGGTGAGATTTCGACGGAACACCCCCCCCCCCATTTAATCACACGTAATTAATGGACGCCCCCTAACGACACCGACAAGGCACAAAGCCAGAAAAAAAATCGAAAGTTTAAGGAACACTCGCGTATTTCAAAATTCTCGTTTCTGTTTGATTGCCTGCGTAAACTAGCAAGTAAAATAAGTAACTATGAAATTCAATACTGTGGTTCAAATATCGACGAAGCTTAGGTTTTCCATGGAAACTGACATTCTAGAACTGACCCCCGGTCCGTGTCAGACCTGAGGAAACTCGTTGCCTGAATCTGGCACCTCGATTCTAGATTCGAGGTCTTGTAGAGGAATACGGAGCTCCACCTCTACCAATCTAGCCTTAAGGTCCTAAGATGTTGAAAATTGTCTTTATCTTTACGTTTTTAACAGTCGTTCACTTCGAAATGACATTAGTCTACTCTTTGCTAGCAAAGGTAAACAGTTTTATGGACGCAGCAGCGATTTAAACTGCACAATACACTATAAATTGACGTAATTAGGTACTTAGTGACGAGAACCATTCCCATTATATCGAGTTTACCGTAACATACCACGGACGAACAAAACCATCAATTTCGTGTTGGTTTCAAGTTGGTTAACTTTCTCATTAATTTATACTATAAACTAAGTGCCCCCTTTTTTATGATGGTTAACGGCTTATCGACGACGCGGTAGTTAAGAGCCGAGAGAGCATTGGGGACGACGATTGGGAATTAAATAGACCATGAACCTCAGGAAATCTGAGTATATGATGGACTTCGGTTCGAAAGCGCACCCCCCCCCCCCCCGCCCTCCTTTCCTCCAGGCCAGAAGGAGAATGATTAATCTCCAGTCGTACCTATGTAACAAAGATAAATCAATTCTAAAATTTCCGATAGCTACCTATTCTTTTTAAATATTTTTTTCTCTGTATGTACTGTTGTCTGGTATAACGCTATACCGAATATTTAATGCCATGTTCCTCTGCCTTCATTTTTGGAATTCAGTGGATATTCTGTACTATCATTGTTATTACGTGTATTCTACCTAAAATAGCGCAATATGTCCTTAAACTGATTAGATTAGGTGCTTGCTACGCGTATTAAAACGCCGGCGACACTGCAGCTCACGGTAGAGGCGGGGGTGCTTTTAAGCCTCGTGGAAGTTGAGGTCATTAGAGACGGGAAAAGACTGGGGGGAAGGAATGGGAACGAATTCTGTCATGAACTTTTGAAATAACTATCCCAACATTCACCTAGAGAAATTTCTGGAAACCATGGAAAACCGAAATCTGGATGGTCGGACGGGGATTCGAACCCGCGTCCTCCTGAATGCCAGGCCATGTGGCTCGGTGAACAGACGCGGAAGAACGGAGGATTCGCATCCTGTCACTAAGAAGCAGAAACCATAACAAACCATACAAAGAAAAATCGGAGCTGAAACTTATTTTGGTTATTCCCCATCACGTGATATTAAACATCTGATTACAATACCACTACAGAAATTCTTTCCACAAAGTACTGGTGGAGTAAAGGTGAATAGTTTTGTCGGATGTTTGGTCCAACGATTGGCTTAAAACGAAATCTCGCTACCAAGAAGTCAAGTATTTATGGCTGAATGTAAACTGTAGTGAAGGTATGACTTCCTTATTTACAGAGATTCTCGTGTAGTTCGTGCGGAGGAGAAGGAAGACAAAGCAAGCATGGAATAAGAGAAGTAAAAACATGAGTGCCTTCTTCAAACAGGGTTTGTGACTTTTTTTCAAGATGCTTTGTTATTTAAGCATTCTCTAACGTTACAAAAGTAGTTCTCGGTTTGGAAGAGATGATTTTTTCTAGTTTTTTTTTTCTTTTCCTTAGCGCTTTATCGCTTGTCGACAGAGAGGTCCTTAAAGCTGAGAGAGGATTGGGGGGGCAATAAACGGGAATTAATTCGGCCATCGTCTTTCCCTGGAACCATTCCAGTATTCGCCTGAAGTGATTTCGGAAACATTGGAAAATCGAACGCAACTAGCTGGGACGGGAATGGAATCCGTTTTCTCCCTAATGCTTTAATCGTTCACCCATTAGGCTGGGCGATGGTAGTGTGACAATCATATTTTCTGACCATGATCCATAAGAGTGAAAACCGTGAAATTTGAGACACGTGCATTTAATATTTCACTTGTTATGATGGATCAAAGCAGACGAGTTTAATATCAAATGTTGGGCCGTAATAAAATACTCCATTTTGAAAGGTTTAATTTTACTGGTAATTTTTATTAAAGTTTGTGCCCATGTGCGATGTCTTTCTACAAATTCAAAAATAAAAGATTAATGAACAATGGTTTGAAACTCTATGAAGACATTACAAGGAAATGAACTTGTGGTGTTACAATATGCCATCCATGCTTATCAAGAATAATAAACTAAAATTATTTTCTTTATAATGCAAAATTCACTACTTCGGCTGTTGAAGACACGGAACGTGTGTTGAAGAAATTATTTGACTGAATACCAGTCAAGGTTATGTAGGCTCCTATCATTTGCCGAGAATGATTTTGGGAAACAAACTGTAAAAGATACAAATACGTGCTACACATCACTGAATAGATGAAGATTCAAAGTTTGTGCCTATTAGTTCCATTCACTGCCTCCAATAGCGCTGTTGTCTGTTTTCGTGGAAATGGCAACGCCACCGGTGCTTTTCCCTATGCATATGTACAGGGCCGCATTAAGCATAGGCTACCTAGGCTGTAGCCTAGGGGCCCGCACCACAAAGGGGGGCCCACACCACAAAGGGGGGGCTCGCACCAAAGCCGGAGGGGTCCCCGATGACCGGTCAGACGGGCCCCCGCGTAGGCCAGTAGTAGACTTAAAAAAAGGTCTCCCATAAATTGACGATTGGGGCCCGCACCACATGTATAGCCTAGTGGCCCACAAAGCCTAAATGCTGCCCTGTACATGTACCAGTCTTCTATGAATTTCTTATGCTAATATTAAATTCGTTTGTGACGAGGTGGCACTTTATTGAACTTACAGTGTAATGCACGTGCACATCAACTTTGTGCATACTGTAGCTCACAAAACGACTTCTCCTGTGCCGTTGGAAGCAGCGAATCTAACTAATAAGCTGAGGTTACAAACTTTGAACCTTCCTCTATCCAGTAATGTGTGACACGCATTTGCATCTTTTATAGTTTGTGAGAAATAAAAATGCAACATCTGCTTCTTTTTTAATAACCCTATATATTGGCAACGAAACAAGATAGTTATGCGTTCATCTCAGTAATATTGTCAGACTGACTAGGATAAGGTGCTTTGAGTTCAAAGTCTGACATAGTGGTTTTGGTCATCGTCATTACGGTTTTTGTTGGTTTTCTATGATTTTCCAGACGATGTTTTAAAGACTTTCAATATGAACAAATCTTATGTAGTTCCAGGAAAACCAGTGTTGTGTGATGGATCTGTGTACGTCTAAGCTTTTAGTTTCCTGAAATCTCCGTACGAAGAAAATATACCTTTTTCATTCGATAAGCCGGATGGAGATGGAGAAACCTAGTGGTGCGCTTTAGGATTTCTGAAGGGGCATCTTTCGATTCGATTTCACGAAGGACTTACCGCTATAAAAGACGATATGAGAAAGGGATGAGGGAGGAATTTCACATTTAGAAATGCTGCATTCACTGCCACCTATCATTCAGATTCCAAACAGTCTTAAAGGATGGGAGCATAGTACCCTCTTATATTCCATCTATGATTTTCTATCTAATACTACGTAAGCTGTTCGCGATATATCTGTGAAATATATACATGTATCTTCTGTTTCAACACTTTGCTGTTTGCTTCGTGTCTCCGTTTGTTCATAAATATTATTGAACCTTAAAAAAAAAAAAAAACACATGAAAGTATTTAGTTTGGTAAACGTTTTCGCTTAGATTGGAATATAAAAATGTAAATCTTTATTGTTACGTAAATTCATCGTTGCTTAAAACTCTCCAGCTGTTCACTGGATAAAATGCTGGAGTCAGTATTTACTCAAAAACAGTGATCATTCGTTATTTCCACAAAGGTCTCCAATGAACGTATTTTTATATAGAAACTAGAAACAGTATTTGTTTAACGTAACATTTGCTTTATTACCAAATACCCACTGAGATTACGGTCCAAATTTTAATTGTAAAGTGGCACGCATTGGCAATAAAGAGCCTTGGAGGATCTCTACTTTTCTGTTATTAGTTGTAAAGAATTTTGCTACTGTAGCTGATAAACTGAGTGTGGTGAAGATCTGTTCCTTTCGAGATCATTGCCACAATGAACAAAATAGGAAAAGATTTTTTTTAAAAATATATGGCCTTCGGCTTTTATTGCCATTTAGCCAGCTTCACAACATTTCATTATTAAATCTACTAATATACAATGATTCTTCAAGTCTACGTCATTTTTGTAACTGAACATGTATTATCTCTCAAATGTTTTTATTCACAATAGTATGGACAATACAAGACGGTCACAACATTTAATTAAAACCGCCCATGCCCGAGGCCGGACTCTAACCGGCAACCCCAGCAACTCGAGGCCAACACGCTAGCCGTTACGCTGCTAGAGTCGGCTAGGAAAAGAATTGAACCAATGAAAATTCGACACAGTTACAGGTGGAGGACAGACTTCAAGGCCATTGTTACCAACATTGTGAAGACTGAAAGGTAGAAGAGATGGCGTGCCAACTGCCAGGGAAAGGGTCTTTGGTATCGAGCCATCTGCAACAACATAGTAAGCAAGTCATGGTACGCTCATCTAGAACTGAACAGGAAAGAAATTACGTTAATGAACAGACTTAGGGCAGGTCACACTTTATTACGTGACAAAAAATACGTCATGCGGTTAGTGAATTCGCCGATGTGCCCATCGTGTGATTCTGTCGAGAATATTTATCACTTCATGCTGAGCTGCAAGCAACATCAATCAGCGAGAAAACTACTGCTAGAAGACGGCCTGAATATAACTCATATAATTTCTCTGATGCAGTCTCTCTCAGTCCCAAGCAAGAAATCGGTCAAGATAATTTCCCTGTATGTTAAATGTACTAAAGGTTTAAGGTAAAGCCATAAATAAATTTAAAAAAAATACAGGTGGAGTAAATCCGTATTTTCCTTGGAACGCTCGGAAAATGTATAAATGAAATTCTGTAGGGTTAGGAGTAAAGATGAATGTTGTGAATACAGGGTGAGTCAAAAGTCGCAGTACACCCTTTTATTTCAAAAACTCTGCAGGAATTGGGAAACCTGAATATTCCAGTAAGGTATTGGTGAGGTGGTCTATCTTTTACGGTATGTACCGAACATGGGCGCCATCTTGAATCTAAGTCAATTTTTTTAAATGGAAAGGGGGTCGTGTGACACATCAAATAACATCAGAATTTTCTCACAAGTTCATTCCTGTAAACAGATTTGAAATAGCAGTTGCGGTTCAAAAGTTACATAGCTTTTTTGTTGCAGATAACTGAAGATGGCTTTGACCAAGGAGGAGAGAATTGAAATCATTTTGATGTCTGGAAAACGAAGTTTCCGTGTCATAGCTGCAGATTTTAACAACCGGCACGCAGAAAGACCTCCAATTTCACACAACACTGTCAGGTGCTTAATTTCCAAATTCCGAGAAACTGGGACTGTGGCTGACAAGGCACGGAGTGGCCGTCCAAAAAGTGCTACTGACGAGACAACCTCAACAATGGTTTTGGCGTCCTTCGTGAAGCGCCCACGACGTTTGTCAGCAGAATGTGGAATCAGCCAGTCATCGATCATACGAATCCTTCATGCCCATCGATGGCATCCATTCAAGATTCAGTTACTCCAGCACCTAGCAGAGGATGACCCAGACAGTTTTGCACGTGGGCCTTAGAGGATCCCTCTTTTGCACAAAGCATCTTGTTCAGTGATGAGGTAAACTTTTATGTCAGTGGTGAAGTTAACCGTCACAACCACGGTTGTTAAAATCTGCAGCTATGCACGGAAACTTCGTTCTCCAGACATCAAAATGATTTCAATTCTCTCCTCCTTGGTCAAAGCCATCTTCAGTTATCTGCAACAAAAAAGTTACGTAACTTTTGAACCGCAACTGCTATTTCAAATCTGTTTACAGGAATGAACTTGTGAGAAAATTCTGATGTTATTTGATGTGTCACACGACCCCCTTTCCATTTAAAAAAATTGACTTAGATTCAAGATGGCCGATTTCAAGATGGCGCCCATGTTCGGTACATACCGTAAAAGATAGACCACCTCACCAATACCTTACTGGAATATTCAGGTTTCCCAATTCCTGCAGAGTTTTTGAAATAAAAGGGTGTACTGCGACTTTTGACTCACCCTGTACATTAACTCTTAAGAGAACGAAGAGGAATGTTTTTAGCAGACATTAAAAGTTACTTAATACAAATGGGAAGCACCATTCAGCTGTAGAAAATAGTTACTCTCTGCAGATATAGGGAACCATAGTAGCGAAGCCAAGTGCTAAATGTAGCCAGCTTGTAGAAAATAATTTACAAGTTAACACGTATTCGATAAAAGAGAAGCTTGCGGCAGAAGATATGGAATCCTAGGATGGCGTAAATATCCATCTACCGGGCACTCAGCAACAAAGCATTTTAAGTCAGAACATTGTAATAGATTCCAGGTTGTGTCAGTTAATATGAATGTCTTCTAATCTTTATTCACGTTCCGAAAGCAGAGTTTGCAATCAGAAAACACTGATGGTTACTGACAGTAAAGCAACATTCTACGCAAATGGTATAAAGCGATAATCTTGTCATGCTCATTACGTTGATTAAACATGAAACGGCTTCATCAAGATTCTGGCAAAAAAGGACAGAATGATAGAATTGAAGAAGTAAAAAGCTTAAAATTTTTGCAGTCAATCTATGAAACTAAGTTTCTTGCACTATGGAGACATTCTTTAGATAATATAATAGTTTCCTAAGCCTATACGCCTCACAAAACAAAACAAAAACGCGGTAAATTTAGTGAAACACCAGTGAAAATCAATTCTCAAACATTACTGTTTTCTTTGTTATTGATAACTGTAATGATGAACAGGGTTCATGTAATTGGTTTTCCGTTAGTAAATCTCGTAAATACGATATTGCGGAAGGAAGTATTTTCATTTCAGGGAAGTATAGTATTAAAGATGTTAAAACAAGCAAACTCTGTGTGGGTATGGATAGGTTTGGGCTGTTCATTTAAATAGTCATAATGAAAAATCTTCAGTAGGAACCATACACATTGACAAACAGAATATTTCATATCTTCATCAATATATGCGACACTACGGAAGTTTTTGTAAGTAATAAAGATATTACGCCATTCACGTATGTGTTTATGGGTAACATTTATTCTATTACCAATGTTGTAAACATTAGTTACCACATTTGTTTCATAAAAAGGGGGGGGGGGGAGTTATGGATGATTGTGGTACTCCGGTATTTGCCTGGATTGATTTCCGAATAATATGATATACTGACATCTGGAATCAAACTGGAGTCCTTTCGAATGCCAGCTCCAAGTTTTCTCATTCAATTTAATCACAATTATTATTATTTTTCGATTTAGGATGGGAATCTTTTCATGAACGTTTCTTCATTCTGGCACAGAATACAGAATTCATCCAACTTTAATGCAAAATTTATTAGTGCTTGCGAAAACTGCGCTCATCATGATGCTTTTTACGGACTTTTTCCACTTTCTCTGGTCAGACCGGCCACTTACTCTTTCCAGAGGCTTGTGTTAATTTTGAAAGCATATTCATCAGTCAGACTACTGGCTTGCTAAGCCTGCCCTAACCTTACATGGAAGCGGATTAGTTGCCCTTTCTTTGCTTATGGCTTTACGTTTCGTCGACGTCGAGTTCATTAGAGGTGGGAAAGGACTGGGGGCAAGGAAAGGGAAGGAATTCGGTCATGGCCTTTTGAAGGAAGCATCCCGGCATTCGCCTGGAGTGATTTGGGGAAACCATGGAAAACCCAAATCTGGATGCTTGGACGGGGATTCGAACCCACGTCCTCCAGACTGCGAGACCAGAACGTTAACCGTTCACCCACCACTCTCGGTGGATTAGTTGCCATCTGCTTGAGAAATGTGTAACTATGTTCTGTGTGCGGTTTGTTTTTTGTTTATGGAACGTGTAGTTTATGAAGCTGAGATTGGGTCCGTCCCAGCATTGGTACGCGGTTCTTATTAGCTGAGACGCAAGAGGGAGTTACTGCAGCTGATTTCGATTCCCGATGAGACTGAACGGCAGAACCACTCAGCCTGCTGTCCAGTGAGTAGTGACCATACTACCTTCCTCTTATTCAATAACGGGAAAAACTGAGCTGTGCCCCTCTCACACAAGAGAGTGGGGGCAAGAACAGAAAAATTTCTCATCTATAGGAAACGGCGTATCAACATATGAATCTCATAAATTATTTATACTATTAATGTTATTTCAGCGCGTTAAAATGGAAGAAAAAGGAATAATAAGGGAGGCAACAGTTTTCTGTTCCTAATTATCATCGATCAAACCGATATTATCAGCTGAAAAGTAGACGTTGTCTCAATTAAAAAACAATAGTTCAGTTTGTTACTTAAGCGTTATATAACAATGTCTAGAAACTTGTTTGTTAGTCCTAAAAAGTCTAATGATGATGCCATATAGATAGTTGAGATTACTTTGGAGGGAACAGAGCCCTGCTATCCCCTTCAAGACCTCGTCAGTAGAGTGGAGGCTGCATGACGGTTGTCATGTTCCTGCAACTTCATCGCAGAGAAGCCGGGGAGACGTTCACTTTTTCGTCGAGTTTTTATGCCTAGTAGTCAAGTTGCTGTATCGGCATCGAGGTCATTAGAGGCAGGAGAGCACTGCGGGCAAGAAACAGGAAGGAATTCGGCTTCGCTCTTTTGAAGGAACGAAACCGGCATTCACTTCGAGTGATTTTGGGAAAAGACACGTACCCGAAATCTGGATGAACGTGAGGGGATTTGAACCGGCGTCCTCCAGAACGCCAGTCCCGAGCTTTACCACTCACCCACCACGCTTCCTTTTCTCTTATGAATCACATAAAAGTACATTTGAAGTTCTGAAATAGTTTCAACTCGGAATACTTATTCTATAAATGCAGAGATGTTCTTTTCGCGTTCCTTCAGTATGCTTTTGTGTCCAGTGCAGACACACTGATTGGCATATCGTTGCTCCCAGAAGACGTCTATAATTAAACTCGGCACAAATGATGGGAATAATGATACAAAAATCTGATTAAAATATCAAGCCAAATGAGTAGCTTATTTGGGCTGTTGACAAGAATACATAGCCCTAGCTGGGATACATGAGACGATACGATCCGGCATAGAGTCATAGAGACATAAAATGTTGTCTTAATGAAGGTTATCGTATAGTTGTGCCAGTTCCTATAGATCCTAACTGGTTCCACAGTTGTTCTATAGACGACAAGCGAGGGAAAGGTGTCGATAGCATGCTGTACATTGGCTTGAATGGGCCTTGTCAATCACATTATTAAATATAGCCTAGACTTACCGCTGTGTCCCCTGATAAATGCCGCGTACGAGTTCCCTCTTGTTCCCATTGCTCCCAACCGTCCCACAGAATGATGGAAATGGTCTAGGTTGCGTGGAACTTGACGGCATCACAACCGCGCTTCCGGAAGTCCAACAATCTACCTGTTCTGGAGTGATTTCGGGAAACAATGTAAAACCGAAAGCTGGATGGCCAGACGGGAATTCGAACCCGTAATCCTCCGAATGCCAGGCCTTATCGTTACCGCTCACCCACCAGGCTCAGTTAGAAAACGAGAAATATAGCACCGAGCGATATTAAATAGATTGGTTCTACTATGAAAAAAATAAATTTTCTGGACCTTTTTGATTTTTCAAAAAATAACATAAGCTACAGTAATGTGGCGAAAGCAGTCACTATGTGGAGTATGGTCGAAATGCGGTCGTAGCTTTGCTTCACCCGTGCAGGGACGTACAAAAAATTCAAAATTTACGGGTATGAGCTCCGTATCATCGCATAGAATTAATCTAGATTAAAAAAAAAAACTTTATATTTGCCGATAACATTAGCTGTCACAATGGTCAGTTTCGTTGAAATTTGCAATGCGTGCAGACAGAGAAAGGTTCTCTGTATTATCGAGAACTATGCTACTAATCTACATGAGGAGTACGCCATATGTTATGAGTAGCCTGCTGGCTGAGTGATTAAAGTGTCTGACTGGAGATCGGAAGGTCTCCGGTTTGAATACCTGTCTCGTGGGGAGCAAGGAATGGGAAGGAATTCGGCCATGGTCTTTTGAAGGAAGCATCCCGGGATTTGCCTGGAGTGATATGGGAAACCATGGAAAACCCAAATCTGGATGCCCGGACGGGGATTCGAACCGCCGTCCTCCCGAATATGAGGCCACAACGCTAACCGTTACACCACCATTCTCGGTCCTTTAAAGCTCCTTCACACTACGCACCAGGCTTTGCCAGAGGTGAAGTACGCCAGAAACCTAAACGCATTAAACTGTAAGTCCCTTTACTCGGTAGGATTACCGGACAAGGCAAGGTGTCTACGATAGGGGTGGATTGCGCTGACTATAAGAAACAGTCACCAGGCAATTACATCAACAGGAATTTACTTTAGTTTTTACGGTTGACATTAGCTAAGTGCAGTTTAGTTGAAATCCGCTCATAGTTACTGCGTCGGCAGGTACAAAAAACTCTTTTTTCTATTTTGCAATGACACTTTTTGAAATAAATTTCATGTACACAACGTTTCTACAATTCTTTTATATTTTATAGTGGGTTCAGTTTGAAGAGGCGGTTCAAGGTCACTTTACTCTATCTGCTGCCCTTATTCTTACATGCTAGTTGAGGGTGAACAGGATATGTAAATATGTGTGCTAGATACTGGTAATAGTTACTAAACGATATTTCGTTAGTAGCGAAACCAAGTTTTCCATAATTTACTAATATTACCATCTAAATCATTGGTAAATGATTGGACTCGTGTTTGCCGGCAGTGAGGAGACTCGACGGGTGTGCCGGCGAGCCGTGATCGGAGGCAGCGCGCTGGAGCTGGCAGCAGTGGAGACAGGCGCCGCGGCGCCGGCGCCGGGGGCGGCTGCCATCGAGTTCAGCGTCGGGACGCGCGCGCAGGACGACCTGGCCGCTTACCACCGCTGCAGACGCGTCGCTCCGCCCGCCCGGCGTCACAACCCACTGCTCGACACAATCAGCTGCATACAGGTAACTCAGTCAACAGAGGCGGCTCAAGGTCACTCTGATCTATCCCCACTCCGCTGCCCTTACCTATACATGCAAAGGGAACAGAGAGCCGTCTGAAGAGTTTCTAACGATACGATAGGAGTGGATTGCGCAGCCGATAAGAAACAGTCACCAGGTCATTACGTCCACAGGAAATTACTCAAAAACCAATATACAATAATTGTTTTCTTATTTTAATTTTTTCCATACTATTTACCATTAACAAAAATGATAATTTTAACACATACTTACTAACATATTACGTAATACTTATTGATATATCTTATGATGTCCTATGTTTCGTGTAAGTTTCCTCCTGGACATTACAAAGAGGAGAGATGGTTCTTGAAAGGATGTGTGATCAATATGTTTCGGATGTTTAGGACAAGTCATATTTTTTTCCTGCCTTCTTTAAGAGCTGAAATGCTGAATTAAACACTGATTCAACGTTTCTGATTGTATTTAAATGTATTTTATATAGCATATAAATGCATATTTAGAGCATTAGCCATATTTCGATAATACTTATGGTCATATTTTTAGGAAAAATCTAGTAGTTTTTAATAGTACCGGGAATTCACTAGATATAGATGAGAAGAAATTAAGATATTCACAGAACTGTACTTCTGTTATACATGTAGGGGGGAAGAAACAAAACTAATTTCCACTGTGGTCGGAATTCACCAGTCAAGAATTAAAGTTATCCATTATTGTCACTCTCGAAACATAATGTTACGCTCGCCTTTTAATCTCGACAATGTAGCAGAAGAATGGCTGTGTTGATCCGCGTCAGTCAGTATCTCAATGAAATATTCTCAGTCACTTTCAATCAGCAGTGCATAAGTGAGTAGACCTTCCGCCCAGGGGCGTAGCTACTATGGGGCTAGGCGGTGCAGTGCACCGGGGCCCTCACGCTCAGGGGGCCCCCAAGCATACCTCAAGGGGCCCCTAAGCGCACCTCTAGGGCCTCTAGGGGCCCTCAAGCGCAGTTTAGAGGGCCCACGAGCCTTCACGGCAAACTGGCGACTTTTTTTTTTTTTAGCTCTACCGTCGTCTAAGGGGCCCCTGAGAACACTCGCGCACAAATGTGTGTGTGCATGGGCGGCTTATGGAATTTGTGATATAAACGTGATGTGTGTTCGGAGCATGTTAAGAAGTGCAGTGCTGTTATGAGTATTTTAAATGTTGATTTCTATTAACAATGTTAAATAAATTGAGTGACTCTCTGTTGTTGAACAGTGTTTTTCATTTTGATAGTACAACAGTTACTATCATTTTAGCGGATCTAAATCTGTTAATGGTATTTTAATTGAAATCGAATGATCTGCAGCTTGCACGTGTTGGCGATGACATGGACCTTCACGCTACATTTCTCAATTCCCTGCAGCATGGAATGTTATTAATCCACGTAATTCATCGAGAGCT
This sequence comes from Vandiemenella viatica, assembly GCA_031002005.1. Lineage (NCBI taxonomy): Eukaryota > Metazoa > Arthropoda > Insecta > Orthoptera > Morabidae > Vandiemenella > Vandiemenella viatica. The sequence goes on from CM061921.1 coordinate 286,565,247, forward strand.
GCTGACCTGGCGATTGCCGCCAGCTAACTGTCCACACTAATTAGCGGAAAATGCATAAATATGTAATTGCTGTCTCCATGATTTAAGCCTTGGATACACTAGGAGACAAATGGAGCTGCATGTCGCTGGGCAACACCCGGGAACACTGTCGGAGAACATTTAGCAGACACACTAGTCAGTTGTTGCAGAAATGTTGCCCGAGGAGGTTGCGTTGGTTAGTGCTGCGTATATCAAATAGTTCAGTTACGTAGGACGCGTGTTCGATACGCATATAACAGAATTATTAATATTAAAAAATCAAGTATGTTAAGACGTAGAAAACAGAAAGAGACTCGAATGAGAAATTTTGTATCTGATTAAAAACAAATTAAATAAATTTATATTTTAAATATTGTGTCTTATTATAAATGTGCCTATTTTTTTCAACAAACTAAATACACGGATTTTGATGATAGTTCTTGAGGTTTAAATATTAAAATTCCCATGCTTTTATTTAATTTCTTTAATTGTATTCAATATTTTTTATGACAAAACTTCGCGAGCCACCAGAAAGCCGTGCTTTAAACTAGTTTTAAATTGCCAGTTGCCTACTGTCCGCCCCTCGCGAGGGTGTCCCGAGGGTGTCCCGGCCTCTCACCCTGTCACACCTAGGCGTTACTTCCTGCCGCCTCACAGCTGCGATCCTAGACAGCTGACAGGCGTCCACAAAATCAATATATATTCTTACACAATATACTCTTGTGCAGAGCAAGGAAACTTAAAATTTATGTTTCCTTACAAACTGTTATATTAATAATTATTTATGCTGTTTCAGGTTCCAGCTACTGCAAATGAATGGAAGGAAAAGGCTTGTGCTTATGAAATGTGTGGAATTTTGGAAATTCCATACATTGCCTATTGATGGCAAACACGTTTTGATTCTGGCTCCTTCCAATTCCGGCAGCGACTATTATAACTACAACGAACAATTTAGTATTGTCCTATTGGCTATTGTTTATGCCGGTTATAATTTTATTTACGCAAATTGTGGTACAAAAGGAAAATCTTCTGACAGTGGAGTGTTCCAAGCAGGGCCGCCGTAAGCGGGCGTGCAATGCGTGCACCGCACGCGGGCGGCACGTCGACGGGGGGCGGCAAAACAAGTGATCGACGGTCGCGGCCCGGCGATAGTTGCCACTCCATTGTCGCCGCAACGAAATTTGCCGCTTAGGGAGTGTGCATAAACCACGTAGCTCCATTTTGGCCTCCTGTGAACCCCCCCTCCGCCCCATGTAGCCCTACGTGGCTTTTGTGTCTAGCCTCCTCCCCCCACGTAGAACGTAGCTTTCTTTCCTTTTAATTCCAGAAGATATTTTGTACTGTTTTCTCTTGTCAGACTATCCTACATTACATACGGAGATAATTAACTGAGGGAAATAAATATTAACATGCTGTTGTGAGTTCTATCCCTCATTTTAACTGTGAAAAATGTTATGAAAGGAAACCTACGTGGTCTGGCTTGCAACCCCCCCTCCACCCCACGTAGCCTAGCGTGGCCTTCCAGCCAACCCCTCCCCCCCTCGACCGAGCCACGTAGTTTGTTCACGGTCCTTATTATGTAGCGGGCGACCCTTTTTTTGGCTCAACGGCCGCCGCACTCTGGATGGCACAATGGGGGCGGCAAATATTATTCGAAGGGGCGGCAGTCTCACCCGGTTCGGAAATTTCCTAGATCCACCACTAGCTGTAGTTAGACAGGGGGCGGCATAATCGGTATTGCACGCGGGCGCTCAAACAGCTAGCGGCGGGCCTGGTTCCAAGAGACTGCTTTTTAATATAGCTCTGGGTGCTAATCAACTTAAGTGGCCAGATCCAGAGCCAATACGATAAGGTGGACCAAATATGCCTTTCGTGTTGGTAGGAGACAGTGCTTTTGCATTGACCGAACATATGATGATGTAATCACGACGTGGGTACTACAAAGCGCATTTTCAACAACAGACTATCAAGACCAAGAAGAGTTGCAGAAAATGTGTTTGGAATCTTGTGTCGTATTTCGTATATTCCGTACACCAATAGCGCTGCAGCCTGCAAATGCTAAAGTACTTGTAATGCCGTGCGTAAACCTACATAATTTTTTAAGGCGAAATAGTCCATCCAGATCACTGTACACCCCACATGGAACCTTTGATTCTGAAAATATGGATCACGAAATTGTGGAAGGATCATGGCGCAGAGAAATTGGATGTCATAATATGTTGATGCTAGAGGAAGACGTTATTCTGAATCTACTATGGAAATAAGAAACAATTTTTCTGAATATTTTGTAAGTGAACAAGGAATTGTTTCCTGGCAGAATAATTTTTAAACATAATTATGAGATAGAAAAAAAAAAAGATCCACCCTAGCATATAACAACTATTTTAGCACTGTACCAGTAGAATCAGATGAATAAATAAGTAATCGTGACTTACTTGTGTCTCCAAGGTGTCCATGCCACCAGGATTTGTAGCCCCCTTCAGCAAAAATTTCATCGCCTCATATACAAACCATGCAATAGAATTCGCATCATCTCGTCCGCAACCAGTAGTTTTCGCAGATGCCAACTTCTTCTTTTCACGAATAAATTGTGAGCGAAGAGTGTGCACTTTGGCCTCTATGTCGAGCAAAAGCCACGTGGGGGGAGGGGGGGGGGGTTCACAGGAGGCCATAATGGAGCTACGTGGTTTATACACGATCCCTAACCGCCTGCTTTTGCCGGCTACAAGTTACAATTTTAACCTTCCCATTCCTGAGTCGTAGGCTCTAATTGTCTCACTAAACCAGTTACTTAAAATCTCTGCCCTTCTCAAATCATCAGTAACTTCTTCTCCATCTTTATCCGTAATTGTCTCAGCCTCCTCCCTCCGCCTCAGTTTTCGAACATAGCCGTAGAAATTTCTAGATCCATCCCTCCGTGGTCTCCCCTACTCCAGTAATATTCTTCGCTAACCCAGTTCGTTATTAAGTTGTTTCAAGATTTTCTTACTGCCTTGCTGTTCTTAACCTTGCTATATGCTCTTCTCATCAACCTCTTTAATCATCTTAACTACCTTTTATAGTACATAAGTTCTGAATTTATCTCCATTTTCTGTTTTGGAATAAATAGTTCTTCACCCTTTTTTTACTGTATCCTTGAACTCTTCCCACTTCGACTTCTCAGTACCGGTAGCATTCATCCATTTGCTGAAACTTTCCCTGAAATATCTCTTCAGTTTCGAAACCTGGGCCTTAGTTAGGCCTAAAGGTGACCGGGGTTTTTCAACACTTCGCCTCAACTGTGAGCCATTGAGCTCTTGACCTGTGTAGCCTTCTGCTACCTTAATATTTAATAAAACGGCCGCCACGTATTCGTATTATAAACCCCCAAATACGAAGGGTGTTTCACTTAACACAGTTTTTGAATCTCACAATACTTATATTCTCGATAAGTTCACTCATTCAATATCAGTGCCAGAATTATGGATAAGAAATCAGACAAAGTTCCACTTGAAGATTGACAGGTTAAGCACATTCATACGAGAAGACAAACACACCAAGTCCCCATTAGTGAGTAACTGTACGGCATGTTGGCGTGTGCCGCGACTTTACCGTGTGGAGCCGTTCACAACAAAATGAGTCAGTTAATATCTATATATTCGTTTGGAATTTGATAGCAGTAAGAATTTTACCGTCTACACGTCTGCGTACCGGCTGATTCTGCACGATCGAGTCGTAGAATACGCACCTCTAACATGGTCACATAAAACATGGTCACCACTCATTACAATGACGACCATCTTCCTGGACGCACAGGTATTTGAGACGATATGTGGTGTTGATTTTCAAAGAAACAACGTTATGTGTAAGACGACCCAACTATTATCACTACACATCGCATCTATGTATCCTCACCATCACGTGGAGGTAACGAACCAACAGTTAGATGGCTGACACATAATTACCATGGATTACCTTGTAATACTGATGGTGTAACCTTCAGGAGACAGTGTACTATTCTACATGCAATAACCAATGAAGATGGTGCAATTATTTACGTTAAAGGATAGGAGAAGACTAGATGGTTCCAGAATATTATCTGGAAGAAAGTCCACCGCCATACGAGAACTCAAGAAAAGTGATTTGATTGCCCACTGGTGGGTGAAATAAAAAATGAATCAAATAGAATTTATTTTTATTTATATTTTTCATACAAGTAGTACCACACGATTTTTAATTACTGTATTATTAACATCATCCAATACTAGTAAATTTTTATATGCATTGAATTCATGTCTTAGTAGCGTATAGGCCAATGATGAACTGTATGTCACTTGAGTCATTTATACGTTATTAACATGAACATCAACCAGTTTTTGAACCGTAGCCATACATAGTCAAGTAGCACTGTAGTCGCTAACATGTCCACAAACTCCTTGTAGTATCTTGCAACCAGGGGCACCACATCTTCTTGATGATCACTGCAGGCTGCTCATCGATGAGGTTCCACTTCCCTCTGCTATGTGCGTAATATTCACGCTGTGCTCCAATTGTGAGAGCTCGTCATGGAGATTTCTCTTTCTATGTCAATCTTCTCCATAAATTCCTGGACGTTATTATATACGTGTTTAATGTCGAGAAAGGCAGTCAGAAGGTAATTTCCCCTAACATAAGTTGGCTGGATGTCTATGTCTATCGTGGTTATATTGTCTACCAGGCCATATCCTATGCGGAAACCTTTTATTCTGCAGTCGAGTATATTGCGGTGATCCACGAACCACTCCATTCTGTTTTTGATCATCACGCACATAATCTTTGCCATTCATGAAAGTAAGTTAACTATATTATTTAATTAATTTTTCTTGTTCGCCTTAACACAAATACAATCAGAATTATTCCCCACTGCTTCGCTTTCAGCATGTCATTAAATAGCTCTGGTAACCAGGGGCGGCCCTAGGGCGGTGCGACCACACCGGGCGCCGTCATATGGGGGGCGCCGAAAATGCAGCGACAGATCGTCTGCGCAAAAAATAAATATAATCCAGCTTGCTGTTCACATATTATATTAATAAACATCATCTAGAAGAGTTTATAAAAGTAAGAGTTTCAGCTTAATTCATAGTCATAGAACAGAGTCAATTCGAGTTGTTACTCGAGTCAGTTCGAGTTACTCGAATCATGAAAATCACAACTCGTTCCAAAGTTAGCACCCTCCGATGCCGCGTCGCGCATCCCGCACCTGTTGCAAAACTGAGAAGGTTTCAAAATTGCTAGCAATTTTTTTTTTAAGTCATCTGAATCGTCTGCAGCAGAACTAGTTCAACACGAGACGGAAGAAAACTTTTAATGAGCGTTATTCAGAGGAGGCTCATGATAAAGAGCAGCATGTGCGAGATTTATCTATGGCTGGAACGTCGTCTGCTGTTCAAAAGATTATAAATGGGTATACAAGACATATCACCACCGTCGCCTTTTCAAAGTACAATTTATGACGATTTTTCAAAATTGTCGCTCATTGACTCTGCTGGCAGAGATGCATTAATTATTCAAATAACTAAAAAATCCAAGAAAAAGAATCATGGACGTCATTTTCAAAAATTTATTTTCAAAGAGTAACACAAAATGGAGAAACTTATAAAAATAGATAGCTTGTTTATTCTAAATCTACAGATAAAGAATATTGTTAAAATGTTGTTAATTCAACAGAAGGTCTCATTTTTATTTGAGAAAAGAAGGATTCGATGACTGGAGTTACTTATCAGAGCGTCTCAAAAATCACGAAACTTCCTTTGATCACAATCACACCATGCGAATAGAAGGGTTGATTCCATTTAATAACTTCAATGTACTAGACAAGCATTTGTAAATACAGACTGAAGACGAAAAATCACAGTGGGTTGCTATCCTCTAATGAATGATGTCTAGTTCAGAGAAAGCTTTGGATCTGAAATCTATAAATATAAAGATGAATATGTATGTTTGATTGTTTGTTCTTCATACAAATCCACAGTTTTCATCCAATCTCGATGAAACTTTGCACATTTATTCTTTGAAACAAAGAGAAAGATACTGTCTACATTTGGTTGAATAATATTACATATTGTCATATAATTTTGAAAAATTACTGAACGGCGATAGACAGACACGTAGGATGTGTAGGTCTCTGTACTACCTTTTCATGTAGCGGTCTGGTAGCTTAGTGCTCAGGGGCGTAGCTACTATGGGGCTAGGCGGTGCAGTGCACCGGGGCCCTCACGTTCAAGGGGCCCCAAAGCGCACCTCTAGGGGCCCTCAAGCGCAGTTTAGAGGGCCCCACGAGCCTTCACGGCAAACTGGCGACCTTTTTTTTTTTTTTTTTAGCTCTACCGTCGTCTAAGGGGCCCCTGAGAGTACAAGAGCCCCTCACTAACGGCCCTCGCTGTGCTCAGGGGGGCCCCAACCACTGCTCAGGGGCCCCTAAAGAATAATTCAAGGGCCCTCATCCTCAGTTCAGGGGGCCCCTACCAGCACACAAAGCAAAAAAAAGTCGCCCGTCTGGCATGAGGGCCCAAAATAAATTTTTTGCACCGGGGCCCTTGTTGACCTAGCTACGCCACTGCTTCCGCCATGCCGAAAGTAAAATTTTCTGAAAGTGCGAAGTTACGTAAGGGAATTTAGAGAGGTGTTCTATTATGTAAATTACCTGAAATTAAAGTGACTTCAACAAAACTATTTAACATTTAATTTCCCGATGATACAGTGATTACTCGGAAGCAAATTATGTTGTATACATGAAAGCGACACTACTAGATATAAATGAAACATGTATAATTGAGCATGTTTTGATGTATAGTAAATTTAAATATTTTGTCATTTTTAGGTCATATTTACCCATTGTTTGCCTGCATATTCGTCTACTTTTTTTGTCCTAAAGATCTGAAGTGATCACCATGGACAGCGATGCATGCTCTGCAACATGCTCCCATACTGGAAACTAGGTTGGTTAGGTGTCCTTGTGATAGGGCGTTCCATTCCTCCACCAGAATGGAAAGTTGCATTTGGACTTGCTCCAATACGTCTCCCCAACGCATCCCACAAGTACTCGATGTGATTTAAGTCACCGAATACACTCTTGTTCCAAGAGCTTCTCAACTTAAGCTGTTCGATGCGGTCGCACATTGTCATCGATAAAAATTAAGTCAGGTCCTAATGCACCCCTGAAAAGACGAACATTGGGAAGCAGTACAGTGTCACAATATCGTTGGACGGTGAGTGTACCGCGTTCAAAGATCTGGAGGTCGGTACGCCCATACAACGTTATGCCTCCCCACACCATAACAATTGGACCACTAAAACGACCACGTTCAACAATGTTTCTGGGTGCGTTACATGTTCTCGCCACTCACCAGATGATGGTAGGTCCAGAATCACTACTCAAACTGAACCTGCTCTCATCTGAGAAGAACTTGGTACAGTCCTGATGCTCTCGGCACTGTCGCAAACGGTGCCGCCGATATGCGCGTGTCAACTGAACGCAACGTAATGGTCATCGGGCAAAGAGAACAGTCTCTTGTAGCCACCGTGCCACCATGGAGCGTAAGTTGCGTGTGGTCTGTCTGACGTGGGTTCCTTCTTGTCTGTTGCTCAATGTAGCAGTCATCTGCTGGTGTAGTTGACCGTGGTCGACCACCTCCTCTCCTTAGGGGTACAGTGCCTGTGGTTCCGAACGATCCCCTTTCGTATGAATCAATGCAGTGAGCAATACCAAACTGCTGGGCTTCACACGTCACATTTCGTCATTTTTCCAGTTTCCCGATGGTTCTTCCTCTTGTGAAGTCATCCATATGTTGTCTCCGGGCCATGTTGTAACGCAGAGCACCTCCACATTGCACCATAACAGCTCGCTGATTGACACACTGTCTTATCTCGTTTCTTCAACTGCCTCGTGATGTGGGGCCGGATTTGGCGTTACAGTCGCGCTGACCTGATGTATAACACCCACCTTTCTGTGCACGTTTTGGATTCTCTGGCAACATGCTCCAGCACTTCATTCATTTCTGCTGAATAGTTAATATGGTATGTCACTATATCTATCTCGTCCTTAAGTTTTGCACAGCAGTGTATCTAGTTAGTGTCGTGACAGCATTGGCTCGGGTGAAAGACACAGACAAATTATGTGTCGTGGTCAGTGGACAGAAAACCTGACAAATCGTCAAGAGGCACAAGGGTCAGCTGTGTTGCTCATGGTCTGGTCTTCTCACAGGGTATGGAGAGAATGTGTGTAAATATCGCCATCTCTCATTTGTTAGCCAAAACAGCTGAGAATGCCGCACTTTGAAAATGGATCATGCTGCCTCTGACAAGGGGAATATTATAACAGAAGCGTGGCCGATTTGGATGAGTTTTGTTGTGCATGTAGGTGTCATGTTCCATAGTAAAACGCCCTGGGCTCTCATCCTAATGGGCCCTCGTTTCTGAAATACAACGGGTGAAAGTTTGTGGTGATGAATAACTTTTTTGTGCACCCAATTCTGCGAGTATGTTACCAGCTCTCACGCTGTCGGCATGTTTTCGACTGTAATTGCTAACTAATTATTTATTACTGTCTGAATAATTAATTTTACTATGCAGCTTCGAGTACATTATCGTTTACCTTTTTTTTTCAGGAATCTATATTATTATAAATCTGCAACGGAGTTGCATCTGTTTGTTCCTTAGTATTAGAGGCATAAAATCTGCGGTATATCTTTTGACTATGTAACCAGAAAATGGAGAAAATAAATACAATTTGTTGTACCGAGAACATGTGCAATAGATCATACTGCATCTCAGATGAATATTCCTTTACGAAGTACCTACCAATAATCAAGCTATAGTCCACATGAATACACTACCTTATATTGTTTTTGACTACGTAAATTTAATTATTTATTTCCTCAGTTTTCTGAATTATAGTACTTTATAATGCACGGAAAACTTTAATCTAACCATCATATCAAAGATTAAGGCCCTCTTCACAATGAGCGATTGCCAGGCGATGTGACGGATGCTTGAGTATCTTGAGAGTATCCAGTAAATCACTTCCTATGTTGTGTAACAGCGCGACTCCCAAGAGACGCGTATCCTACCAGTCTCGCGCGACCTGCAAGAAAGTCGGTTGCCAGTCGCGTCTCTTGGTAGTCTTGTGAAACATGGCGGATGAACTCGCGTTCAACGTTAAGTTTGTGGATGAATTAGAGAAAAGAGTACGTTTAATCAGTATCCAGTAATTTTTTTTGTCATTTAAAACTATTTCAAACGGGTTTTAATTGATATTTTGCTTTAATAGACTGTTGTGTAAAATTTTGACAATGCTGGATATATACTTATATTCATTGTCGGGGATAGCACAATATTATTCGGTTCAAAGAGTGGAGGGAGCAATCAGTCTTCATCGTATAGTTAGTTTAAATAATTAAAAAGTGACGTTAATCAATAGCAAACATTTTTATAGTAATCAGTCAGATGTATATGTGAAAGAATCGGCAAACCGTTTAATAAAAACAGAAATTAAATTTATTTTTTGTGTTTCATCATTTGTACAATTGCAACCTGTCATTTGATAAATAAATTTAGGAAGTTATAATTGTGTATTTCTTCCGTAGTAAATATCTATGAATTGGCAAGAACGTTTTAAAACTCTATGTGTGGAGCACAGCACTTTATGGTAGCGAAACATGGACTTTAGGAATAGCAGAAAGAAAGAAAATTGAATTATTTGAAATGTGGTGCTACAGAAGAATGTTGAAATTAAGTGGACAGACAAAGTAAGAAATGAACGAGTTTTGGAAATGATGGGTGATGAAAGAAGTTTGTGGAAGAAGCTTACAGAAAGAAGAGACAGGCTGGTAGGTCATATTTTGAGACATTTTGAGAGATTGGTTAGTTTGTTAGTGGAGGGAACAGTCGAAGGTAAGAAATGTAGAGGAAGACAAAAATCAGAATATATGAAGCAGATAACTGAGGACCCGGGTTGTAAGGAATATGTAGAGATGAAGAGGTTAGCTCAAGATAGGAAGAGATGGGGGATTGCATCAAACCAGTCGAAAGACTGATGACAAAAAAAAATTGGGCGTGCCTGGTGTATCATCAAGAAAACTAATTTAATTAATTCGCGAAATGTTTTTAACGTGTTTTTATTGATTTCATTAGTTTTTATCAGTAGTATTAACTTCCAAATTTCATAAGTGATTGATATCTTTTCTTAAATTTGTTTATTTACATACTCTATATTACGTTTTTCCCCTCTTTTTCTCTTTTATGTGTGATTTAAGAATGATAATACATTCTTCGGATTTTTCTTTTTCTATAATAATTGTAGTAAACTCCTTAGGAGCCACAGCAGTGATGTTTATTACAACGACGCTTACCTAGGCTAGATGCAGACTGAAGAGACTGTTTCGCTTCACAATATCCTCAGTATCGCCTTTGAGTACAATACTCACAGGCAACTCAAATTGACGTTACTCAAGTCTCAGTCGCGTCGCGTCTGACTTCGGAATTGCGAAATGTGAAGGGGGCCTTACATTCCAATAAGTACAACGAAATTGTGGAATATAACTTACAGTAAAGGTAACAAAGATACTAAATTAGAAACGTTTATGCTTTTCTGTTACTTACAAGAACAACAAAAGGCAAACGCATGACACCAAGGTCCGCACGGGTGAAGCAGCGTGAAAAAGGAAGTTTTGTAATGAACTGATAATTCTTTTAAGCATTTATATAATTATGTATGGTATTTTAGACCAACTATGACCACGTTAAGCCTTCGTTTGGCGTTCTGTCGTACTTCACATTACAAAGTAATCTGTGGCAGAGGTGTAGGTAGGGTCAAGAACATATGAAAATCCACGCCGAGCTAGGGATTCGAACCAGGGGTCTTCCAATCGCCAGTCAGACACCTTACCCACTGAGCCACCAGGCCGCTACTCGTTTATACACATATATTTCAAAAAATTTACAATAATTGTTTACAAAGTAAGTTACAGAATAAAACGATAAAATTGATACTTGGGAGTCTTCCTATGCTCACTGCTTGTATTTTTGGGTAGTAGTCACTGTACGAACACTTGAAACATATTGTCAATAAACATCACGCACAATTTATAAATCCACGTCGCACAAAAGTTTAATGTTTCCTCCTGGTTTTCAACCGGAAACAGGCTTCATTGAAATCTTGGAAAAACTGTCTCTCATTTATTAATTCTGAAGCTAACCAGGTGTATTTGATCATTTCTGGTAAATGTACAAATTCACGGTACCACATGGTCCAACAGATATCACAATAAATGAAGCTGCATTCAAGAATTAATAAACATTCTCGAAGATTATAAGATACTAGCTGATACCCGCAACTTCGTGGATTAAGAATTTCTTTGCCAGAATTGAATATAGAAAGTTGTTGGTAACGAAGAATTGGTTCCAAACAACACCGAGCCGGCATAATATGACAGGAAAGCCATCACTATATCATTCTACCGTCGAACCTGTCTCTTGAAGAGAATCAATTTCCAACATATTTAAAAACAGAAACACAAACGAAGGTGAGAGGATGTGGGGGAGGGGGGTTTTAACTAAGGGCAGCTTTATTTCAGGTTGGTCTTTTCTTCTTTCTTCAGCATGAGCATCCGATTCTTGGGTTCTAATAACTTTAGCTGCTCATGCTCTGTTAGAGCTACAACTTAGGCCAGTTTACGCTCGCAAGGCATGTCAAAAAAGAAGGCAAAGTAAACTGGTTCCAGAAACATTTAAGCAGACACAAAGTAATAGGACAGAGAAAATCGACAACTGTACTAAATAATACATTTTTTCTCTAAACGAAATTTACTAACAAATTATACACTAACATAATGCGCGAGAAGCACAGCTTGAGCAACCGACGTAACATTACAGACTAACACAAACATCCGCCCCTTTGTCACCATTCGATAAGTTCACAAAATTTTGTGGCTACAACTGTTAAATCATACCGAAAAAAAATGTCCTGTGCCCTCCCTACAGATTTTCTTCTCAAATTCTGTCAATATCGGTATAGGCATTTAGTCGTCAAAACGTAACGAAAAGACAGAGACTTACTTCCGCATTTACGGTATTACACTGCAGATCACACACACACACACTAACTGCGAATCACCCCTGAGGGATCAATATAACGTAAAAAAGTGTACACCTACAGCATTGCAAGACTACCTACGATTTGCCTCGCATTGCATTCCTAACTTTGTGGTATCTACAGTTTAACATTAAATCCGAATAACCGACGGCCCAGGCGTGACTCTTACGATCAAAAACAATATTCTAATAACCTTAGCCTCCACGGAGATTTGAACTAGAGACCACGACCCAAATATCAGTAAGCAAGCGCTTTAACCACTGAGCTACCTGACCGCTACATGGAAAAACAGTACAGAGACCTTCACATCCAACGCGTCTGTCTATCGCCGTTCAGTAATTTTTCGAAATTATAATAAGTCATGTATTATTTATACAGATAATTTTTAACCAAATGTAGACAGTATTTTTCTCCTTGTTTCAAAGGATAAGTATATATATATTGCTGCAGATCACACACACTGACTGCGAATCGCCCGTGAGGGATCAATATAACGTAAAAAAGTGTACGCCTACAGCATTTCAAGACTACCTACGATTTGCCTCGCATTGCACCCTTAACTTTGTGATATCTACAGTTTAACATTAAATACGAATAACCGACGGCCCAGGCATGACTCTTACGATCAAAAACAATTTTTAATAACCTTAGCCTCCACGGAGATTTGAACTAGTGACCACGACCCAAACATCAGTACGCAAACGCTTTAACCACTGACCTACCTGACCGCTACATGGAAAAACAGTACAGAGACCTCCACATCCAACGCGCGCCGTTCAGTATGTTTTCGAAATTATAATAAAGCATGTATTATTTATACAGATAATTTTTCAACTAAATGTAGACAGTATTTTTCTCCTTATTTCAAAGAATAAGTGTGCAAAGTTTCATAGAGATCGTATTGCTTTGTATGAAGAACAAACAAACATCAATCTTTATATATATAGATTAAACAAATTTAAAGAAATTTGTATACATATTTTAATTTGATATTCTGAACTCTTTTTTCGTTACATAACCAACATTTTTCAACTTATATTACAAAATCTTGAAAACGAAAAAAAATCTGTAAAGTAAAATAGACAAAGCCGCATAGTACTGTCAATTAATTAAAGAAATGGTACAAAATTTTCCGAAAACAAGAATCGAACAACAGCAATTGTGCCAAAAAAAGGCACTCATCACCATAAACCTTCAGTTGTTATACCTCAGCAACGAGGTCCCAGAAGGATGAAGCCGGGCTGTGATCCCATCATACTTACGACAGCTCATCAAAATCGTTGACTTCACGATGGTGAGCCATCATTCACAGCATCGATGAATATCAGCGGGCTGAAGTTAGCATATTGTTCTTTAAGTTTCTTGCGTTTATGGTCATAAAAACGAATGCAGACGCACATAAAGTAGGTAATCGACAAAAACACGGCTTATAGTCGACGTTATGCTCCGTGAATGTCTCTTGATCTGGTAATGAGCATAATTGGATATGACTGTGGTAATGAAGATACTGCAGGGCTACAACAATCGGAAACCTTAAATAACGACAATGCAGGTGTTCTGTATCAAAACCTACAAGAAATCATTCCTGACATTAGACACATCCGTCTTGTGGATTTAAATTTTTATCTTAATCAGTGGATAGCGACGTTGTCAAAAGCTCGAAGTGTTTCTCTTGCGCTTACGATATTTTTAAAGCCATCAGCCGTCAGAATACTTTATGCTATAGTATGAACATCACAATGCTTATATTTTGTTAACTCCGAACTGGCAGCTCAAGGTCATATTCCCATGGCCCCGCTCCTCACCTCACCTCTCCACCTTTTCCTACTTCTCTGAACTGATCGCGGTGTCAATTTGGGCGAGAGAAAATGTCCCCTTCGCATGTAGGGGTCAAGGGCAGTGGAGAGGGGATAGATCAGACTGACCTCGAGCCGCCTCTGATAACGGAACATACTATAGTTAAAATCCAGAATGGCCGAGTACTTCAACCCCACATAAAAAACCAGTATTTGAATCGACTGAACCATGTCAGCAATTTCTGTAATATTTACAATTATTTCCTTATAACTGAAAGAGTAAACTTTCAGGTAGGATAACGAAGTGAAAATGATATCAAGAATGTTACTCAACAGGTTAACGGGGAGTTAGCTGACAAACAGCAGCCACAGAAAGTTAAACATCTCGGAGCCCAGCAGACTATTAAACCGTGGCATACTATATCATCATTCTAGTTTGGCTATAACATGCGATCTCGCTCTTACGTATTTAGGGCGATCTGAACAACAACTGCTACATCAGGGAGGCTTTATACCCCCGAGGCACTGCCTCTTCTGCAGGCAGCTCCACTTTCTATATTTCAGCAGGACCATGCCTGGCTACATGTGGCAAGGAATATACAAGCCTTCTTCGAAGAACGGCGGGTACCACTGCTTCCCTGGCCTGCACACTAGCCTAACATGTCGTCCATCGAATATGTTTGGGATATGGCCTGTCGGAAACGTGTTCGTTCTGGTCTCCTGCAACCACTTTCGATGCTTTGTAGACGCGCCTTCAAAACGTCGTCGCAGTGTGTTCCCCAGCAGCATATCCAGGCTCTTTTCATTCCATGCCACGACGTCTAACGGCCCTGAATGCAGCACGTGCCGGCTTCATATCGTAATGAATTCTTGCGGTTAGAGTGCATATACAGTTCTGTTATTCTAATCATTTGTCTATTCTCATGACCCTAATCTGTGATATAAATTTGTAGTCACTACTGTCTTTCTTGGTGTTGCAATTTCACGAACCCTAGTGTGTTTTACTTTTCATTAATACATCTTAGCCCCTCCAAACTCAACAGAAATTCTTTATGTTTCGCAGAGCAAAAGTTTAAGGTCAGATAAGTACATGCCAAGTTTTATTTTCAACCAGATCAGGTCACGCGGATTCGACTTTTGATCCTAAATACACAATATAGCGTTATCTTCTCTGTCTCTGTTTAATACCTCTGTGGATGTCCAACTGATTGTTGGGTTTGGTCGGCGTTATTGTGGACTAACCTTGTGGTAAATCTCCTACCATCGTCTATGACTTCTTCTTGGATGGTCTCATCTTTCTTCTCTTGCCTACCTTAATGGTTACTAAATATCAGGGTTGACACTACTCAGTTGTTACGGCAATGAGAATCGTTGATGGTAGTAATTAATTATTGTCGCAGCTTACTGGACTGTAGTAGGATGTAAAGATTATCCGTTAACTGCTGAAATAAATGTCGACTTGCAGTGAAATTCCCATCTAATGGTCGACGGTGAAATCCTTATAAACTACAGATGAACCGGTATTGCGCAGAAGGATAAGTTAGGCACAGTGGTTGACAAGCTGTAGTTGGATGAACAAAGTCAGTCAGTAGTTGAACTGCGGTAATGGCAGGTCAGGCATACCAGCTGGAGACGAGCTGGAAGGAGTTCTTACGATGTTTGAAGTATCAGAGAGCTTGACGTAGTCAATCAGCAGTTTCTACCGGCTAGAGGTGACTTCTTAACTCAGCAATTCAGCACTTTTGGGCACCAGTGCCATGTATTAGAGTCCTGAATAAATCAAACTATCATCATCTGAATATTCTATTAAGCTTGCAATATTTCAAATAAAAATAGTAAAATCAATTCCGCCCTTTACACCTCTAAGTCCCTCCAGACTCAAGAAATTCTTCAAGTTTTGCAGAGCAAACCTTTAGGGTCAAAAAAGGGAATAATGGGAGATGTAAACATGAGTGATGACTTTTGCAGATGGCCTAATGCTCGGGGGGAATAGTGAAGAGAATTTACAGGGGTATTTAGATATATGGTCAGATAATGTGGCATGCCATTTAATGTTTAGACAAGTGAGTATATGGTCATAACCACTAAGATGGACAGGCGAACCAGAAGAATATAAATAGTTTTAAATACCTGGGAAATGTTGTGGGAGATATAAGTGAACAAGGCAGGCAGGAAGAAGTGTCAGATGCCTGATATGGGGCAAGGATGTGCCACAGAGAAGTAAGTGAATAAATTCTTAGGTGTGCCATGTTCTCATTCTCACATATGCTGCCGAAACCTGGACAGCGAAGAATCGGAATATCAGTAAAATACAAGTGAGTGAAATGATTTTTCTCAGAATCAGAATAGAGTTTAGGATAAGGAACATTGAAAGAGGAACCCCTGCAAGAAAGTATAGAGAAAGCATGACTCAAATGGTATGGACATGTCAAGAGAGTGGGAATAAGGTAACACCTTAACCACAAATGCTATTTAACAAATGAAGAAAGAATTGGCAAGGGTGGTAAAGCAAGGAAGATTTAAAAGTGTACGCAATTTTCAGCTGCGTAATGGACGTGCGAATGGACGTGAGAAGGTATAAAGTAGAATGTAAGACCAAGAAGAAACATGGATTAAATCTAAGACATGAAGTAAGAAATGTGGTGAAGTATAAAGAATAAAATATAAGTGTGTGTATGAAGTAGATGGTCAAATTTTATGTGAGTAGTATAATCGTATCTGGTAAGTTTCATTAAACATTTAAAACCGTAAATTTTAAAAATTTAAAAAGATAGTTTATGAATTTGGTGAACAGTTTTTGATAATTGTTGAACTATGTCAAAACGTTTTTTTCTTGGTGTATATGAGTTCATGAAAAATATTTGTTATGAGAACGACAAAAAAAAAAATTAAAGTTATACAGAGGTTTTTCAAACATTCACGAATTAATTGCTTGTCAGGAAAAATTAATTTTCAAGATATAGTTGGACAGGAATATATAACGCAACACCTTTTATCTGGTGGATATTTAAGTCGAACGTGAATAATTCCTGTGCAACTGGTTTTATTTCTTTGAGTTGAAGGCAGTGAGATGTATGTGTGGAGTCAGAGATTAAGATTGGTGGTACCAGCTTGTCTGATGGAGAATCTTTTTCTCTGAGACATAGCAATGTTATGCCATGGAGGAAGGAAATATATGGAGGAGAAGTGACGTTAAATTGGTGAAGCAGGCTCGCGCATGCGCAGTGGCGGCAGCGGCGATATTGCGCTTCCAAACAATTGCGATGTTCCCAGTATATCCCGAAACCTAAGCAAGATATCGAAAAATTTTATTCTTTATTTTCGATTTGTCTCGTCGTGTTACATAAGAATCGATCATTAAATTTGACTTTTGCGAAATTTTTCTTCTCCATTTCAACCTCACTTTTGATACAGTATATCTCTAGAACTAGGTGAGATATCGAAAAAATTTATTCTTTATTTTTCATTTGCCTCGTCTTTTTAAATAAGAATCCATCATCAAATTTGACTTTGACCAATGTTTTCTTCTGAATTTCAACCAAAACCATTTCACATTTGGGACGGAATATCTCGAAAACTAAGCAGGATATCAAAAAAATTTATTCTTCATTTTTTATTTGTTATATCGAGTTACATAATAATCCATCACCAGATTGCGGCGTCACCTTTATCCTAGAGTCCCCTTGAGGTTTTTGTACATATTCCCGGTGTCTGTATGGAAGCGGCCATGCCCCCTCCACTCCGGCCATGCCCCCCCCCCACTCCTCCTCACCCTGCTTCACTTCATTGCGTGGTGAAGGTCTCTTGCGTCGTCTCCATATATTTCCTTCCTCCATGTGTTATGCACAACAGCAGTTAGAATCAGATTGCAAGACGAGTAAGAAATAAAGTAATTTGAAGGATTGTGGAATCGAGATTAAAAGGATTTATTAGTTTATGATCTGATTTCAGCAAAATTAATTGCATAATGTGTAGTGTGAATTAATAAGAATAATAGTGTGGCTAAGTAAAAGAAGTTTTATTTCTAAAACAAGTTGCAATTTTCATACATTAAATGTAATTAAAAGTTAAAGTGGGAAACTTACAAATACCAAGGAAAATTCATTAAATGAAGATACAAGGTAAACAGCCGAGAGGAAGAGCAGGGATAGATGGCTGAGAGGAATGGAGGAGAGTGTGCTGAAAAGAGGAGAGTACTGACGGAGTTGGTGAGAAGATGGAGAGGCTTGTGTGCATAGCTGACCAGGCTACTGGCTGCAAACTGTGGATGGTAATACCAAGATATCTACACTTTATGGCTTCAACAATCAATTCCTCCTCCAACTTATAACCATGCACGCAATTTCCTATTACAACGAAAACTAAACTTCACTTCTTTGAATTTTCTAGCTCTGCTTAGTACACATTTCCATTCTTTTATTCCACCAGGAAAAATGCGCGAAGCGATCAGAGGTTGCTGTATTTTCTCTACTTTAGAAGTCCCGGTCGTTTCACAATATTCAAGTTGTTGCCAATAGAATATTTTTGCAATCTCCGCGGAATAATTCTATCATTAACTTTCTAAACAGCTTCTTTCCAGGACATCTCCTTCGGTATCCCAGACCTTCTCAGTCCATTTCCTTCAGCAGTTCGTTTACATTCTCTGTCCTAATGTTTCTGCCAGCGATGAAACGAGCGGCTCTCCTCTGCATCTAATCCAAAACATCTTCAACCCATTTTTTAACGACTCCACACAGCAGAACAATATTTTGTGTGGATGCTTATATTCATGCTGTATTTTGACTAGTTTTGCAATTACTGAAAGGTCTGTTTTTTCTATGCACAGAATTAATCCTGTCTAGCCATGCTTATTTAATTTATAGTAGATAATTCCCTATATATATAAAATAAGAGAATTTCCTACCGACCAACATGAATTTAGAAACGTTATCTTCTGTGACACTAAACTTTTTAATTTAATTTAATTTAACACAAGATGGCGCACACGCTTCGGTGGCAAATTCCCTTCACAACCATTTTCCCCTTTGTTGTACCCACCTACTTTAACATTTTTGGTAAATTATTTATCATCTTCTTGGAAATTCATTTAAATCCCTGGCCCGCTTACCTATGAAAGAAAATCTTCCCACATCCTCTTATGCCTGAAAAATGTCAGCTTGTGGTCGTGGTCATCTTTTCCCTTCCATGCACATCTAATTCTTTCACCAATATCTTCCACGCCTCATCACCAATATATGCTTAGTACACTCCCGTAACTCTCTTCAACCTCCTCCTATCTTCCAATGAATCCCATTACAGTTACTTTATCATATTAGTAACTGATTGTGTTCTGTAGGAATTTCCAGAGACAAGCCTAGTAGTCTCTCCCTGCACCCCCTCCAACTACTGTATTTGATACCCAAAATGTAGGTCCCACACTACACCATAATATTCAAGTCTGACCAAAGTATCGAACCCGATTCCCTTACGTCTCTGGTACATCCCCTCATCACTCTCTCCAACAAGTGAAGGATTTTTGAAACCTTTTCATACTACCTGTCCAATTTGTCCTACCCAGTTGAGTTTGTTATCAAATGTTATGCCAAAGTATTTACATTTTAAGTCTTCAACAAGAAATTCTTTCCCCCTTATAATCATAATCAATCTTTTGATAATTATCTGTATACCTAATAATCTGACTCTTCTTTGCATTTATCTTCATCCCTTGTTGACAAGATCACCCTGCAGCTGTTCAGTCTTCTACCGTTTTGATCCTACTATACAGCATTATGTCATCTTCAAAAAACATAACTTCTGAAAGTAAACTATAAACACAGTCATTCGTTAGAATAACGAATAGCAATGGTCGCAATACGTTACACTGTGACACTCCCATTTTTACTTCAACTTCTTTTGATGCTGCATTTCCTACCCTAACCTTTTGTTTCCAATCTTTTAAGAATTCCTTTAAACAGCAAATCACTTTTTCATTCACTCCAGTATTTTTTACCTAATTTATCACCATTTTGTGGTTCACTCCGTCAAAATCTTTTGAAAGATCTGGTGCTACACTATCAATTTGGTCTCCTTGTCCTTTTCATCCAAAATGCCTTGTTTATAACCTACTAACTGAAGTTCGCATGAATGTCCTTACCTAAAACCATGATTTCAACCTGAAAACCACTTACGTTCCTCGCAGATTTTTCTGAAGTGGTTGCATATCAAACTCTCCATTAGTTTACCTACCACTGATGTCCAACTAATTGGCATGTAATTTTCGACACTATTTGTCACCCCTCCTATATGCACCGGTACTGCTATTGCACTTTTCCAGTCCAGTAAGCAGCAAGTAGCCAGACTCAGTTTAAATAACGTTTCAAGATAAGATAGACTGTCACGTCCTACACCAATCCCTTTATTCCATTTTAGCTTCTTTAGTTCCTTGATGATATCGGCAGGATGAATTTAAATTTTTTAGTCTGCTCATTTCTGATTGTGTGAACTAGCCCGTTCTCCGATTTACTCCCTCCCATTCGTTTCACTAAACCAGTTACTTAAAATCTCTGCCGTTTACAAATCTACAGTAACTTCTTCTCCATCCATATTTACAATTATCTCAAGACCCTCCCTTCCCCTCAGTTTTCTATCGCAGCCACAGAAATTTCTAAACACATTCATCAGTGGTTCCCCCGCACCAATAATATTCTTCATAAACCCATCTTTAGCCTCCTTCTTTGCTATTATTAATTCCTTGTTTAGTTGTTTCAAGTATTCCCTACTGCCTTGCTGCCTCTTAATTCTGTTATGTTCTTTTCACACCAATCTCTTTAAGCGCCCTTAAACCTCGCTATTATAATACGTAGATTCTGTACTTCTCTTTAGTTCCTGTTTTGGAATAAATATTTCTTCAACCTTTTTATACGCTTTATATCAGCTTGTCCTTTTTTATGTACGTATGAATGTAATGGAATATTTCAATTAAATTTTCTTCCACTTCCAGAAGTCGGAATTGTTTGATATTTTTCTTACGTATTAAGAACCGATTACAATATAATAATCTTATAGCTATGTCCTGTTATACTCCTTACTTTGACAGCAACAACAAAAGAGTTGTTGAATGTAATTGAACATTTCAATTCAATTTTCCATACTTCCAGACATTCGCATTGTTTGTAATTTCTCACACAGATTAGGGTGTGTCCATAAACTACGTGGCTCCATTTTGGCCTCTTTTGAACCTCCCTTTCCCCCTCCCCCACGTAGCCTAGACACCCCTTCCCCCGTATGACACATAGCTTTTTTCCCCCTATCTATTCCAGAAGACAGTTTGAACTGTTTTCTCCTAATATACTATCATCAAAACTTTGCGTATATAATCAACACAACCGATATTTCCGTTGTGTACTTTTCCATAATTATAAATATTCTGAATGAAATTTTGACTCTAGCCACTCCTGCAAATGGAAAAAAACTCTTTCTCATATACAGTCAGGGATTCATTTCCTCTTGAGGTATTACAAAACACATTTTCCTTAACTCATTCATCATTGTTCATTAATTGATAAAACAGAACAAACCATACCTGTCGCGTAAAAAAAAAATAATAACAATAATAATACAAAGAACTTCTTTCTACATTACAAGATATTGATTCTTTGATCTTCTATATCTATATTTATAACATATTGGATTCAGATAAGCCTCGTAAGGTTTATTGTACAATGCCATTTCACAGCACACTTTAAACTTGAAATAATACTTCAGCGAGCACTATAATTAAAGTTGCACTGAAATTCACTCGACAATTATTTTATCAACATGTGGTCACACACATTTGATCCTTTATTTCAGACCATCAAAATAAAATGAACTGTCACTGGCTTGGAAAATCCCAGGTAACATCTGTAAGTGAATTTGAGTATATGTATGGTGTGTCTAATGTCTTTAGAATCGTAATGCGCCGTCGTGTGTCGGTTAGTTAAAATGCGCCAGCCACGTGCAACCCAACGCTATGACTTCAAGTCACATACATGTGCAACACTATATACACAGACGGAAAAAAAAATCCCAACACCAAGAAAGACTTGTGTTAGATAAACGAAATTTGGTAGGCGTGTTTATACATCTGAAAGATGACATCGATTCAAATTTCGCGCTTCGCGCATAAGTGTGGCGCTAGTAGCGCTACTCAGAGCTTGCAAATCAGGTTTGCTTTAAATACGCGCTGTAAAGTTTGTGAACGTTATTTACCGCTGAGATTTGACATAGTGAGTTGATGTTAGCCAAGAATGCCTTTAAGAAGACGAAGAAGCCATTATCAACAGCTCACCGAGTTTGAACGAGGTCGTGTAATAGGGCTACGAGAAGGTGGATTTTCTTTTCGCGATATTGCAGAAAGACTTGGCCGGAATGTATCCACTGTGCATGATTGTTGGGTGCAGTGGTCAAGGGATGGTACTGCCTCAAGAAGACCGGGTTCCGGGAGGCCACGTGGCACTACTGAGAGGGAAGACCGCCGTATTCGGCGTACAGCTGTGGCGCATCGTACTGCGTCTGCGGCAGAAATTCGAGCTGCAGTTGGTACCACAGTGACACAACGAACTGTTAGAAATCGGTTACTTCAAGGACAGCTCCGAGCCAGGCGCCCTGTAGCGTGCATTCCACTGACTACAAGCCATCGCCGTTTGCGACTCCAGTGGTGTCAAGCCAGAGCTCATTGGAGGACGGAGTGGAGATCTGTTGTGTTTTCTGATGAAAGCAGGTTCTGCCTTGGTGCCAGTGATGGCCGAGTGTTGGTCAGAAGGAGGCCAGGGGAACGCCTGCAACCAAACTGTCTGCGGCCTAGACACACTGGACCTACACCTGGAGTCATGGTCTGGGGAGCAATTTCCTATGACAGCAGGAGCACTCTTGTGGTTATACCAAACACACTGACTGCAAATTTGTACGTCAGTCTGGTAATTCAACCTGTAGTGCTGCCATTCATGAACAGCATTCAAGGGGGAGTTTTTCAACAGGATAACGCTCGCCCTCATACCGCTGTTGTCTCGCAACGTGCTCTACAGAGTGTCGACATGTTACCTTGGCCTGCGAGATCACCAGATCTGTCTCCAATTGAACACGTATGGGATATCATTGGACGACAACTCCAGCATCATCCACAGCCAGCACTGACCGTCCCAGTATTGACAGCACAAGTACAACAAGCATGGAACTCCATACCACAAAGTGACATTCGAAACCTGTATGACACAATGCATTCACGTTTGCAGGCTTGCATTCAAAATTCTGGAGGTTACACCGGCTATTAATTTAACAGTATTTCACATTTGAAATGCATTTTCTTGAGCTTAAATTAACCTGTGATCTTGAAAATTTAATCAATTAAACATGTTAACTTGACAAATGCATTGTCCAAATTTCATTACTCTACAATAATTTTTTCTTGGTGTTGGGATTTTTTTTTCCGTCTGTGTATGATATAGCACAGTATGTTGGATATCTCAATTACATACGGCGATAATTAAATGACGGAAATAAATATTCTCATGCTGTTGTGTATTCTTTACCTTAATTTAACTGTAACCAATAAGATGAATGAAAAGCAATGTGGCTCTGTTAGAACCCCACGATACCCAGCGTAGCTTTTTACCTACCCCCTCCTTCCCCCTAAACAGAGGCACGTAATTTATGGACGCTCCCTTAAGAACCGACGACAATACAATAATTTCATAGATATCTCCTAATGTTCTCATTACTTTGACAATAACAACAAAAATTTCGTTGAATGTAATCGAATATTTTTATTCAATTTTCACTCACTTTCGGACATCCGAATTGTTTGAAATTTTCACACGTATTAAAAACCGATGGCATAGGGGGCATCCACAAATTACGTGAGGTGTTTTTCCGGATTTCTGGACCCCCCTCCCCCCTGGTGAGATTTCGTGAGATCTGGCCAGACTCCCCCCCTATGGTGAGATCTGGTCCGTGAGAACCCCCCCTACAAATCGTCCTGGAAACTTTTGTAGACCTCTTTTTTTTTTTCTTTTTTTTTGACAAAATACCCTCCAAAAATCGACTTTGGCGCAAATTGTAGCCCTTTTTTTGGCTCTACTGTCCCCAATTTTTTGCAAAATCTCACGTGAGATTTCCGTAGACCCCCCCTCCCCCCTGGTGAGATCTGGTGAGATTTTGCCGGACCCCCCCCCCTCCCCCATTTCACCTCACGTAATTTATGGATGTCCCCATACAACAATCTCACAGCTAAGTTCTGGTACTCTCATTACTTTGACAGTAATAACAGAAAAGTGATTAAATGTAATGTTATCTTTCAATTCAATTTTCACCCACCTCCAGACGTTAGAGTATTTAATATATATATATATATTTCACACACTCTATAAACTATATAAGAATCAAGTGGCTATAATAAAAGTAGAGAATCACGAGAGACATGCATCAGTTAAAAAGGGCGTGGGACAAGGCTGTAGTCTATCCCCGTTAATATTCAACTTGTATGTAGAAGAAGCAATGAAGAAAATAAAAGAAAAATTTCCATGTGGCATAAGTTTTGAGGGAGAAAAAAATCAGTATGCTACGATTTGCTGACGACATTGTCTTATTAGCAGAGAGGGCTGAGGATATTGAGAAGTTACTGAATGGCGTGAACTAAATACTGATGGAAGATTTTGGACTAAATATAAATCAAAGCAAGACAAAAGTGATGAAATGTAGCAGAAATCATACCAATACTAGTAGATTAAATATAAAAATAGGATCTGATGCAATGGAAGAAGTAAGTGAATTGTGCTACTTTGGAAGCAAAATTACAGCCGATGGCCGAAGCAGGAATGATGTTAAAAGCAGAATAACACTAGCAAAAAGAGCATTCATGAAAAAGAGAAATCTTTTAGTTTCAAATATTTATCTAGGAATTAGAAAGAACTTTTTAAAACTCTGTGTGTGGAGCACAGCACTTAACTGTAGTGAAACATGGACTTTAGGAATACTAGAAAGAAAGAAAATTGAAGCATTTGAAATGTCGTGCTACAGAAGAATGCTGAAAATTAGGTGGACAGACAAATTAAGAAATGAACGAGTTTTGGAAATGATGGGTGAGAAAAGAAGTTTATGGAAGAAGCTAACAGAAAGAAGAGACAGGCTGGTAGGTCATATTTTGAGACATGATGGATTGGTTAATTTGTTAGTGGAGGGAACAGTCGAAGGTAAGAACTGTAGAGGAAGAGAGAGATTAGAATATATGAAGCAGATAACTGAGGACGCTGAGGACGTGGGTTGTAAGGGGTATGTAGAAATGAAGAGGTTAGCAGAGGATAGGAAGGGATGGAGGATTGCATCAAACCAGTCGAAAGACTGACGACAGCAAAAAAAAAAAATATTTCACACCTATTAAGAACTGAAAGAACTGAATACAATACAATGATCTCATAGCTATGTCGTGGTACTCCCATTACTTTGAAAGTGGTTGAATGTAACGTTATCCTTCAATTCAATTTTCACCCACTTTCAGTCTTGCGAATTGTTTGATATTTTGTACACGTATTAAGAACCGAAGAGAACACAATAAATTTTATAACTATGTCCCGCTATTCTCATTACTTTGACAGTTTTGTTGCGCAACCTTCTGTGCATGCGCACTTAGCGATACTGTGTCCGCTGTCACGTAGGATGTTAAACAGTGAATATTCCCTGCAGCGTTATGAGTTATTTTGTACTATTATAGAAGAGTAGTCTTCTACGTTTACCCTGCTATAGGACCTCTTGTAGGGTTACTCATGTGAATAGTAATAAACAATGCAACTACAACACAAAGGAAAATAAGATTGCCGAAGAAACAGAAAACACTAAAAAGCACTTTTTTGTATCAATGTGACTAAAAAGTTAAACACAATTGTGGTTAAAAAAAAAAAAAAAAACATGCTTTTGTAACAATGTGAAGTAAAAAAGTTAAAAATAATCTATAAATATAAAGGTTTTGTTTAACAGCGATGGGATGTCCCACAAAAACAGTATAAATTAGTTTTTTGACTTAGCTTAAGATGAGAATAAATTCATTGAACAAAAAATGAGCTATAATGTAAAAAAAAAGACGAGGGATGCTCGATATTTACTTTTTATAATGGCTCTACCTTTACAAATAGCTAGCGACCAATAATATAATACATGTCACTGTCGATTCCAATTGATTTTTTTAAAAACAAGCAGGAACTGCCCCATTTCATTAGAGTATGAATAATATTATTGTCCGAAAATGCAGTTGTCTTTCCATCTTCTTTTGAGAGAATATTAGAAATACAAGAAGTAATACTCTGTTTTTAACGGCTAGTCTACTCTTGTATTTGTCAAAACTACAGAATTTTATTGTATTGAGAAGATAGTAACCAGAATTTAAAGTTGATGAAACACTTTTGGTGTTAAAAATGTTTTAAAATTGATGCTTGTACATCCTACAACCTTACCGAGACAAGAAAACAAATTTTGTTATAGGACTGCTTCAGCATATGTTTAAAATATATTTTTTGCATAAACAACTAGCATGTTAATTAATTATTTACGGAAGGCAGTGTAAAGAGAAGCATTTCGAGGCATTGCTAATATGAATATCTTTGTCTCCAGCGATAATTAATGTGTTTCCATAACTCCCACAGCGCCACATTTTACTGGGTAGCCGTACTGCTCAATTGGCGGGAGCAAATAACGTAATTCGAGTATTTTATGAACAATAGTTTTAATTATTTGTTCGAAAGTTTTTCTTATGGCGCTTACATTTTTCCGATTAAAACAAAACTTAGTCAATTCGAATGTTGGCTGGATCCCCCAAAGGAGACATACCAAGATAGTGTGCAACAGGTAGAATGGCCAATTTCCTGACTGACAGAATAATGTGGAATCACAAACACAGATCAGTAGATGCAGAACAACGCTCTGTAGAATTTATCAGCCAAACACTTCCCTGTTTTGTTTACCCAATCAGGTGCGAGGAGAGATCGTTTGTGTATCGCTATTAAGTTACCAAATACTATTACGTTGTTCTTTGTACTCCTACAGTTCATTAGTAACGTTCTTATAACGGCATTTGTCATATTTTCAGAATGCGACTCTGTCTTTTATTGTTTCATGAGATTTTATAATTTCTGGGTATTTATTATTTTTCACATCGTGCATTTTCAATCAGTGTCCCGTTAGTCAGTTAATTTTGATACTTATCCTATTACATCTAACATTATTTTTATATTTTATCTAGTCATTTCTATTATTTTCATTTATTTCGTGGCTTTTTTTCTGTGGTTCATATTCTTTTCTCAGTATTTTGTTAATGTCGTTCAGTAATTTTTTTTTATTATATCTGCCTGATCTTTCTTTATCACATGTGACCCATACTTTAGCTTGTTTGTTGCTCCATATTGGGAGTAGGTGTTGCTCCTAATTATTTCGCAACGAACGCTGTTTATTTTCTGCGGAAGTAATGAAAATAACAGAGGGTATACGTGTATAAGAGCGCAGGGCTGCCAGAGCGCCACTGCGCATGCGCGATGCGGCTCGCCCCCTCCTGAGTCATGCTGTCGTCCTGCTATAAGCGGGGGGGGGGGGAGAGGCAGCGCGCCAGTGCGCATGCGCAGTGTGGCTTGCGGCTAGCAGCTCGCCAGAGCGCATGCGCAGTATGGCTTTCCACCTTCTGAGTGCTGCTGTCGTCCCATTATAAGCGGACCTCACACGATCAATAAATAATACTGGCTACTTTTCAAAATGACCGGGGCTGGCAGCGCGCCAGTGCGCAGGCGCGATATTCCCTGCCACGACCTTCTAAGTATTGCTATACTTCTGTAATATGAGGACCCTACACGATTTTGAGTAATGTAATAATAATGTATATGAAAAACAAAATTGTTGAAATGAATAATAAATACAGTACTACGAATACGTGCCTACATCAGTACAGAACATATAGAAGCATTTCACACGTCTGTATTATAGCTTCGTTAAGTAGATCCAAGCACCAAAATCACATCTTTCGTGCGATTATACAGGGTGTTTCAAAAAGAATATATGTATTACAAAGTATTCTTTTGTCCAAACTATCGATCGCTGCGCCCCGGCTCTGCTATTGGAGAAACGAATACATAGTCTAGTTTATTTAATAGCTGCTAGATGTCAGTCGTCTTGTGTTATTCTTGGTAACCGTCATATGTTTAAAATGGCTACTCCACAGCAGAAATCATTTTGTGTTATCGACTTTGCGAAGTGCAATTCCGTGATTACAGTGCAAAGACGTTTCAGGTTGAGGTACCAAAAGCATCCTCCGAATGGGTGGAACATTCGTAGATGGTATCGACAGTTTGTAGATACCGGATGTGTATGTAAAGGAAAGAGTCCTGGCCGCCCTCGTGTTTCTGAGGCACATGTTGCACGAATTCAAACTGCTTTCCAACGTAGTCCTTCAAAATCAACTCGTCGTGCCAGTCGGGAGTTACAACTACCTACAACAACAATTTGGCGTGTTTTGAGACGTCGGTTGGTTATGAAGCCATACAAGTTACAGTTGTTACAAGCTCTGCGTCCTGATGACAAACGGAAACGTGTGGCATTTTGTAACGAGATTAATGATGCTATTGACAATGATAACACTTTCGCACAACGCATCGTTTTCAGTGATGAAGCGACTTTCCATGTTGGTGGTCAGGTAAACAAACACAATGTTCGAATTTGGGGTCTACAGAACCCACATGCAGTCATTGAACATGTACGAGATTCGCCTAAAGTCAATGTGTTTTGTGCGATATCCCGATCATCTGTTTATGGCCGATTCTTCTTTGATGGAAACACGGTTAACGGTCAGCAGTATCTCGCTATGTTAGAAAACTGTTTGTTTCCGAGGCTGAACGAAGACAACTTCATTTTTCAACAAGACGGGCACCCCCTCACTGGAGTCGCAAAGTGCGTGAATATCTGAATGAAACTCTACCGAACCGTTGGATTGGTCGTCAAGGAGCTGGCGATTTAGAATGCATCAGCTGGGCTCCACGGTCACCGGATTTGACACCCTGTGACTTCTTCCTGTGGGGTTTCATTAAAGACAACGTTTATGTACCACCACTTCCACAGAACCTTGAGGACTTGAGGAACCGGATCTGTACTGCCGTAACATCAGTGACGAAGGACATGCTTGCCCGAGTATGGGAGGAATTTGAGTATCAATGTGATATTGTTCGTGTGGCTGATGGAGGACATATTGAACATCTGTAATCTGAACTTAAGAGGTTCGTAAATATGTGCGTAAAGTTTCATATTCGTATGTCTTACAGTTTAATAAATATATGCATTCGAAATACGTATATTCTTTTTGAAACACCCTGTATATGTTTTGGAAGAAAATAAAACAGAAATAACCGAATAAAACTACACATATTCACTCTTCCTGTTAGGTAGAAACAGAGTCAAAGAGCAAATTTTTTGGCAGTAATATTGTCAATAATACTGATCGTGTAAGGTAGCGCAGTACTGAAACCAGTTGGTACGAGGAGTGATTTTCAGTACTGATACTGACAATATTATTGATCATGTAAGGTTTCAAGACGGTACGGAGTCCCCCGGCGCTAAATTATACGTGGAAGCAACAGAGCATGGCCTCTAACCCGTCGAGGAACAGAACTGTAATCTCTCAAAATTCGTCATACATGCCAGCATAATACTTCTGATTCACGAAACACAACGGGCGTATTGATATTCTTATACACTCGCCGTTATATCCCCTGACGGTTTTAAAGATATCATTAACTGCACCTAGTATTGAAAAAGGACTATCCATGAACCTCTAGTCGTTCGCGACAAGGCATATGAAGAATAGAAATCGGGATAACTGACCCGGCATACAAACCCACTCTCTCCGAATGACAGGTAGGTGGGTAAAACATACCCGGTGATTTAAAAATACAGAAACTTACGCACATCTCTCCTCTAAAATGGATCGCCCCTTGCCATCGTCATGGCAGTGATAAACTGTTTAAGTTCTCACTTCTGATTGGATAAAGAAAACTGTCTGAGAAACGGCGTCGCATCTAATTGTGCTGTGTACAAAGCGGTGTTTTACACCTACTTAGAGCGATCATGTGGAGCTTTACATTCATTAAGCAAATTTGTTAAGTGCCTGTTAAAATGCCGGCCGTACCTTCAGTTTTCAAAGAAAATAGCAATGAGCTATTGGGTCGCCCCGCAGTAGTTTAAAATACTTTTAGTTTGTATTTGACGTATCAGACAAACTTATTCTTATTAATATGGTAATAGGCCATCTTCCCGCAGTTGCTGAACAATAATTTTGTAAATAAATCCGTCGAAAACAACTGGTTTGGTGAATTTTGTTTTTATTTAATTCCCCAGACGCGTTTCGCCCTTGTGGTGTAGGGCATCTTCAGTGGCTGTAAAGTGTTATTACATGTGTTGTTACAATAATTACATACAATATAACTCTTAATAAATATGTATATACATATGTACACAGTGTACTCACAGATACAGTGGTATTCCTTTACATGTTGGTCTGGAACAGCACTTCACACGCTTTCACATAACTGTTCATTACAGTTTTCTTTAAAACTATTGTTACACTAGTTGTTTTTTCTGTTGCACTTGTTCTTATGTTAATCTTTTTCTGTTTATTTACACATGTGTGTTACACACGGTTTGTTTTGATTCTACCAGATTTTTACAGTAGTGCCAACTTGGTTTCTGTTGTTATTGTTTGTGTGTTGTACCTTCTATTAAATTATCTCTCTGTTTTTGTGCTGAGGTACTGTTTGTGATTATTGTGTTAGTGAATGTATTCGTTTTCTTGTTTTGAGACTGCTTTTTGGGTTGTTAGTGTGTTGTATAGTGTTTTTTTGGTTAAATTTGTGAATTCGTTTATTATTGTTTTTCCTATTGCTATCGATTTGTGTATATGGTAGCTTTCCTGAAATGTAAGTAGATGATTTTTGTGGTTGATGATTTGTAATATTTTCATTTCTGTATTTATATTGGTAGGAGGGTGATTGTTGTCTAGTAAATGCTCAGCAAATGTGGAGTGATTTGTGCAGCTTATTGCTCTGATGTGTTCTTTATATCTTATGTTAAAATTTCTGGATGTCTGTCCTGACACTGTTGGCATGTTAACTGGTATATTCCTGCTTGTTGGTATAAGTCATTTTCAGTGTTGGAGTTTAGATGTTTGTGTAGTGTGTTATTTGTCCTGAAAGCAATTTGTATTCCTTGTTTCTTAAATATGTTGCTGATTCTGTGTGTGTGTTTATTATTGTATGTCATGGTGTACCAGTGTTTCCTGGTTTGGTTCAGTGTGCTGGTGTTTTGTATCCTAGGTGGTATTTGTTTGTTGTTGTTGTTTTTTATTTTGTTGTTGAGCTGTTCAATAAGTTTTTGTGAGTACCCATTATTATTTGCTATTTGGATGATTGTGTTATATTCTCTAGTGTAGTCTTTCTCGGATAGGGGTATCATATTTAGCCTGTTTAGCATGTGTCTCAGTGCTGCTTGTTTGTGATTGTTTGGATGGTTAGAATTGTTGTGAATTATAGTGTCAGTGTGTGTGGGTAAAATTCACCATAGAGAATGAAACAAACAACTCACTCAACTTCCTTGACATAACAATAACCAAAAAAGGCCCATTACACTCCTTCAGCATATATAGAAAACCCACACACACTGACACTATGGAAGCTATGAGAAATGAAGCCATTGAAGATACAACAACAAATTTCACAAGAGTGACTATTGTAGAATTCGAGTTCTTAATATCATTGATTGAGCCGAGTGTGAATAAAGTGAACACTAAGTTTCGAGACGCGATTTCAGTTACCGAAAGACTAGCAATAACTTTAAGATTTCTAGCAACTGGAGACTCATATACTAGCCTGCAATACCTTTTTCGAGTGTCGAAACAATCTATTTGCTGAACTTATCTCCTCCATGCATCGTCCCTCAGCGTTTTGTTGTGGTAATCTGCACATTTACTATTCCACAAAAATACTTTCGCGCCATACAGCTGTAGTAGAAATCGACACTTTTCGTTGTGTTAGCGCTCCTTGCTGAAACCCATAGAAGTAAAGTTGCATTTTGGTCATGCCGTAGCAGAAGGATAAAAAATATTCTGATATGTACTATCTATTTCGGAAAAATTATAGTTTAAAAAGCTAAAAACACGTTTTGATGCAATGTGAATTAAAAGCTTAAAAATAATTTTTAAATATAATGATATTGTTCACCAGCAATAGGATGTCCCACAATTCAGTGTAAAATAATTTCTTTGAATGAGTTTAAAATGAAAATCATCGACAAAAAAATTACTTTAATGTAAAAAAAAAGGGTGGTGTGGTTGTCTTACATTTTTTATGGTTATAGCTATTCTGAAAGCTAAGCATCCCACGCTTTTTTTTTTTTTAGATTAAAGTTCATTTGTTGGTCTGTGACTTTATTCTCATTTTATTCAGAAAATTAAATTATATTCGACTGTGGGCGATCCTATCGCTGTTGAGCAAAATCATTATATTTAGATTATTTTTAACCTTTTAGTTCACGTTGGTAAAAAAGCGTGTTTTTAGGTTTTTTAAAAAACTATAATGTTTACAATCTCCTTGAGCTCTTCCCACATCGACTTCACTGTACTTAAGCCATTCTTCCATTTGCTGAAACTTTCTCTGAAATATCTCTTCAGTTTTTAAATCTGTGCCTTTTTATAATTTTGGCCACTAGTTTACTGAATTCTCCATTATCCATCAGAACTGATTCATGATCACTTCAATTACTTCACACCCCACGAGGTTATCATCGGGATTTATTTGGAAGATATCCAACATGTTTTGTTTCCTTGTGTTCTGCTCTACCACTTGTGTAAAGATGATTTTTTTATACTTTATTACGCCAGAATTTTACATCAAGTAACTCAAGGTCATGGGCTATAAACACTAGTTAACTGTAGTAATCTTTGCTGACCAATAGGAAACCCGCACCACCTCTATCTCTGCGATACTCTCTGAAACCACCGGGTAAAACATCATTATCTAGTAATTCTTCTTTTAACCAAGATTCTACCCCTATAAATTACTCGTGATTCACGTATCCCTATACTTCCACAGTTAACCAATAACACTCCTATTACTGGCTTTGTGATATTTTCAGCATTAATCTTCTCCTTCCCATTTCTGTTCCCGTAGTTATTGTTTCAGCAGCTTAATCTATTTCTTTAGAATGTGTGTTTTTTCTATTGATCTAACTAAAATAATGAACACAGGGTCAGAGATTGAATCAACATTCTTGAAATAACATAAAGCATTTCCCACAGTAACTAGCGTCAAACTTTAATAAAATATTGTTAGGGCCATGCCTATACAAACAGGAAGTCAGTTTAACCGTATGAGTTGTAAGTTGGCTGAGCATTCCCTCTTTGATAGTTAGATTGCCGGCGCTGATTATTTTGTATATGGCCAAGCTTAAAAATGTTGAGACTGGTATCTCGCGGGTAAATAGACCTCCTGTATAGTTAATCTAGTGTTTAAATTTGCATTGTAATTTCAATCTATCACCTGACAAAAGAAATAAGCACCAGTATCTGTAGCACTGCCTGATGCTCGGCATTAGTCTTGTTCAGTGGTTCAGTAACCAGCGTTCAGTGATGTTTTTTTGAAAGATATGACTCAAGTGAAACCACGCCCAAGAGTGGACCAATGCATTATTACCAAATTCCTTATAAAAGAAAACGTTTAGTGTTAAGAAATTTGTGAAAGATACAAAAGACAGCTTAGTATACCGAATGTATAGGTGACAGGATGTTGCTGTTCAGCTGTCGGCGACTGAATTACTCTCTTTCGCTTTACGCTCTAGCGGCCATCTGAGTTTCTACTTGGTCTTCGGTAGGGAGACTTATTAACCAACCTGAGTGAGATTGGTTCTCAGATTTGCACACATGTGACAAATAAACATTTTATTGCTGCGCCAGATAACCAGGCCTACGATTGGTAAGAAATAGATGAATATTATTCCTCTGCAGGTAGTTTTAAACTAATGTGGAATCTGCGTTTCAAAACAGGTTGGTTGCAACCTCGTTAAAAAATGGTAAACTTGTTGATAAGGCATTATTGCATTCCTCCACTCACCACCTGATGTTAAAAATAAATTTAAAACATGTGACCTAGGATCTGTCTGATTTACCGCAGTTTTCTCAAACGTCCAGCAAATATCGACTCTGTATTAGTAGCTCCCTGCCCACACTTTAAGTCACGTTTATCCTAAGCACTCACCGACTTGCAACTTATAATGGTCAACAGAACACCACAAGCATGACAAAGATTGCCGAGTCCAAGCCCTGCTTTCGTCGACAAATGAAGAGCGGTAACGCTCAGGCCAGTCATTCGGGAGGACGCGGGTTCGAATCCCCGTCCGGCCATCCATATTTCGGTTTTTCGTGGTTTCCTGAAATCACAATGCTGGGATCGTTACTTCAAAAGGCCATGACCGAATTCCTTTCCATTCCTAATTCCAAGCTTCTCCCGCCTCTAATGACCTCGACGTCGACGAAGTATAAAGCCCGCTGAATAAGGGGAAAACGAGCATCTCGGAAACGGCGAGGCTGGTAGACTGTTCGCATGCAAGTGTAGTGAGTACCTATGGTAAATGGTTGAAGGACGGTGAAACCACGAGCAGGCGACAAGAACTTAAACTCTAAAGCAATATAGCTGGTATATATGTGCTAAATCTGATGGCAGAGTACAATGCTAGGACCGCGGTTAACGCTCTGGTCTCGCATTCGGGATTGCGCTGGTTCCAATCACGACCGGGCATACAGATTTGGGTTTCCCATGGTTTCCCCAAATCATTCCAGGCGAATGCCGGGATGCTTCCTTCAAAATGCCATGGCCATATTCCTTCCCGTTCCTTCACCCCAGTCCCATCCCACCCCTAATGACCTCGAAGTCGAAGAGGCGTAAAGCCGTAAGTAAAAAAAAATGCAGGTGCAGGCACAAGTGTTTCGGAGCACACCGTTCACCACACATTGTTGAACATAGTGCTTCGCTGCATACAGCCCCTACCTGTCCCCATGTTGAGCCAACAACAGTGTCAGTTATTTTTTTTTATTTTTTTACTTATGGCTTTACGCCTCGACGACGTCGAGTTCATTAGAGGCGGAAGACTTGGGACAAGGAACGGGAAGGAATGCAGCCTTGGAGTTTTGAAGGAAACATCCCGGCATTCGCCTGAAGTGATTTGGGGAAACCATAGAAAACCCAAATCTGGATGCCCAGACCGGGATTCGAACCCGCGTCCTCCCGAATGCGAGACCAGAATGTTAACCGCTCACCACCACGCTCAGTTTTTCAATTACGATTACATTGTGCACGAAACCGTCGAGACTAGATTGTGTGTCAATGGAAACATGTCGACTGGTTGTTACACCAAGTCGATGGTCGTGCACGGATACGCCGTATTCCAGAAGAACGGCTGCTCTAAACTTGCACCACACATGTGCGTGAACCACTGAGCCGTAATTTGAATGAATTGCGTGACATGTGCATAGACATCAGGATTTTTTTAAAATAAATGGCACGCCGAACTGTTGCTGTACTGCGTTCCAAACGTGGACCAACACGCTGTTAAGCATGTGGTCATATCGTTTTGGCTCATTAGTGTAGTTTTCAATTACATACTAGGGATAGGACGCCTGCTAGTGTTATTATCTTGGTGGTTTAGAAAAGGCAACCACACCGTATAATCGAACTCGTCACAACATAAAAACGAAAAAGAAAGTCATGACAAATTTTCGGACAAAATCCTTCATCAGCAAAAAGGTTTTTTTACATCGGAACGGCACAGTCATTATAGGGGAGGAATGACCGCGAGAGGTCTGGAGGGATTTTGGCAGTCGATGTTTGTGGTGAAACAACATATCCAAAGCTTTCGACTATAGTGATGACATCTTTCTCTATTTCTAAAACAAAGATCATTTTCTAACGATATTCTCAAAGTTATGCACAATCATAACGACGTTGTGTATCATATTTTCGGTGTTTTTACTGTGTTTCAGGATACGTGTGACTCGGAGGTGGACGGTGGAAGACAGGCGACCCGCCTCGACCCAGACAAGGACTCGATCGGGTACGCCGGCTCAAACTCAGTGGACTCCGGCTACAAAAGCTCGTGTCCCACCCCGGAGCCCGTCTACGGTTCCGACAGCAAGCGCTCTTCCGTGGCGACAAGTGCAGGAGCGGGCTCGTCGTCCCAGAAACCACGCATCGC
This sequence comes from Vandiemenella viatica, assembly GCA_031002005.1. Classification (NCBI taxonomy): domain Eukaryota; kingdom Metazoa; phylum Arthropoda; class Insecta; order Orthoptera; family Morabidae; genus Vandiemenella; species Vandiemenella viatica. The sequence goes on from CM061921.1 coordinate 286,601,448, forward strand.
CATGGGAACCAAGGTCATCAACAGGTAACAACGTCAGAACAGCGTAAAGCCGCGTTCCCACGATCTCTTGTAACGGAGGCGGGACGGGACAGTACGGGGCGAATACTCAACAACACGCCATGGGAACAGGGCCGCCTCTGCTAGCGGAGATGAGACGCAGCTACCCACTCTGTGTCGGTAAACATCACAGGCGTGTGTAGAGGTGCGCTGTTGTCATCGGTTTGCAGCAGTGGTGCGCACCCCTTCTGTTGCTGTAAAGTGCTCTGTGCCAAACGACACTAGGAAACGGGGTGGGGAGGTGGCAGCGAGGTAAGCTAGGGCTAACATGCGACGCGCGCTCGTCCCTACACTTCGGCTAATGAGGTCCCGTCCCGTCCCTCCTCCGTTACAAGAGATCGTGGGAACGCGGCTTTAGGTGAATGGGTGCCAAAATCTTCAACAGTCAGAAATGGCTGGATCAATTTTATCACTGCAAGGAAATCTTCACGGGCTGTTTCCAAAAACTTGATATTTTAACCGCTAGCTCCGACATCTTCAGTTGTGAATCGTGGTGGTGTAACACCAGAAGGAAACGGAGGGTCTGACGGTCGAAAAAAAATGTGTTTTTACAACACAATCTGGCCATACACCCGTGAAGATTTCATTGGGACCATATGCCTGGAAAGTCTCCGTTATCACTGTTATATCAGTGTTAGATGAACTTGCACCAAAGCCAACAACTGTTAGAAAGAACTGGAACAATTTTGTCATTGTTATAAGAATGTTATATGAATTGTTACCAAGGTTATCAATAGGTAAAAATGGCCGGAACAATGCTACTACTGTTATAACTGTGTTCAGTGAATTGGGACAAAAGTCATCAACAGTCAGAAGTTAAGGGAATAGCATTCCTACTGATACAACAGTGTAAGGTGAATTGGTGCCAATGACATCAAATGAGAGAAATGGCTGAAACTAGTTTACCATTGAGATATCGGTGCTATGTAAATTTCCACCAAAGTAGAAATGACTGGAACAATGTTACCACTGCTAATAACAATGTTAGGAGAATTGACACAAAGGTCATAAATAAATAAAAGTGGTTGGAACAATATTACCAATGTTATAACCATGTTACTTAAATTGGCACCATAGAGATCAAAACACGAAAATAGCTACAACAATTTTGTCGCTCTTATAACTCTATTAGGCGAATTTCCACAAATGTCATCAGCAGTTAAAAGTTTTTGGGACAACTTAAACACTGTTATAACAGTGTTAGATGAATTGACACCTAGGACATCAGAAGGTAGATATGGCTGGAACAATTTTAGCATTGTTATAATTGTGTTAGGTGCATTGGCATAAATGTCATCAACAGTTAGAAATTGTTGGAATAAATTTACGACTGGTATGATAGTGTTAGATGAATTGGCACCAAGAACATCAAAAGGCAGAAATCGCTGAAACAATTTTATCACTGATATATCAGTGCTAGGTGAATTGCCATCAAGTTCATCAACAGGTAGAAATGGTTGGAATAACCGTTTCATATGAATGGTTGCCAAGGTCAATTTACCATTGTTGTAACAGGGTAAGGTGAATTCGAACCAAATTCATCAACATACAGCAATAGTCATACGAATTTACAATTGTTGTGACAGTATTTTGTGAATGTGCACCAGGTTCACCAGCAGTCGGCAAAGCCAAACAACTTTACCACTGCTATGAAAGCGTTAGGTGGATTGGTACGAAGTAGCAATGGCTGACCAACTTCACCAATATTAAAACAGTAATTAGGTGAAGAGGCATCATGGTTATTAACAGTTAAAAATGGCTAAACAACATTACCACTATATGATATTAATACGTGAATGCCACCAAGATCTTCAACAGGTAGGAATGGCCGAAACAGTTTTGCCGCTGTTTTCAACCGTGATCTCTTCGTGTCATGAGCTCAGGTATGACTTAAACAATGTTCACCACATAGAACGGTCTTCTCCGCCAGCTAACTGCAGCGACCTCCATGTTGGTTAAGATTTAGATTGGTAACATGCCGGTGTGTTGTCGGAGACCACTGATTACAGATACGCTTACACGTGGCTTTCATAATCATCAGGAAGAAAAAGAGGTCCCCCACTACGCCCTACAGATACACATTTCAAAAACAGACAAACATTAACAAAAGCTTGCGTTGTCACCAGACACGTGTCTACACTGACTTTTACTCTCTTTTTTTTGTATTTTTTAAAATGGCATTCGGCCATGTTAGCCATTCAGCCATCTCAATGTGTTTTTTCGTTTTACAATGTGTAGATTTCATCCAAGTGTGATTGTTTTCTCTCTTTTGTAAGGGCGACACAAGACGAACACAACACTTAGTTAAAACCACCCATGCCCTCGGCCGGACTCGAACCGGCGACCCCTGCAACGCGAAGCAAGCTCGCTACCCCTACGCTGCCGTGGGTCGGCGAGTTTTACTCTCTTAGATCGGAGGAAGACAAAGGCAACCAACTCACTGGACGTTCAGAATTTTGTGTGCTGAATTACCTTGAACTGGTAGGTCTGACTACAACGTCAAGCCATCCAAATCTACACAACTAAACTTCTTGATTGTTAAACTTTCAGCGTGCTTTCACTTCCTTTAGTGACGTTATTGTTCAAACAAAAAAAATACTCAGCCACAATTCTCAAAGATATATTTGCTCAACAGAGAGTTGTTTCATTGAAAGTGCTAAGATTCAGTTATGGTATACTGATTGCTTTAAGTTGCTGTGATATCGTCAGTAAGTTGTCACGCCACCAGATGTCATATTTTCTAACTCTGCTTGTTGGAAACGGCTGAGTTATCACTCTTAAAGTCTCCACTTTTCTTGTTGGTGTAGTGCATATTTTTGCAAACTGTATGTCATATTTCTGTAATAATCCTTCTGTAATAAATCAAGCCAAGGATATTAGTTTGGCTCAAAATATTCTTAGCACACATACCACTTTTGCAGGGAATATGTTCTGCAACATTTCAGTGGCTTACACCATCAACATTGTAAGATTTCGACATGTAGATGCTTAATTTTTGTTTTAACTTCTTCCGCAGACGAGCCATGTTTACATTGTCTTCTACATAACAGGTTCCTCTGATATTCAAGTTTTTATGATAGGCCTACACCTATCGCTTGAAAACTTCCTGTTTACCATTGCTTACTGAATTACTTGCAGAGTAAGTCTGTTTCTCATTCTTTAAATATTCCACTTCTCCTTACCCCAGTTTGAAACTGGGGTCAGATATTTTAACAATCGTTGATGCAGCAAAAGCGAGTAGGTGTTTTGTGTGCTTTGGCGCGCAAAATGTTATACTTCTATTTCTATAGTCGTTTGTTATTACCAGGATGGATGTACAGGAGTTTCATGTTTCCAACGTGGAACGCATAGTTATGAATTTGCTAGAACATGAAGGTATATAAAAATTAGAAATTTTTAAGTCTCAAGTGTACAAGTGGCATAAATTCTTCTACGAAAATCGGTACAGACTCGCTTCCTCCAGTGACCAAATTCGACTCCGACGAACCGGTCCCAGGTGTCGCTGCCGATTAGATGTTTTACTGAGCCACCACAATGTCCATTAGCAACCGTTCGACCGTCTTCTCCAGCCAGTGTTTTATAGTCAACCACTCCATCCCAAGAGCCGCCCCTCCCTCTCCCAACTGGTTAACGCAAAAATCTTGACTTCAGCTATTGCCTCTCGGAGTTGGTACCTGTATCTCGCTCGCCACAAAAGGGATGCAAGATAGAATTTCGGAAACATCCCATTTTCTCTCTTGTTTCTATAGGGGAAGATCTACCTGTAATGGCCTGACTATTTCATTATATGCCATTAAAAAAATATTCGTAACATATATGTGGTGCCATGTGTTATATTCACAACATACGGGAGGTCTTCACTAGCAACAAGTATTGTTTTTTTCAGCTTTGATACTCAATTCGGTACATATTGCAATTACAGCAATCATATCTGACTTGTCTAAACGGAGGCTTTCCCGGCGTGTCATTGAAATGTAATCTTCACGAGTACGAAATCCGGCTTTTTTGTTTTGTTTTGTCTCTCTGCCTCAACGGCTTGTTTGCGTAGTCCCGCTATTTCGGTAGCTTTGCTATTAGTTTTCATGTGTTTTGGAAGGGTTTGTTTTTATGGCTCTGTTTATTTTACTCTTTGGGGATAAATCCGGGCTGTGATCATCAATGACTATCTTATTTGGAAAACCCTTTAGGGTTCGTGTTTTGATGGCTGCTGTCAGATTGGGTCTCGTATAATGCTTAGGGGCTCCTTGTGCTTGTGCCATGTCCTTGGTACTACAATTCTCAAGTTCCTAAGCCATTCGTCTGTGTCTCGGAGTTTATCTATGTTGTTGTGCAGTTTTGTCGTTGAATTTCTTCATCGATCATCGGGATTTCGGTTTCGACTTGGACGTCGGCTGTTCTTGTATACCTTTGGCCTCTGTAAATTATCCTGAGGCATCGGTTTTGAAGGCGCTGTATATAATCAAGGTTCGATTTTGAGACTGTGCCCCAGACTTGACACCCGTAGAGCTGGTACAGTCTAATTACTGTTTTGTATAACCTTACTTTGGTGTTGATTGCCGGTTTCCTGCTGTATAGTACAGGGAAGATGTTGAACACTAGGGCTAGACCTAGCTTTCTCCTATCCAGCACGTGTCGCTTGAGTATTGGTCTCGTGTCTGGTGTCACCCCCAGATATTTGTGGTCGTCGGACCATGGAAGAAGTCCTTGGCCCATTATTTTCAGCTGAATCCTGAGGATCGGTCTTTTCTTTGTAAAATACATGGCAGCGCATTTTGTAGAGCTAATTTTTATTTTGTTTCTGAGGCACCACTCGCTGTTTTTGTCGAGTCCTTTCTAGAGGTGATGTATGATAAGATTGTGCTGCCTTCCGGTAGAGTATCGTCTGCGATCTGGACTAAATTGACGTACGGTTTTGGGGCGTCGTTTGTATATATGTTAAAAAGTATGCCTGTGATCACGGATCCTTGAGGTATCCCAGCTGGTATGTCGTACATTGAGGATTTTTTTCCTTCGATGGTTACATAGAACTTACTGTCCTCGAGGTAGCTTGCTATCAGTGGCTCTAAGCAAGTCGAGTTTTTTTTTTTTTTTTTTTTTTTTTTTTTTTTTTTTTTTTTTTTTTTTTTTTGAGTATGAAGCAGCAGAAAGGCGGGAAGCTGCAGAGAGGCGTTCGCAGCGGACGCGATATTGAGCCGCATTCATTGCCGTTGACGAAGAGAGGTGGGAGGGATGGGGAGGGCCGTGACGTAACTGACGTTATGGACCAGTAGGGTGGGTCGGGTTGTCGCAGCGTTCGTACAGGACTTGATGATGACGGCAAAGCACGCCGTCGAAAGCTTGTCCTTATAAATCATCATCCGGTGGCAAAGCCGTAAAGATTACATTTGCTATAGGACATAGTTATAATTTAGTATTAAAACTTTTTTCACATTAACGCAGTTTTGGATCTCTTCAATATTGTTTACTGCTAATCTAGCTGGTTAGTAGTTAATATCTGCCGGGTTTTAGCGTACGCGACTGCTTGCAGGCATTCGCACCCGCAGTACGCCGGCCGCGACCTGGATCACCTGATGTACTTGCGACAGTCCATCTTAAGTGCGATGCAGCGCTACGAGCGGCAGGGAGCTGCTGGAGAGCCCTCGGGAGCGGGGGCAGTGGTCGCGCCGCCCCCAGTGCCGCCTCCAGCCGCCAGTCCACGGCGTGCCACGCTGGCGTCTTGCCCCTCGTCGCGATCGCACTCTCCATCCCCTGTGTGCAGACTCGCCACAGCGGAGGAAGACATCGACACGCTGCTCTACGGCCAGCCGTGCAGCTACGTCACAATGATCGAGGACAAATACCGGCGCTCCAGTGTCGCCAGGGTGAAGAAGCTCAGAGGTGAGACACAGCTCCACAACTTTGTTCTCGTAATGAGTCGGGTGACGTGGGTTAACAAATCTAACTTTACTGGATAGGCCAGGAGTCAAGTTACCTCAAATTATTTGAATTTAAACTAGTGACGTAATAGATGTGTACTTGCCGAGAGAGGGGAGGCAGACTGACAAAATACTGTCGGCGAATTTAGGGGATTGTTGGTTCGTAAATCTGGAAAGTTTTCCATCGCGAGCTGGAAACGCTGGACTATGTGTTACTTTGGTATACGAATTTGCAATACGGTTTCATAAAATTGTCGCTTAAGTAGTGAAATGTGGTCCGAAGTAAGTTTGTGAGATATTTTACGTTCGAAGTATCCTTCCAGCGTTCGTCTTCTGCCGAACGAAACGCAGTCATTACCCTTCTTTGATCACTGCACGCTTGAAATTAAATAACGTTCATTCATTTAAATCTAAAATGTCCTGAACATTTTTCAAACTAACGAGACTGTGAGATAGTTTAATGGAAACGTAATTGTGTTAAAATGACATAATCAAGGTTTTAGCAATGATATGAATAAAACTATCAGTGAAAGTAGAAGAAGAAATATAGTCATTCTTATCCTTAAATACTAGTGCAACAAGCACGCGCCGCAAAAGAAGAATCTGTTCAAAGTAGCTACATATAGCATAAAAGTTATGGATAACACACTATTCCTGATTATAATTTTTCTATTCTATGGAAAATATATGTATGTTGTTCTCAGTATGGCACATAAGACTATTATTTATATATATTATTTGAGTAGACAGTTCACCAGTACTGTTATTACCGTAGTTGTATCTCGGACATTTACCCAATCATTCTGCTAGAAAATTGCAGATTTAGAGTCCTTCCTGTGTGATGCAATTATTTTATTTGTTGCAAGTATTTCAGCGTCAGTTCAGTAAAATCAATTGTTTACAGGAAAATATATAATCGCTTACGATTTCGTGGTGCGTTGACATCTACACATAGTGACTGAATTTCGAAGAAGACTGAAGATAGAATTTGTGTTCGTCGAATTATCAGCGGCCTATGAAAAACTATGGCATGAGGGACTCCTACTTGCAATGATTGTAAAATAAAATAAAGTAGGCAAACTCCTGAGGAACATACTGTGTAATTAAATATTCCGGGTGCACTGTGTGCCATGTTGTAAGGGAACGCATGAATTGCAGGTCCCCTTCAGCTACCGAAGAATTTATTTTGTCAGTGCTAGAGCGACTCTGTATGGGGACCAACCGGAACTCACACAGGGGTGTGATTTCTAATCAGCGCACCCTGCTCAGAGAGGCAGAAGGGACACTCGATAGCAAGCTACAAGCGAGGACAGTATAGGTAGAGAGAGAACTCGACTGTGTGCCGAAAAGTTTTGTTTTTAAAGATATTAGTAGGAAACCGTGGACCAAACCAGTTAATAAAGCTGATCGTGGATAGTTCCTTTCCTTTAAGGTGGCTTTTTTTTTTAAATTTTAAAATGGCATTTGGCAATGTTAGCCATATAGCCAGCCCCCAATGTATACATATCGTATTATCTTCATTATTATTTTTCTCTATCTGGTAAGGACAACACAAGCGGACATTACACATAGTTAAGCCCACCTATACCCTAGGCCGGACTCGAACCAGCGACCCCTGCAACGCGAAGCAAGCTCGCTATAAGGCGGACCTGCTGTAAGCTCGACAGCTCAGGGTTGAAAGACAATTTAATAAACAGATTAAATATAAAGCTTTGTAGTTATTCAAGTTATCAAAAACCGAACAATAAACCAGTGGTTTAAAAGTAAAATTAACACAAACCACAAATTAATCTGTCACGCCAACGCGTGACAAGAATAGTACCAAATGGATCATAGTCTGAACCAAGAGTGATCTGACAGTGTCCTCAATGACGGGTTGCCCCAGGGCTCTATGCTGGCGTCTGTGATTATCTATTATAGGTTGCAGACATACGTCAGCTGAAATACGGGAAATTACATTATGCTGATGATCTAATTATTACTTACCAGACCAGAAGATTCCAGAAACTCGAAGGCAGACTCTCCGAGAGTTTTACCCGGCTCTACACATCTTCTCTAAGTATAGTATATACAGATGCTTCCTTCTTTAAAACCAACTTTCCTGTTTCAGAATACGATCTACTAGGAAGAGCTTAGCACAAAGACGATCCAAGTTATCTGGGAGTTACCTTGAATCGATCTCTCACCTTCCACCGATATTTGACTAACATTGCAGAAAAACTGAATACACGAGTGAGCGTTCTAAAGAAAATTGATGGCACGTCATGGGACGAAGGTGCGCTAGTTCTTTGAGGATCGGTCCTTGGCCTGCCATTATCCACAAGAGACCTGACTGGACAGTTCCCACACTACCAAAGTCGGCACCCAGCTCAATACTACTATGAGAACAGTGAGTGACGTCATTCGATTAGCACCAGTATCCTGGTTGCCTGCACTTTCAACCATTCCTACTCCACTTTTGTAAATATAATCAATACTGCTTCAAGAGTGAAAAAAAGTGGAGCAAAACTCCTTTATTATTCTTCATTGCAACCTTCAATATCTGCTACGTTCACGGAGCCTGGCCTATTGAAGAAGCATCTCAGGCGAGGAGTGAGTTGGCTTGTCAGTGGAATGAAGAAGGGGGAGTGGGAATGCATCAGTCCTCATAACTGTATACTAGTACTTTAATAACTTAAACTAATGGCATTCTGTAGGTAGTTGTAATTTAAGCTTAATGGGATTGATATTGTAATAACGTGCGTTAAGAACTTAATATATGTTCTTTTGGTCACCAAATGACAGAATAAGTCTTACTCCATCGACTGTTAAAAGATATTAACTGATATGCTAGTTTCTTTGATACATACACATGTTACCGTATTTTGGTATGTAGCTTATCCTGACAGGTGAGAAAAAAAAACAGATTCAACAGTCGAGTCGTAGTAAGCAAGATATAAATTTGTTTCGTAATTTTAATCCAGATGTAACTCAGTGCATGTATTTTTGTTGTAGTGTCAAAAGAAAAATATAAATGACGAAGCACTTTCTTCTCTCCGATCATAGGTCATTATGTAGCTGTATTGCAAGAAACCAGTTAAAAGAAAAGAAGTAAATGGTGCTGTCTGGTAATAGGTAACAACGTAGTATTATTCACGTTTATTGTGATTCGCGTCAAGAAAAAGATAAACGTATGAAGTAGGCTCTTCTGTTCTAGTCGAAAGTCACCATCCATCAGCACCTGACTGTGACAAGAGAAAAATAACAAATGACAGTCCCGAATATTGCCCTTACCAACCAGGTTCGGTAATCCAGTTATTGCTCGTAATGTGTTAGTACTTCACGATAAATGACAGTAAAAATTAAAAACACACACATCACCTTACCGGGTAAGTTATTCAGTCTGGTTGGAGATGACAACGTAGCTGAGTATATCTCGTGACGGGAACTTATGAAACAGATTTTTCTGTTAGTGCAAAATGTCAAAATATATATTTAGGTCTTTCTTGGATGTTAACAATGCGATCATTGCAGCATTCGCCGTAGAAATGAATTAAGAGACATAAAACAGGTCAATCACTAACTGAATGTGTCTATACTTTATTACATTCTCAAGAAAGTAATTACTCAACAATCAAA
>CM061921.1:286612037-286628742 GCA_031002005.1 Vandiemenella viatica
TGCTTCACTTTTTTATAGGCAGTGTGTTTTGGATGAAATTACCAATTCATTATTATTCCGGTGTCTCGACACTGATAATGATGTCGAACAGCTGTTGGAAACCGAAAAACTTACAAACTAAAACTCAGCTACATAGATTCAATTAATGCGGTACTAACAAATGGATTATTAGCAACATTATTATTATTCTCGTGTCAGAAATATCCACAACCAAACAGTTTATATATTAAATAACATTCTTCTTATTATGGATCGCTTAGTGAACGTTCTTCTGAAAAAAAAAAAAAACTTGTATTCGCTTTGTGGTAGTTTTGAATCAAATTCGTATTCGGAGCTAACTGCGTTTTCACTCCTAAAATCCACTATCCGGTTCTACAATAGCCCGAGAGCAGGCAATGAGGAACTGCCCTCCAGTAAAGAGGGGTGGACCCTGCAGAGAGAAACCTCTTCAGCCTCCGAAAAGGAACCTCTGGGGCGAAAACCTCCACTCCAGTAAATACACCCTGCCGCACATTACGTCAGAAGGCAAATCTCAGGCAATAGTCTGTCTATTCCGGTTCTGATTTGCAGCCCTAACCAACCCCGTTAAACGGGAGATCTGATTGACAGGAAGTGTTGCCGTCTGCTGAGTTCCAACACGTCCCTGAACTTCATTCGGTTGGCCGAAGTACGGTACAGAGTGTACTCCGGTGGTAGGGAGCACAACTATCCTATCGACCTTCATGTTATCCACATCCATGTAGATGGCTGCCACAGGATGCTGCCTGCACTTTCCCCTGAGATAAGCTTGAAGCACCCAGCTACTATGGTATCGTGTGCTAACGACAGCAGGGACCCAGCACTGGTATACCTTCGCGGCACTTATCGGTACTAAATCCACCGAAGACGTGCGGGTTATCTGGTCTACCCTCGTCTGAACTGCAATAACCGCGAGGATCCGCGGAAAACTAAACGAAGTAGCCCGAGCTCCCGGTATCGGTAACGCCGTATCCGGAGTTCGTTGAATGGACGGAACATAAGAGGATCAAATTGGATACTGAAGCGTATTGATCTACTCAGTCACACTTAGTGGTGTCACCATTCATGTAGCCCCAAATCTACTCCTTGTCTCAGCCCATTGAGAGACTTCCTCAACCAGCTCTTGTAGCAAGAACGTAAGTGTTCAGCTATTGTAATTCTACCAAGTATGAAATCTTGTCTTTCTTTTACCTGGAATTATTAGTACCTTAGATGTCCGTAAGCAAATGTTCTTCTACTTAAGCGCATAAAAAACTTAAAATGAACGTAAAATTAATTAAAAACTACAAATTTTACCAGCAATGCGTTTTTCTTTGTCAACACTTGTACATCTGTGTAACTTGTCCTCGAATAAGTTACAGAATCAAACTATTTTTTCATTCAGATTCTACAACTAATGGTTCATGACGGTTGGGCCGTTCGTTTTAAAGTTAACTGAGGTTGTATCAACAATACTCATTATGCCCACGGAACAGCAGTAATTACTCATAATATAAAACATCTTCACATCTTCTCAACATTGTATGGGAACATTTTAAAATAATGGGACTTAATATCAGCAAAAGAAAACGTAATTTATGGTTATCACCCATGAATCAGACGCCCTTATCATTGGCAATCATACAAACAACAGAGGGACTGAACCAATTTCGATACCTTGGAAGATTGCTTTATAAGATCTAGTTTTCAAATGCGGAATTTAAAATAAACCTCAAAACACCCTAAAGAGGGTGGTGGTGTAACGGCTTGCGTTCTGGCCTCGCATTCGGGACGACGGCGGTTCGAATCCCCGACCGGGCATCCAGATTTGGGTTTTCCATGGTTTCCCAAATCACCCCAGGTAAATGCCGGGATGTTTCCTTCAAAAGGCCAAGGCCGAATTCCTTCCCATTCCTTGCCCCCCATCCTTTCCCGTCTCTAAAAGACCTCGCTGTTAGAGAGACGTTAAGCAGATAAAAAAAACTTTTCAAATGCCAGTTAACAAGTGCCCTTCGCAGACACTGGACAAAGTAAGCATTTACGTACCCGAAACGTCTGCTGTGTACCAGCGACAGTGACTATACCCAAAACACATTGAACAAAATATACCTTTAATGTTCGGAGGGACGAGGAGCAACGCAAAATAAAATATGTCAGTCGAATGAACTGCAATCTGTAGACAATCTACAACAGACCTACACGGAATACAAAATAAAGTCGCAGACATCCATTAATGGTAATGCATTCGAAGAAGGTATAGGCGATAAGCGGTAATGCTCGGGAGGACGCGGGTTCGAATCCCCACATTGCCATTCAGATTTCTGCTTTCCATGTGTACCCGAAGTCGCTCCAGGCATATGCTCATTATGCTGGGATGGTTTCTTCAATAGGTCGGTGTCGGATTCCTATCCGTTCCTAGACATCAATTATCTGCTACCTCTAATGGCGTCGACGAAGCGTAAAGCACTAAAAAGCCTTGCCCAGATTCACTCAATGGCACGCACAGCATAAACAGATGTTACCTTGTTCGAATTAGGTTATTGGCACAACTTAGAAACTATGAATGTATCATGGTAATCACAACATGATTTATTTAAACACCTAGGAGCTTAATATAGAATCATACTCTTAGTTACCAGCCAGTATGACTAAGTGCGCTGTTAACGCTCTGGCCTCGCATCCGGGAGGACGCCGGTTCGAATACCGTCCGGGAATCCAGATTTGGGTTTTCCATGGTTTCCTCAAATCACTCCAGGCGAATTCCGGAATGCTTCCTTCATAAGGCCATTGCCGATTTCCTTCCCGTTCCTTGTCCTCAGTCCCATTCCGCCTCTAATGACCTCGACGTCGATGAGGCGAAAAGTCATAAGTAAAAACAAGCCCACGCGTACCAGTCGTACGGATTGCGGTTTTTAGGCGATGTCCTGCAGTCATCTAGACAGTCTATTGTAAAGGTAATACAATAAGCGGGTGAACCAGAAAAAGGGGAGGGGGGAATTAATAAATTCTGAAATAATTCCTGAAAATGGAAAATACATATAATAATGATGTTATAAGGGGATCTAATAGGTTACTAACTTGAACCATGAATTTCAGACACAAAATAAAACCTCATTTATTGAGTCCTTATGGCCTTACAAGGTCGGGGTAGTATTAACGTTACGTTAAACACAATTAGATCAGCAAAAACAAGCAATACCCGACGTTTACAATTCGCCGGAGTAAGCAAACAAAACTGAATGAAATATCTCAAACAAGTAATAAAAACAGCAAAGTTAACATTGAAATAACATGGCAACACAGGCCATCAAATTGAAGCTAACATTTTACTGTACAAAGGAAAAATCCCAGGGGGCGCCGTATAAAGTGAATGAAAAGCATCAAAATTGAATTAACAAACAGCAAGATGCTTAAAAAAAAAAAAAAAAAAATTGAATCGAAATATAAATTCAGCTAGCTCAGAATTTAAGTGACGGGAGCAGAGTCTTAACCCAGGCGTCGCTTAAGGGCACATAAGTCTGTTAAATCCACTGAATAGTGACCGTCGTTTCTGGTACATTACCATAGAATCATCGCCGTGATGGTGAGCGACAAACACAATGCCACTGCAGCAATGGAAGCTAAATAAGCGGCTACGCCCGCGTCATTAGCATAACTTCCAAATAATGGCAAGCATGCCACTCGACATCTCGCTTTCCCAAAGCAAGAAATGATCAACCACAATGATCATCAGAGAGCGTGCCGGGTAGCACGTCTATTCACCAGCTCGTCCTTGGACCCAAGTCACGTCCGTTCATCAGCTCGTCTTGGACAGAAGTGATCTCTAAAATGGCTCCTTCTTCTTCCTCGGCTAGTTGCTCGCCACATGTAAAAGAACTCCACGGAATTAGTATTGTAGACCCCAATAAATGTTCAGGATTGGCTATCTACACATTTCCGTCGTCACGTGTTTAATATCATGCGTCGCATTCGCCGCCTCCTTCGCGCGTTTCCTACGTGGCCTTCGGGGTAGTAGCGGGGTAGGGGAAGGTCACCGCCCGATTTCAAACGGGACTCAAGCCGGGCTGTCCCGGCGCCATCGAGTCGCCTCGCCTGCTCCATTGTTCCCCTCTCAACCGCCGAAATGGCAGTTTCTAGCCTTCGATATTCAGCCCTTCTGAGCCATGCGTTTACAGAAAAATTGATTTACAATAAAATATACCTTTGGCCGCCCTGGTTTTAAACATACATTTAACCTATCCAGACAACCCTCATTATTTACAATTAATTACACGTTGCAAGACTAAATAATTAATAAATTTGAATATAATAATAAAAAAAGGAATTATGAATATAATTAATAATAATTTAATTATATTCATTGTGGGTGACGCTGTCACACCACAAAATACCTGCTACCCAATCAAAATAAAATTATGCCAATAATTTTATTTGAACTATTGTAACCCTACAGTTGCATCAAAATCATTGCCTACACTATAGTTTCATGGTTCCAGCTCACTCGAACTATCGCATACATGTGACCTCTTTAAATATGTAAATACGACACGTGACTCTGGTTAACATAAATAATGAAATGTCTTATCCTAATATGCAAAGTAAAACATCATAAAACATTGACAGGTACATAGATGTAAATGAACGACAAAATAGATCTGTTCAATCAATAAACAAAAAATGATGTAAGCACAAGATATTAACATTAAAACTAGACAACTCAATTAATTATTTACAACGGGCTATGCAAATCTAGCACATGTGTTGAAGTTAGATATAGCAACAACAAGAATAAAGAATGCACCGAATGTCCATTATCAAGGCCGACACAAGTATGCCGAAACCACATAACATGAAAATCAAATGGAAAAGAAAAATCTTCCGCGAATTTACATAATTTAATCCTTCCGCGAATTTACATAATTATCCATACAATACAAAAGAAAGACGGTTCTCGCAAAATGAAACTATATTATGCTTTCCAAACTACACTCGTAGCAAAGACATTATAGCGGTGAAACTAAGCGATCAGCTGTTTCCACTTTGCCCGCTCTGTTGTTGTCAGTAAGCGCTGTCCCGTTAAGCTTGCGGCTCAGGCTACCTGTTTTCGTTAACCTGATTGCAATCCTTCCAGGAAAACTGGCGGTCGGCACAGCTGCTATCCCAAACAGCTGAGCGTCCTTTACCTGTTCTCGCTGCGTTAGCGCTACGCTTGTTAGGCAATTACGTGTCTCAAGACTGACACTCTTACTTTCTAAACATATGCTCTACGTTATTACCTAACAAAATGTACTTTGATCCTTAAGCTATATTTACAAACATCCGTCCAGGAACTTGTAGCCTATGCTGTGTGAAACGGGCGCAAATTCCGGGCATTATGCGGGCCGAGCTCCGTTCTGCCGTCGGTCAGCATGTAGCAGTTTGGGGAAATAATCCGCGCTACTGAGAACGGTCCCGAATACAGCAGAAAGAATTTGGAAATTAATTTTCGCTGTGCGTCAGACGGGGTCATAGTCCTAAGTAGCACCTGCTGCCCGACGCTAAACGTTTGCGTCCGCAATCCGTCGTGCTTGCGTTGCCGCTTCGTAGCTTTCTCTACCAAGAATTCATGTGCTTTCTTGATGTCATCCTCGGGATTCTTCTCGGGTTGATCCTTAAATTTTACATTGATACGAATCAGACGCAGTCTCATCCCGCACGAAATGATCGCGAGTTTCTCATTACCATCGGCATAGCTTTGGCTTTGACTGTGGTGCTGTCGTCAAGTTTCTCGTCAGTATCGGCATAGCTTTGGCTTCCGTGCTGGCGTCAAGTTTTCCTTTTTCCCGCATTTTGTCGGTTGGGTTCTGTGGTATGAGATTTTGCTCGTCAGCTGATGCGCACAAGATAGCTCTTCCTCCGTGATTCAAATCGCCTTCGCATTCCGCGGTGTCTTGCATTGGTTTGGAACTATTTAGTCCAAGGCTCTGCTCACAGGCCTCATGTTTCCAATGCAACACCTCCGGAACCAAATTTGTCACCGTCTTATTTCCCCAATCCAGAATGACTTGACGTTTTGCTAAGAGGTCGCATCCAACGATCACATCTTGCGTCAAACCGGGTACTATAAGTAGTGGCAACATTAACTCGCTATTCGCGACTTTCACGGGGATTAGCGCTTGCGTGCTAACGATCTTTTCTCTCTTTCCTATTGCAGGAACCACCGTTACTTGCGTTGTGGGAATTTCTTTTAGCCGCGGATTCTTATCTTTCAAGCGTAGCAGAAATTTCTTAGACATTACGGAGACAGACGATCCCGAGTCAATTAAAATATTCGCCCGTATGCCATATGCAATAATATCTACACGGGGACACTTCGCGCGCGCCATGAGGCTGTCGCCGGATACCATATCTTCTTCTTCGTCGATATTTTCCGGTCCTTCGCCGCGCCAATATTCCAAACTGCCGAGGCAAATGCTGTCGGCGTTTGCAGCGTCCCCCGAAAAATCTCATTGTGACGGCGGGGAGTTAGACGCGTTGTTAACGCCGCCCACATTCTTCTCTGTCGCCTTTGCACATATTTCCGGTTCCGCGTTTTCAATCGAGATCGCGTTCACAGGAAATTCTTGCGGGTACGCGGATCGGTTGTTTCCCGACCGCTGATGATTTTTATCATCCTTCCATTGTGCATTTCCGTTCTTCCATTTCTTCCCTCCATTACGATTGCCGGAATTTTGATTGGAAGATTTCCCATTCTGTCCATCAGCATAGGAAGCTTTATTGCCGCCATGCGGTCGCTTAGACTCGCTTTGCGCTTCGCCATGGTTTCATTCCGCGTCTTGTCTCGCCAGATTATCGGCCATTTTCCCGATTCTGTCTAGGTTACCGACGGTTTCTAGCAGTTCTGGTATCGTACGAATGACCACGGGGTTAATGAGTGACTGCACTTGCGGACCAAAGTGCGCGATCACCATCTCTATGAACTCTCCGTCCGTCATTTTGTCGTCGAATTGCCTACACTGCACCAGCAAAGTTTTCACGTAGCTTTCCATTGAATAATGCCACTTGGGAATGTACCTTCCTTGGTACAGCTTTATCCTCGCCTGGTTCTGGATCTTTTTCGACCAGAAGGTCTCAAGAAACAGGACTCTGAATTCGGCGTAAGATAAGTTAGTTTCGGACGCAATTTTCAGCCAGAGTCTGTCTGTTTCTGAAAATGATTCCTCGACTAACATAAGCTTCATGGAATCAGGCACTCCTTTGATTTCAAAATACCGCTCCATTTCGGTAAGATAAATCCTAGGATTTACGTCTTTGCGAGACCCAAAACGTGGCAACTTAAGCTCGATATTAGCTGCTGCGTACTGTGCGTAATTCGCGTGAACAATACTCCCGCTAGCGTTGGAATTACTCACTTCCTTCACCCGTGATTCCAACTGTGCCAGCTTAGAGTTAGTGTTCTGCACGAGTGTTTGCTGTGACGCTTGCAAATCCTGCTGTGCCGTTTGTACTTGTTCAACCGAACTCGCAACCTCCGACATCTTTGCATTTACAGCCTGCAAGCTTCGTTCAGTATTATCCTTAATCTCGTGGACAAATTCCGAGATCTGACCGAGACTCTGGTGGCTTTCTTGCCGCACGTGCTCGACAGATTTTTCGGTCGCGTCCAAACGCTTCGAGATTTCCGCGCTTGATTCCTGCAATGCAGTGCATGTTGCCTGAATCGTATCTGTGCGTCTCTCCAACACTGAAACATTCGCTCGCATCTCCGATTTGAATGCACTCATTTCACGGGTCATTTCCTCGCGAAAAACGGACAATTTTCCGTCCATGCCCTTCAACAAAGCATTTTGCGACTCAAATTTTTGATTTTGTGCATCTAAACGCTTATTTATGTCCTCCTGTTGTGAAGCTATTTGTTTAGTCAATTCCTGCCTCAATGAGACAGAACTTTGACCTTGCGCATCTAGACGCTTATTTATGTCCTCCCTCAATGAATCAGAATTTTGACTTTGTGCATCCAAACGCTTGTTTATGTCCTCCCGTTGCGAAGCTATTTGTTTAGTCAATTCCTGCCTCAATGAACCAGAATTTTGACTTATTTGTTTACTCAATTCCGCCAGCATGTTAAGGATTAGGTTTTGGTCTTGGGGTTGTGCGGTCGCAGGTGGCAATTCTGCCGTGCTTTGCGACGCACGTGTTTCAACATCTGCCCACATGGGTGGATTTTGAACGGTTTCATTGTCTGGGGTTGGAAAAATCCCTAACTGTTCCCCATCTAATGATGCATTTGAATGGATGCTACGCGTACTAGGAGTATCATTACACTCTTCGTTCGCCAACGGCATTTCGTGTACTTCCGGTGCTTGATCCATCGCGTTAGTTTGCTCGGAAATTTTATGAACAATAGATTGATCTGCCCTATTAATGGTGCGTGACCTCAACTTCATAGATTTGATCGTAAGATACAAAATTTCAACTCCGAACAATTTGAACAATCGACAACGAACAAAATAAAACCGGCACGATTTAACTCGAAAAGTACAGCACTAAACAAATTTCGCGCATAAATCCCTTCAGCATGAAATAAAACCCATCCAAAATTAAACAACAAGGAAAAACAACGATGTTTCATGCGACACAAATACCTCAACACATGAGCAAAATCAGCATAAAGAAAAATCTTAACTTTTACCATGCATTAAAATTTCAAAAGCACTGACTCTATCTTTAATTTAAACTAACCATGCTTGATGCAAGTGAACGAAAATATACTTGAACAACTGATTGAAATAAATCACACATTTAGATTTAAATCAAGCATGGCAAACAAAGCAAACAAATTTCAACATAAAACTTATTCTAACATAATAACATGAATCAACACAGGTCACATCCATGGATTTTTTTAGACTTGTGAAATTCTCAAAATAATTTCGACTTGCAAAAGCCCGAAACGTTGGGTGCCAATTGTAATAGAGACCATTTGTTGGCTACCGCTAAGAAAACGTGAGTTGCCAAAAAAAGGGAGGGGGGAATTATTAAAATCTAAAATAATTCCTGAAAATGAAAATTACATATAATAATGATGTTATAAGGGGATCTAATAGGTTACTAACTTGAACCATGAATTTCAGACACAAAATAAAACCTCATTTATTGAGTCTTATGGCCTTACAAGGTCGGGTAGTAATTAACGTTACGTTAAACACAATTAGATCAGCAAAAACAAGCAATACCCGACGTTTACAATTCGCCGGAGTAAGCAAACAAAACTGAATGAAATATCTCAAACAAGTAATAAAAAACAGCAAAGTTAACATTGAAATAACATGGCAACACAGGCCATCAAATTGAAGCTAACATTTTACTGTACAAAGGAAAATCCCAGGGGGCGCCGTATAAAGTGAATGAAAAGCATCAAAATTGAATTAACAAACAGCAAGATGCTTAAAAAAAAAAAAAAAAAAAAATTGAATCGAAATATAAATTCAGCTAGCTCAGAATTTAAGTGACGGGAGCAGAGTCTTAACCCAGGCGTCGCTTAAGGGCACATAAGTCTGTTAAAATCCACTGAATAGTGACCGTCGTTTCTGGTACATTACCATAGAATCATCGCCGTGATGGTGAGCGACAAACACAATGCCACTGCAGCAATGGAAGCTAAATAAGCGGCTACGCCCGCGTCATTAGCATAACTTCCAAATAATGGCAAGCATGCCACTCGACATCTCGCTTTCCCAAAGCAAGAAATGATCAACCACAATGATCATCAGAGAGCGTGCCGGGTAGCACGTCTATTCACCAGCTCGTCTTGGACCCAAGTCACGTCCGTTCATCAGCTCGTCTTGGACAGAAGTGATCTCTAAAAATGGCTCCTTCTTCTTCCTCGGCTAGTTGCTCGCCACATGTAAAAGAACTCCACGGAATTAGTATTGTAGACCCCAATAAATGTTCAGGATTGGCTATCTACACATTTCCGTCGTCACGTGTTTAATATCATGCGTCGCATTCGCCGCCTCCTTCGCGCGTTTCCTACGTGGCCTTCGGGGTAGTAGCGGGGTAGGGGAAGGTCACCGCCCGATTTCAAACGGGACTCAAGCCGGGCTGTCCCGGCGCCATCGAGTCGCCTCGCCTGCTCCATTGTTCCCCTCTCAACCGCCGAAATGGCAGTTTCTAGCCTTCGATATTCAGCCCTTCTGAGCCATGCGTTTACAGAAAAATTGATTTACAATAAAATATACCTTTGGCCGCCCTGGTTTTAAACATACATTTAACCTATCCAGACAACCCTCATTATTTACAATTAATTACACGTTGCAAGACTAAATAATTAATAAATTTGAATATAATAATAAAAAAAGGAATTATGAATATAATTAATAATAATTTAATTATATTCATTGTGGGTGACGCTGTCACACCACAATATACCTGCTACCCAATCAAAATAAAATTATTGCCAATAATTTTATTTGAACTATTGTAACCCTACAGTTGCATCAAAATCATTGCCTACACTATAGTTTCATGGTTCCAGCTCACTCGAACTATCGCATACATGTGACCTCTTTAAATATGTAAATACGACACGTGACTCTGGTTAACATAAATAATGAAATGTCTTATCCTAATATGCAAAGTAAAACATCATAAAACATTGACAGGTACATAGATGTAAATGAACGACAAAATAGATCTGTTCAATCAATAAACAAAAAATGATGTAAGCACAAGATATTAACATTAAAACTAGACAACTCAATTAATTATTTACAACGGGCTATGCAAATCTAGCACATGTGTTGAAGTTAGATATAGCAACAACAAGAATAAAGAATGCACCGAATGTCCATTATCAAGGCCGACACAAGTATGCCGAAACCACATAACATGAAAATCAAATGGAAAAGAAAAATCTTCCGCGAATTTACATAATTTAATCCTTCCGCGAATTTACATAATTATCCATACAATACAAAAGAAAGACGGTTCTCGCAAAATGAACTATATTATGCTTTCCAAACTACACTCGTAGCAAAGACATTATAGCGGTGAAACTAAGCGATCAGCTGTTTCCACTTTGCCCGCTCTGTTGTTGTCAGTAAGCGCTGTCCCGTTAAGCTTGCGGCTCAGGCTACCTGTTTTCGTATAACCTGATTGCAATCCTTCCAGGAAAACTGGCGGTCGGCACAGCTGCTATCCCAAACAGCTTGAGCGTCCTTACCTGTTCTCGCTGCGTTAGCGCTACGCTTGTTAGGCAATTACGTGTCTCAAGACTGACACTCTTACTTTCTAAACATATGCTCTACGTTATTACCTAACAAATGTACTTTGATCCTTAAGCTATATTTACAAACATCCGTCCAGGAACTTGTAGCCTATGCTGTGTGAAACGGGCGCAAATTCCGGGCATTATGCGGGCCGAGCTCCGTTCTGCCGTCGGTCAGCATGTAGCAGTTTGGGAGATAATCCGCGCTACTGAGAACGGTCCCGAATACAGCAGAAAGAATTTGGAAATTAATTTTCGCTGTGCGTCAGACGGGGTCATAGTCCTAAGTAGCACCTGCTGCCCGACGCTAAAACGTTGCGTCCGCAATCCGTCGTGCTTGCGTTGCCGCTTCGTAGCTTTCTCTACCAAGAATTCATGTGCTTTCTTGATGTCATCCTCGGGATTCTTCTCGGGTTGATCCTTAAATTTTACATTGATACGAATCAGACGCAGTCTCATCCCGCACGAAATGATCGCGAGTTTCTCATTACCATCGGCATAGCTTTGGCTTTGACTGTGGTGCTGTCGTCAAGTTTCTCGTCAGTATCGGCATAGCTTTGGCTTCCGTGCTGGCGTCAAGTTTTCCTTTTTCCCGCATTTTGTCGGTTGGGGTTCTGTGGTATGAGATTTTGCTCGTCAGCTAATGCGCATATAGCTCTTCCTCCGTGATTCAAATCGCCTTCGCATTCCGTGGTGTCTTGCATCGGTTTGGAACTATTTATTCCAAGGCTCTGCTCACAGGCCTCATGTTTCCAATGCAACACCTCCGGAACCAAATTTGTCACCGTCTTATTTCCCCAATCCATAATGACTTTACGTTTTGCTAAGAGGTCGCATCCAACGATCACATCTTGCGTCAAACCGGGTACTATAAGTAGTGGCAACATTAACTCGCTATTCGCGACTTTCACGGGGATTAGCGCTTGCGTGCTAACGATCTTTTCTCTCTTTCCTATTGCAGGAACCACCGTTACTTGCGTTGTGGGAATTACTTTTAGCCGCGGATTCTTATCTTTCAAGCGTAGCAGAAATTTCTTAGACATTACGGAGACAGACGATCCCGAGTCAATTAAAATATTCGCCCGTATGCCATATGCAATAATATCTACACGGGGACACTTCGCGCGCGCCATGAGGCTGTCGCCGGATACCATATCTTCTTCTTCGTCGATATTTTCCGGTCCTTCGCCGCGCCAATATTCCAAACTGCCGAGGCAAATGCTGTCGGCGTTTGCAGCGTCCCCCGAAAAATCTCATTGTGACGGCGGGGAGTTAGACGCGTTGTTAACGCCGCCCACATTTTCCTCCGTCGCCTTTGCACACATTTCCGGTTCCGCGTTTTCAATCGAGATCGCGTTCACTGGAAATTCTTGTGGATACGCGGATCGGTTGTTTCCCGACCGCTGATGATTTTTATCATCCTTCCATTGTGCATTTCCGTTCTTCCAATTCTTTCCTCCATTACGATTGCCGGAATTTTGATTGGAAGATTTCCCATTCTGTCCATGAGCATAGGAAGCTTTATTGCCGCCATGCGGTCGCTTAGACTCGCTTTGCGCTTCGCCATGGTTTCGTTCCGCGTCTTGTCTCGCCAGATTATCGGCCATTTTCCCGATTCTGTCTAAGGTTACCGACGGTTTCTAGCAGTTCTGGTATCGTACGAATGACCACGGGGTTAATGAGTGACTGCACTTGTGGACCAAAGTGCGCGATCACCATCTCTATGAACTCTCCGTCCGTCATTTTGTCGTCGAATTGCCTACACTGCACCAGCAAAGTTTTCACGTAGCTTTCCATTGAATAATGCCACTTGGGAATGTACCTTCCTTGGTACAGCTTTATCCTCGCCTGGTTCTGGATCTTTTTCGACCAGAAGGTCTCAAGAATTAGGACTCTGAATTCGGCGTAAGATAAGTTAGTTTCGGACGCAATTTTCAGCCAGAGTCTGTCTGTTTCTGAAATTGATTCCTCGACTAACATAAGCTTCATGGAATCAGGCACTCCTTTGATTTCAAAATACCGCTCCATTTCGGTAAGATAAATCCTAGGATTTACGTCTTTGCGAGACCCAAAACGTGGCAACTTAAGCTCGATATTAGCTGCTGCGTACTGTGCGTAATTCGCGTGAACAATACTCCCGCTAGCGTTGGAATTACCCACTTCCTTCATCTTGGATTCCAACTGCGCCAGCTTTGAGTTAGTGTTCTGCACGAGTGTTTGCTGTGACGCTTGCAAATCCTGTTGTGCCGTTTTCACTTGTTCGACCGAACTTGTGACCTCCGACATCTTTGCGTTTACAGCCTGCAAGCTTCGTTCAGTATTATCCTTAATCTCGTGGACAAATTCCGAGATCTGACCGAGACTCTGGTGGCTTTCTTGCCGCACGTGCTCGACAGATTTTTCGGTCGCGTCCAAACGCTTCGAGATTTCCGCGCTTGATTCCTGCAATGCAGTGCATGTTGCCTGAATCGTATCTGTGCGTCTCTCCAACACTGAAACATTCGCTCGCATCTCCGATTTGAATGCATTCATTTCACGGGTCATTTCCTCGCGAAAAACGGACAATTTCCCGTCCATGCCTTTTAATAAAGCACGTTGCGATTCAAAATTTTGATTTTGCGCATCCAGACGCTTATATATGTCCTCCTGTTGTGAAGCTATTTGTTTAGTCAATTCCTGCCTCAATGAGACAGAACTTTGACCTTGCGCATCTAGACGCTTATTTATGTCCTCCCTCAATGAATCAGAATTTTGACTTTGTGCATCCAAACGCTTGTTTATGTCCTCCCGTTGCGAAGCTATTTGTTTAGTCAATTCCTGCCTCAATGAACCAGAATTTTGACTTATTTGTTTACTCAATTCCGCCAGCATGTTAAGGATTAGGTTTTGGTCTTGGGGTTGTGCGGTCGCCGGTGGCAATTCTACCGTTATTTGCGACGCACGTGTTTCAACTTCTGCCCGCATGGGTGGATTTTGAACGGTTTCATTGTCTGGGGTTGGAGAGATCCCTAACTGTTCCCCATCTAATGATGCATTTGAATGGATGCTACGCGTACTAGGAGTATCATTGCACTCTTCGTCCGCCAACGGCATTTCGCGTACTTCCGGTGCTTGATCCATCGCGTTAGTTTGCTCGGAAATGTTATGAACAATAGATTGATCTGCCCTATTAATGGTGCGTGACCTCAACTTCATAGATTTGATCGTAAGATACAAAATTTCAACTCCGAACAATTTGAACAATCGACAACAAACAAAATACAACCGGCACGATTTAACTCGAAAAGTACAGCATTAAACAAATTTCGCGCATAAATCCCTTCAACATGAAATAAAACCCATCCAAAATTAAACAACAAGGAAAAACAACGATGTTTCATGCGACACAAATACCTCAACACATGAGCAAAATCAGCATAAAGAAAAATCTTAACTTTTACCATGCATTAAAATTTCAAAAGCACTGACTCTATCTTTAATTTTAAACTAACCATGCTTGATGCAAGTGAACGAAAATATACTTGAACAACTGATTGAAATAAATCACACATTTAAATTTAAATCAAGCATGGCAAACAAAGCAACAAATTTCAACATAAAACTTATTCTAAAATAATAAAATAAATCAACACAGGTCACATCCATGGATTTTTTTTAGACTTGTGAAATTCTCAAAATAATTTCGACTTGCAAAAGCCCGAAACGTTGGGTGCCAATTGTAATAGAACACAAGTTTGGGTGCTCAGAAAAAAGGGAGGGGGGAATTAATATTAATTCTGAAATAATTCCTGAAAATGAAAATTACATATAATAATGATGTTAAAAGGGGATCTAATAGGTTACTAACTAGAACCATGAATTTCAGACACAAAATAAAACCTCATTTATTGAGTCTTATGGCCTTACAAGGTCGGGTAGTAATTAACGTTACGTTAAACACAATTAGATCAGCAAAAACAAGCAATACCCGACGTTTACAATTCGCCGGAGTAAGCAAACAAAACTGAATGAAATATCTCAAACAAGTAATAAAAACAGCAAAGTTAACATTGAAATAACATGGCAACACAGGCCATCAAATTGAAGCTAACATTTTACTGTACAAAGGAAAATCCCAGGGGGCGCCGTATAAAGTGAATGAAAAGCATCAAAATTGAATTAACAAACAGCAAGATGCTTAAGAAAAAAATTGAATCGAAATATAAATTCAGCTAGCTCAGAATTTAAGTGGCGGGAGCAGAGTCTTAACCCAGGCGTCGCTTAAGGGCACATAAGTCTGTTAAAATCCACTGAATAGTGACCGTCGTTTCTGGTACATTACCATAGAATCATCGCCGTGATGGTGAGCGACAAACACAATGCCACTGCAGCAATGGAAGCTAAATAAGCGGCTACGACCGCGTTATTAGCATAACTTCCAAATAATGGCAAGCATGCCACTCGACATCTCGCTTTCCCAAAGCAAGAAATGATCAACCACAATGATCATCAGAGAGCGTGCCGGGCTGACACGTCTATTCACCAGCTCGTCTTGGACCCAAGTCACGTCCGTTCATCAGCTCGTCTTGGACAGAAGTCACGTCCGTTCATCAGCTCGTCTTGGACAGAAGTGATCTCTAAAATGGCTCCTTCTTCTTCCTCGGCTAGTTGCTCGCCACATGTAAAAGAACTCCACGGAATTAGTATTGTAGACCCCAATAAATGTTCAGGATTGGCTATCTACACATTTCCGTCGTCACGTGTTTAATATCATGCGTCGCATTCGCCGTCTCCTTCGCGCGTTTCCTACGTGGCCTTCGGGGTAGTAGCGGGGTAGGGGTAGGTCACCGCCCGATTTCGAACGGGACTCAAGCCGGGCTGTCCCGGCGCCATCGAGTCGCCTCGCCTGCTCCATTGTTCCTCTCTCAACCGCCGAAATGGCAGTTTCTAGCCTTCGATATTCAGCCCTTCTGAGCCATGCGTTTACAGAAAAATTGATTTACAATAAAATATACCTTTGGCCGCCCTGGTTTTTAAACATACATTTAACCTATCCAGACAACCCTCATTATTTACAATTAATTACACGTTGCAAGACTAAATAATTAATAAATTTGAATATAATAAAAAAAGAATTATGAATATAATTAATAATAATTTAATTATATTCATTGTGGGTGACGCTGTCACACCACAAGTCCTTATGTAAGTATCACAGAGCTGATACGTGGGTTAGGCTGGGATTGTTTGGCGGACAGACGACGTCGTTTTCGTTTAAATTTGTTGGAGAATATGCGAAAATCTCTAATTTACGAGTGCAACGAAATACTTCTTCGGCCAACCTATTTAGGTCGCAATGACAGAAGGGATAAGATTCGAGAGATAAGATGCCGTACTGATACATTTATGTATTCTTTCTTTCCTCGTTCTGTTCGGGATTGGAATACTCTGAAATAGGATTGGTGCTTAGCACCCTCTGAC
>CM061921.1:286629742-286904774 GCA_031002005.1 Vandiemenella viatica
GTCGTATTCATGCTACATGTCTCAAATTTCTGTTATGCATAGATATCAGCAATCCTAGGAAACATACTAAATTTTATTTCGTTACTGTTCTAAGTTCTGATGTTATTCGGATGCAAACTTCAGCGATTTTGTCATCACTGACTGATGACCATCAAAACTTTAAGCAACATCCCGTAGCCTAGAAAGCTGAAACTTGTCACGCAGATAACATTTTACCCACATATTATGAGAAAAGTCTAAAACTCTTAAATTTCTATATATCTACCCCTTACCTAACACTAACGTGAAATCGCTTTTCTCCTTAATAACTTTATGTAGCTCAGATTTTCATTGTAGAGTGAGCTTATTAAGTTTAACTAACGTTTTCCTTCTTTCCTTTTCTTACTTAGGAAGTTGTTGAAATTCAAAATTTTATTTCGACCACGACACCCCGACATCAAAATTCCACTGTACTTCCAGTAATCCTAGAAACAAGTAATTTGGTACACATATATAGTTTCATCCCTAATCATAAGAAAAAATATAATATTGGAGTTTTACCCCGTATTTAATTACAATCCCAAACATGAAAAATTGTGGCACATATTTGCGGCTTAATTGCTTTGTTCCGAATGAAGCTATATGCCTGAGAATTTTTTAATGCATAGAGATCAGCAAGTTTAGCTAATATCTTAAATTTTAATTTGCTCCTATTCTTGGTTTGGGAGTTAATCGTAATTTATTTATGGTGGTTTCTCTCGGTGTCATTGATCATTTATTTAGAATTTAAAAAAAAATCTGTTGACTTGACCATTATGCATGTCGTAATTTTTACTAAAAGTAATACATACTTGTCAAATTCGAAATAGAGCGAAGGTAATCTTGGCTTTAATGTATTTGTAAGTTTGACTAAGCAACACATTAAATGTTTTAAGGTAACTAAAACATGGCGCGCATAATGGCCAAGTCACCAGATTTTTTAAAATTCTAAATAAATGATCAATGGCACTGAGAAAAAGCATTCTGTTTCACGGAGTGAAGTGAAATCACATTTTAAAGTGTACACTTGGCTCAGAAGATCTCATAACTTTTTGTCGCTATACGAGCACGAGACTTGGCTTATTTTTATAAGAATTGTTTTTGTGGGATTTACTTTACCCGAACAAATCTGAAATAGTAAAACAAAAATGTAGATTGTATACATTGATAAATGTTACATAAATTACGTGAAGAATCGAGCTTTATCAGAAGGTTATAATTTATAGAGGTTACCACTCACATCTGATTCGGCTCATAGGTTACACTGGCAGAATAGGGACAAATATTTGGTATTATATGAAAACTGACTATTTAAACTACACCAAAATTTCGAAAAGTATTTCAGACGATAACTGCAAAGAACAAATCTATGTCTGTAAAAAAAAAAAAAAACTATTAATAGTGTCAGTGCGATCAGTTCAGCACCTTGGACCCGTATAATATTGGATAAAGACAATGCCTCAAAACTTACTTTTCCATTTATAAGTAATTCGGCAATGGAACTAGTGTTTTAGTGCACCAGAACTGTAAAAATGGTGTCTTCCTATTCTGAAGGGGATTTAACAAGATTAGAATGAAGAAATAAATGTCGCGAACATTTTCACTCATTCCACCCATTAAAATAAACATTTTACCAGGAAAACTGAAGGAATTTAAAATTAAAATTCGTAAAGAGCTAAAGAAAGTGTGTGGTGATATTTTACTCGAAACATTTAAGATAAAAAAAGGAAATGGGAAAGCAGTTGCATAAGGATATTGTCACCCTGGAATGTGCTCCACTGCAACTAAACTAAATCACAGACCATCAGCACCATTTACACCATCTCTAGATATCACATCAGAAAACATGTTTGCTACTAATGTACGGCAGGTAAACATCTCACTAATTCATAATGAATTTAATTTCATTCTCGGCATTATTTTAAGTTCCTGTCAACAGATGACGTAATTAAATTAATGATCACTGTTAAGGATGGGAAGATTTACCACTCGTTAACAATGAAATCACCGAGCCTGGGTGGTAAAGTTCGGGCCTGGCATTCGGGAGATTGCTCGTCCGGCTATCCAGATATCGATTTTCCATGGTTTCCCAAAATAACTGCAGGAGAAAGTCGGGATGTTTCCTTCAACAGGCTGTAGCCGAATGTTTTCCCGTTCTTTGCCCACAGTCCTTCCCAGCCCCTAAAGACCTCGATGTCGACGA
Source organism: Vandiemenella viatica (assembly GCA_031002005.1). Taxonomy (NCBI): domain Eukaryota; kingdom Metazoa; phylum Arthropoda; class Insecta; order Orthoptera; family Morabidae; genus Vandiemenella; species Vandiemenella viatica. The sequence continues at coordinate 286,631,964 of CM061921.1, forward strand.
GGTGAAAAGCCATAAAAAAGACAGTGAAAACGTTAACAGCCGGATTGTTAATAATGTAGTTGAAGGAAATTTGTTGGCATATATGAAGCCAACAGTCACCTGGAATGACATCTTCACAGTGTGTATAGAATTACGGTATACGGCAGTATCGAAGGTGATTCTTCCGTCGGACTATTAAATTCTGCTGTCTCCTTGGTGTCTTTTTATGACCAGGACGAATACTGAGGCTGATCAAACTAACTCCATTCTTCTGTCGCCTATTCTAATTGCTAATTTCCTCAACCAACTGCACAATATGTTCTTATTTATAAAAAAAAAATATTTTCTTCAAAACAAATAAAAAATTCTAATTGGTGCTATATATTTCCACTACATCATCTCTTGTTGCTTTTCTTCTGCATTAAACTACCGTCCGTATCGTTTTATATTTTAAAGACGCGTGAAAATATTTTTTGGTTATCTTACCTACAATAATAATAATAGCGATACAAATTCATAGTGATAAAAACTACAATATTAATTATAAAAATTTATCATATGTTTTATTCAATAAATTTTAATTGTATACAAAAAAAATATATTTATTTTACTATTTAGTTTTAATTGCGCAATGCAAAAACAGTACTACGCTTTGATTGTGTGGAAATGAACCAATTCAACAATTTTTCCAAACCTGGTTCGTCAGTGAGATGTAATATTGCGATGTTATTGAGTGTATTTTGCAAACATTGTCGATCTAGCGTATGTTTTGAGTCGGCGTAAGACCAAAAAACTTAGTTCATTCGAACAGAACGACCGAGGAATCGTGACGAGCATTCGAACGAAGCGCACAAACTCTGATATGAGTCCTATAATCCATTTGTTTTTTTGTAAAAAATCCACAATCCCTATAAAATTTTTTGCCTGCTCATCTTACCTTTTCAAAAGTTGCAAAACCATGCCTCTATCATTCAGCAATCATTCATGGTCAAAATCATGTTTATAGAAATTTACAATTCTTCCAATATTTGTGGGCTGACCCAAAACGAATCGTTCTAATGATTTGGAGAAGTGGATGGAATCGTTGTAGAATCGACTCTTTAAGGACATGATTAATTTATCATAAATTTCAATATAAGATTTACGGAACAAATAGGAGATTTTTGTTTCTGCCTTGGTCGAGGCGCTTGGAAATTTTACGCTAATGTGGGATGTTTGGTCTGTTGATTTCAAATTTAACACCTGACTGCACACATTTCCACAAAATTTCTTCGAATTTTGAATCTCGAGCACAGTACAAAGAGTGGGTGATTGCTTCTATCTTCTTATACGATTCAATTGACTCGTAGATTCGATTTATCTAGATCTGCATTCAAATTTTTGATTTGATCAAAAATTTCTGTCATCATTGTTAAATAGAAAATACACTCAAACAATTCCATGTCGAAGTAAAATCCAGAACCGTTAGCAGCGACTACACTATCTACTTCTCTGGCTACAGAATGATCGTATAAAAATTCCATTAGATACTGATAAATTTCTGTTACTGATTTAAGAGATTTTATTCTCACATCTGTATAAAATTAATAAATTTGTTTACAAATACAAAACCATAATTTAAAAAAATTGATTAAATTTTTTATCTTTATAAATACCTTGTCGGACAATAGGCTGCAAGAGAAGGTAAATTATCATTAGTTTATGACTCTATTGCGATTTGTCGTTTGTGAAATTGTCCAAGTCGTCTAGTCGAGTCTTGCACGCAATTTATCAAATCTTTAACAGTTCCAATGAATTTTCTTGCTTTTATAACTCTTTCAATTCCATCTCGTACTACAAGATAGAGATTATGAGCACTACCTTGTGCAAATAATACACGAGGCTCTTCTTTGCGTATTCGTGACTGAAATCCTATTATTTTTCTAGAAACATTAGACGTCCCATCTTAACACTGGTCTCTAAGTCTTTAGAGCGCCAATTTGTGCTTAGCGAAAATGTCATTGATCAGATCAAATTAGGTTTCTGCCTTGGTGTTCGCAGTTAAAAACAATCCAATAAAATATTTACTTCCAATGAAATCGACCGAAATGTTTCTCGGGCAAGATGCTCCTCTTTCTTCCATGATTCCAGACAATAATGTAGTAGCCATCAAATCAAGAATTTCATTCTGACAGTCATGATGAAGCCATTTATAACCACCACTTTGCAACCACGGTTTTAGTTCAGTCACATCATCATCTCGAACCTTTAAAAATGCCATGAAATTAGAATTTTCATCATTGTTGGCTCCTCTCACAGAAAGACCCAGTTTCGCCAAGGCCTTGAAGATACCAAATGTTTTCGACTGCTCTGTATGGATATCGAACATCTATTCTGAATGAGCCGTTGATATCAATAGTACCACGTTGATATTGATTGATATTATCAACGTTTATTAACGGTTCAGTGAAGATAATATGAAGAGAACTAGTGCCGTGAGAGTTTATCCGCTAAGTATGTATTTTGTTGTCTAACCAGTAGTATGTCTCAAAATGAAACAAAAACGAAGTCCGATCTAGAGAATTTTTGTAGAAAAAATTGAATCTTTCACAAAGTGTACGTTATGTGAAAAAGAATTTCTGCCAAAATACCATTGCGTTAAAAAGTCATTTGAAATCACTGCATCCAGAAGAGATTAAAGAGTGCGAAAAACTAAATGCAGGTCTTAAGTTGCAGGAAGAAAAAAAATTAACAGTGTCAGTCTAGTACAACGGTTGAAGCAAATAAGACTTCCATCAAAAAAAGAGCCTCCTAAGTGGTTGAAACTGAACGCTCACAAATATTCCATGTCGTTATTATTAGTCCGCAGGTTTTTGTCAGCTTTTCCTATCAGTGTTGCTGGCTAAAAATTATTCAGTGAAGCAGCCTTAATTTATGATGAAAAAGAAGCAATTTATTACGTGAGAAAGATGCTAAGGTTTTTGTTTTTTTTAAATTAACTTGTCATATTTAACATTCGAATGTTAATTACATTAATTAGAAAATTATTAATATTATTATTATTATTTACTCAAAAGGCAGTTACTCACTGATTGATTTTTAAAATAAACATTATTTCACTTGACATTTTTATTAAATAGAAGTAATTAGAATGTAAATAAAAATCTGTGACACCAAATGACATTTTCATACAACTTCTGCTTCTGTTTCCGCTTCCATAATGTAACTTCCGTTTCATTTCTAGTACCTACGCCTGAAAATTCATTGCTAATATACTTGTGCATATTATGAAGAACAAAAATAATAATTTATTTACTCACACGATTTTGACTGTCAGCTGACTGAATAAGACCTTCTCTTAAAGCTCCAGTGGACTTATGTCTAAGAACGATGCAAAATTATCCTTCACGTTCTCCTATCTTCTAGCATTTTCTACACTCAATTTATTTCTACTTTACAGCTTGACTGTGAATTTATCCATTTGGAATTTTTTGACGATAATACACAGTTACATACGGATTCACCTAAAGCTCCTAAGATATTTTACCGTAGTGTTCTTGCTTCCACACACGTCAATTGTTTGCCGTCGATCAAGCTCAGTAGGCGGTCTCTGTTGAAGGGATCACAGTCTATTTTGCACACATTTTGAATGATGAAACTAATATACTTGGCAGGTGCGCTATCTCTTTCTTTAATTCTCTCATTTCTCCCCTCCATGCACGCTCAGTCACTCTCAGATTCCGGGTTGGTAAAATACACACCCGGAATTTCCCGGCTGGTACTGCTACCCACCATACCCACATTATCCGCCCGCCCTGTCTGCAAGTGTGGAAGTGCGGAAGCAGTAAACCGTCAGAACCCTCCTCCCCCCTCCCCTCACCCCACCCAAAAAAAAAAATCATGCGTGGTCTCCCTTTCTATGGAGGAGGAGAAATGGCGTGCTTCTATTGCATAACTGTTTCTTTGATTTTGAGGTAAACTGATATGCCAAAATCTCATTCATAGTCACCAATCATTCAACAACATCTACTGGACTGGCTTCAGAGATTTTCCGCAGACAAATTCTCAATTACTTTTGAAATGTATCAAAAGCTATGGCTTCCAACGGGCGGAAACTTTTCTCATGTCCACTTATGTGATCCACTGTTATTCTTAGACTGCCTGATATCTCCTCACTCTGTCGAACTGTTCATTTCTATCTTCGATCGAAAATTAATGATCTCTGACAACGTTTTAATGCGCATGCGTCTCCTTCTGCTGCTTCTACCCTATTTTAAATCAGATGCTCCCTTTTGACTGTGCTCTAGGCAGGGTTATCACGATATCCTCGTGAAAGTTCTTTTGTGACTTCTCTTTCTTACACAAATATTTAATGACATCACCAATTTCTTCCTTCAGATTAAATTTGCACCTCATCCTTTTTGAGCACGTGAAACAAAATAAGTTGGGCAATGTTGTACATAAAACTAAAGACTTACGTGTAGTTTTCGCAAGGTTTAATGATTTCGTTTCGTTTTAGCCAGCCCACGATCTTGGGACGATTCTCGAATGTTATATGTGTTACGCGCTGATTTTTTTGAAAAATATATGACTATTTAGACTGAAATTAGGCATCATTTCAGCACCCCGATAGGTGAATGTGGCAAGAATAAAGTTCTAAGTCTGAGGTTTAAATTTTTTTTTTTTTATTAATGGCTTTACGCCTCATCGACAAGGTCATTAGAGGTGGGATATAACTGGGAACAAGGATGGAAAGGGATTCGGCCATGGCCTTTTGAAGGAAGCATCCTGGCATTGGGCTGGAGTTGTATGGGGAAGACATGGAAAACCCAAATCTGGATTCCCGGACAGGGATTCGAACCCACGTCCTCCCTAATGCGAGGCCAGAGCGTTACCGCTCACCCTCCAAGCTCGGTTTGAGGTTTGAATCCGATTCCGTAGGACCTCCACGTTTCGTGCATGGCGGGGTTTTAACGCGTATGTAAATCCTAGGAACATCCGTGGTGCTACGTGTATAGGAGTATTTAACATCGCTTATTCTTGTTAAGAAGTTAGTAACAGAAGTAATTCAACAAACGGCGTATTTTAGTTTATTTGAAAGAGAGTTTAGCTTCAGATGTGTTATCGTAGCTCACTTGATTACTACGACTTTCAAAAAACTACTGCAAGTGATATATCTGATACTTGTAGCAAAATGTGGAGATATGCATGCATTGTGCTCAAATATTAGTATCTAAACAGTGTTAACAATTTCATACATCAGCTGTATTATCAGCAACTTTAACGAAATAACATAGACCTAAATTAAGACATTCTCAAAGAAATTGACGTAGATAATTTAAAACTTTATTTAGCAATAAGACTGATAATAACGCTTCGTTCTTGTTCTCTTTTTTTTTTGTCTGCTTAACGTCTCTCTAACAGCAAGGTCTTTAGAGACGGGAAAGGATGGGGGGCAAGGAATGGGAAGGAGTTCGGCCATTGCGTTTTGAAGAAAGCATCCCGGCATTTGCCTGGAGCGATTTGGGAAACCATGGAAAACCCAAATCTGGATGCCCGGAGGGGGATTCGAACCGCCGTCCTCCTGAATGCGAGGCCAGAACGCTAGCCGTTACACCACCACGCTCGGTTTCTTGTTCTCATTCTTATGCTACGTTTTGGCGGTCACAACTTGTACTGAAATTTACGAGCGATATAACAGAGCGATCTAACAGGAAGGTTATCTTACTTTGACCCACTTTTCTTAATTATAAAAGAAATACACTGAGCTGTTTTTGTGGACACCTACGTTGGGCGACGTTGCTCTCTTTACCTGGTTTTTTCAGGCACGTATTCCTTCCGCTTTACCCTAGTTGGAATATCTTTGGACTCGGTACGAATTGCCCTGACTAGTGATACTACTCACATTGATCTTGACCAGCCGCGGCGAGTTTCTTGCGTATCCGACACAGGATTTCTGACGAGACGATCCTTTCAATGTACACGATTTTTGTATTTCGACTTTGCTTGTTGAAGAATACATGCAGAGATTGTGCGATTTTTCGTTCATTTGTAATTTCAACACCCATTCAACTGTACCATAATCTTTCGGCACTAATGTTTATACACAAAATATATTGACTAGTGCTGTCGATTGAGATTATAATGAGTACTTATACTGCGATTTAATTTCCGGACGAAAGGAAACGAACCGGAAAAGGCGATGCACCCTCCGCACCGATTGAAGCACCAGTCTCCGCTCGACTTACCTTTAACCGATTAGCTGTAGAGTGATATAACTGGATTTTGGAGCAGATGATGGATTCTTAGCTGAAATCTCTAACTCTAGCCTCGGAATTTATTATTGCTTTTCCTCCGTACTAAAAAAGCAAACGTTAAAAGTGTTCAAGAATTAGTTTTGTAAACTGGAGGCTTTTTTTTGAATTGGTTGCTGTCCTTAGCCTGGTTCACGCTGTGGCGTGCTTATGGGAGACAGATGAGAGCGGTCTACTGGTGAAGTTACTCGGGTGATCTCCAATTCGAAAAGTGGCATCGTTAGGGAATGCTTACGGGCCCTCACCTTGTCGACGTCAAGGTCATTAGAGGCGGAAAAGAATTGTGAACAAAGAACGGGATGTAGCAGAACATCAGATTAAAGAAGACCACAAAATTCAATGGGAGAAAACAGAAGTTATACCACAACCTAAAGGTTTTTTAGAACGGAAAATAAGGGAATCAATAGAAATCTTCAAACATCCCAAAAATTTCAATAAAGATGGTGGCTATGGCTTAAGCGAAACGTGGAAATGTGCACTCGTGGACATTCGCAACACAAAACTTCCAACGACAAGATCTCTAGAACAGTTGACATCCGCTGCCGGTAACCAAAACAGTTAGACCAGAGACGGAGTTGTGTGAAAACCACACCATTTCGATTCTGGAAACCCTGATGAAGGCACTAGGTTGGGCGCCGAAACGTTGGTACTAATCCGTCAATTAAAGCAGTGCGATCCCCGAAAATAGTAAGAGGAATATTTGATTAATATGACGTCTGCTAAAAGCATAAAATGTTGTTTCATTGTTGATGTTGTCAGTCAGAACAGTTAGTATATTCCGTTTAATACAACTGCAGGATCCTAAAGACTGAAGTCATTATTTTGATATCTTGTTCAGATTCATACCTCCAGGGATCTCAACCTAGTTATACTACACCACTTGTAAAATTTAGGTAAATACTAAGGAATTTAAATATTAATGGAACATGTCTCGCAAAAAATTTCTTATTTGAACGCAGAGAACTGACATTTAATGGGATTGTCACTTATTACGTAAATAAATAGCAGATGAACTATATTACAAGCGAACTTGACAAGTAACGGCTTTTGCACAGTTTCTCGAGTTCCGGAGCCTTAGAAATTTATTCTATTTTTATTTTACATACCAAGTTCTGAACTCCTGTGAAGATTTCATTTCATGAAGATAATAATTTATTTCTTAGATAAAATGTTAATGCCGTTTACTGTGCTTTGCTCCGTTGTTCATCTTGGAGTTTCCCTATGAAATGAAAAACTTACGAACATCCATTAAAATTAGTATTTGGAAAATGGGAAAATCGAAACACTTCAGACGGAAGAATGCTTGGCCCTGGCTTAATGCAATATTTATGGCCTACTTGTTTGATATGAGGTCGTGCACAACAGAACAATAAAATACAAATTCCCTCAAAAATGAATTGTGGAAACCCATTCTCCTTCAATCGCTTTAAAGGCATCATATTTGATAATTGTTACTTGTTTTAGAGTTACATCAGAACTATACAATATTTTCTTGGGGCTTTTGGAGGAAGGAAAATTAAACAAATTATTCCACAACGAATTTTCCAGTCGTGTTTATTGTTTTTTTTTTTGGTAATTCTAAGAACTCAAACATATCTTTAAGAAACAACGAATATCACCTTTAGCAACATAATAATGCTTTTATCATTCTTATCAGGAATTTATCTCCGTTTGCAGCTGATGTCCATTTGACTCTACAATTTACACTGTACTTTGGTCGACAAACTTCATCGGTCGTTAGGCTAGGAAAAGCCGTATTTTCTCTCACTTTTCTACTAAATGCCACCAAGAACCTAGGTCCTAGAATAAAGCTGTTTCATTTTTGTGTTATACCGTGTAACCTCTGAATCTTTACACCGTGAACGGAAATGAAGAAACTGATCCTACTTATGTTCTAAATTATGTGTTCTACAATTATGGCATTCCGATAACCACGCTTGATTAACAAATATGATGTGGTTGTTTTAACTCACGTTTCACGAAACTAATACAGGCAGATTAAATAAACTATTACCAATATCTCTGAAACCAAGTGTCAACAACATTTTTCTTTCTAGCAAGACAGTGACATTGATGGGTTTCTGGAATCGAACTATCTATTTGAGAACACCGTACCAGTAGATAAAAACTGCGAGGTTATTCTGGATTTAGATGCTGTAGGCAGACATTAGGTGAACACGCGTATTTAAAGCTTACCTTTCCCGCCAAAAAAACATTTTAAAAATTTCAAAACTCAATTTAGAACGATAATGTGAAATTCAACATCGGAGAAATACAGAAAGTGCGGCAGTATTTCAGATATTCGTTATATTAAACTAATTTCAAACTAGCATAGTTATGTATGCTGAATTATTACGCTTTTTACCATCTACAAACTGAATAATTTTTAAAACTATCTGTAATTTTTTTCTTGCAGTTAATCTTTGTAGCACTGAACTACGTACTGATTTCTCGCCTTCATTGTAGACAAGTTAAGGGCTACTACTTTTTAGCACTTTTTGGTCTTCACCACTAAACTTCGGCGATTTAATACATATTCACTTCATACATTGTTTTTCTTAACTTATCCCATGTTAACACCTGGGAAAATACATTCACCCGCTACGAGAAGTGCCTCTCTTCTGGATTAAAAAACCGTTAGTTATTCCACTTTGTCATTTACCAGAAAAAACAACAACAACATACTCTTACTGAATGAAGTTCGTTAATTTCTCTCTGACATTTATTCATCCTGAACCCGTTAAACAAAACCTAACAATGGGAGGCTAGAACTTCTCTGATTTAAATAAATTTCGGTACGATAATAGAGTACCATTCGAAAATGAACCCGTGAAAGGGACTCGATAGTCTTAGAGAAAATCATAGTCAACAGTCTATGCGTTGAATTTTGCTAATATATAAGGTCCACAAATTAATAGTTTTCGAAAAACCAAAGAATATGTTATTTGCGAATGAAGCCTCATTTAACGTAATAGTTGAAACACTTTCTATTACCCCAGTGATCTAATGGATAACCTCTTTGATTTACAAATTGTTGATGCTTGTATTTGAGTCTGTCTGTGTAAATTATTTTTTAAATCTTCATAACAAATTTTTTCGAAAAATAATTATTTTGTGTACCTTTATAAGAATGTGAAGAGATTTTCTGTATAAATATGTGGAAGTAGGAATGTATTAAGCCACAGCAGTTGAACTGACGGATCGATTATATATTTAGCACAGTACTGCTACCTATTGTGGTCCTTCGCTGCATTTGCTTTTATGAAACTTGTGAAATATGTAGGTGATTATAGTTAGCTGTCTTTTTTCAGTTGTACTGGAGAGCAACTGCCTCCGGCGAATCATGACTTACCAAACTCCACATATCTTTACGGAAATTATGTTCATGTCAAAAAAGTATTCAAACGCTAAAAAAAAACGAAACGAAGATTTAAAAAAAAAAGAATTCAGCAAATTCGAATCCTAGCACCAATCATTTATTAGTCAAATCGGTAATCTACTAGAGTACGGTGTTAGTCAAACGAGATTAAATTTTCATGAAATATGTGGAGTCACAAATTCTATGGTTTGTGAAACAATACCATTAATTTGTGAATCTCATATGTATTAAGAAAATTATTTGTTTTTCAAAATATTCAATCGTTTCTCCATAGCTGGAAAAGAGATCCGACGCCATGACCTTTAACCCTAAAACTACAGATTTGGTCATAACTGTTCGCACACTGCCATAATACCAAAAATAATTGAAATAGGTGGTAAATAATTTGCAGCCACCCATTGTAAGATTGTTACTGTAATTACGATAAGAATAAATAAAAGTGGAAAACAAATTTTATTAATATAGGAAATAAATTATCTGAGGTGGTATTGAGAAATAAAAAAACTATAAAATTCTCCGCAGCTGCGCCGCTTGTTGGTTATTAGAATGGTTTTGTGGTTACAGTAAGGAACAAATCTTTCCATAACGAATAGTTTCTTAGAAAAAGTCGTGACACACTGCACTTCACGTAAAGTCCCCTTACTTCACAGAACAGTAAATCACTTGCGTAGAAATTACAATGATTTTATACCTATCATGAGCAAATTAATAATGTCTAGCCGACCAACGAAAACAACGCTTTTTCTTTAAAACAGAAGTAACGAATAATGACGCTTAGTTTTTATCGTTAGGTTGTTTGTAAAAGTTGCAATTGCCGAACTAGGTGATCTGGTTAAAACTTTAAATCTGAAGCTTACGACTTTTTCGATATCATGAGGGTGATACGATACTGATGGTAATTAATATTAAAAATCAGAAAAGCAATAGACCAGATTTTTTGTTCTCATTTCACAGCCCATATTTTACCTTAAAATTGCTATTCTTCTTACTTGCAATTATTCCGTAACCGCAGGGTCGGCACTTTCCATGATGCGACTTGGGATTTGACCGCCTTGTTGATAAGTCTGGCGCCTCCTGGGTAGGAAAATTGTGTTGCCATCTGTCTGTGAAACGTGTAACTATGATCTGTGTATGTTTAGTTTATGAGGCTGTGATTGGACGGCCGTCACGCTGAGACCGTGGCTCGATCCTTCCCGATCAGCGTGCGGCGCCTGCGGATTCACTTAAAACTGCTGTTGCTTGCTTTTAATATCATGTACGCTAAATACGCTTTCCCAAAATAAAACAGAGAACTTTCTTCTCTTTTATGATAATTACAATAAGCTAACATGAAATACTGATCTCTAGTTTTGATTTAAGCCACAGTGAAAGTAATTAACCAAAATATCAATTGAAAATGGATACTAACAGTAATCATAATCCGTATTCTATAAAACTATTGTAACATTAACTCAAATTGAAAAGAAAGCTCACATTTTTAGGCCGGTACATAAAAACGTACAAGAACAAAAGTTTAAAAATAAATTACGGAACTGATCTCATTGAGATAAACATTTGAAGACAATTGTGAATGAAAGACTTATCTGGAGGGAAATATCAGTTTCTTTGGGTCTTCTGTATCTTCAACCTCACAGGTATTGACAATCGTGTAAAACCCAATCCAGTTTTGATGATCTAAGCCATTTTCTACGTTTTCAGGAGGAAAATTAAATTTATGTAACCCTAATTCTATGTTTTTGAGCACAATTGGATTGGATGGTTTTTTTTTTTCCAAATAAAACCTTTGTGTTATGCGTAAGTGGCAACTAGAACAACGTTTTCGATCAACATAGTTACTACTTGCGTATCGACGTAACTGTTTCCGCGGAGAGCTCGATCGAATACATATTTTCCGCTAACAGACAAAGTGCTAGTCAATACATTTAATAAGCAATATCGGATCCACTTCTTGAATTGCATGTTGTGGGTGTTTCGTTAGATAAGAAAACAGAGCAATTATGTAATTATATTCGCGCTAAATTTCTATGAAACGAGTGGTAAGACAAAACCTATGCTTCACTACTAAAACTTTGCATTTAATTCTAACTTTCCTACGGTAGTTCTCTGTTGATTACGAGATCTAGGCCGCTAGGAAAGTTCAAAATTTGAGTAAGATCCGAAAAAATCTACCTAAGCTGCACTGTTGGTTTTGTGAAGTATACGGACCAAAATTCAGTGAGTCCGCGAAATTCTTAACCCCTATGGTTGTTATGGCCAGGTTAAACACCAAAATATCATCATCCACAACGAAATAATCATTTTAAGCATATTTTTTTGAAAAGTCACAGGTGCGAAAGATCTACCATATAATATTATTCAGCTAACGAATTCATAGACTTACTAGTTTGGATCATACAGAAAATACGTCGATACACAGCAAAGACTGCTTTCGTCGATAAGATGCTGATGATATATTTAAGCGTTCCACATTGACTGCGCGCCGACAATGTATATATATATATATATAATAGTGATTTCTTCATATTTTTTAAAGTTAATAACATGTATGTTTGTGATAAATATAAGGATCCAATCCCATGTGTAAAATAAGTTTCTATGATACGTATAATGTTATATAAATGGAATAAATGTTATAATACTGAAGCATGTGCTTAAAAGTTAATCAAATGTTGCATTAATGTGTTATTGTGTTTAGAATCGGAAAACTCTTTATGTGTCTTCTCTTTTCCAATACATGAAATTAATTAGCAGGTGATCAGGAGCCTGAAATGAAGTAATGTTTGGCGAATTTAATGTTGCTGCAGGTCTCTTGTTATATGTGTCTAATTACGGAATACATCCAACACTAATTGCTACGCATTTATGACGAAATACAAATATCAAGTGTTATTAGAGCAACAAATTAGGTTCATATAATTTATGTTTGCTTTAATAGGTTTTATTGATGTTGAAATAAAATTTTGTATGGAACAATAAAGATGTAAGTTGAATAAAATTTCTTTTCGTGATTTTATATGTACTAATTGAAGTTTGGAATGGAAACCAAGACGGTTTGCATATCTTCGTTTGTCCTTTGTAGATGTTAATAATTTTCAGATCGTACTTGATTTAACACCAGATGTATCCTGAAGCGTTTCCTATTGAGGAAAGCGACTTCTTGATCATACTTTTGTGATCATATAAAAATATCTATGTTGAAAGTTATTAGTGATCATGAGTCATTATCTAGTCACATGACGTATTACTGGACTTTATAGGATCAATGAACATTTGAACTAAATTTATTAAAAGATTAGAATGTTGAAATTTACGCAAACATGAAATATATTTTTTTAACATTTAAACAATTACACTTTGCCTAACGTCTTTGATTTTTAATCAGTTATAACAATTTGAGACTTCTCAGGGTTCGTTTACTGGGTAGAACTGATTGCATAAGTTATCATCGGGAAGGAAGTTTTACCGTTGTCAGCAGATAGATAGGTCAGACCATGGAGCAAATAAAACAGGCGACACAATGGACCTTCACCACGCTCTGGAGTGAAGTCGAGTAGAGAGAAATGGGATGGGGATGTCGCCATATTGGATTTATATGTGCACAAACACCTCAAGGTGATGTTACTATAACCGTGGTATCGCATTTTGATGATGGATTACTATGAAACGTCAACACAAGTCAAAAATGAAGAATATTTTTTTTTTTAATATCCTGCTTTTTTCTTCTGATATACTGACAAAAGTGAAGTGTTTTTGGTTGAAATTCATAAGCAAAATTTCCCCAAAGTCAAACTTGATGACAGATTCTTATGTAACACGACGAGACAAATCAAAATTAAAGAATACAATTTTTCGATATCTCGCTTAGTTCTCGATATATAGTCTCCAAATTGAGGTAGTTTGGTTGGGATGCGACCTGGACCAAAAAATAATTTTTCCAAAGCCACTACGGCTTACACGCTGGACATGCAGAGTGGGTGTTTTATTTGTTTTATTGCCCCTTGTGGTTAGGTTGAAACGCGGCCTGGACCAGAATAAAAACGACACCAAAGCCTCAAGGAACTATACCTATAACTAATTTTTGATAGTCGATATCTCGAGAGCTAAGGGAGATATCAAAAAATTTTGCTCTTGATTTTCGATTACTTTCGTCGATTTACAATCATCAAATTGCATCGCCACCGTTATGATAGTGCTGCCCACCTCAACACATAAAACTCATTGCAAACAACAGACTTTCAACACTCGTTTGCAATAAGGCTATTCTATTATGTGCAAAATAGTAAGATATGATGATTGTCTACATTACGCCAACAAATATTTGAAAAACAACATCATCCTATTGAGAGCAATCAATAAATCTATTATGATAGGCCCTACTGTTGCAGATAACTATTAAATACTTAGTAGTGGCTATACGGCGGGCGGCGCCATCAAAGTGATTTTATCTACCCTAGCTGTCAAATTAAGAGTCAATAGCCATCAATCAATGTCATAATCTGTCAGAAAAGCCATCAATCAATGTCATAATCTGTCAGAAAAGCCATTAATCATGTCATAATCTGTCAACAAGGCCATTAACCATCGAGACCACCCACGTCGCGCAGGTGTTCGCCTCTGCCACGTGCCTTTTCTTATGGAGGGGCGTCAGCGGACAGTTTTTCCCCCCTCCCCCCTCCCCGCCGCGCACGTGCCGCCAGCGGACGCAGGTGTGCACCTGGCCACGTGCCACTTCTTAACCCGAGTTAGAGGTCATAAATATGAATAATATGCAAATGAGACCGGTGCCACGTGCCACTTCTTATGGACAGCGGGTCGACGCCAACTTGTGGTCAGTTTGTGGTCAATCCCGCCCCCTTCCCCCTCCCCGCCGCGCACGTGCCACGCAGGTGTTCGCCTGGCCACGTGCCACGTTGTTACGGGTCATAAATCGTATTCTAATGAGTGTCGTGTGACCAAATAGTCTAAATGGCTTTATTATTTATTTTTTCATGGTACAAAACCTCAATTACTTGGTCTTACGCTCGAAATACACTTTTTATTTTTATTTTAGGGTCCTGGCTTCAGAATTTTAGGGCAAGTATTACATTCTTAATTTGTACTAGTGGTGTGACGTATCGTTTACTATCTAAATTTTCTGAGTATTCTAATGCCGTTTATTTCATTTAATTCTGAGTACTGGTTCAGAAGATACGTATTTTAACTGGGACAGCGCAAGCGAATTAATCTTTAGCTGTCGCGGCGAGCGTGAGCCGGCCGACCCGCGTAGGCCGGGGGAAGGCGGCAGCGTCCCCCCGCAGACGGATTGCAGAGAGAGGGAAAAAAAACACCCTCTAAGAAACACGACTCCTTACGCCAGACGTTTTAAAAATCGCGTTGTCAGTCTAATTCATATGCACTACGATCTGGAGTGTAATGTACGCTGTCCCCGATCACATTTTTCGAACTGTTATAAACTTTACATTACTAATAATCAATTTTTTTGTACATGTGTTTATAATTAGCTGTTTACAATTATAGTACCCTACCGATAGAAATTCTATGATAATCAGATTTTTCGCCGATTCCACTTACAGAAGGGAATAAATAGCACGGTTAGTTATCATACTTATAGAATATTCGATTTCAGAGATTTCAAGAGTCAGAAGACTGGTTTTTCTATGATTCGTCGCGTAATCTAACATACTTAAGAGATGTGTACAAATTTAAAATATAATGTGAATTCAGCATAAACAAGCAAAAAAAACATTTGAAAATATCGAAAACTACAACAGAAAAATCACAAAAATAATATAAAACAAATAAATTTTGTTTGATTTCGGAGAACAAGTACCAGTTGTGCAGTGCTGTTTATTTGTCTTCTTTAAATGAAGTACAAGCGCATCCAGGCGTGGAACAACACGTTATTAAATTTATGACAACAGAAAACGAAAAACTATCAGAAACTTGTGGAAGATGTGAAAGACAGTTTAATGAGGAACCGCTGTCAAATATAGGCGTTATAAAGGGTATAAAGCTTTCCAATATAACAGAGACCGTGTTGAAAATGACCTTATCCTCTTCGTCCGAAAACATCACAATAGAAGGGTTTCTCAAGAATTACGCAGGCTACGAGAATTAAATCTTCAAATAAATGATAAAAGAGTGTACTAAAGGCAAAGACTCGTAATTTCGTAACGACCTGGTGCGGAGTTTTTACCGACTGCGCATTCCGCCCCTGTCATAGCCTGCCTTAAACTAACCCGGTAATACTACCTGTTGTAGGAGACCTACAGTTTAACCTGGAATACTAGCGCGTGTAGGAGAGTTACAGTCTAACGGGAAATTCGAACCATGGAAGCGTTCTGATGTACTTCACATTACACAGCTTGCTGTGCCAGAGGTGAAGGTCGGGTTAAGGGCCAATGAAAGTCAGCGCCGAGACAGGGATTCGAACCGGAGACCGGGTTTCTCAAGAATTACGCAGCCTATGAGAGGGAACGGGAATGAATTCGACCACGGCCTTTTGAAGGAATCATCCCGGCATTCTCCTGGAGTAATTTCGGGAAACCGATGGAAAACCGAAATCTGTATAGCCAGACGGGGGATTTGAACCACGAGTCCTCACGAATGCAGACCAGAGTTCAGATATAGTAACTAACAAGTGTAGTAATTTATCTGTAGTTAATTCCACACTTATTTCAATTAGCCATATTTTCAATCACAAAGTATAAATTTTTTAGCTGGTCGTAGTTTTGAACAGTAACAAAATCTTTCATATTTTTACACACTTCCAAGTGGATGAGGTCACATATAAAACATTCTCGGCCCATAAATGCTTTAGGAACAGGCGTTACATCAGTTAGATTAAAATAAAGTCGGTCGTTTCACATGCAGTACTGGAATCCAAGAGTCAATTTTTGACTAGTTTTATATTTGCCGCTTTCGAAACAATTATTTAGAATGTCAACAGTGAATTCGCAATAATTTTACCTCGTCTGTAGTACGTAGGTGTAATCACCAAACGCACCCTCCAAGATAATAGTCACTTCCGTCGCTTTTTAATTCTTCAGAAATGAAGCAACATTTTTTTTTCTTTTTTCCTGTGATCTTTCTATGAACGTATCGGTTCTTGGGACACCTGGAACACCGAATGATAGACCCGAGCGTTACAGCCTCGCTGTACAGCATCAATGTCGAGGTGACTTCGCTTCCGAGATCACGAGCCAGGAACCATTTCTTATAAACTGAGGGCTCGGTGTTTAAGCCGACTGAACCAGAGATCGAAAGGCCTCCGGTACGAACCCCATTTTTTTTTTATTGTTCTCCTATATTACACAATAAGTGCTCAACAAACCTACAATCTATACACTTCACAAACAGACAAGGAGGATGAATATGCAAGTCTATACATAGACACAGATGTGACGTTACTTGGAGATCTGTTAGAAAAAAAATTAGGAGTGTATTTATTGGAAGGTAAACGAGAGGACTGGCCTAGAATTCATGAAGACGGGGCTGCTATCGTCATGTATTATGCCTTCAACCCACATGCATACAAAACCCTAATCAGTATGCCCACATGGGGATTCATACCGATATCCCCCTGAACGAGAGACCACCACTCTCAGCGAAATGATTGGTGGTAAAATTACAAGTGCATGATTTAAAAGTGACCTCTTCACAGCACCAGTTAATCGTTTCAGCAATTTTAATAGATGTATGATGAAAATTGAAATCAACGCTTCAAGAAATACATCATATACCCGTCGCGTTTGTTAAAATAGTCTTCTACCGTTAAAAACCACCAAGAAAAATGATGTAATATTCACTCCACGAAAGAAGTCATCAATTGACATGGTTAGAAGGTGACTGAGGATGTATTAGTTTCATTAAGAATTCCCCACTCCTCAGTGGTGCGGTAAAGCGTGGACGATTCGTTGAATATGTCTCAAGGGAGTTCAGAGGACGAGGGTTCGACTGATGCCGCGGTAACTGGAGCAGGGCATTCTGCCTTTTGAGGTGCCTTTGACGATTAACTGAATGTGGATACATTTTTAATACTTTTTTTTTTTTACCTATGTGAGGAACACTATGATGGACAGCGATTCCGATTTCCACGTTAAACTTCAGGTCCATTCATGACAAGGTGAGAGAAGTGTGAAAAAATGAATAAAATACCTTAAACCACCAATTGCATAAATATAGAAGTTGGAAAAAATTATTTCAATTCACTTCACGAAAAAGTCACAATTTACATCTGCCTGCATTACACAGCAAAGCGGCATCTTTTATGAAGTGTATTCATCACTGAAATGGACTAAAGAAAAAGCGTGATATCTGTGTAAATTGCGTGTTCGGCTGATAAAGCAGTCTCCAGGAAGAAGAAAAAGGATGGTAACTGGACAGATGTGTGCATCACAGATCTCAATGTTATCGAATGCCTAGCCATCAGTAGACACACGAGCCGTCATAACTTGCGTTATTGGTCGACAGTCAGAAGATGTGAGCTACATATGTATGCATCATAGAGCTCAGAGTTATCTGTTCTTGAGTGGTGCAGTTCAGCCATGGATAGAAGCAAAAATATATATTCAGGCCTAGTCAGAGAAATAGAGCCATGTATCGAGGGAGCAAGAGAGAAGCAAAATTTTGTGAAAAATACACAATTTCAGTGAGAAGCATGAAAATCCTATATATTCCATAAATTTCATGAAAATCGGTAAAAAATGAATAAAAATATGTAAAATAATACCAAAATTACCTAATTTACTCCAAAAAAAGACGTAGTCGATTGACATGAGAATTACACCTGCGTGCATCACAGAGTACAGTGCCCAACTATATGATATGTTTCATTACCACAACGGGCTACAGAAAAGTGTCACATGCGTACAAAAAAAGTATGTTCTGGCTGTCATTAAAGTTTCCAGAAAAAACTTGCACCACCCCTCCATAACACAAATCACGGGGTATGCAGTACATCTGACATAGAAGCGAACATGGACTCAACGAGGATGAATTATGCCGCGGGAACTGAAGCAGGGCATTCTGCCTTTTGAGGTGCCTTTGACGATTAACTGAATGTGGTTACCTTTTTATACATATTTTTTTTTTTACCTATGTGAGGAACACTATGATGGACAGCGATTCAGATTTCCACGTTAAACTTCAGGTCCATTCATGACAAGGGGAGAGAAGCAAAATTTTGTGAAAAATACACAATTTCAGTGAGAAGCACGAAAATCCTATATATATATTTCATAAATTTCATGAAAATCGGTAAAAAAATGATTAAAATACGTAAAATAATGCCAAAATTACCTAATTTACTTCAAAAAAAAGACGTAGTCGATAGACATGAGAATTACACCTGCGTGCATCACAGAGTACAGTGCCCAACTATATGATGTGTTTTCATTACCACAACGGGCTACAGAATAGTGTCATATGCTTACAAAAAAAAGTATGTTTTGGCTGTCATTACAGTTTCCAGAGAAACCTGCACCACCCCTCTATAACACAAATCACGTTATCGTCAGCGAGTTCAAAGGATGAACACTAAACAAAACGCCTTGTACATTATTCTCTTTTAAATCAAAATATTAAAACGCACACCAAATGTACAACGGAGATACTGACTGCACCATCACATAAGTTTTCATCAGTTACAGAAAAAAATCTTAAGATAGAATCGTAATGGATCCCACATAGACATCACGCGAGTGGGCATTTTCGTACACAAAACACTCGCTAGCATACATTGTAAACATGTATTATATGTCACTTCCCCACGTATTTCCTTAAAAAGGTGTGAAAAAAAATGAATAAAATACCTTAAGCCACCAATTGCATAAATATAGAAGTTGGAAAAAATTATTTCAATTCACTTCACGAAAAAGTCACAATTTACATCTGCCTGCATTACACAGCAAAGTGGCATCTTTTATGAAGTGTATTCATCACTGAAATGGACTAAAGAAAAAGCGTGATATCTGTGTAAATTGCGTGTTCGGCTGATAAAGCAGTCTCCAGGAAGAAGAAAAAGGATGGTAACTGGACAGATGTGTGCATCACAGATCTCAATGTTATCGAATGCCTAGCCATCAGTAGACACACGAGCCGTCATAACTTGCGTTATATTAGGGTACGTTCAGGTCAGCTGCGCTGGATAAATTTTTGCATTATGTTAACAAGCGAGCTTGGTGTTACAGTCAATTGCACTATTTGACCAAAGTCGCAAGTGCTGTGGATATGATGTTTGTGATGTTCTGATGACATCGTTGAGACATGTAATTCCTAAGGTTCTTCACCTTTCCGAAGTGGCTTGGGCCCTTAAAAACATGATCCCTTGGGCCAAGCGTTTTAAAATCGCATTTATTCATTCATACTGAAAATACGCTTATAATAAAAAGTGCTGTACCAATTCTATCATGTTAGGAAATCTATGTGATGCATATTTTCCACACATACCACCTTTCCATCACGATAGTGTGCTCATGGGATTGAAACAACAAAAATAATGAGCATCATAGCACTGAATGTATACGATCCAAGGCGCTAACAGAACGTATGAGACACATTAACACACAAGACATAGCTAAAACCGCTATCATCAGTAAATTTACAAACCTACATAAATTTAATTAAACTCCGGTGAATATAGGATGTGTGACATTTTGGGGTAAGATACGTTAGGTTAGCCCAAGTTAGGTTAGTACACTCCATCTTAACAATAACTCAGTTTTCTGTAGCTTGGCACATTGAGTATGACTAACTTAAATCTCGATCGGAGTGTTACAGTTATACACACGATTTACTCAATATCGCTTGTCAAACGTATACTTCATCTAATGAAGGTAGGATAAGTTAGTGTAAGCTAGAGTAATTGAGGTTATTGCAGGTGTATCATACTAGGCAAGCCCAGCATGTTACGGAGGCGCGTGTGAAGCTACAACTTTATGTAATGAGTGTGGGGTACACTGGAGTTTAACCCCAGTTTTAGTTAATCAACCATCACACCCTAGCAGTAATTGAGATTATCTTACCTACAATAACCTCAATTACTGCTAGGGTGTGATGGTTGATTAACTAAAACTGGGGTTAAACTCCAGTGTACCCCACACTCATTACATAAAGTTGTAGCTTCACACGCGCCTCCGTAACATGCTGGGCTTGCCTAGCATGATACACCTGCAATAACCTCAATTACTGCTAGCTTACACTAACTTATCCTACCTTCATTAGATGAAGTATACGTTTCACAAGCGATATTGAGTAAATCGTGTGTATAACTGTAACACTCCGATCGAGATTTAAGTTAGTCATACTCAATGTGCCAAGCTACAGAAAACTGAGTTATTGTTAAGATGTAGTGTACTAACCTAACTTGGGCTAACCTAACGTATCTTACCCCAAAATGTCACACATCCTATATTCACCGGAGTTTAATTAAATTTATGTAGGTTTGTAAATTTACTGATGATAGCGGTTTTAGCTATGTCTTGTGTGTTAATGTGTCTCATACGTTCTGTTAGCGCCTTGGATCGTATACATTCAGTGCTATGATGCTCATATTTGTTGTTTCAATCCCATGCGCACACTATCGTGATGGAAAGGTGGTATGTGTGGAAAATATGCATCACATAGATTTCCTAACATGATAGAATTGGTACAGCACTTTTTATTATAAGCGTATTTTCAGTATGAATGAATAAATGCGATTTTAAAACGCTTGGCCCAAGGGATCGTGTTTTTAAGGGCCCAAGCCACTTCGGAAAGGTGAAGAACCTTAGGAATTACATGTCTCAACGATGTCATCAGAACATCACAAACATCATATCCACAGCACTTGCGACTTTGGTCAAATAGTGCAATTGACTGTAACACCAAGCTCGCTTGTTAACACAATGCAACAATTTATCCAGCGCAGCTGACCTGAACGTACCCTAATATAACGCAAGTTATGACGGCTCGTGTGTCTACTGATGGCTAGGCATTCGATAACATTGAGATCTGTGATGCACACATCTGTCCAGTTACCATCCTTTTTCTTCTTCCTGGAGACTGCTTTATCAGCCGAACACGCAATTTACACAGATATCACGCTTTTTCTTTAGTCCATTTCAGTGATGAATACACTTCATAAAAGATGCCACTTTGCTGTGTAATGCAGGCAGATGTAAATTGTGACTTTTTCGTGAAGTGAATTGAAATAATTTTTTCCAACTTCTATATTTATGCAATTGGTGGCTTAAGGTATTTTATTCATTTTTTTCACACCTTTTTAAGGAAATACGTGGGGAAGTGACATATAATACATGTTTACAATGTATGCTAGCGAGTGTTTTGTGTACGAAAATGCCCACTCGCGTGATGTCTATGTGGGATCCATTACGATTCTATCTTAAGATTTTTTTCTGTAATTGATGAAAACTTATGTGATGGTGCAGTCAGTATCTCCGTTGTACATTTGGTGTGCGTTTTAATATTTTGATTTAAAAGAGAATAATGTACAAGGCGTTTTGTTTAGTGTTCATCCTTTGCACTCGCTGACGATAACGTGATTTGTGTTATAGAGGGGTGGTGCAGGTTTCTCTGGAAACTGTAATGACAGCCAAAACATACTTTTTTTTGTAAGCATATGACACTTTTCTGTAGCCCGTTGTGGTAATGAAAACACATCATATAGTTGGGCACTGTACTCTGTGATGCACGCAGGTGTAATTCTCATGTCAATCGACTACGTCTTTTTTTGGAGTAAATTAGGTAATTTTGGCATTATTTTACGTATTTTAATCATTTTTTTACCGATTTTCATGAAATTTATGAAATATATAGGATTTTCGTGCTTCTCACTGAAATTGTGTATTTTTCACAAAATTTTGCTTCTCTCCCCTTGTCATGAATGGACCTGAAGTTTAACGTGGAAATCTGAATCGCTGTCCATCATAGTGTTCCTCACATAGGTAAAAAAAAAATATGTATATAAAAGAAAAAATGTAACCACATTCAGTTAATCGTCAAAGGCACCTCAAAAGGCAGAATGCCCTGCTCCAGTTCCCGCGGCATAATTCATCCTCGTTGAGTCCATGTTCGCTTCTATGTCAGATGTACTGCATACCCCGTGATTTGTGTTATGGAGGGGTGGTGCAGGTTTCTCTGGAAACTGTAATGACAGCCAGAACATACTTTTTTTGTACGCATGTGACACTTTTCTGTAGCCCGTTGTGGTAATGAAAACATATCATATAGTTGGGCACTGTACTCTGTGATGCACGCAGGTGTAATTCTCATGTCAATCGACTACGTCTTTTTTTGGAGTAAATTAGGTAATTTGGTATTATTTTACATATTTTTAATCATTTTTTACCGATTTTCATGAAATTTATGGAATATATAGGATTTTCATGCTTCTCACTGAAATTGTGTATTTTTCACAAAATTTTGCTTCTCTCTTGCTCCCTCGATACATGGCTCTATTTCTCTGACTAGGCCTGAATATATATTTTTGCTTCTATCCATGGCTGAACTGCACCACTCAAGAACAGATAACGCTGAGCTCTATGATGCATACATATGTAGCTCACATCTTCTGACTGTCGACCAATAACGCAAGTTATGACGGCTCGTGTGTCTACTGATGGCTAGGCATTCGATAACATTGAGATCTGTGATGCACACATCTGTCCAGTTACCATCCTTTTTCTTCTTCCTGGAGACTGCTTTATCAGCCGAACACGCAATTTACACAGATATCACGCTTTTTTCCTTTAGTCCATTTCAGTGATGAATACACTTCATAAAAGATGCCGCTTTGCTGTGTAATGCAGGCAGATGTAAATTGTGACTTTTTCGTGAAGTGAATTGAAATAATTTTTTCCAACTTCTATATTTATGCAATTGGTGGTTTAAGGTATTTTATTCATTTTTTCACACCTCTCTCCCCTTGTCATGAATGGACCTGAAGTTTAACGTGGAAATCGGAATCGCTGTCCATCATAGTGTTCCTCACATAGGTAAAAAAAAAAAAAAAAATATGTATTAAAAATGTATCCACATTCAGTTAATCGTCAAAGGCACCTCAAAAGGCAGAATGCCCTGCTCCAGTTCCCGCGGCATCAGTCGAACCCTCGTCCTCTGAACTCCCTTGAGACATATTCAACGAATCGTCCACGCTTTACCGCACCACTGAGGAATGGGGAATTCTTAATGAAACTGATACATCCTCAGTCACCTTCTAACCATGTCAATTGATGACTTCTTTCGTGGAGTGAATATTACATCATTTTTCTTGGTGGTTTTTAACGGTAGAAGACTATTTTGACAAACGCGACGGGTATATGATGTATTTCTTGAAGCGTTGATTTCAATTTTCATCATACATCTATTAAAATTGCTGAAACGATTAACTGGTGCTGTGAAGAGGTCACTTTTAAATCATGCACTTGTAATTTTACCACCAATCATTTCGCTGAGAGTGGTGGTCTCTCGTTCAGGGGGATATCGGTATGAATCCCCATGTGGGCATACTGATTAGGGTTTTGTATGCATGTGGGTTGAAGGCATAATACATGACGATAGCAGCCCCGTCTTCATGAATGCTAGGCCAGTCCTCTCGTTTACCTTCCAATAAATACACTCCTAATTTTTTTTTCTAACAGATCTCCAAGTAACGTCACATCTGTGTCTATGTATAGACTTGCATATTCATCCTCCTTGTCTGTTTGTGAAGTGTATAGATTGTAGGTTTGTTGAGCACTTATTGTGTAATATAGGAGAACAATAAAAAAAAAAAAAATGGGGTTCGTACCGGAGGCCTTTCGATCTCTGGTCAGTCGGCTTAAACACCGAGCCCTCAGTTTATAAGAAATGGTTCCTGGCTCGTGATCTCGGAAGCGAAGTCACCTCGACATTGATGCTGTACAGCGAGGCTGTAACGCTCGGGTCTATCATTCGGTGTTCCAGGTGTCCCAAGAACCGATACGTTCATAGAAAGATCACAGGTAAAAAAAGAAAAAAAAAATGTTGCTTCATTTCTGAAGAATTAAAATGCGACGGAAGTGACTATTATCTTGGAGGGTGCGTTTCTTGATTACACCTACGTACTACAGACGAGGTAAAATTATTGCGAATTCACTGTTGACATTCTAAATAATTGTTTCGAAAGCGGCAAATATAAAACTAGTCAAAAATTGACTCTTGGATTCCAGTACTGCATGTGAAACGACCGACTTTATTTTAATCTAACTGATGTAACGCCTGTTCCTAAAGCATTTATGGGCCGAGAATGTTTTATATGTGACCTCATCCACTTGGAAGTGTGTAAAAATATGAAAGATTTTGTTACTGTTCAAAACTACGACCAGCTAAAAAATTTATACTTTGTGATTGAAAATATGGCTAATTGAAATAAGTGTGGAATTAACTACAGATAAATTACTACACTTGTTAGTTACTATATCTGAACTCTGGTCTGCATTCGTGAGGACTCGTGGTTCAAATCCCCCGTCTGGCTATACAGATTTCGGTTTTCCATCGGTTTCCCGAAATTACTCCAGAAGAATGCTGGGATGATTCCTTCAAAAGGCCGTGGTCGAATTCATTCCCGTTCCCTCTCATAGGCTGCGTAATTCTTGAGAAACCCGGTCTCCGGTTCGAATCCCTGTCTCGGCGCTGACTTTCATTGGCCCTTAACCCGACCTTCACCTCTGGCACAGCAAGCTGTGTAATGTGAAGTACATCAGAACGCTTCCATGGTTCGAATTTCCCGTTAGACTGTAACTCTCCTACACGCGCTAGTATTCCAGGTTAAACTGTAGGTCTCCTACAACAGGTAGTATTACCGGGTTAGTTTAAGGCAGGCTATGACAGGGGCGGAATGCGCAGTCGGTAAAAACTCCGCACCAGGTCGTTACGAAATTACGAGTCTTTGCCTTTAGTACACTCTTTTATCATTTATTTGAAGATTTAATTCTCGTAGCCTGCGTAATTCTTGAGAAACCCTTCTATTTTGGATGTTTTCGGACGAAGAGGATAAGGTCATTTTCAACACGGTCTCTGTTATATTGGAAAGCTTTATACCCTTTATAACGCCTATATTTGACAGCGGTTCCTCATTAAACTGTCTTTCACATCTTCCACAAGTTTCTGATAGTTTTTCGTTTTCTGTTGTCATAAATTTAATAACGTGTTGTTCCACGCCTGGATGCGCTTGTACTTCATTTAAAGAAGACAAATAAACAGCACTGCACAACTGGTACTTGTTCTCCGAAATCAAACAAAATTTATTTGTTTTATATTATTTTTGTGATTTTTCTGTTGTAGTTTTCGATATTTTCAAATGTTTTTTTTTTTGCTTGTTTATGCTGAATTCACATTATATTTTAAATTTGTACACACCTCTTAAGTATGTTAGATTACGCGACGAATCATAGAAAAACCAGTCTTCTGACTCTTGAAATCTCTGAAATCGAATATTCTATAAGTATGATAACTAACCGTGCTATTTATTCCCTTCTGTAAGTGGAATCGGCGAAAAATCTGATTATCATAGAATTTCTATCGGTAGGGTACTATAATTGTAAACAGCTAATTATAAACACATGTACAAAAAAATTGATTATTAGTAATGTAAAGTTTATAACAGTTCAGAAAAATGTGATCGTGGGACAGCGTACATTACACTCCAGATCGTAGTGCATA
The DNA here is from genome assembly GCA_031002005.1 of Vandiemenella viatica. NCBI lineage: Eukaryota > Metazoa > Arthropoda > Insecta > Orthoptera > Morabidae > Vandiemenella > Vandiemenella viatica. The sequence continues at coordinate 286,658,295 of CM061921.1, forward strand.
TGAATTAGACTGACAACGCGATTTTTAAAACGTCTGGCGTAAGGAGTCGTGTTTCTTAGAGGGTGTTTTTTTTCCCCCTCTCTCTGCTATCCGTCTGCGGGGGACGCTGCCGCCTTCCCCCAGCCTACGCGGGTCGGCCGGCTCACGCTCGCCGCGACAGCTAAAGATTAATTCGCTTGCGCTGTCCCAGTTAAAATACGTATCTTCTGAACCAGTACTCAGAATTAAATGAAATAAACGGCATTAGAGTACTCAGAAAATTTAGATATTAAACGATACGTCACACCACTAGTACAAATTAAGAATGTAATACTTGCCCTAAAATTCTGAAGCCAGGACCCTAAAATAAAAATAAAAAGTGTATTTCGAGCGTAAGACCAAGTAATTGAGGTTTTTTACCATGAAAAAATAAATAATAAAGCCATTTAGACGATTTGGTCACACGACACTCATTAGAATACGATTTATGACCCGTAACAACGTGGCACGTGGCCAGGCGAACACCTGCATGGCACGTGCGCGGCGGTGAGGGGGAAGGGGGTGGGAATGACCACAAACTGACCACAAGTTGGCGTCGACCCGCTGTCCATAAGAAGTGGCACGTGGCACCGGTCTCATTTGCATATTATTCATATTTATGACCTCTAACTCGGGTTAAGAAGTGGCACGTGGCCAGGCGCACACTTGCGTCCGCTGGCGGCACGTGCGCGGCGGGGAGGGGGGAGGGGGGAAAAACTGTCAGCTGACGCCCCTCCATAAGAAAAGGCACGTGGCAGAGGCGAACACTTGCGCGAAGTGGGTGGTCCCGGTGATTAATGGCCTTGTTGACAGGTGTTGATGATTTATGGTAATTAGGTCACGCGCCCCGCCCCCTAGAATCCCTTTGATGGCGCCGCCCGCCGTATAGCCACTACTATACTTCAAGAACATTAATTACTATGTGACTAACTTCTGAAACGATATTCCAGATTGTTTCCTACCTGGTCTGTTTGTGAAATAGTATGCAACACAAGCTGGCATTATAAAAAACTTTGAAATATTAGAAAATATAATATTCACAACAGCATATACACTGCAAACGGCGCAGTGTTTTGGGAAATCTATTATGGGCGCTGCGCATGTGCAGTAGGAGCTGAATGTTTACAGGAGCCTTCACAGATTTAGCGGTATTTTGCCACCTCTCTTTTCCTTCCTTCATGGGTCAGACAACGCTCGCAAACCAGAAGGGAGCCACAGGGGTCGCCTATCAAGACGTGCTTAATTCTTCCGCGAACCGCGTTTTGTTCACGCCAGTCTCACTCTGTCGAGACAAAATGGTCAGGCCTCGTTGCAACTCGCTTATCGCTGCAACAGATCAGAATGTTCCTCATCCCTTTTTCTCCTCTCAAGATAAAACTGTTCTCTTCGCACTGTGATGTGGCATGTGTCACTTGGCGAGTCAGAGCTCTGCCCGGGAAATACTTGCATCTGGTAGGCTCAACAGATAAATAAAACAACCAAAAGTTAATAACATTACTGGAGAGTGCCACCAGTGACTGGATCTTCCACACCATTATTCGAGAATGTGAATAAACGAGGAATTCGCACCAAGCACTTTTTTCGGTCGGCCACCCGTTGCTAACGACGTCTGTCCATTCGTTTCCTAAACGTGACCAAATGGAAAGCGAACTTTAGCTATTTATGATGGGAAATAAATCCATTGCAATCCCATGCCAGGTAGAATGTTTAATCTCCCACCGGAGATGTAAATATGTGCCCGCTTTGTCGCGTCACATAGTTTTTTTAACTCATGCAGCACCTCCAAAATCTCGCACACGGTACCTAATAAGTAATAACACTAACACTCGGTGCTTATTAATTAATTACAATCCTTAAGATTTTTTAATCAATGAATTATATTATATTATATTACGTATCGAGCTACCGTTAAAATAAGAAGCATCAAGTTTCTAGTGCTATACTTATGTGATATTGAATACTATTGTGCCGAAGACTAGCAAATCTATGCTTTATCTGTTTTCGATAAATTCAAAGCATATAAAACCTTCATAACATCATAGACTATATCCTACCTTGTTAATTTGGCCTAACGAAGCAAAATTTTCAAAGTTTATACAGTATAAACATATCTGAAAAACCACAGAAGTATACCTGTCTAAGTGTTCTAAAGAAACAGTAAAATGTGATGCGTTAATTTAATAAAAATAAATATGACACATATTTAGTTAATCATTCATTAGGAGCTCATTGATAGCGCAAAACCAAGGACAGATTGGAGTCATTGTGGACAATAGGTTTGACGAATGATAAGGTTTACTGTTAAATCATACTGTACGTAAACATAATCGTTTTTAATTACTAATACATAAATCATATATTTTATCCTTTTACTCATCTGAATTCGTAATAATTCAGCACTTGGATGTGTTAAAAAGATTATTGGTATAGAAAGATGATAACTTAAGTCAATATTCCAAATAAAATTATTTTTATGGATCAACTTGAAATTAGCAGAAACTGTAATAAATATGAAGTTAAGATAGTCACGATATTATAGAGATTTTGTGTTTAGCAGGGAAAGTCTGGTTTAAACCGCAAAATGTTACAGTATGGAAGCTTACATCGGACGCTGGTTAGATTAAATTTTTAAGTTGAAAATTGAATTTACTTTTCTTATTTCATAATTTATACTTTGTGATTGAAAATATGGCTAATTGAAATAAGTGTGGAATTAACTACAGATAAATTACTACACTTGTTAGTTACTATATCTGAACTCTGGTCTGCATTCGTGAGGACTCGTGGTTCAAATCCCCCGTCTGGCTATACAGATTTCGGTTTTCCATCGTTTCCCGAAATTACTCCAGAAGAATGCTGGGATGATTCCTTCAAAAGGCCGTGGTCGAATTCATTCCCGTTCCCTCTCATAGGCTGCGTAATTCTTGAGAAACCCGGTCTCCGGTTCGAATCCCTGTCTCGGCGCTGACTTTCATTGGCCCTTAACCCGACCTTCACCTCTGGCACAGCAAACTGTGTAATGTGAAGTACATCAGAACGCTTCCATGGTTCGAATTTCCCGTTAGACTGTAACTCTCCTACACGCGCTAGTATTCCAGGTTAAACTGTAGGTCTCCTACAACAGGTAGTATTACCGGGTTAGTTTAAGGCAGGCTATGACAGGGGCGGAATGCGCAGTCGGTAAAAACTCCGCACCAGGTCGTTACGAAATTACGAGTCTTTGCCTTTAGTACACTCTTTTATCATTTATTTGAAGATTTAATTCTCGTAGCCTGCGTAATTCTTGAGAAACCCTTCTATTTTGGATGTTTTCGGACGAAGAGGATAAGGTCATTTTCAACACGGTCTCTGTTATATTGGAAAGCTTTATACCCTTTATAACGCCTATATTTGACAGCGGTTCCTCATTAAACTGTCTTTCACATCTTCCACAAGTTTCTGATAGTTTTTCGTTTTCTGTTGTCATAAATTTAATAACGTGTTGTTCCACGCCTGGATGCGCTTGTACTTCATTTAAAGAAGACAAATAAACAGCACTGCACAACTGGTACTTGTTCTCCGAAATCAAACAAAATTTATTTGTTTTATATTATTTTTGTGATTTTTCTGTTGTAGTTTTCGATATTTTCAACTGTTTTTTTTTTTTTGCTTGTTTATGCTGAATTCACATTATATTTTAAATTTGTACACACCTCTTAAGTATGTTAGATTACGCGACGAATCATAGAAAAACCAGTCTTCTGACTCTTGAAATCTCTGAAATCGAATATTCTATAAGTATGAAAACTAACCGTGCTATTTATTCACTTCTGTAAGTGGAAACGGCGAATAATCTGATTATCATAGAATTTCTATCGGTAGGGTACTATAATTGTAAACAGCTAATTATAAACACATGTCCAAAAAAATTGATTATTAGTAATGTAAAGTTTATAACAGTTCGAAAAATGTGATCGTGGGACAGCGTACATTACACTCCAGATCGTAGTGCATATGAATTAGACTGACAACGCGATTTTTAAAACGTCTGGCGTAAGGAGTCGTGTTTCTTAGAGGGTGTTTTTTTTCCCCCTCTCTCTGCTATCCGTCTGCGGGGGGACGCTGCCGCCTTCCCCCAGCCTACGCGGGTCGGCCGGCTCACGCTCGCCGCGACAGCTAAAGATTAATTCGCTTGCGCTGTCCCAGTTAAAATACGTATCTTCTGAACCAGTACTCAGAATTAAATGAAATAAACGGCATTAGAGTACTCAGAAAATTTAGATATTAAACGATACGTCACACCACTAGTACAAATTAAGAATGTAATACTTGCCCTAAAATTCTGAAGCCAGGACCCTAAAATAAAAATAAAAAGTGTATTTCGAGCGTAAGACCAAGTAATTGAGGTTTTTTACCATGAAAAAATAAATAATAAAGCCATTTAGACGATTTGGTCACACGACACTCATTAGAATACGATTTATGACCCGTAACAACGTGGCACGTGGCCAGGCGAACACCTGCATGGCACGTGCGCGGCGGTGAGGGGGAAGGGGGTGGGAATGACCACAAACTGACCACAAGTTGGCGTCGACCCGCTGTCCATAAGAAGTGGCACGTGGCACCGGTCTCATTTGCATATTATTCATATTTATGACCTCTAACTCGGGTTAAGAAGTGGCACGTGGCCAGGCGCACACTTGCGTCCGCTGGCGGCACGTGCGCGGCGGGGAGGGGGGAGGGGGGAAAAACTGTCAGCTGACGCCCCTCCATAAGAAAAGGCACGTGGCAGAGGCGAACACTTGCGCGAAGTGGGTGGTCCCGGTGATTAATGGCCTTGTTGACAGGTGTTGATGATTTATGGTAATTAGGTCACGCGCCCCGCCCCCTAGAATCCCTTTGATGGCGCCGCCCGCCGTATAGCCACTACTATACTTCAAGAACATTAATTACTATGTGACTAACTTCTGAAACGATATTCCAGATTGTTTCCTACCTGGTCTGTTTGTGAAATAGTATGCAACACAAGCTGGCATTATAAAAAACTTTGAAATATTAGAAAATATAATATTCACAACAGCATATACACTGCAAACGGCGCAGTGTTTTGGGAAATCTATTATGGGCGCTGCGCATGTGCAGTAGGAGCTGAATGTTTACAGGAGCCTTCACAGATTTAGCGGTATTTTGCCACCTCTCTTTTCCTTCCTTCATGGGTCAGACAACGCTCGCAAACCAGAAGGGAGCCACAGGGGTCGCCTATCAAGACGTGCTTAATTCTTCCGCGAACCGCGTTTTGTTCACGCCAGTCTCACTCTGTCGAGACAAAATGGTCAGGCCTCGTTGCAACTCGCTTATCGCTGCAACAGATCAGAATGTTCCTCATCCCTTTTTCTCCTCTCAAGATAAAACTGTTCTCTTCGCACTGTGATGTGGCATGTGTCACTTGGCGAGTCAGAGCTCTGCCCGGGAAATACTTGCATCTGGTAGGCTCAACAGATAAATAAAACAACCAAAAGTTAATAACATTACTGGAGAGTGCCACCAGTGACTGGATCTTCCACACCATTATTCGAGAATGTGAATAAACGAGGAATTCGCACCAAGCACTTTTTTCGGTCGGCCACCCGTTGCTAACGACGTCTGTCCATTCGTTTCCTAAACGTGACCAAATGGAAAGCGAACTTTAGCTATTTATGATGGGAAATAAATCCATTGCAATCCCATGCCAGGTAGAATGTTTAATCTCCCACCGGAGATGTAAATATGTGCCCGCTTTGTCGCGTCACATAGTTTTTTTAACTCATGCAGCACCTCCAAAATCTCGCACACGGTACCTAATAAGTAATAACACTAACACTCGGTGCTTATTAATTAATTACAATCCTTAAGATTTTTTAATCAATGAATTATATTATATTATATTACGTATCGAGCTACCGTTAAAATAAGAAGCATCAAGTTTCTAGTGCTATACTTATGTGATATTGAATACTATTGTGCCGAAGACTAGCAAATCTATGCTTTATCTGTTTTCGATAAATTCAAAGCATATAAAACCTTCATAACATCATAGACTATATCCTACCTTGTTAATTTGGCCTAACGAAGCAAAATTTTCAAAGTTTATACAGTATAAACATATCTGAAAAACCACAGAAGTATACCTGTCTAAGTGTTCTAAAGAAACAGTAAAATGTGATGCGTTAATTTAATAAAAATAAATATGACACATATTTAGTTAATCATTCATTAGGAGCTCATTGATAGCGCAAAACCAAGGACAGATTGGAGTCATTGTGGACAATAGGTTTGACGAATGATAAGGTTTACTGTTAAATCATACTGTACGTAAACATAATCGTTTTTAATTACTAATACATAAATCATATATTTTATCCTTTTACTCATCTGAATTCGTAATAATTCAGCACTTGGATGTGTTAAAAAGATTATTGGTATAGAAAGATGATAACTTAAGTCAATATTCCAAATAAAATTATTTTTATGGATCAACTTGAAATTAGCAGAAACTGTAATAAATATGAAGTTAAGATAGTCACGATATTATAGAGATTTTGTGTTTAGCAGGGAAAGTCTGGTTTAAACCGCAAAATGTTACAGTATGGAAGCTTACATCGGACGCTGGTTAGATTAAATTTTTAAGTTGAAAATTGAATTTACTTTTCTTATTTCATAATAAACCACAATTAAAAAATGAAACACTAAGAACTATATGCTCTAAATGTGTAGTAAATAATTCGGTACCACTACCTATAGTAATGTGTGGCACTCGATTAATCTGGTAGCTTAAATTGCATACTGTTGTTAGTTTTTTCACAATTACACTACATGGATTTCCAGAGATACTCTACATCTGGCATGGCCATCTGTTATATTTCAATGAATTTCTGCAATGTGTTTTCTTCGGTTTCTAAAATTTTTTTTAATTAATTAATTTAATTTTGAAGACGTAGTGAGTTGGATAGTGAAGTGATTAAACAGGTGCTGTGCAAAGTACGGCCAGTAGAAAAAACTGTTATTTCTCGATGAAAATGTGATTAACGCATTCCTTAGGCATTTCTATTTAAGAAAAAGTGTACGCGAAGCCGATAAAACAGGTAGGAAAGAAGTAATATAGTGAAAATCGTCGGGTTACGTGCGGTATTTGCCGATGTGTAGCAGCCATTTTTACCGCGAATGTGCTATTCCTCAAGCTGTACACATGTTGATTTTCAAAGAGCTGTATTGATGGACGTTGTGGTTAGGTTGAAATGCAGCCTGGACCGGAATTACGACTAGTATTCCGTAGTGTATAGTGTATTTTGAACGACTAAGGAGGCCGCCATGCCGCATTCTGACTATAATGACGTCACACACGGAACGAGACGTCTGTTGCCACTAATGCCGCAATACTGTATGCGTAACCGTGTTGTGTTTAGGCTGAATGGCAGCCTGAACCCAAATGACTACTAATATTCATGGTGCTTAGAGAATTTTGAGTGAAGCAGACCACGGCTACGCCAAATTCTGACTATAATTACGTCACAGGCGGCTCAAGATCTCTATTAACGCAAAGTTAGTAACGTGCGTAAACGTATGTTTCGGCGCAGATTACACCTTTGTTACATATTTTACGGCTTTCAGGTACACTTTTCCTTAAAGAGTAAGCGCCAAGGAAGAATATAGTAGTATTTTTAACCCGAATTAACAGTTTTTTCTACTGGCCGTACTTTGCACAGTAACCGATTAAACTATCTGTAATGACAAACAGTCAATGAGTTCTACAATTGTTTAGAAGAGCAAAGTAGGGAAAGTTTAAATTTAGCCGAAGTTTTAATTTAGCCGATGTTTAAATAAGATTATATTAAAGGATGTTTCACAAAACCCCGATTGGAAAAGACCACTGATAAATAAATTCGCCATTGCTATCAGACTGTTGGTTCTGCTTATAAACGAGTGGTAAAATAGTTAAATTCATAATAATATGTTTAGAAATCGAATTTTACACTATTTCTCTAAGGAAACCCCCTATTTTCTCCGTCAATAGCGAATACTTCTTAACAAATGACCAACCTTTTGAAAGGTAGGGACACTGACCAATGGCTAATGGTGACTTTGTTTATGTTACTGAAGAATGCAATTTAAAATTAAATTAATTCAAAATATTATTATTATTATTGCGACGTATATAATTTATTACAAAATGAAAAAAGGCGTTTGGTACTCAGCTGTAATTCTAGTTATGCATATCTCTTGAATGTAACATAAAAACCTTCTCTTGTGCTCAAAACCGTCAAGTAGATTTTTTTTTTTTTTTTTTTTTTTTTTTTTAATTCTGAGCTACTCGAATTTCTATGTTTTATACCTTGAAATAGCTACCTAAGTTATTCCTAAATTAAATTCTTGCTGGCCGATATGCAAAGTCAATCTTCGGTACTTGTATATGCTGCATAAAATTGCAACTTGAATAGGAAATTGCATGAGAATGAGATCCATCCATACATGCAGCTTCGACCTGCGGAACTGGATCTAAACTGTTGATCGCCGGTACGGTGTAACTGTTAAACTGAACCATTATTACTGAGGCCGTCTGTACACCTGGCTACTCAAAAGAAACTTAACTGGTTGGTGACTGGAGTTAACAACTATTTATTAACTGGTTAGTAACGTGGGTGGATCGACACAAGAAGTTACACAAAAGAAAATGAATTCACTAGTTTCTTTCGTGCAATTATGAAAGCAGAACAATGGTTCCCATCTTTGTCCCTCTCTACTTCTATTGACTGCGAATTGTATCTTGCATTTGTGCAGTTTCTGTACTTGTTTTATATTAACATATAAAATTAACGCATGATATTATACATCTGACAGCCACGTAGCTCAGGCGAAAGAGGGTTGAGAGTTGTTTGGACGAGTCAGGATTGGCCAGAAGAGCATTTGAATTTGATATTTTGTGGAGTGATAGTGCCTGTAAAATCAAGTATTTCGGTTTTTGAAAAAAATTGCCCTGAAAATGAATTATACCAGTGAATTTTCTCAGTCTCAGGAATACCTTAGTTTCAGAAGTAGCATACCCTTTCGTAAAATTGTGGAGGATACGGACTCTTCTAAGGGTTGGAACATATACGATTCCGGACCGAAACTAGTTAAAGCACCACTTGTATGCTTGCCACCTGTTAGTGAAACAACTGATGTTTTTATCAAACAGATTCTTGCCTTAAATGCAAAAGGATACAGAATAATAGCTGCAGAATATCCTGTATATTGATCTCTAAAAGAGTGGCGTGAAGGTTTTAGAAGGCTTCCGGGTCATCTTGGTATAAACAATGTTTATTTCATATAGTCTTCTCGGATGACTAGCCGAGCGAGCCGAGTGTTTTCACACAATATTTCGGCGACTGGAAACTATGTCGCCATCTTCTGGTGAAGTCACCAGAGAATATATTAATTCTCAACGCCGAGAGAAACTTCGATCTCAGGGTTGATTTATTGGGTGCATCACATGAAGGTTTTCTTGCTCAGAAGTTTGCGGAGTTTACTGTCCCAGGGTTGCATCTATTGTGCTTTACAATACAATCACTGACACATCCGTCTTCAATTACTTGAATTTAGCTGGAATGTTTTGGATGTTTCCATCCCTAGTTTTAATGAAGATGGTCATGGGAAACTTCTGTACTAACAAAGTTGATTCCAGAATAGCAGATGCCATAGATTTTGTGGTGGAAAGGCTGGAGAGCCTCTCTCAGCCAGATCTTGCATCACGACTAATAATGAATTGTATGCAAAGTAATTTGGAACCACAAAAACTGTTTGATACTCCTATAGATGTGTTTGACGACTATGCTTTCTCAAATCCCATAAGAGAGGAAATTTACAAATGCTATCACACGGCTAAACTAGCACATTTACAATCTGGTGGAAATTACCCTTATCTGAGTCGAAGTGAAGAAGTGAATCTTCACTCGCAGATACATCTTCTAAATTTTAATGGGACCAACTTGAGTGCTTCAGAATCTTTACCAGAGCGAAAAATTGAGAATGAAATTGATCATTTGGAAATACAGTTAGAAGATTCTGGTATCCCGGCCCGACGCATTCACATGGATGCGGACAGCCGATAGGCGGCGCTGGCAGCAACAGAACTAGCGCCACTATACTTCAGAGGCTCCGAGACTGATATAAATACAGCCGCGCTGCACTGGCTAAACAAAACCAGACAAAATGAAACCTTATTACAAACACGTACCACCTGCACTCCACCTCTACGCATTACACACCTTCAACAATAGAAACTTCAATAGACTCCCAATACCCCACCAACACATCTGCCCAGATATATATCCCTCCTTCCAATCCTGACAAACACCCACCAACAGATGCCAAGCAACCAACAAAATAACCGACAATCTTGAAAATGCACCACGCTAAAAACCCATATATATCTGTGTAAAATTTATAATTACCAATCCCCAAAATCAATGTAAAATTATGTAAAATACACAGACGGAAAAAAAAATCCCAACACCAAGAAAGACTTGTGTTAGATAAACGAAATTTGGTAGGCGTGTTTATACATCTGAAAGATGACATCGATTAAAATTTAGCGCTTCGCGCATAAGTGTGGCGCTAGTAGCGCTACTCAGAGCTTGCAAATCAGGTTTGCTTTAAATACGCGCTGTAAAGTTTGTGAACGTTATTTACCGCTGAGATTTGACATAGTGAGTTGATGTTAGCCAAGAATGCCTTTAAGAAGACGAAGAAGCCATTATCAACAGCTCACCGAGTTTGAACGAGGTCGTGTAATAGGGCTACGAGAAGGTGGATTTTCTTTTCGCGATATTGCAGAAAGACTTGGCCGGAATGTATCCACTGTGCATGATTGTTGGGTGCAGTGGTCAAGGGATGGTACTGCCTCAAGAAGACCGGGTTCCGGGAGGCCACGTGGCACTACTGAGAGGGAAGACCGCCGTATTCGGCGTACAGCTGTAACGCATCGTACTGCGTCTGCGGCAGAAATTCGAGCTGCAGTTGGTACCACAGTGACACAACGAACTGTTAGAAATCGGTTACTTCAAGGACAGCTCCGAGCCAGGCGCCCTGTAGCGTGCATTCCACTGACTACAAGCCATCGCCGTTTGCGACTCCAGTGGTGTCAAGCCAGAGCTCATTGGAGGACGGAGTGGAGATCTGTTGTGTTTTCTGATGAAAGCAGGTTCTGCCTTGGTGCCAGTGATGGCCGAGTGTTGGTCAGAAGGAGGCCAGGGGAACGCCTGCAACCAAACTGTCTGCGGCCTAGACACACTGGACCTACACCTGGAGTCATGGTCTGGGGAGCAATTTCCTATGACAGCAGGAGCACTCTTGTGGTTATACCAAACACACTGACTGCAAATTTGTACGTCAGTCTGGTAATTCAACCTGTAGTGCTGCCATTCATGAACAGCATTCAAGGGGGAGTTTTTCAACAGGATAACGCTCGCCCTCATACCGCTGTTGTCTCGCAACGTGCTCTACAGAGTGTCGACATGTTACCTTGGCCTGCGAGATCACCAGATCTGTCTCCAATTGAACACCTATGGGATATCATTGGACGACAACTCCAGCATCATCCACAGCCAGCACTGACCGTCCCAGTATTGACAGCACAAGTACAACAAGCATGGAACTCCATACCACAAAGTGACATTCGAAACCTGTATGACACAATGCATTCACGTTTGCAGGCTTGCATTCAAAATTCTGGAGGTTACACCGGCTATTAATTTAACAGTATTTCACATTTGAAATGCATTTTCTTGAGCTTAAATTAACCTGTGATCTTGAAAATTTAATCAATTAAACATGTTAACTTGACAAATGCATTGTCCAAATTTCATTACTCTACAATAATTTTTTCTTGGTGTTGGGATTTTTTTTTCCGTCTGTGTATTAACTTAGGAAATACAAATTGTAAAACCAAAATATAGTTTAAACTAAAAGAAAGACTGTTTAATATAATCAAATAAACAATCATGTAATCAAAACTATAGGCTGAAGAGCGGGCGTCACCCGCTGCCAGCCCAGCCCCAGCTGTGGGGAAATGAAATAACAAATAAAGAAAAAAAAAACTGGCTAAACCAGTGCAGTATTGGCTGCAGCTAAGTTTCGTTTCCGTCTCATCGCACCTCTCATAGTGAGATCATGCGCGTCTTGATTTTCGGTTCGGTTTGCTCTTTTGGACTCAGTGCGTCTTCTCGTGGGCATTGATTGTGCGCGTCTCGGTTCTTTGTGTCTCTACCCACGGCTGGCTCGCCTCGTCTCCGGTCCACCCGTGTTAACCTCTACGGACAGCGTGCGGATAGAGCAAATTGGCAAATTGGAGACGAGGAGAAAGGTAATCAGCAGTAATCATGGACGTGGTGATTCGTCTTCTGGAGCAACAATAGCAGCAGACATAGTTGTTACAGCAGTCACTCCACTTAATAGTGGATAAACTGGTAGTACAGGAAGCTAAATCAGACCAAGTCCCCAGCTTTTCTACCGTTTAACGACGCCAAGGAAGGCTGGGATACGTATTTGCTTCATCTCAAACAGCATTTCACAGCGTTCCAAGTTACAGAGGATGCCTTACATCGCTCGCTGTTTCTGTCGTGGGCATCACCCGCAAGTTTTTTCTCCTTCGAAAATTGCACCCACTATCGGAACCATTCACCCTTACATTCAGAAATGTGCACACTGTTAACTAATTATTATTCTCAAAGATACCACGTGGTGGCCTGCTGCCACTGCCTGGAATTCCATCAGTATCATAAACAATCGGGACAATCGTACCGGTCGTGGGTGACGGATCTCCAAGGCCTCAGCCGCAAATGCGACTTCATTTGCACAAATTCCGAGTGCAAGGCCTCATATGCGGACTCCCTGATTTGCGACGTCGTGCAGCCTCATGACACGTCCGCAGGTAGTGGCGGTCCAAGCGACACAATGCAGCCCCCGGGTACGAGGTGCACCTATGGCGCATTCGAGACGCCGACAAAGCAGGACGCCATCGTTGTCCGATGTATCTATGACGTCGGAACCCCGGACCCCTCCTCGCCGACGGGTCCGGAGGCCCCTGCCATCTTGCCCCCAGTGCTTCACTTCTCATTCTCGGGCGGATTGTTCCGACCGCTGTGCACATTGCACACGCTGTGGTAAAGATGGGCACTTGCGGTCAGTCTGCCGAAAGCGGGCACTCCGCCCCAGTCCGGTAGCCTGCATGCATCAAAAAACTGTTCTTAACTCTCAGAATCTCCAACCAGGTTATCCGTTTTCTGGTGGATACGTAGGAAACCGTCTCGCTAATAAACCAAAGCACCTATGCCCAACTAGGCTCCTCACCGTTGTCTCCATCTTCACGACGTTTAGTATCGTACAGAGATAGATCCATTCCCTTCCGGGATCAGTTCTCAATCACGGCCACCGACAAAAAAGTGGCCAGACCAATCACCTTTTTTGCTGTGGACCAGCCCTTGGCTACTAATATTTTTGGGTTAGACTCAGTTACTACATTTGAATTCCCAATACCTGAAGAAGTCCAGATCTAATCGGAATCGGTCCCATTCCATGGCCTCGATGCCCTCTGTACTCAGTTTGTGCCAATCTTTACCTCGGACTTTGGGTGCGTCTCAGACTTCGAGGCTCACATCACCCTCCGACCTGCTGCAGTACCTCGCTTCTGCCGTGCCAGACATATTCCAGTCACCCTACGTGCAGCAGTAAAACTGGAGCTTGACCGACTTCAGAAGGTTGTAGTAATCGAACCTATCAAGTCCAGTGCGTGGGCTACCCCAATCGTCATCATACGTAAACCCATTGGCACCCTCCAGTTATGTAGGGATTTTAAGGCAACAATTAACGCCCAGTCTCAAATCGAAACGTATCTGATCCTACGACAGGAAGATCGTCTCACTAAACTTGAGGGCAGCGAATACTTCTCGAAGATTGACCTCACAGATGCATATTTGCAGCTCCCACTAGATGAGGAATTGCAAAACATCGTTGTCATCAACACACCTTTCGGACTCTACAAATACAAGCACATCTCATTTGGCATCGTTTCCGCGCCGGCAATCTTCCAAAGGTACTTGGAACAGCTGTTGCGGCATATCCCTGCATGCACAAATTATTTGGACGATATCATTGTCACAGGAGCCACTCGTCAGGAGCATCTACAAAACTTTCGCACCCTCTTTGCAGCCTTACAGGTTGCAGGGCTGTGGTGTCATCTCGAGAACTATAGGTTTTTTCAGGAGGAAGTGGAGTATCTGCGCCATTGGCTCAACAATGATGGAATTAGGCCAACAGATCGCACCGTGGCCGCCATAGACTCCCTACTCCGCCCAAAGAACCTGCCGGAACTGCAAGCTTTCCTCAGAAAAATTAAATACTATTCAAATGCCGACGCCCCATCACGCCTGCCTGCTGGCCCCAGTCCAACAAGAAGTGCTGTGTTTTCATATCGAAACAGAGAGGAAGCAAACAGTGGACGGGTTCTCCATTATAGCGGCCTGTATCGCCTCCACCACCCACCGTGACCAAATCTTACGGCAGGACCTGCACTATATCATCCAGGATAGCCAACATATTTCACGCGCAGAATGGACAACGAACTGAAGACATGGCATCACATATCCCACAGGCTCTCGGTCACAGACAGCGTCATCCTCTTGGACACAGAAAACGACACACATGGCGTGGTCATCCCAGCGGAATTGCGCCCACAAATCTTAAAACTACTGCATCGAAGACATTCAGAAGATAGTACGCAACTGTACAGCCTGCGCCCAACATCAGGCAGCTCCACCACAAGCTTTCGCTCCCTGGCCCACTCCCCGCCAACCTTGGGAACGTTTTCACCTGGACTTTGCGGGACCATTTTTGGGAACCATGTGGTCACCCATCATTGATGCCTACTCAAAGTATCTATAGCATGGCATCCATCACGACGAATGAATAAAGCCAGGTTCTGGAAATCGAAGTTTTACCACGCACGCTCGTCTCTGACAATGTGCACCAATTCGCACCAACGACCATCAAGGAATTCTGTGTAGCCAATGGCATCAACACATTTTTAGTCCTCCATTCCATCCCGCCTCAAATGGCGAAGCAGAACGCCTGGTCAGGACGTTCAAACAACAAATGCTGAAAGTGGTGCAGTCAGCTACGACGTCTTCTGCCCTCACTCTTTTTTTTGAGCACTTATCGGACAACACCAATCAATGGTCGCTGCCAAGCGGAACTACTCAATGGATGACAACCACGGACGCTGCTACTCCTCCTGGCACCATCACCGGTTCACGCAAGGCAGTGCGGTATGGGCACGATCCTACAGGGTAAACACCACATGGACGGCGGCAGCGGTAGTGGAGACACACGGACGGCGCGTCATCTCAGTACAAACGCCACACAGATTAGAAAGCCGCCATCGAAACCAGCTGCAACCTCGAGTTGCGGCAGGTGAATCACCATCACAACTACAACTCGAAGAATACGCCGCACCACCACCAGCGCCATTAGCAGGGGTTCCACAGCAACTCCCGCCACAAGCGACACATCGAACATACCACTTTCGCCCAAGAAAGTCAACAAAACTCGCAGCACCGGCCAACATTGACGTCGAGATGGACGCCCCCAGCGATCTTCCATCACCCACATCGACACCCAAATCATCTTATCCTCAACACTTGAGTACGCCTGAATAAAGTGTGAATGTTCCGGCCGGGCTACGAGTGCCACTACAACCCCATCGTCCTAAGCATCGTCGAGGGCGCTTCCGTCCTTATGCACTTACTTCAGGGGGGGAGGGAAGTATCTGGTATCCCGGCCCGACGCATTCACATGCCCGCCAGAGGACATGGAGGTGGACAACCGATAGGCGGCGCTGACAGCAACAGAACTAGTGCCACTATACTTCAGAGGCTCCGACACACACACGACGTGGCTAATATAAAAGCAGCCGCGCTACACTGCCTAAACCATGCAGCAGCTCAACCTGGATTCATTCGCCCACTTCAAGTTGTCGCCGCCTACTGGATTTGGATTACGCTTTTCACCGGACTTCGCATTTTGGACTATCTCTCTGGAACTTGGCCTGCTCGTTTTTTGGACATCACCTGCCTGCCTACGGACTTCGCCTACCTGCCTGGATTCTGCTCGCCTGCCTACCTGGTCTTCGCCTGCCTTCCTGGACATCGCCTGCCTTCCTGGACATCGCCTGCCTTCCTACGGACATCGCCTGCCTTCCTGGACTCTGCTTGCCTGCCTGCCTGGGACTTTGCCTGCCTGCCTGGACATCGCCTGCGTGCCTGTACTCCGCCTTCTTGCTTGCCTGCCTGGACTTCGCCTGCCTTCCTGGTCTTCAGCTGCCTTCTTGGACATCGCCTGCCTGCCGTCCCCTGGACGTCGCCTGCTGCCGGGCTTCGCCTGGCTGCCCTCCTTGCCGCCTGCCTGCCTGCCAGGCCGCCTTCCTGTCTGCCTGCTCGCCCGCCTACCTTCCTCAACTGGACCTCGCGTACCTGGCCCCATCTGACGCCTACTGGATTACACCATGGAAGAGAACGCAAAACAAGACAACTTCACCGCTGCAGGGGACCGCCAACAGCCCTCGCCGTCAACAACGCAGTCGACTTCGCAGCCTACCGGTATGCATATTCTTCCACCTGTTGTTTCAAAACCATCCTACAGCAAAATTCTGACCTGCACTGACTATAGAGCCAAACCTTATCCCACTACGAAACCAACCAACCCTCAGACATCCACAGCAACCGATGAACGTCATGCCCAAAGCACCATCTTCAGCCAACAGCTAATGGATACCTCCATCGACAACACCGCCATCTCTCCCCAACAATCCCCAACCACTTACAGCTTCTTACTCAAAAACTGTGACCCCAAATTTCTATCCGCCAAAACCCTAGCGTGCCACATCAGAAAGTATCTACCCAGCTCAACCATAACTCAAATCATCCCAACTAAGGAAGGCATGATTATCAAAAGCCTTGATCCTAACCTACGAACGTCCCTAATCACAAAAGTAGGCCCAACAACATTCGGCGAAAACGCTACAATTTCAACTCTGAATTACAGACAAAACAAACAGCCTCAACCACCTAGACGCCCACCTACTCTGACAGTAGTCATTAGGGGAGTTGACCCCTCAATTTCTGACACTGAGGTGGAAGAAGAGCTCAAACTAAATTCTGACCTGTCAATACGGAAAGTACTAAGAATTCGCAACAACCAGGGACCAACTTACATGGTTAGAGTTTTTACTGAATGCCCAACTACAGTAGACACCCTAATATCCCAGGGGGCAATAATATACTACCAACGCCATCGTGTTGAACCATCAAAGTCAACACCACCTCAACCCATCCGCTGTCAAAAATGCTTACAATATAATGACCATGCTACACAAGATTGCCGGAACCAACCAATCTGCCCACACTGCAAGGCAAACCACTTGCACAAAGACTGTCCCAACTTACAAACCCCACCAATCTGCAACACCTGCAATCTAAATCACCCTGCCTACTCCCTAAAGTGCAAAGCTAAACCTCCTGCTCAAAAACCAGAGCTGACTGTACCTATTAGACCTATCGATCCTCCCACTCCACCATCAAACTCCATCCGCCCCCCACCTACAATCGAAGATATCGTTCGTTTCACAACGGTAGTTCTTCAAAACATTCATCCCTTCAGCCCCAATATACCCTCCAGCAAATAATCCTTGCCGCCCGAAATATTTTCCACGTTAATGTCACAGCCACTTACTCCCAAAACAGCGCCCATTTCCATTTCCAACAACCACAGAAACACTCGTATAAACCACACACACACACACCACACAAACACACACACACACAAACATGGACAGTAACACATATAACATTATTTACAACAACATCCGCTCACTAAAAACTAATAAAATCCTATTCCAGAACCTTTTACAAACATACAATATATCCGCTTTCGCCTTAAATGAAACCTTCCTTCAACCCAACCACTGTATCCGACTTGCCCCTTTTGAACTGATCAGAGCAGACAACCCCATTCCAATCGCTCGAGGCGGAGTTGCTATTGGACACCATTGCAGCATTGCAGCAAATGTACTTCCACCTCTAAACATCCCCAACGAACACTTAATAGCCACAGTTTTCCTCCCATACTTGACAGTCACCCTCGCAACCATATATATTCGCCCAAATGAACCCCTCCCCTACAACTTTCTACAGTTTATTGATAATACGTTCAGCAACTATCTAATAATGGCCGATCTTAATGTCCACTCCCGAACTGATCGTGAGAAAAGGAGGCTACGTGACTATATTGACACCTTACGCGGACATGACATAGACATACCACAACCGACACGAACAGTCTCCAATACAACTCCCGATATCATAATAGCATCCCCTTCCCTCCTTAGGCGCACCAGTGTCACAGTCCTCGATCCCATCGGTAGCGACCAACCTACCAGTTCTCCTCAAAATTACGTACAACACGCCGCAACGCAGAAAACATTTTGATCCATCGCAATCCCGGAAAATTCAAAACTACAACAAAGCTAACTGGACGGAATACAGACAACATATTGACGACGCTTTGAAAAACTTCCACCCTGACTTCCAACACGCTGACGATGTGACCAATACTGCTAACTTCCTCCAAGACACATTGACATCCGCAATCTCGACACACATCCCTCTAAAATTTGCAAACCCATTTAAACCGGCTCACCCTCCCCATGCAGTCCTACTCCTCAAAGAATCCCGCCGCCTCTGCAGAACTTTCCTTGCCACACGTGACCGGGATGCACTCACTCGACACAGACAACTACATGCGACAAGTACGTAACTACCTTACAGCAAGAAAAAGACTCGACTGGCGAACTACTTGTGACAGACTTAACTCCACAATGACCACTAATTCAGGACAGTATTGGAATGCCCTCAACCGACTAACAGGAACCAAACTGTAACTACCTATCCCATCATTCGCAATAGCCATCCCTTACCCGATGAACGAATCCAAAGCCAATCTTTTCGCCACCCACCTTGAATTAACCTTCTCCAGCCCATTAGAACCGCACTTCAACTACGAGATGACGGCCGACATACACGAACGAACTGACACCAACCAACCCCCCCCTATCCCCAGACATTCAATACTACCAAACCACAGCACGACATGACCTAAACTCACCCATAACAGCAGACGACATTCAACAGGTTCTAAAAAAGAAAACGCAATACTAGCTCCGGTCACGACTCTATCTCCTACCGCCACCTAAAAGAATGTCCACCTTCCTTCCTAATTATCCTATCTCTCCTTTTCACAGTCATCCTATATACTGGCATATACCCCGAAAAATGGAAAATATCCAAATCCTACTATTCCCTAAACCTAATAAACCAAAATCCGATCCTTCCTCTTACCGTCCCATCAGTCTTACCTCAGTATTCAGTAAAGTCTTCGAAACCATCCTAACACACCGCATCCATAGACATCTTCAACAGTTCCTCCCACTCCCATTCACCAAGCCGGTTTTCGACCAAATTACTCCGTAGACGACCAGCTTCTCCACCTGACACAACTTGTGACGAAACATCTTAATAAGAAGAAATCCGCCATCTTCATCTCATTAGACGTGGAGAAAGCTTTTGACAAATTATGGCACGCCGGATTATTATTCAAATTACAGTTATACGCGCTACCGATATCCTACGTCCGCCTTATCGCATCCTTCCTTACTAACCGTCAAGCCTATGTCATTATTAACAACTCCCGCTCCAGATACTTTACTCCTACCGCTGGTGTGCCTCAAGGCTCCGTCCTCTCCCCACTCCTTTTCCTATTATACACCGCCGATATTCCTCAACCCACCCCACCTCTATACCTTCTGCAATTTGCCGATGACACAGCCTACCTTGCCTGCTACAATACCCTGAGACAATCCGCCGAAGCACTTCAAAAACACCTAGATAAATTCATAGAATGGTGCAACAAATGGAGACTGGTAATTAACCCACAAAAGACTCAAGCTATAATTTTCGGACGATCCACCAGACGATTTGAACAGGATGACTTTAACATTCGAATTTACGGAAAACGCATAAACCTGACAAAAACAGTTAAATACCTGGGACTGACGCTAGACCGCCAACTGACATGGTCCGCCCACCTAAAGACGATTACTGACAAAGCAAAATCACGACTTAATTTGATAAAGAGACTGACAGGTTATAGGTGGGGACTAGACACTGAAACAATTCTACATACATACAATCATTAATCAGACCGATCTTAACATACGCCTGCACCGCCTGGATTTCCACCCGCCCAGCCTACTACAAAGCCCTTCAAATCGCCGAACGCCACGCACCTCCGCCTCGCCTACAGAATCCGCCTACCCTTTCCTAACCATTCCCTGTATGACAGAATCTCCTTCCCACACCTTCTCCTCTTCCTTGAACGCCTCAGAACCTCCTTCACCGCACGCCGAAACAACACCCACAACCCGCTCTCTACACCACACATAACAACACCCGACACTATAAAACCGTATTACAAACATGTTCCACCAGCACTCCACCTACACGCCTTGCACATTTTAAACAACAGAAATTTTAACCGCCTCCCAATACCCCACCAACACATCCGACCTGACATCTATCCATCCCATCAAACCTAATCAACCAATCCAAATACAATGATTTCAACAGCACGGAACCAATAGCAATATAACTGGCAAACTTCTCATTGTATAAAGGCAACAAGCATGTAAATGTTATATACAAGAAGCACCGAAATATGTAACAATGTAATAATGTAAAATATCATAAAATTTCTACAGATTGTAAAACATACCTTTTCAACAAATGCAAAATGTTGTGTAAAAATAAGACAAATTAATGTAAACAAAGAGAAAGTAAGATAATTAGCTGTAAGATATACAAACCATGTAATAAAACTGTAGGCTGAAGAGCGGGCGTAACCCGCTGCCAGCCCAGCCCCCACGGGGGAAGTGAAATTACAAATAAAGAAGAAGAAGAAGAAACTGCCTAAACCAGTACAGTACTCGCTGCAGCTAAGTTTCGTTGCCGTCGCACCGTACCCTCTCATCGTACACTTTGATCATGCGCGTCTCGGTTCTCCTATCGGTTTGCTCTTCTAGATGCAGTGCGTCTTCTCGTGGGCTTTGATCATGCGCGTCTCGGTTCTTCGTGTCGTTTCTCTACCCACGGCTGGCCCGTCTCGTCTCCGGCCAACTTCCGGTCTGCCGTTTTGACATCTACGTCCGGCATGCGGATACAGCAGTGATCGTCTCTACCCACGGCTGGCTCGGCTCGTCTCGTCTCCGGACGACCTCCGGTCCACCCGTGTTGACCTCTACGGCCGGCGTGCGGATACAGCAAAGATGAGTAATAATATTGAGTGCAGTTTTAGTGCATTCCAAAGACTGAGTGGAGGGGCTTTCCTGTCCCTAATTCTTGTTCAAATAAAGGAACCTGTAGATGACAGCTGATGTACTAGTCTAGTCTTGTTATTAAAAAGTGTTTAAGTAGGCCTAATTTTAAGTAAAAATTTTTGAAATATTTATCGAATATTTTCTTAGAGTAAGCATTTAATTTTGTACTTATTGTTTTGTACATAATATATATTTTATACCTGTTTATGCACTCTTGTAACTGGTATGCCTTCAGTCTGTTTAAAAAAACTTATGTACTCTGGAAAAATGGGCAATCTTATTAATCGTTCCTCTTGTTGTAAAGATTAATTTATTTTATCCCAATCTATTGCTCGTGTAAATAAAAGATCAGTGGCCCGGACTACCGAGGTTCGATCCCCGACGAAGCCGAGGATTTTTCCTCGAAGCTGAACGTCAGGAAGGCTCTCCAGGCCCATCAGCCTGCTATCCAGTGAGTACCGTGGAGGAAACTCCGCGGGAAGGTAAAGAAGGGCCGGATTGTGGCGCTGACCCGGTCACATCCATTCTAGTGCCAGTGGTTTCACAGGGATTGCGGAGCTCTACCTCGATGAATTTTACGGGAAACGCCAGAAGCTCTCGGAACCCCGTGACCTTTACCTTTTTTTATTACATACCTGCCGTATTCAATGCTTTTCTAACTTCAAACTATGCCTTTACAGTTTCGCAATTATTGGAGTATCCAGCAAGTAGGAAATTATACAAAAAGGGACGTTTCTCGACTTCACCCAAGAATAAAATACTCAATTGTTGTTCTTTCATACTGTGATATCACTTGGAAATTAGGAACTGAAATCACCTAGCGAGTGAAATGCAGAGTCACCTAGAACTGATTAGCACCGTTTAGAAGTGACACATCGTGGACTGTTTCTTTTGAGTTAACTCGTGTGCAGACGGCCTAATGGTTTTAAATTTTCTGTTGATTGGCCTGGTCAATACACTATTCCATATGCTCCTTTCACTAATCTTTTCTTGATCCAAAGATTATTTCGACCATTATAGGACATACATTGCAGGCATTAAAGCCCATTGGCAACAGAATCTTCTATAGTATTTCTAGAAGCCACGTTGTTGTCTGCCGAAATTTTGGCTATCGGTACTACCATTTCTTTAAATTTCTGCTGATTGTATTCTTGGACCTAATGGTTTTTTTTTAAAAAATGCACTAAGTAATTTTCTTGGAAATTGCTACCAGCGGACCCACCGCAACAACGTCCTTACTGCGGAATAACACGTCTTTCGTTAATTTCCTGATGACCGCGACCTGTGGAGCAACTATCCTTCAACTATGTTGAGGATAATTATTTTCTTCAGTAAATTGATTCATCCTTTGTTCGATTCTCGATTTTGAAATCAAATTGGCGAGATTAAAAAAATACATGTTTTTTTCAAGGTTGCAACATTTTTGTTTTAAAAATTCATTGCTGAGTGATATTCTATTGAGAACGAGAGTATTGTTTGACTGGTAATCAACTAATCAGAGCGGAATATGTAGAATTTCGTCAACCATCCAAAATAATTTACATTGAGTACAAGTCGCAATCGTCATTATTGTAAGATATGAATATTTTTCGCAGCAATGTTGCATCTATTCTAAGGCTTTTCCACCATATTTCGAAGTGTTCTCGTCACCGTTTTCAAAAACTTTCCATACAAACTAATTCGAAATTTTCCGTTTTTGCCCTTCTTCCAATGTTAGCGCGCGTCCATAAACCACGTAGGTCCATTTTGGCCTCCTGTGAACCCACCCTTCCCCCCACGTAGCCCGAAGTGGCTTTTGCCTCTACTCCTCCTCCCCCCTCTCCACGTAGCCCGTAGCTTTTTTCCCTTTTGATTCCAGAAGAGCTTTTGTACTGTTTTCTCTTGTCAGACTATTACACACAGATAATTAAATGAAGGAACTAAATATTCACATGAAGTTGTGTTTTCTGTACCTCATTTTAACTGTAAAAAATAATGTGAATGGAAGCTATATGGTCTGGCCCAGACCTCGCCCTCCCTCCACGTAGCACAGCGTAGCCTTCAGGCCAACCTCTCTATCCCCTCCCCTCCTTAGACCGAGACACGTAGCTTGTGGACGTTCCCTTAGAGGTCTTTCAGGGTAAAAGTGAATTATATAAAAGTTGACGAGTAACGTTCTTAATCACTAAGAAATGTTTTAAAACAGCATTCCTAACGGTTTGGTTTTATTTTATATATATATATATATATATATATATATATATATTCATTATCCTTAAGGTATGTTTCCACTGAGGCAACTTCTGGGCAACATGTGGCATGCGGCACTGACGCATGCGACAAGGAGTATTTCAAGCGAAGCAACACGCTGCGACATGTAGGAAGCAACAATGACGCATGCCACATGTTGGGCCGTGTCGCCAGTCGTATGGGCCACTTTGCGACAAAAATATAGCGTGTCGTACGATGTTGCCTGTATCCAACTGGCGGTGGATAAGTGCAACAGAAAACGGACGACATGGAGTGGAACATACAGGATTCAACCTATTATTGAAGACTACCATACTCGACGGAAGATGTGGAACAACAGAAATTTTTAATATAAAAACATGAATTTGAAAAGCAAAAAATTACTTGCTATCAAGTACGAAATAAAAAAAAAATAGAATGTAAAAATCAATAATTTGATGTCCGATTTTGAACGGGAACATAAAAGGACTATTACACCGATGAGCAGCTCATATAGGCTATATTTATAGCTTGTGTACAAAAATGTTTCCCAATTTAGATTCTAGAAAGTAAAAATTACAGTTTTCTTAAGTTGACCATTCACTTTTGATAGTTGTGTGTGATAGTGAGAAATTAAGTAAAACGAGAACGTAGTTTTTTGTTTAGTTTCTTTGTATTTCTTGCCAAGATGCTTTTCATTCTTTTGTCACAAAATACCAAGCGAATTAATCCCAGAGACCTTTTGCATCTTCATCTTATACTAACCATACCTGCGTCATTTTCTATTACCATCCCCCATGATCCTGGAACGACAGTTCCATCATGTGTATCAATGGTTCCATAACATGCATGAAATATTCTTGAATTATTGCTTTTCTTTAAAAAAATTGTGTAGACGTACATACGCACATGTGATAGTTTAACACACGAAAAACTGATGCTAAAAATCCAAAAGTATTTTCCACTACTCTTCGTGCACGTACTTGTTTGTAATTGTATATTCTGTTCTTATAAAAAATTTCTTGGCGTCTGGATAACGCTTCATAATGTGTACCTGTAGGGGAAACGCGTCATCTAAACGTAAGGAGATAACCATTTTCTTCCAAGGTGAGGTTATTGAGTCGGTAATACGAGTTCATTTTTCATTAAAAATAGTAAAATAAGGTTTGACGAAACTCTCCTCCGTGTGAAATTCTCATTTGACAACAAATATTGGCATACAAGAAACAATAGTTAGCATCCCCATCAAAACACCACCAAGGCATATTCAGTTTTCTTTCCTTTGTTGCTATTTGCGAGGATCAAATAAGCAGCAGCTACCACTGCTTCAAATGCATTCCGAGTTGATATCTCGTAGCGAACGGACGTGTTTATCGAGCGCTCAAGATAGAATAACAACATTGACTAACGTGTGACGGATTGATTCAGGAAACTCGGTACAGGAAACTACGCGCGGCAATAACCTACATCTAACTGCCCTCCTAGCTGTTAGGGAAATTTGTGTCTCAGGGACTATCCACTGGGTAGTATCCCGCGGGCGCTGAGGTTTAGGGTTGCTCTTGTCGCCGGGAATCCTAACGGTGACAACGAGGCACAAGAGCAACACCCCCACCGTAGGCATGTCAGGGGTAAGGAGAGAAGAACAACCCGACGACGAAGAACAAAACAGTGAGGTAATGGAGGAAGAGAACGACCAGGATACTCAACTGACAACACAAGAACCGAACGAACAGTTAAATAGACAAGCATTTATATTTACTGGAAAACAGTTTAGCATAGGACAAGAAGGCGAAGTTCCGCAAGAAGGATTCAACTTTACAACAGTGTATGACAGAAGACGACGAGCACAAAATAAACAAAGAGAGGTACAGGAAATCCGGCAAAACTCTCGAGAGAAGATGAAGTTGGAAAACAGATTTGCAGTTTTATCAGATCACTCCGAAGAAAGCGATGGAGACCAAGGGGAGCATATGGATGATGCGTCACAATCAGGAGAAGAAGAAGAAACAGAAGAACAAAGACACCCCACCCCCAAGGATACCATCAATAGTTATGTACCAAATAGGGAACTTCCTAGCACTAAACCAGAAGATAAAAAGTTTCATAAAAGGAGAACTTAAAGTGATTTTCATCGGAGACAGCCTAAAGATTACGAAAAAGTTAGAAGCTTCTTCTTCAGGGAAAAGATAAATTTCTTCACTCACCAAAACCTTGAGGAAAGGAAGTTAAAGATTGTGATAAAGGGATTGCCACCCACAATTCCAGTGGATATAATTAAAGAGGAACTAGTCGCTTACGGTTTCGACGTACAAATGGTACATCAATTTTAGAAAAGGGACCCAAATACAAAGGAATTAATACCATTCTCAACATATTATGTGACGCTAAATCCCGGAGAAAAATCTGAGGAAATTTATTATATGACAGGACTACTGTATGCTAGAGTAACAGTCGAAAGCTACAATACTGGGATGGGTCCTAGTCAATGTCATCGGTGTCAGAGACTGGATCATACCGCGAACTATTGCCAAATGCCCAGCCGCTGTGTGAAATGCGCTGGCAGACATGCTACAAAAGATTGTAAAATGAACCCTTAGGAGAAAGCAAAATGCATTAATTGCGTTGGGGACCACCCAGCATCGTGGAAGGGTTGCCAGGCATACCAGGCCCTATTGCGCCCGACAAGTACAAAGCTCCAGAAAAAGGAAAAGCAACCAGACACAAGAAAGAAGAGAAATGAAGAAAACCATAAAGATAACCTAGAAAAGGAGACCAAGCAAACAGGAAACCAAAAACAGGAACCAGGAAGAAGCTATGCAGACAAACTAAAATGTACGCTGCAAAGGGAGAAAATAAAAAATGGTCGAGAGGGGAATCAACGAGGCAGAGGAAATCAGAGGCAAAAATAAAACAACTTTCTAGAAGAACTTAGTGAAATGGAAAAGATATTTGGAAATTTGACCCTCGAAAAGATAATATCCAACCTTATGACAACAATTAAGGCAGTAAAAGAAGCAAAAAGTGTTTGGGGCAAAATCATTGCACTGATCAAAGGCCTAAGCGAAATGATGGAGTAATGGCTCACAACACAGGAAAAACACAAGACATCAATGTATATATTTTTAATGCAAACGGAATCAGAAACAAGAAACAGTAAATCACTGACTTCATAAAGAGGAAAAAAGTAGATCTGATGTTGATAACAGAATCTCACCTAACACCGGCAGATAAATTTCGCATACCTAACATGACTATATACAGGCAGGACAGAGAAAGACAAAGGGGTGACGGCACGGCAATCATGATAAAGTCATCCATCGCACACCAGCCAAAAATAATACCACGAATGCAAAATTTGCAAGCAAACGCACTGTGCATAAACACAACAGATGGAGCAGTAACATTTATAGCTGCATACCTTAGCCCTCGAAAAGAGTTAACAGAGCACGACCTAAATATAACAATGTCAACGTCTGAGAGGGTTATAATGGCTGGTGACCTAAATGCCAAACACCCGGCATGGAACAGCAGAGTAACAAATTGGAAAGGGCAGAGATTACTAGAACTATCAGAAGAAATGAATCTAACAGTCATGGGGCCAGAAGACCCGACCCATATACCGACTTTCGAAGCACACCAGCCCGATGTCCTACACATAGTGGTGGCTAAGAATATCAGGAGACCAATTCACCTAGAGACTATAAGCGACCTATCCTCGGACCACAACCCAGTATTACTACAACTCATGAATTGGGTAAAAAGCCAGGAAAATCCCAAAATAATCAGACAGGTAGACTGGGAAAAATTTACTAGCATACTCCAACAAAACGTCTGCCCAACTAAGGTAATGAATAACAAAATACAGATAGACACAGCAATAGACAGGCTAACTAAAAATATCCTAAAAGCGGAAAAACAAGCTTCCATAGTGACAGTAATGGAAACCAAAAGGGAAGAGCAAGAGGCAACATTGATAAAAGAACTTAAATACATCAAAAATCGACACCGGAAACGTTGGCAAAGCTTTAGGGACCAAGCGGATAAGAGGGAAATGAACAAATATGCTAGAGAAATAAGAAATAGACTACAGGAAAGAAGATCTGAACAATGGGAGGACAAAATGTCTCGACTAACTCTCAAACACCGAGATGCATGTGGTCTGGTACGAGCACTTAAAGAGCCGAAACCATGCAATAAAGCAATCATTGGTCCGAATGTAGCGGTCTTTGACCCACTAAGCCAAGCAGAAATACTGACGGACCACTTTGAGGCACAACACCGGAGCCCAGACAAACAATTAAACTTAGCCCAATAACAAGATGAAGAGGAAACAAAGGAAATTGCCGAAAACATCAGGAAATGTGAGGACCCAGTAAACCCTGAGCTAACGAGCCCAACAGAGATAAAAACAATCATCAGGCGACTTAGCAGCAACAAGCCACCAGGAGACGATAAAATCTCAAATATGCACCTTAAAAAACTGCCAAGAAAAGCAATAGTGTTAATAACAAGAATCATAAATAGCTGTATGCTATACTGCTACTTCCCAAAAAACTGGAAAACGGCAAAAATCATAGCCATTCCCAAACCAGGGAAAGGAAATACAGACCCAACCAATTATAGACCAATCAGCCTGCTCAGCAGCCTATCAAAAATCTACGAAAGGGTACTTAAAACAAGAATTACTAGACAACTTGAGGAAAATCATACAATACGAATGGAACAATTTGGATTTAAAGATAAATTATCAGCAACACTACAACTGTACAGAATGGTCGAATTGATAAGCAAAGGTTTCAACACTTCCAAGTCAACAGCGGTGGTCTTCTTGGATATCCAGAAAGCATACGATAAAGTTTGGCACGATATGCTGTTAAAGAAGCTACAACAAGAGACACAGATAGACCAGTGCTACATACGAATAATAGCAGACTACCTTACAAATCGAACCTTTTACGTGTCAGTAAAAGGACAGAGATCGACAAAACGGATAATGACAGCGGGAGTACCGCATGGATCAGTCATATCACCACCATGTTTTAAAGTCTACGTAAACAAATTCCCTGCAATTCCGGGCATCACGTTAGCTCAGTTCGCTGATGATACAGCTGCTATGTGTTCAGGACGTCAACTCAATGCAATAATTAATAGGATGCAGAGACAACTGCAAGAAGTAGAGAAATGGTGCACAACAAATAAAGTGTGCATCAACGCCAACAGGAGCGCGGCCGTATTCTTCACAAAAAGAAGAAGGAAACCGGACACACAATTACAACTCGCAGGACATGGAATCCCCTGGAAAGAAAAACACAAATACCTAGGAGTGATATTAGTTTCAAATCTCCTGTACAACAAGGATAAGTGCCAAAAAAACCTAGGTATTCTAATGAACCTATATCCAATTCTGTACAGTAAAGAACTGTCATTAGAAACAAAAATACGCCTATACAAAACCATAATTCGACCGACCATGCTCTACGGATATGAAGTATGGGGGACGGCAAGTAACGTCCACATACAGAAACTACAAATAATACAGAATAGAAGCCTACGTATAACACTAAAGGCAAATAAATATACACGAATAGACGATCTCCATGATTGGACAAATATACCAAGGATACATAAGGCTATTTTCCAACAAACTGAAAGATTCCACGAAAATATGACCAGAACAAGGCAGTCAGTAGAAAACTTAAGAGACGTTGGGAACTACAAACCAAAGAGATGGCACAAGTATAAAGTCCCCCTAAGTATACTTTACCAACCAGAATAATACAATAAAATAAAATTATACCTAACCAAAGACCCTGTCCTGTACATACAACAAGGAGGTTTTCCCCCTGATAAGGGTTTTACCCTCCAAAGTTCACACCACAAAAAGAGAGAACAAATACAACTTGACACAAAGAAGCAGAGCTACCAAAGGTAGCGGGGCTTGTAGAAAGACACAATTTGACAACAAAAAAAAAATGCTTCAGATGATATGACGCACGCTGCTGGCAAACCGCTGCCGAATAGCTTGAAATGCTTTTGCTGCATGCTACAAGCAACGGCGACAAGTAGCAAGTGGCAACTGGCAACAAATTCTTGGGCAACATTCGACTTGCGACAAAGTATGAAAACGCACGGTTATTTATTTATTAATTTATCGTATGATTAACAAGGTACACAATAGGAAATGTACATATCACAAGCTTGTACAATTTCATATCTCGAGATCTAATGTTTTAATCCAGTCAACTGCACTGATCGACGCATCATGTAATTCCGCCATTGTTCCCTTGTAGGCCCAAAGAGGATAGTCAGAAACGATGTTATTGATTGTCTGTAAGGTGGCTCCACAGTCACAATTTGCAGAATCTACCCAGCCCCATTTGTATAGTAAATAGGTGACATGTAGCAATAAAATAACACGTGCAGCATGCTACAATTTGCTCGTTGTTGCCTCAGTGAAAACGCGCCTTAAAAATACTGGTTTTCACGTTATGACCTTTCCGACTCCAGGTCAAGCTACTAATTTTCTCCACAACTTCAGATCATACCCCATTTATGTGTAGAATATCAAAGGAATCAGTGTAGTACTTTTTGTTTAATGTATCGGACAAAATAAAAAAGATGTGAATTCTCAATCACTTCCTCGAAAGTATGTTGTGTTTGACAGATTTTAATAAATGCTTGAGATTGGGAACGTAGCTGTATCAATATATCGATCGAGAGTATCGATTTAATGTTTGGTGCTGTAGTGTGACGCCTTTCGCCACTCTCCAAGTACGAATTTTATGTTAATGTTAGTGTAAAATTAATAAAGCTTGGGCGACCGTTTCATGTATATTTTATACAAGTGCTGTATTAAAAATGAGTTTTCATTCAATCTGTAAAGAACTGTGAATTAAAATGATTGGATATTCATTTATCTGGGCACTGTGGAAACAAGCCATGCTATTGAACTGTCTTAATGCTGTTGTTTCACGCCATCTTTGTGTGAGATAACGGTCTGTCTGCCAGGGCGCCTGCTGGACCCTAACCGTACCTCTCTCCTCCCACACACTGTCATCCACGCTAGTGACGCGCGGGGGAGTCAAGCAAAACCAGAAGTTGAGTAGACCATGTGACTTCAAACTACCATCCAACGCAACAATCTCCGCGGTTCTTACAACTAAATTCTGGAAATTTTGTATTGGACATGTTCTCGAGAGGCAAGAGGGCATGGCGAGAGTTTAGCATCGAGCACCCACACTGAGAGAAATCTTTTTTTTTTTTTCCTGACTTGAGCCGAGTGCTGAACTGAACGATCTGGCTGCCTGGAGAAGTCTGACGCTGCCAAGCGCGTTCGGTTCCCGAATGCTGGAGAGTGTCTCGCATGCCGCGGGTCCATCTTCGAACCACACCGCCTGCCGTCGCAGGCTAATAATTATAATGTGTTAACCATCGGAGCCATAAGCCGTACATATTATGAAACTGCTAGTGACTCATAAGCGACTGTGAGAGAAGATATCAGTGCTCGAACTTATGAATGAAACCCCACGGAGCTAGAAGACCCAATTATAAAAGGGTTTATTTAGAAAAGGCATATTTGTCTGGAATCATATGCGTTCATTCAAATCATTGTACTGTTTTTTTCACAATTTTCAGATGGCATCTGAATACCATTTGTTGGGCCCGAATTAATGGTATCATAAATCAAACTGAATTTTATTCTGTTATCACGAGTTTATTGTAAAGTAACTTGCATGTTGTTTCTTCATGTAAATTTTGATGTAAAGTATTCAATTTGATGCCTAATGTAAGATACATTTTTGGTTTGATTTAATGAAATGGCTAATTGCAGCTATGGGCGTAGCTTTGCTATATTGTATGTTTCTGTTTTAAGCTTAAATTTAAATACTCCCAGGCCTGTATTCACCATGTAGTGTACCCTGTACATATATTAATCACACTACACCTTGCACCATTTATTGGTGAGAGCTGTAAATGTCCGCTTAAAACTTGCATTCGCGATAAGAGCTGGGCGCCTGGAATTACTTCCACATGAAATTAATAAATATTTTCCTGCAATAATTATTTTAATAATAACAATGCAAGTAGCTAATTATCCATTAAGCATTGGAAATGGGAGATTTCAAATAATGAAAACGGCAATCTACCATTAATTGCATTATATTTATTATGTGCAAAGAAAAATTACTTTATGCACAAAATTGTAATGATAATGAAATTGGAACCAAAGCAAAACAACAACAAAAAAATGAAATAAAATACAAGTTGGATACGAAGCAGAGGGATAGCAGACCATTTACAATAATAATTTAGCTCAGTTCAGAGAGTGAGAACCTCTTTATCTCGATGAAGGCCGTTACTGGGCTTTGTAACACAGTTTTTGGGGTCTCGACAGTTTCAAGCAAAGATTTGCGGTAGCAGGTACTTGAAAATATTACCGTGGATGTATTCCTTGGCGACGAAGGAGGCTTGAAGGAGACCACCACAAGAGATCTTTACAACAATCAAGAACTACCGGATGGTAGTTACCACCAGGCACGTCACTTAGTAACTCACGTGTGTGTGAGGTCGCACTGATTCACTGATGCACTCTCGGCAACACACAAAGCAGAGCGGCACAAATTTGCATACGCCGCACACTAGTAGTCAGCCCGTCGCTATGGAAGGCTGTCTTAGTCGCCGCGGGTGTCGAACCTACGTCGACCCGCTCAGAAGCTCCCTCCTTCACACCAGCACCCGACGCGACGGTGTCTCGGAGCCAAGTCCCCTCGCCTCCCGCGTTGTATGGAAAGCAGAGAAATCGTATTAGTCCGCGTGAAACCACACAGGGGCTGTGACTGGCTCACACACACACACACACACCCTCTTCGGCACTACTTTTGTCCATTTTTTCACGGAACACGTTCCTCTCTCTCGCCTAATGGAAAATTTCCGCCGCGACACCTGTCTCTTTAAATCCCATTCAGTAAACATTCCGAGCCGCGCTACCTGAGGTACCGTTACGGCCCAGTGCTGTCCGACACGAAGCACCTTTGCAGGAATATTTGCTTGCAAAATGAAGCATTCGAAATGCGGAATGCTTCAACCAGCGATCATTAATAAATGTTTTATTGTGGAAATTTACCTGAGATCCTGAAAAAAATCAAAGTTCTTGCCGAATATTAATTTTAAAGTACCTATAAAATTCAACTCTTTCCATTAATGATTCATTAAAAGATGATAATCAATAATTACTATGCTTCCAAAGTTAAATCATATCACCGTAGGGAAGGTACCATTACAGTACAAATAATTAAGGAAAACACAACAATTGAAATATTAGTCCATTAAATAAACAAATAGCATTTTGTTGTAGGTTATATGACTCTTGTTTAAGTCTATGCAAGGATCCTACAAATCTATATTTACTTGAAATATTGAAATATACAATTACGCCAAAGCTATAGACACATGTGCAATTGTCCTAATCCCAAGGATGACGCCAAAACTTTTTACCCCACTATGCCTTTCGTGTTATGTTGGACGTAATTCCCTACAAAAATAGCTTTCTCCAAGACTGTCATGTCACAGGGAGAAACTTTCAACAATACACTGACCGACAAAAAAAGTGAAGCATCCGCGTGCCGTGTGTGGACGAGCATTGTCCTGTTGAAACATGGCGCCTCAAAGCTGTCGCATGAAATGTAAAACATGAGGACGCAGAATGTCCGTGTCATATCATTATGCTGTCAGATTTCCCTCAGTCACTATGAGCCGCGACCTGAAATAATATCCGATGGCTTCCCACACGATCACGTCAGGAGTAACACTACCGAGCGTGGTGGTGTAACGGCTAGCGTTCTGGCCTCGCATTCGGGAGGACGGCGGTTCGAATCCCCGTCCGGGCATCCAGATTTGGGTTTTCCATGGTTTCCCCAAATCACTCCAGGCGAATGCCGGGATGCTTCCTTCAAAAGGCCATGGCCCAATTCCTTCCCATTCCTTGCCCCCCATCCTTTCCCGTCTCTAAAGACCTAGTTGTTATAGGAGACGTTAAGCAGTTAAAAAAAAAAAGGAGTAACACTGCTATGCCTTTCCAAAACATTGGAAGAATCGGAACCTTTTCCCAGGTCGCCGCAGCACTCTCTGACAATGATCATCCCAGGTAGTGCGCAACTGCGATTAATCGCTGAACACAATGAATGGTGTTCAGCGATTCTGCCCTATTTCCCAAAGTTATTCGATCAGGTTCAGATTTTTTGAAGGAATCATCTAGTTTCATGCTAGGTATGATTTCGGGGAATCATAAAAAATCAAACTCAGGATGACAGAACTGCGATCGAATAGGCGTCCCCTCGAATAACGGATCAAAGCGTTGACCGCTTTCCAATCGGGATCGGTTCAGGAGAAGCAATGATCACATTTTACTAACACGTCCGACACAGAATTTAACACATCAGAGCTAAGGAATGAAACAACTGCCTCAACGATGTAGAATACAAAATCACAATACAGTTAACGCGAAAGATGATGAAATATAAACGATACCATTTCGAATGCAATAACGGAATTAGCAGAAAACGTCATTGGCAAAAAAAAATTAAGGAAGAGAATAGACCAGACGGACGAGAATAATGGATAAATTATGTGCCTCATCAGTGTTGAATTGGCAGCTTACCCATCTCGTACTTATGGAACAATCTCCAGCGTAAAGAAACCACTCCTTCCATAATTTAAACTGAAAAAATTCTACTGAAATAAAGACAATAGAATAATAGATGGAAAAAAATAGATGGCACTGTAAAATATGTTAGATGGGGAGGGAGATACGGAATGCTGCTTTACGCCTCGTCGACTTCGAAGTCATTATGGCCGGGAAAGGACTGAGGCAACGAACGGGAAGGAATTCGGCAATGGAATTTAGAAGGAAGCATCCCGGCATCCACCTGGAGTGATTTACGGAAACATGGAAAACCCAAATCGTGATTCCCGGATGAGAATTCGAGCCCATGACCTCCCGAATGCGAGGCCAGAGCGTTACCGCTCACCCACCACACTCGGTTTTAAGATTGTATATGTATAATTGCATATATACTTCTTCCTATGACGTTCTAATAATTTTGTGTCATCCGCAACAAAAATATCTTAAAACAGTGGAATAGCATATATCACGTCATAATCTTATTGGAAATGGGATTGAGACACTAAATATTCTAAGGTATGGAAACATGCGGAGGTATGAGGTGGCCAGATCGGGTGAATCGGGAAGTTGCAGTACCAAAATAAATGAAATCCATACTCATGAATTACGGCCTCGGCAATGAGAGACTTGTCACTGGAAGCCTTGTCATTTCTGGCAAATTGTCTCTTACTTGCTCCTTGATAGTTACCGGCATATGTTTCAAAAGCTTAGCACAATGTGCCACCGTGGTGTCTACGCCCTTTTTCAGATAACTTAAAAAGAAGTACAAACCCAGAATCAATGTTATGAGCGTTGTTTAGTAACAATTTTGTTTAGCTAAAGAACTGAAAATAAATTAATTGCTAGAACACTGTGTGAAACGCATCATTTTTTTGTGGGCATAAAAGATAATTTTACTATAAAAGTAAATAAAGGATACGACAATTTTTAGATCTGAATATAAAAAAATATATATAATCTGTCTTTGTTTCGGCAACTGCTCTGTAGCTGACTCTGTACTCCCTACTGTCTGCATCTGTAACACACTTTACACCCTACAGTCTGCCCTATAGGAGATTATTTTCTTCCTATATTCTACCTCCTCAAGTGACTAAGTACTCTCTCCATTCCGCCTGTGTGACTGAGTTTATACTCCCTATATTTCTCCACTGTCGCTGACTCCATACTTGCTACATTCCAACTCTGTACATCGTACAGTTTGCCTTAACAGCTGACTCCTATGTTTCCAACTTTCCGGTCGTTGTGATACTCTGTAATCCCTATACTCCGCTTCTGTAGCTGACTCTGTACTACCCACATTCCGTCTAAGTAGCTGGTTCTCTACTTCCGATAATCCGACTCTGTATTCCCAATATTCTGTGTCTGTTGCACCCTATAGTCTGCCTCTGTAGCTGACTCTGTGCTCCCTACATTCTACTTCTTTCAATGACTATGTACTCCCTGCATTCCACCTCTGTAACTGGCTCTTTTTTACTCCCAACAATCCTACTCTGTAGCTCACTCTCTACTCCCTACATTCCGCCACGGTAGCTGACTCACTTCTTAAATTCTTCCTCTGTAACTGACTCTATGATCTCTATATTTCGCTCCTATAAGTTACTTTTTGCTCCACAACTGACTCTGCACTCTGTACCTGCCGCCATGTAAGCTGACTCTCTACTCCCTTCATTACGGCATTGAAGCTGACTCTGTTCTCTCTACATTCCACTTCAATAGCTGATCCGTTACTCTTTATATTTTTCATCTGTAACTGTGTACCTCCTACAGTCTACCTCTATAGCTGACTATGTACTTCCTACATTCCACCTCTGTAACTAACATTGTACACCCTATACTCTACCTCTGTAACTGACGCTGTGCTCTACATATTCTACTTCTGTAGCTGACTCGCTGCATTCCGCCTCTCTAACTGACTTTGTACTCCCTACATTCCTCCTTTGCAGCTGACTCTGTTCCCCCCACATTTTGCCTCCATAACTGGCTTTGTACACCCTACAGTCTGCCTCATTAGCTTTCTCTGTACGCCTTACATTCCGCTTCCATAGCTGCCATTTTACTCTCTACATTACACCTCTCTAGCAGACTTTGTACTCCCTACACTCCGCTTCTGTAATTGACTCCGTACTCCCTCCATTCCCGCACTTTAAGCGACTCTGTAATCCATATAATCTGCCTTTGCAGCCGAATCTGTACTCCCTGCATTTTGCCTCTGTACTCCCTGCGGAGGCCACCAATTTCGTTTTAAACATTGTACGTTCGAAGCGCGTTATTGTAAGGGGTGAGTATCGTCCAATGACGTATGTATCCGACCCTTGTGAACTCAAGTCATATGTATATAAGTGAAACGGGTTTTAAAGCGAGAGATTGATTGTATTATGGTTTAGCCGTAACACTGAAGTGTTACGTTCGTGGACATGGGTTCCCAATCAAAACTTTATCTAAATAGCGCCCTCTACGAACCCTGGTAGTATATGGTAGGAATTTCTGAACACCCTGCATTTCATCCTTTCTGTTATCTGCTGATCTTAAAATTTCCGTTCGGCCATCCAGATTTTGGTTTTCCATGGTTTCCCGAAATTACTCCGATTAAATACTGGGATTATTTCATGGCACCTACTGTACAATTTGATGTGGAACCCGAGTCACCGAAGCTTTCAGGTGTACTGCATTTAAACAAAGCTTTGGCAGGAGTGAAGGACGTGTAAGGGGCCTTTGAAAATCCCAGCTCAGATCTGGATTTGAACCGGGGACCCAGTAAGACACCTTAACCACTAAGCCACCAGGCCGTTCGTCCGGTTGGTAATTTAATACAGGCAATTGACGATTTCCTTCCTTCTCGAATCCACAGTGTAATTCACTTTTAATAATAATTGATATATAATTGATAAAAATTGCGATGGAGCGCCCGCTCCGGTGGCTATCTCGCTACACCCCACCCTTTCCCCTTCCAACCTACTTTTTCCCTCTTCTAATTTTTACTTTAAATTCTTTCAGTGTTTCCGGTAAGTTATTCATCAATTCCCTTGGCAATTTATTCCAGTCTCTCACTCCCTTTCCTACGAAAGAAAATTTTTCCACACCCTTATGCCTGAAATAAAGTGCCAGCTTGTGGTCATGGTCAACCTTACCCTTACAAGCACCTCTCTTAATTTTCCCACCATTATCTCCCCATGCTTCATCGCCAGTATAGGCTTTGTACACTCCCATGGCTCTCTTCACCCTCCTTCTATCCTACAATGAATCCCACTCCAGTTCATTTATCATATTGGTTACCGATTGTGTTCTGCAGTAATTTCCAAAGACAAACCTGGTAGCCTTCCTCTGCACCCCCTCCAACTCCTGTATTTGATACAAAAAATGTGTATCCCAACCTACACCACCATATTTCAGCAGTGGTCTGACCAAAGTTTTGTACTCCAATTCCCTTAGTCCTCTAGTGCATCCCCTCATCATAGCGGGGAGCGGATAGGCTCATTTCCAAATATAACTCCTGAATTATTGCCCCTAATGGACTCACTGAATCAGTTACTCAATAACTCTGCCTTTTTTAAATCCACCGTTATTTCTTCTACATCCTTATCTATAATTATCTCAATACCCTCTGTTCCCCTCAGTTTCCTTAATAGCTATGGAAATTTCTGGATGCATAGATTAAGGATTTTGAACCCTTTCCCTACCACCTGTGCAATGTGTCCTCCCCAGTTAAGTTTGCTATCAAATGTAATGCCAAGGTATTTACATATCGAGTCTTCAATAAGTAGGTCCTTACCCACTTTATAATCGTAATCAACTTTTAGCTTTTTATCCGTGAATCTAATAAGCTGACTCTTCTTTGCATTTATCTTCATCCCATGTTGACTCACCCAGATAGTTATCCTATCTACATCACCCTGCTTCTATTGTTTTGATCCTTTTATATAACATTATGTCATCTGCAAACAATCTAACTTCTGACAGTAAATCATTAACACAATCATTCATTAGAATAACGAATAACAATGGTCCCAATACACTACCCTGTGGGACCCCCATGCTCACGTCTACTTCTTTTGATATTGCATTTCCTACCCTAACTTCTTGCTTTCTACCTTTTAGGAATTCTTCCACAAAGCAAATCACCTTTTTATCAGCTCCAATAGTTTTTACCTTATTCAGCACCATTTTATGGCTCACTCTGTCAAAGGCCTTTGAAAGATCTGGTGCCACACTATCAACTTGACCTCCCCTGTCCATTTCATCAGAAATATCTTGCATATATCCTACTAACTGAGATTCACACGAATATCCTTGTCTAAAGCCATGTTGCTGACTTGAAAACCATTTACTTTCCTCACAGACACCTCTAATATGGTTGCATATTAATCTCTCCATTAATTATCTACCACTGATGTCAAACTGATTTGCCTATAGTTTTCAACCCTGTTTGTCACCCCTCATATATGGACCGGTACTACTATCACACTGTTCCAGTCATCTGGTAAACAACAAGTATCCAGACTCAATTTAAATAATGTTTCAAGGTAAGGTACAATGTCCCATCCTACTATCTTTAAGACATCTGTAGTAATATTATCAACACCAGCCCCTTTATGCTTTTTTAGATTCCTCAGTTCCTTCGAGACACCTTCATATTTAATTTCAAATTTTCTAATCTGCTCCCCTCCAACTGTGCGGATAGGCTCATTTCCAAATATAACTCCTGAATTATTGTCCCTAATGGACTCAATGAACCAGTTACTCAATAACTCTGCCTTTTTTAAATCCACCGTTATTTCTTCTCCATCCTTATCTATAATTATCTCAATACACTCTGTTCCCCTCAGTTTCCTAAATAGCTATGGAAATTTCTGGATGCATCAGTCAGAGGTCCCCCTGCACCGATAATAATCTTCATAAACTCATCCTTAGCCAGTTTCGTTGACATTATTAATTACTTTGTTAGTTGTTTCATGACCTCTATACTGCATTGCTGTTTCTTAACTCTTTTATGTTCTCGTCTCACCAATCTCTTTAACCTCCTCACCTCCCTGTTATATTATGAAGTTTCTGTACTTCTCTTTATTCTGTTTTGGAATAAACATTTCTTCACCTTTTTTTTATCATTTCCTTGAACTCTTCCCACTTTGTCTCCACTGAACTCGTGCCATCCTTCCATTTAATAAAATTAACAATGAAATATCTTTTCAGTTCCAAGATTTGTGCCTTTTTATAACTGTATCTATGTTCCCCTTTAATTCTGGCCACTGGTTTACTGGATCCCCTTATATCCATCAGAACTGCATTATGATCACTTATTTCTTCGGTTACTTCACACCCGAAAATATCCAACATCTTTTGTCAGCTTGTTTTCTGCTCGACCACCTGTGTAAAGCCTCCTTCCCTTACTAAGGTATTTGAAAATCTGTTACTTAGCGTTATCAATCTTAGTTCCTACCCAGTAGACATCTGGTAGGTTCAAATCCACAACAATGATGACCATTCTATGCTAACTTTTAAACTCGGAATATGAATTTAGTTCCTCCTTAAGAGCCTCATCTTAATCTTAAGCAACCAACACCCTGCCTTTTTCTTTTTGATTTCCCCAGAAGTCTACCCCAAGTAACTCATGGTCATAATCTTTAAACACCAGTGAACTGTAGTAGTCTTTGCTAACTAGTATGAATACCTCTCCCGGCCCCAGTTTCTCCTCTGTCTCTGTAACTATCAGGAAAAACTTCATTGTCTAGTACTCCTTCTTTTAACCAGTAGTCTACCCCTATAACTACTTGAGGTTCATGTATCTCAATTAGGTTTGCAAATTCCATGACTTTATTCATTATAGTTCTACAGTTTGCCAGTATCACTCTTTGTGATATTTTCAGCACTAACATTTGCCTTCCCAGATCTGCCCTCCTCTTTTATTTTTTCAAAAACTTCTTTTATTTCTTCAGTTTTAGTGATTTTTCTAACTCTGGATCTATACTCAGTATATTTTTACCACCTCACCAGCAGCCATTAATCTAAGAAAGGCACAGTCCCAACACCGTCACCATTGGAAGTGGGCTCCCTCACAGCCCTAGCCAACAACTTAGAAAGTATTCCCTTGCCCTTCCTATTTAGGTGTAGGCCATATCTAGTGAAACCCCATCTACCAATGGTTTTATGTCAATGAGTCTTGAAGCCCCAAGACTCAGCTTCATAGACGAAGTGTTTTTATTTAGAGCACATTTGTCACACGTGTACGCTATATTTTAGCCTCATGAAAAATGTTCTTTGTTGGTGCTGCGTTCCATTCCAATTGCTTACTGATACAACTGCTTGTAGATGCCTAATGAAAGCTTGTCTCTGACCCCGGATAAAGCAGCTGGCACTCCCGTTACTGTGGTGACATACCGCGAAAAATGTAACCCTCTTCTGCGAAATATACCCGCTAAGCCATCCCGGTCAGACTCACATCAAGGAGTGATTTAACATTACGCTTACAGCACAATAGAACGCAAATTGTATATAAAAAAAAATTCCTCTACCAATTTGATAGTTCAGTTAGGCTGCTGTTGGGGTATGGATCGAAATGTCTCCGCTTCGAATTCCAGCTCTTCTTGTATATCCTCCGCCTCTTAATCTGACCATTACCTTAGCAAAAGCTTCCTTCGTATTTCTGCAGTATACCACGAACTTCCACAAATGCGGAATCAACGTAAAGCTGTAGGCATAACTAATCTGGTTAACGTCACAAATAGAGTAACAGCACAAAAAATATAAACAGTTTTTTTATGTTCTCACACAGATGTCGAACCTTCCGTAGCATAGAAGGAATCTCTAGAAGCCGATGTGGATATCTCAATGCTGAGTTATAATTTATAAGATGACCTGAAAATGAAGGGATAAATATAATAGGCAGGAGATCATTCACAGCCTTTTAAGCTTTTTTTAATGAGAGAAAAGCATAAATGAATTAAGCCTGTCAAAATTTCGTAAATAAGCACGTCTGTCACTATTATGATGTATGTTTAGCTTATTTCCTGTATTCAGTTTATCAGGTACTTTACCCAGACTGGTGGGTTAGCTATTAACGTACGGACCTGGCACTTGGAAGGAGGCTTATTCGATTCAAGGTTTGGCAAAGATAGCATGAACGTTTTTCAAAAATCAGATTAGATTCTCATGGAGAAAGGGTATTTATAGCTGTGAGTAAATTTCTCCCATGTATTGAAATAGACGTCGATACGATCTGTGAAATTATATGGATTAAACTCAATGTTGCTGGGTCAAAATTCATCATAGGTGC
Organism: Vandiemenella viatica; assembly: GCA_031002005.1. Classification (NCBI taxonomy): domain Eukaryota; kingdom Metazoa; phylum Arthropoda; class Insecta; order Orthoptera; family Morabidae; genus Vandiemenella; species Vandiemenella viatica. The sequence goes on from CM061921.1 coordinate 286,699,941, forward strand.
CTTCTACCGTCCACCCGATTCCGACTGAGCTATCGCCGAGGAGTTAAGAAATAATGTTAACAGTATAGCTAGCCGTTTTCAGAATCATGCTATGATTCTAGGAGGCGACTTCAATCTGCCTTATATTGACTGGCGTAATTACGTTCACATTACAGGTAGCAGGGATAAAGCAGCTTCTGAAGTAATTCTCGATTTGCTACCAGATAATCATCTCGAGCAGCTAGTTAATAAACCTGAGTAGTGTCATAACGGTAGCAAAAATATTTTAGATTTGCTGGTTACCAACAGGCCAGAATTATTCACCGACATTTCAGCGATCACAAAGCGGTAATTGCGACTATGAAACTAATGACCAAGCGAAAAGGATAAAAGGGCGGATTGTATACTGATTCAGTAAGGCCTCAAAGGAGTGTTTTAGAACCTACCTGAGGAATAATTACCAGAACTTCAAGTCAACAAAGGATACCGTTGAAGAGATGTGGCTTCGATTTATACGAATAGTCAGGGAAGGTATGGAAAAACATATACCGAAGCGGATAATAAATGGGGAGGATGATCCACCGTGGTACACATGCGAAGTCAAAAGATTACTCAAAAAACAAAGGAGGATACACGCACGCTCAAGAAGGAAGTTGTGTCGCAGTGATTTAGAAACCTTAACTGAGTTAAGAGAACGTATTAAGAATGTATTGCGCGAGGCCTTCAACGATTTTCCATTCCAACTCTCTCTCTCTAAGAGTCTCACAGAAAACCCAAAGAAATTTTGGTCGTATGTACGAAAAGTCAATTGTACCAATAACAATACTCCAGCACTAATTCGTGAAGGTTCCGAGGTTAATGAAAGCCGTGATAAAGCTAACGTACTAAATACTGTATTCAAAAATTCATTTACTGATGAAAATAAGGATAGTATTCCCGTTTTCCCACGCCGTGTCGAGTTGGTAATGGAATCATTACGAATAGATACTGCAGGTATCATAAAGCAATTAGAGCTCCTGAAGTGGGGGAAAGCACCGGGTCCGGATGGAATTTCAGTAAGAGTATTTTTAGAGTGTGTGGGGGAAATCGGGCCATTTCTGTCTGATATATTCAGTAAATCATTAGAAGAGCGAAAAGTACCTTCAGACTGGAAAATCGCGCAAGTAACTCCGATTTTCGAGAAAGGTGATCGAAGTGATCCTGGAAACTATCGTCCCATATCTATAACATCTGTTTGTAGTAGAGTTATGGAGCATATTATATGCTCGAACATTATGAATTTTCTAGATGAAAATAATTTGCTTACAACAAATCAACATGGATTTCGGTAGAAAAGGTCATGTGAAACACAGCTGGCCCTATTTACACATGACGTAATGAAAGTTATTGATGCAGGTTCACAAGTAGATGCAATTTTTTTAAAGATTTTCAGAAAGCCTTTGACTCTGTGCCACACAACCGACTTTTAGCGAAGCATCGAACGTACGGTATATCGGATCAGCTTTGTGAATGGATAAAGGATTTTCTAACTGGTCGGTCGCAGTACGTCGTCGTTGAAGGAGAAGGTTCTTCTAATCTAGATGTTACATCGGTTGTACCTCAAGGAAGTGTAATAGGACCACTTCTTTTCTTAATTTTTATAAACGATCTAGGAGACAAAGTGAAAAACCTTTTTAGAATGTTTGCTGAAATGCGGTTATTTATACGTAAGTAAGGAATTTGGCCGATTGCTTAGAAATTCAGCGTGATCTGGATATTATTTTGGCTTGGTGCGCTGAGTGGCAACTTACGCTAAATTGTATATAGTGTAAGACAATGAGCATAACTAACAAAAAGAATCCAATTGTTTAGAAATACGAGTTGAACAATTCAGTTATTGATATGGTTGATTCTATGAAATATTTTTGAGTAACAGTACAAAGGAACATGAAATGGGACTTACACATTAATTCGGTAGTAGGTAGAGCTAATTCTAGACTGCGATTCATAGGTCTAATCTTGAAAAATTGTAATGAACAAACAAAGGAGGTAGCGTACAAATCTCTTGTGCGTCCACATTTGGACAATTGTTGTGCCATTTGGATCCATTTCGTAAGGGGTTGATCGACAATATAGATAAAGTACAGAGAAGAGCCGTTCGATTAGATAGATAGATAGATAGATAGATAGATAGATAGATATGTTCACTTTGGTCCCATGCGAAAACAATCTCGGGGATGTGTAACAGTACATACACTTATTAGTAATGTCAATATTACTATATAATTGATAATATTATTATATATTGACAACAAGTTAGCTACAACCCATTAGTATAATCAATATCTCCTGTAATCTACAAATACAATCCCGAGTTAATTAATACTTATTATGTGGAACAGTGTATACACTTGTTACCAGCATCTAATAACCAGTTATTTTCTTACCAACCAGTTACCATGATAAGTTTCACTATAATTTGCGACTACATATTACATCATGTTAGTTGCTATTATGTGGAACAGTACACACCTATTAACAATATCAATTATATTACCAATAACTCATAAGCAGTTAATTACTTAACAACCTGTTAGTATAATAATTTTTTCACAGCAGTTTTTTAGTGCATGCTATCCCATGCTAGTTACTATATATGAGTGGAAATTTTATAAACAGTGTAATTACTTAATTTGGCCAAAATTGAAACAGAAAGAAAAACCATAAATCATTTTAGTAATTGTGGACAACTTCCCCTTCCATACACCATATATACTATTTTATCAGTCATTCTTAGTTACCAAATTCCAAGAAGAAAATTCTTTCACAGTGTAAAATGGGTTCTGAAGCAGAAACTCTTTCAGTGTGAACTCAAGTAGTTGGGTTTTTGTAGACAACATTTAATTTCTGTTGGTAATACATTGAATAAGGAAGCTCTAGTAAATGTTATTCCTTTCTATACAATTGACAGTGATTTGTAATCCTTGTGAATATTATATTTATTCCTAGTATTATGGCTATGTATATCAGCATTAAGATTGAAGTGTTCAGGATTTTCCACTACAAATGATAGTACGGAGTATACATACTGTGCTGGCATTGTTAGTACACCCAGGTTTTTAAATGGATTTCTGCACGACGTCTGTGAGCTTGCTGCACAAATAGTTCTTATAGCATGCTTTTTGCAATTTAAATATCCTCTGTCCTTGTGACGAGTTTTCCCATAATGAGATGCCGTAAGTGAGCAGGGAATGAAAATGTACAAAATATATTAGCTTTCTAGTTTCTGTATTAGCTATTCTAGATATTACCCTCAGTGAAAATGTTGCAGAATTCAGTTTTTCAGGAAGTTGTTGAATATGTTGTTTCCAGATCAATTTTTTATCTATATATACACCCAGGAATTTTGTGAAACTGCTTTCACTGATTGCTTTTCCTTCTGATATCACATTATAGCTGTCCTTTGTTTTATTTTTTGTAACAAACTGAAGTAACTGTGTCTTTTCTACATTAAGTATTAGTTTGTTGGCATTAAACCGCCTGTTAATTTTCCATATAGCATCATTTGCTGTGTTTTAGATGTTTTTGTGCTGATGGGTCTTTCAACGATATGCTAGTATCATCTGCAAAGAGCACCATGTATTCATTATCACCTAGTATATGTGGGAGATCATTTATATAGACTAAGAACAGCAGATGGCCAAGAATTGAACCCTGAGGCACACCACATTTAACTATACGCCATTCTGAGTTTATAACATCTCCTGTATTAGCATCTTTCAGCGATACACATTGCTTTCTATTTGCCAGGTATGATTTAAACTAAAGTCCTGGCTTAACACTTACTCCATAATGGTCTAATTTACCTAGTAGAATCTCATGATAAACACAGTCAAGAGCCTTAGCAAGATCACAGAATATACCTAAAGAATTTAATTTTTTATGCATTGATTCCAGTATGTTGTTTACAAAAGCAAAAATTGCTGAATCTGTTGAAACGCCTTGTCTAAAACCAAACTGTACTTTCCTGAGTAGGTCATTCTTTTGTAGCTGTGCGTACACCCTTCTGTACATTGCTTTTTCAGAGATTTTTGAAAATGCTGGTAGAAGTGATATGGGTCTGTAAATCTCAGTCTTTGAGGTATCATCCTTTTTAGAAAGCGGTTTGATTATTGACTTCAAAAGAACTATTACAAATATGACTAATAACTCTACTAATGCTGGTGTTACATTATTTCACTTCATGGGTTGAAACTTCATCATAACCAATTGACTTTTTATTTTTTAAGGGATTTAATATTTTTTTAAATTTAATTTTGACTGCTGGGAAATAGAGACATAGGTGCTTTTTTTTGGTGACAAGGATTTAAGTATTGCTATAGCATCCATATTCCCAACATATTTTCCTTTTATTTTTTTAGCAACTGTTAAGAAGTAGTTATTGAAAGCACTTCCTACATAAGAGGGGTCATTTACAAGTGTATCATTAATGCTTATGGATATAGGTGTATGTTCAAGGGATGATATAGTTGTTTCTCTTTTAATAATGTTCCAAACACTTTTTATCTTATTATCTGAACTACTAATCTCATCGTTTATGGCCAAACACTTAGCTTCTTTTATTACTTTGGTTAAAATTCTACAGTAAGTTTTGTATTGTTGTCTGAGAAGCATATTATCAGTATTCCTAACTTTTGATTCGTGACCGCTTGCTACAGTCCTTACGAAAGCGTTACAGAACTGATTAGTAGACTAGGCTGGGAGTCTCTGGCACATAGATGACGCACGTTTCGTTTAAACTTATTGGTTAACATGTGTACTCCCACATTCACTTACGAGTTTAGTGAAATACTTCGTCCACCAACCTATTTGAGCCGGAATGACAGGAAAGACAAGATTAGAGAAATAAGGTGCTGCAATGATTCTTATATGAATTCTTTTTTCCCTCGTACCATTAGGGATTGTAATGCACAACAAAGAGATTAGCTTTGGTGCTGAGCACCCTCTGCCACCAACAAATTTGTGAATTGCAGAATATATATGTAGATGTAGATGTAGAAATGATTTCGTTTTTCCATGGCTTCATGCCAAGCGAATTCAGGATTTTTCCTTCAAAAGGCCCTTGAACAATTCGTTCCAGTTCCCTGCCCCCAATATTATATAGAGCCCTTTTGCACTACTTTTTGTGAAAATTACAACAACCAGAAGGAGTGGTTTGAATCACTCCTAAAGCAGAAAATTTGTAGACCAGCAAAACCATAATAACTGATTAAAATTGCAGAAAGATTGCGTGCACGTAGGCCCAGTAGAGCCCTCTTCCATATGGCCAGAAAGGTTAATGTTATGCCACGTTGAGCAGGTGCAGAGCCCATCAAAGAAGTGGAAATGCGGAAACGTACAAGGAAAGTGCCCGTATGCATCGCCGACGTTAAACGCAATATCAGCATGTGAGTGAGTTAGAAAGAGGAAGAATTATTGGTCTCCAGGAAATTGATTTCTCATACCGTAACATTGTGGTTCGTACAGGGCGCGTTGTCAGTAGAGTGATGCGTGTGTGCAACCAGTGGACGAGCGGGTACTGGATCACACAACGTGACCACAGAGCAATGTGACCGCCACCTTCTCCACATGGCCATAATTGCCAGGACAGCTTCGTCCACACTGTTAGCTCGGCGTTGGAGCACTGCAACGGGTGTGGTTTGACGGCGTCTGCCGAGGGCTGGAATGGTGGCACGCATGTCATTGCTTCGACTGCTACTGAAATCATCAGCGGGTCTGACTGCAATGGCCAAGTGAACGCCGCGAAGGGACTGCTGAGTGTCAAAATGTAGTGTTTTCGGGCCAGTTCCTCTTCAACTTATACTACAGTGATAACTGCGTACGTGTTATGTAATCGTGGTAAACGCAGTCGCATATTGCGAACAAACGCCAAGTGTGACAGTTTGGGGTGCCATTGACTATAAACGATCTCGGCTTGTATCTATTGAGGGCATTCTGTACAGCAACCGCAAACCCATGGAGGTTTTAGACCCCAAGGTACTGCCCCTGTCCAGCTCCAAAAGCCTCATTTCAGCAGGACAATGCTCGGCCACCTGTAGCGAGAAATGTGGAAGCCTTCTTCGAAGAACGGCGGGTACCACTTCATTCTGGCCTGCAAGTTCGCCTGACATGTCACTCATCGAACATGTGTGGGATATGGCCAGTAGGGCACTTGATCGTTCTGGTCATTCTGCAGACATTGTCGGTGGTTTGTGGAAGCGCCTACAAACCGCGTGCCAGTGTGTTACCCAGCAGCTTATAAAGGCTCTCTTTAATTCCGTGCCATGACGTCTAGAGGCTCTGATTGCAGCATGTGGCTGTTTCACGCCATATTCTCACGGTTGAAGTGCATGTACAGTTCAGTAATTCTAATCATTTGTGTCCCTAATCGGTGGAATAAATTTAATTGTAAACTGATTGCCGTCAAACCATGTTTCCCTACTGAAAAAAAGTTTATATATTGGCGGAGACATAGTTGTGATAAATGAATGAAATTTATCACGAAGTATAGCCATATGAAGAGTATTAAATGATTAAAAATTGAAAGTTTTACGTGTACTAGTATAAGAATTACTGGGTTATTTATTATAACTAACTGTGAGAAGCGTCAGACAATTGTCGTGTTTGAAATGGCTGCATCATATCGTGAAATCTTCCAAACGATTGGCCATAGTGCAATGTCAGTATACAGACTTGTTACAGAGTGGATGAAAGAAGGCTCCAATACTCCTATAACGGGCACAGGTAGGTCCATACAGATCAACAACAGCACGCCAAGACCGCCCAGTTGTGTGGGGTGGCTGTTGCTGGCGGACTGATGACAGCAGGCCAGATCCAAGCAATGTTTACAGAGAGTCACCCCCCGGACGATTGTAAACCAATTGCTTGATGCTTTGTTACGCTCTCTGACCCCTATGAAATGTGTTTCACTAACCTGTTTTCTTTGCCAGCATCGTCTAAACTGGTGTAGTGCAAAACGCAAATAGACACGTGAATGGCATACATTTGTGTTTAGAGACGAGTATCGATTCTGTCGGTGGTAAAGTAATAATCGAGAACATGTTCGCTGGCGTAGTTGAGAAATGGTTTGTCCTGCTGTGATTTCAGAACGTCACACAGGTACAGCCACTTGTGTCATAGTTTGGCGGAATCAGTTTCGACAGTGGGACTGAGTTGTTTGTTGTTGAAAGCAAAAATGACAGCCCAATACTATGTGGACGTGCTGCTGCATCCTATTGTGATACTCTTTATGTCCACTATCCAAATTGCATCTTCCAACAGGATGATGCCCGTCCTCATACTTCAGCCATCTCAATACAAGGCTTGCAAGGGGTTATGATCAAAATATGGACTGCACGGACCCCAGATTTGTCCCCGGTAGAGCATGTCTGGGATGCCAGGAGTAGACACATTAGAACACATAATCACCCAGCACAAACTGGGCAACAACTTACTGTACGAAATATGCAGGCGTAAAGAGACATAAGACGGCACGCGAATACTTATTTATTCAATGCCGGCAAGGACCCAAGAATATATAGGTGCTCAACGTACGTAGGAGTTCTTCTTACTGACAACTGATTCTAAAGGTAATAAACTTAGATATACATGGAGTATTTTCCGCTATGTCGATGACACGTTTGTCGTGTGGCCCCGTGGTATCAATGCTTTAAATGAGTTCTTAGAACAACTCAATGGAATTTATCCCAGCATAAAAGTTCCTCGACATTCTAATTGAATGATAGCCGGACGGAACGCTAAGACATAGCGTATACAGAAAAGCAACTCACACGGACCAATATTTGGGAGCCACAAGTTTTCACCATCCTGTGCAACATGAAACTGTTCTAAATACGCAGTTGTTCTCCAGCAACCGTCAAGTGCCGCCAGATCTGTATATTTTATTTAAAGTGTTGTAGTTAGATTTTATCTTTGAATAATTTCTGTCGTCGCAGAGTAGCAGCTAGTTAATCTCCAGCAACCGTCGAGACAAGTGCCGCCAGTTCTGTATATTTTATTTAAAGTGTTGTAGTTAGATTTTATCTTTGAATAATCTCGGTCGTCACAGAGTAGCAGCTAGTTGATCTATAGCAACCGTCGAGTCAAGTGCCGCCAGTTCTGTGTATTTGATTTAAAGTGTTGTAGATAGATTTTATCTTTGAATAATTTCTGTCGTCGCAGAGTAGCAGCTAGTTGTTCTCCAGCAACCGTCGAGTCAAGTGTCACCAGTTCTGCATATTTTATCCAAAGTTTTGTAGTTAGATATTATCTTTGAATAATTTTGGTAGTCGCAGAGTAGCAACTAGTTGATCTCCAGCAACCGTCGGCAACCGAAACGTGTAGTAGTACCTCCAGTGTTAATTTAAAGTGCGCAGTTAGCTTAAGCTTCGTCTTTGTATATTTGGCTATTACCAAAAGACCTCCTATTGAGAACGCATAGTGAGTCCGTTTTTCGTGTACTGCTTAGATTTTCTTTCTGTAAGGTAGTATGTGTAGGGGCAGGTTGAGGTGACTGATCTGCGCATCCAGCTTGCAGCTTTGTTAACTAGAGTTACACAGCTGGAAGCTGCCGCAAGTGAGTGCAGTAGATGCGGTATTGGTGACCCTGTAGAAGCTGAGCGGCTCGCAGGTTGTCCCCATACCAGTCATCGTACCTGCAGTCCAGATGGAGACGTCGGAATCTCTGCGGCCGTCGCCTAGTGGTGGCTGGCGTGTGGTTTCTAGACGTCGACGCCACATGCGGAGGCAGTCGTGCAAGCCTGATTCCCAGGAAGGCGAGCTGGTACCACTGTCCAACCGGTTTGACGCATTGTCTGGAACTGATTCAGTCCTGCAATCGTCGGCCTGTGCGTTGGCAGCCCAACAGCCCGCTAAGTCTCGACAGCTGCAGAAGGGGGTTTTAGTGGCTGGTAGCTCCAACGTTAGGCGCTTTATCGAGCCCCTTAGGGAAATTGCGAATAGGTCGGGGATGAAAACCGGTATCCATTCATTGTGAATTCCGGGGGGTCTGATCCAAGATGTGGAACAGGCCATCCCGGATGCCATTGAACGGACAGGATGCAGCCAGCTGCGGATTGTGGCTCATGTAGACACAAATGATGCCTGCCGCCTATGGTCGGAGGTTATCCTCTCGTCCTTCGGGCGACTTGCGGAAAGGGTGAACTCTGTGGCCACTGGCCGCAAGATTTCTGCTGAGCTAACCATTTGCAGCATTGTTGATAGAACTGACTGGTTCAGAGCCGTGTTGAGGGGCTGAAACAGATATGGTAGTAATAGTCATCGCTGCAAATTCCTTGATCTTCGCCCTGGTGTTGAGTCTTGTAGTGATCCCATGGAGAGATCAGGGGTGCACTACACCCGAGAATCGGCTACTAGGGTGGCAGGGACCACGTGGAATGCGTTGGGGGGGGGGGGTGGGAGGATGATCCTGAGGAGGAAATTCAATTACAGACAGCCAAGATAACTTCAGCACCGCGTGTTAGGGGTAGCTCAAAAGAATCTCGAACATTAAAAGTTCTAGTAATTAACTGCAGAAGTGTTTGTAATAAACAGCCGGAACTCGAAAATGTTATTCGTAGTACAGATGCTGATATCGTAATAGGCACAGAAAGTTGGTTAAAACCGGATATAACTTCCGCCGAAATTTTTAATAATAGCATGAACATTTTCCGTAAGGATAGATTGCATTCCCAAGGAGGTGGCGTATTTATAGCTGTTAGTAAGTACCTCCCATGTAGCGAAATAGATGTCGATACTGTTTGCGAAATCATATGTATCAAGCTCAACGTAGCTAGGACAAAACTTGTAATAGGCTCCTTCTATCGACTACCAAATGCAAGCATAAATATTGCCGAGGCCTTAAGATATAATGTCAGTAATATAGCTCGGTAACTTCCGGATCATACGATAATGCTAGGTGGTGACTTTAACTTGCCAGATATCGACTGGACCAATTACGTTCACGTGACTGGGGGCAGGGATAAAGCAGCTTGCGAAATCATTCTAGACCTCTTCTCAAATCACAATCTTGAGCAGCTCGTAACTGAACCAACTCGATGCCTCAACTGTAGCGAAAATATTTTGGATATAGTCGTTACAAATAGGCCTGAATTATTCATGGATATTTCTACCACCGCGGGTATAAGTGATCATAAAGCTGTAATTGCTACAGTAAAACTAACAACCACGCTCAAAAAGAGGAAAGAAAGGATCGTTTACAGATTCGAAAAGGCTTCAAAAGAGTTTTTTTGAGCGTATTTGAGGCATAATTACCATACCCTCTTAGTAACAGGAGGCACCGTTGAGAGAGGTGGCATCGATTCTTACGTATAGCCGGGGAAGGTATGAACTTGCATATACCGAAACGGACAATCAGGGAAGGGAACGATCCCCCATGGTACACACGGGAGGTTAAAAGGTTACTCAAAAAGCAAAGGAAGATACATGCACGATCAAAAAGAAAGATGTTTCGGACTGAGTTAGATAAGTTAGAGGAGATAAGGAGACATGTTACGAATGCGATGCGTGAGGCCTTTAATGACTTTCGTGCCAATTCTCTCTCTAAGAGCCTCACTGGAAACCCTAAGAAATTTTCGTCATATGTAAAAAAAGTTAGTTGTAGTGGGAACAATTATCCAGTTCTAATAAAAGACGGACGGGAAGTTTAAGACAGCCGCGACAAGGCTACCGTATTTAACACCGAATTCAAAAATTCATTCACGCGCAAAAACATCGAAAACATCCCCACTTTACCACATCGGGTGGAATTAGCGATGGATCCGATAGAAATTGATAGCGTAGGTATTGTAAAGCAATTAAATCTCCTGAAGTGGGGTAAAGCGCCGGGTCCCGATGGTATACCGGTAATAGTATTTTCTGAATACGTGGAGGAAATTGAACCATTTCTGTCAGATATATTCCGTAAATCTTTAGAAGAGAAAATAGTACCTTCTAGCTGGAAAATAGCCCAGGTAATTCCCGTTTTCAAGAAAGGAGATCGGAGTGATCCTAGGAATTATCGACCCATATCTCTAACATCTGTCTGCAACAGAATTCTGGAGCATGTCATATGCTCGAAAATGATGAAGTTTCTAGATGAGCACGAGTTACTTAGACCGTGTCAACACGGATTTCGGAAGAAGAGATCGTGTGAAACACCATTAGCCCTATTTTCCCATGACGTAATGAAAGTTATCGATGTAGGTTCGCAAGTTGATGCAGTTTTCTTGGATTTTCAGAAATCTTTTGATTCTGTACCACACAACCGACTTTTAGCGAAGATTCGAGCTTACAGTATTTCGGCTCAGATCTGCGAGTGGATACGTGATTTTCTAACTGATCGATCACAGTATGTCGTTGTCAACGGGGAGGCCTCTTCTAAGAAAAATGTTACTTCGGGCGTTCCTCAAGGAAGTGTAATAGGACCACTTCTTTGCTTATTATTTATAAACGATCTAGGTGATAACTGGTTGCGATTGTTTGCCGACGATGCAGTTATCAATAGGGAAATAAGGTGCTCCGACGATTGTTAAGAAATTCAGCGCGATTTGGATACTATTTTCGATTGGTACCGTAAATGGCAGCTTACACTTAATTGCAAAAAGTGCAAGGCAATGTGGATAAGTAACAAAAACAATCAATTTTTCCACGAATACAAAATAAAGAATACAAGTTGTAATGAATTATAAAGTACAGTGCCATTAGGCACTAAGTGATCCCACGGTATGTGTGAATATTACCGATGCGTCGTGTCAACGAACAGAAACGTGACGGAACTAAAGCGTCCAGATTTACACGCACCTTGGGGGGTGCTGACAACGTCCTACTCAACTTGGACATGAAGCGGATTTATAACCCTCATAAATAACTGAGACCCACTTTCTATTTTCGCACGTTTCGGAAAGTTCCCGCCGAAAACTGTCGCAGACTAGCAAAAATAAACCTTAGTGACGTTTCCTAGTAAATGAGTGCTTTATGAGAGTAGGGGAAGACGATCCAGCCAATAGAGAAGCCGCCTCAATTTATTGCCGTGTTGGTGTTTTTTCTTGTCTGTTCTGTGGCCAATGTGGCGCTGGTCCTTTGGCGCGGATTGCGGTGATTCGCCAAGAGCCGGACGCGACATCGCATTACGAGAAGTACAGAGTCTTGCTCGGGGGGAAAAGAACGGACGAGGAGACACTCTGGTTCAGATCTTCATCTAGTACAGCCGAAGTGACCTTCAACGACGCCGGAGCTGGGGACACTGCTATCACGCGGTGCGGTCGAGAAAGCTGGACGACCCCATGTGGCGCTGGTCTTGCCTGGTCGCTAACCTGGGCTGTGAACAATGGTAAAAGCTACGACCCGGACGGAAACTCATGCAATCGTTCCACCCAGTAATGACACTGAGATTTTGCTCTAGCTGTTTGATATTCAATGATATGTAATTGTTAACCTCAGAATAAAAACAAAATTCATGTTTGCCTAATTTCACAATAATAAATTGTACACCCAATTTTCAGTTTTCCTATTCATTACAATAATATTTCATGTGATAAGCTGAAGATTAAGTATGACTTTTGATATTCCAAATTGATAATTTTGTTAATGATAATACAGTGTTACCCAAATATAATCGTCCCCAAGGTAGACGTTACAAGCTGTTGACACGGTTGATTTCCTTAAGTATCTGGTGGTGATAGTATAAAGCAACATGAAATGGGACATGCACATAACTTCCGTCGTAGGCAAAGCGAATTCTAAATTGCGATTCATAGGTCGTATTTTGAGGAATTGTAATGCTCATACAAAGGAGATAGCGTATAGAACACTAGTGCGTCCGCATCTGGATTACTGTTGTGGAGTCTTGGATCCTTATCGCAAGGTTCTGATTGACTCAGTGGAGAGGGTGCAGAGGAGGGCCACTCGATTCGTGACTAGTTGCTACAGCCCTTATGAAAGCGTCACAGAATTGATACATAGATTGGGCTGGGATAGTTTGGAAGACAGAAGACGTAGCTTGCGTTCGAATTTATTGGAGAATATGCGAAAAAAATTAAATTTCGAGTGCAATGAAATACGTCTTCCCTCAACCTATTTAGATCGTAATGACCGGAGGAATGCTTTTATGTATTCCTTCTTTCCTCGCGCTATTCGGGATTAGAATGCGTGGGTTTAGGATTGGTTCTTAGCACCCTCTGCCACCCACAATGTTTGTGACTTGCAGAGTATGGATGTAGATGTAGATGTACACATTGCTAGGGCGATTTCTGACAAAGAAAGCCTACCACAGGAACCGGAACATCTGAGAACTGTCTTCAGGCGGAATGGTTACACCGAGAGGCAGATAAGAAGAGCAATTGATCGCAACCCGGAGAAAAATCCAGTCGAACAGGAAGAAACACCTGAGGCCACCGCGTTTCTGCATTTCGCCGGAAACACCTCGGGGAAAATTTGCAGAATTCTCGCACGGCGTGGAACAAAATGTTTTTACAGACCATCTGCTAAAATTCGGGACTACCTCCGCTCAGCTAAGGACGATCTTGGCCTCAGAGTTCCTGGAATTTACAGCATCCCGTGCGAGTGTGGTAAGTGCTACATCGGTCAAACCATCCGCACTGTACAAAACCGGTGTGAAGAACACAAATGCCATCTTCGCCTGGGATTGTATAGTAAGTCAGCGATCGCCGAGCATGTTTACAACCATGGCCACAGGGATGACTTCAACAACGTTACGATATTGGCTAGGACCTCATACTTTTGGAATTCCATAGTCAAAGAAGCGATTGAAATTCGATTGGCTGATACCTATAACAGATATAGTGGGATATGTCTTAGCGATACATGGAAACCAGCCTTGGCAACTCTGCGCAGAGAGCGTGGCATGGATGTTCAGCAACCGCCATAAACGGACCAATACTAACTTCCTCGGCCCGCCCACTCACTGGCGTCGGAGAGAGCCGTTGGCCTATATAAGGAGGTGTAGCACTGGGGCTGTCTCAGGGCAGTTCGAGTCAGTGTTCCGTGCTGTAAGGACGTATGTCGGACCATCTCGCAGGAATTGAGTGCCACACTGCTGCGCCTGTCGGGCCGAGTATTTCAACATGCTCGGTTTTGCCGGCGGCAGATGTGGTACAGTTGACGACCACGCAATGTTTATCGGACTCCGCCTCGGATATCGTTTCGGCTACCAAAGAGAAGCAGTTGACGGACCAGCAATTCTCGGAATTAAAACCGCGTAATAAGTCTCTCAGTAGGCGATCATTGTCGCTTGACCGCGACAACATCGAGCGACTGAGGCCTATGTCTGAAGCTGAGATCGCAGCTTATTTTTCCAGTGCGAAAGGAAAGCGCAAAGTGGTCGATTTAATAACGAACTGTATAATTCGGAGTCAGGAGTGCGGGAATGAGGTGCACGCTTCCAGTGGTGTAAGCGCTGAAAATCTCGTGATGTGACAACACCGAGTGTAGTTAGATCGGTGGCGAACTTTGCGAAACGGACAGCGGATTCGGCTATAAGCCCACCAATATCGAATCCAGAAAAGAACAACAAACCACTCACTGAAGCACCCGCGTCGCGCAATATCGACAAAATAATGGCTACCGCGTCGAGCATAAATGTTCTTGAAGCCGTGCCAAAGCAGGCGAGCAGATGCCACTTAACATTCCAAGGAGCAGTTCAATTTCTCGGAGAAGGGGAGGCCGCAACACCAGCAACAGCGGAACACGCAGCGCCCGGAGGAGGGGTGCCAGCGCCCAGCGGCGGGGAGGTAACGCTGCCCGGCGGAGGGGTAAGAGATATGGCGGCCGCACCAGAGCAGTTAGATGCGCCTCAGCCGCAGGCTGAGACGGTCGCATCCGGAGCTGCCTCCCTGCTCCCGACCAGGACGGGGTGTGGGAGTGGAGGACTGGCGGCGCCGAGCAGAGGGGGTGGTCACTTGGTGGCGAAACCCGGTAGCAGGCTGCCAGTTGCTTACCGGCCGTGGGCAGAGCAGCAGGCTGCAGGAGCTGTCTCGCAACCCCCGATCTAGGGCGCGGGTGTGGCACAACATGCCAGCGCTCCCAAACGTCCGGCTGGCCGCCGGCCGCAGGTCGGAGCGGTCAAGGGATCCAGTGCGCGGCGCCCGGCTATTAAGAAGACACCGGCGATCCGTATCAAGAAAGCCACCAGCAAACATCAGCCACCCAGTAGCTGTTCTCAAGCCAAAGCCTCCACGTCGAGGCTCGACGTATGTGAAGAGGAAGGCTGGCGACAACCCCGAAAGACGGCCCGTCGTATTCAGCTGGTAAACTCTACTGATCATCTGTGGATAGCTAACCCATTCGGCGCACTGGACATTGAGCAACAAACCTCAACGGAGCCAACACCACCAGAAAACCCCAAAGGTTAAAGCCGTCGCATCCCCCCGATCATTGCCCAGGTACCAGGGAACATTGCCTTCTTCGGGCAGGAACTAGAGGCACGATGCGAGCAGCACTTAGACTTCAAGCCATCAGGTGACGGACTACTGATCCACCTCAGGACAGCAGATGACTACAAGACGATAACAAGGTACCTCACTGAAGAGAACGTCCACTATTACACCTACCCGCTGGCCACCGAGCGGACGATAAAACTGGTCATCAGAGGCCTGCCACTGTGGCTTGCGGCGGAAGAAGTGCAGGCAGCTCTAACAAAATCCGGGTTCATCACGGACTCCATGGTGCAGCTCAAGTCTCCAGCCGACCCGAGCAGGAACCTGCTTGAACGGCCGATGCCGCTTTTCATGGTGTCACTAAAAGACACCTTGGAAAACAGGAAGATAATGGACGTCGACAGCTTACTAAAAATGCCGGTGAGCGTCGAGAAGAAGAGAACAGACAAGGGGCCCCTTCAGTGTTTCCGGTGCCAGAAACATGGTCACGTCAGTCGGTACTGCCGCCTGGCCGTGGCTTGCGTCAGGTGTGGAGGTGGTCACTCAGCGAAGGACTGCACGCTGAAGAAAGGAGGCGATGTTCAGCCGACCTGCGCCAACTGCCGCGGCCAGCACGTGGCATCATATAAGGGCTGCCCCAGCTACCAGGAGGCGAAGAAGAGGATGTCCGGCCGGTTGGATGAGAACAGGAAGAAGAGGCAGGCACCACCACCACCCGAACAATAACTCCTACAACCAGAAAAAAATGACCAACCAACCACCTCTGGGCACTACTCCAGCAAGCAATTGTGCACCAGAAATGCACCCAACAACTGCTTCCACTGAAGACCTCTCCCCAGTTATGAAGCAGTTAACTGAGATCGTGCAGTGGCTGGGTGCCATTGTAGAATCCCTGCAATCCGTCATCACAACAGTGCTACAAGCCAACGCACCCGCGCAGCTACCCACCGCAAGTCTTCAAGCAGAAGATGGCCATTAGACCTTTGGAGGGTCTCAGAACCTGCGCGTGGAACGCAAATGGTCTTAGGCAACATAGCACTGAGTTCCAAAGCTTTGTCCGGGAGGAAGAGGTAGACATCTGCCTCGTGTGCGAAACGCACCTTAAACCAGGAGTGAGGGTGACTGTACCGAACTACGTCTGCTACCGCCGGGACAGACCGACTGCGGGCGGCGGAGTAGCCGTGTATGTCAAGAGCTCCATAAAGCACCACGCGACTGCGCTGCCTAATCTCACTACCATCGAGGCCACCGCAATCGTAATACACACCACAACGGGCCCAGTCACCATGGTAGCGGCCTACCACCCACCTGGGACAACACTCTCGGCAGCGGATGTGGCGGCCCTGAGCACCATCCCGGGAAGCTTCATCGTCGGCGGAGACCTCAATGCCAAAAACCGGGACTGGCATAGCCGAGTCACTAACGCCAGTGGTAACGTGCTACAGAGAGAAGCACAGAGGAGGGGCTTCGCGGTCTGGGCGCCGGAGAAGCCGACCTACTTCCCTGCGGCGGAGCGCTACAGGGCCGACGTACTGGACGTCTATGTAACGCGGGGTATCCCAGCCAGACCATTCCTGCAGTCAGTCCCACAGCTCTCCTCGGACCATAACCCAGTACTAGCAGATTGGGACATGGGACAGGAGAGGGAGAACACGGGTGGCAGGAACTACTGGCGCGCCAACTGGGATCAGTTCAAGGAACAGCTGCAGCCGATGATGGAGGAACAGCTACGTTACAACATCCAACACGTAGACGAGGAAGTTCAGCGGTGGACAGCAGCCACCCTAAATGCTGCAGAAAGGGCCGCTCCAGAGAGGAAGGCGCGACAAGGCAAGCAGCTCCCCCAAGAACTACTCGACCTCATACGGGAGAAGAACCGCGTGAGGAAGAGTTGGCATCAAACGAGGGACCACGTATACAAGTCGTTGCTGAACCGGCTGCAGCGGTGAAGTTAAAGCAC
This sequence comes from Vandiemenella viatica, assembly GCA_031002005.1. Taxonomy (NCBI): domain Eukaryota; kingdom Metazoa; phylum Arthropoda; class Insecta; order Orthoptera; family Morabidae; genus Vandiemenella; species Vandiemenella viatica. Next base: position 286,717,290 of record CM061921.1, read on the forward strand.
AGCTGGAGAAGCACCGCAACAGCCAGTGGGACAACCGTGTGGCTCAGCTGCGGATAGAAGACGGAACTGCCTGGCATCAAACCAGGAAGTTCATCAGGGTGAGGAGACGCACTCCAGTCCTCCATGGCATGCAAGGGCTCGCATACACAGCAGAGGACAAAGCAAACGCCCTGGCGGACGTCTTCGAGGATAACTTCCGGCCCGTAGCTGAGCCATACGACGATGATCACATCGAACATGTGCACCACCAATTGCACCAGTACCTGGCCCACGTAGATGAACAAGACGAGGAGATCGCCGAAGTCGACGAGAGGGAGTTGCTGGAGATTCCTAAGTAAGACACTACCCAACAAGGCGCCAGGCAATGACGGCGTCAACAACCTTATCTTGAGGCATCTACCACCGGCTGCGATACAAAGACTGGTGCAGATTTTTAACTCCATCCTTCGGACGAAAAAATTCCCGTCGGGCTGGAAAGAGGCGGAAATAGTGGCCCTGCCTAAGGCGGGGAAGGATCACACCTTTCCACAAAACTACCGGCCCGTCTCCCTGTTGCCAGAGGTGTCCAAGACGTTCGAGCGGCTGTTGTTACGACGACTGATGGTCCACGTCGTGAGACTGCAGCTCATCCCGGACGAGCAGTTTGGATTCCGGCCGGAGCACTCCACGACACACCAGCTGATGCGGGTCGTCGAAGATAGGGGTGTTACGAATATTCGCATCCGCATCCGCAAATGCGGAATATTCGCATTAATTCAGACATCTGCATCCGCATTCACATCCGCATCAATCAATGCGGAGTTTTTACGGATGCAGATTCACATCAACAAGTAACTACATGTAAAGAAAGTGGGCGGAGCCAGAGTGGCACGTGCTTCGCATTTGTTTTGGTAATTGCTAACTTCATTCGGTAACTGACGAATAGGAAGGCGCACATTGGTAACAAGATTCTACAGGTTTTGTTTGTTGTGTTTTTTCTCATTGTCAATAAATTATAGTTACAGTGAGTGTTTACTGTGTACTTCATAGTTTTTTTGGGTGTTTAATGAATATTTTGGTATAAATATTAAGTGAAATGTCGCCACCAAATTTTACAATAGACAAAAATGATCCGGACAAGTCGGAGTGTAAGATATGTAATAAAAGTTACTCGCGCAAGGGACGCAATACTACTTCTTTGAAAAATCACCTGAAATCGATACACCCGGAGGAGTTTTGTTTATTCCAAAGTGCGAATAAAGAATAGGAATTGAAGAAAAAAATTATGAAGCAGGTATGTATCGAAAATTTCGGAATATCGGATTTACAATCATGTTTTACAAACTTAGTTACGGTTAGATAAATTGATTTAATTTCATTAATAATTTACTGTTTTCATTTCAAATCATGATCAATATACTTGGTGCTAAAAGGGCCAATATCTATAAACCTTCCTTACTTTATTATATTGTAGTGTGACTTAAATATATTGTTGTTATTGGTCACATGATTTTATGTTACTTTCTATATTAAATTTAAAATTAAAAAAATGGTATTATTGAAAATATTCACTTCTTAAGCTTTTTTAGCACTAACAAGAATCCAAAGTTAGTTCCAAATTATGTTTAAAATTAAATTTAGATCCTCGCTATAAGCATAAATTTTTCAAACCAGTAACCGAAGAAAAAAATAAAAGATGAAATAATAAAGATGGTAAATGACCATTTCGTCACTGCTTCTCCTATGTCGCCGGCGGAAAAGCCAAAAAGAATGAAAATGGGAGATTCTCTCGATTCTGAACCAGGAACGTCCAGTATGGGTAAGAATACTTGCTTAAGAAGCGATCTTGCCATGTTAGATTCATCGAGCGAAGATGAAGGTGAAGGAGAACCGGACAACAGTAGCCCCGATGCTCTTCTCCGCAAAGAATTAGTTATTTATCGTAACAAAAAAAGAATGGATTTAGACGAAAATCCACTTAATTGGTGGAAAGTTAACCGTTGTGAATTTAAAATTCTCTCCAAATTAGCATGCAGATATTTATCACCTCCACCAGCCAGTGTTCCCAGCGAACAACTATTTAGTGGAGCTGGGTTAATATATAATCCACTAAGAAACAGGTTGGAAGCAGAGAAGGCTGCAATATTGCTATTTATTAAATATAATTCACCAATTTTTAAGTTTAATTATTAAACAAAGATTTTTTATTATGGAACTCGAAGCTTAAAATTCTGTTGTGTCATAAGTAAAACTAAAAACTTGTGTAATTTTGTTCTAAAAAATATTAATAAATAAATAAAAAGTTAAAATTAAATTGATTTTCAGTTATTTATGCACTTAAAATTTAAATAATTATCTTTTTAAAATCCGCATCCGCATCGAATCCGCATCCGCGGATGTGAACTTCTAATAATCCGCATCCGCATCTGCATCCGCGGATGTCTAAATTTTTGCATCCGTAACAACCCTGGTCGAAGAGGCCACCGACGCCTTCAACCGGCACCGATACTGCGGCCTAGTGCTCCTCGACGTCGCCAAGGCGTTTGATACCGACTGGCACGAGGGACTGTTGTATAAGCTGCAACGAGCTGGAATACCAAGAGCATATGTCCGGCTACTGCGTAGTTACCTCAAGAACAGGAAGTTCAGGGTGAAGGTAGTGAACTCCTGTTCATCGAGGAGGTCAATACGCGCAGGAGTCCCGCAGGGCTCGGTACTAGGGCCGGTGCTGTTTGTCATCTACACGTCAGACATCCCCAGGCCGATCGCTGTCATGTCAGCCTATTACGCCGACGACACAGCGTATTTCACTTCGTCCTGGAGTCTGCAGCTCATCCTGCGACGTCTTCAGGCAGCTTTGGACCAACTGGAGCAATGGGCCACTCTGTGGCGTATAAAGATCAACGCCAACAAGTCACAGTTGATCATTTTCAGTAGAAGAGGGCAGCCAGCAGGACTGTCCCTGCAACTGTTCGGTGAACAGATACGGCAGCAGAATACAGTGCGCTACCTCGGCCTCATCTTAGACCGCTGACTGACGTGGAAGAATCACGTCGAGGAGGTGAGGAGCAGGGTAAATCAGCGATTGGGTGCTCTGTACCCAATCCTGAATGCCAACTGTTCTCTGCCACCACGCTGCGGCATCCGGGTGTACCAGGCGCTCATACGGCCGGTCATCGATTATGCCTGCCCAGTGTGGTCATATGCCGCAGAGTCACACATGAAGAGGCTGCAGGTGATGCAGAGCCGGGCGCTGAAGAGGGCTCTCCACCTCCCACCCAGGTTCCCGACTGCGGACCTCCACCAGCTGGCACAGGTCCCCACGCTCAGGGCAAGGATGACAGCCATGGCCGAGAAGTTTTTCGCCAAGGCGGCAGAGTGTAGGAATACTCTGATCAACCAGCTGGGTGATTATGAGATGGAGGACAGCGCTACAAGAGGCCGAAGTCGATATTCGACCCCGGATACTGCCAGTGCAAGCGAGTGAGTGAAGCAAGTCCCACCTAAGTGTCTGTGCTGTCCAGAGGGAGATTTAAATCAGTTGAAATATATTTTATATGTGTGAATATACCGTTCAGCACATTGTAGGAATAAGGTAGTCTGTTATGTTTATTAGTTTGTGTTATTCTCCATGTTTTGTTTCTGTGTTAGTCTGCAAGTTTTATGATTTCGTGTTATTGTTTCTGTGCCTATTGCTATGTCAGTCTGTATGGTTTGTAATGTAGTCTGTAATATTTAGAATTTTGTGTTAGTGTTATTGTTTCTATGTTTTTGTTTCAAACGTAGTCTGTTATGTTTGGAATTCCATGCCATAGTTTCCATTTTCTGTTTCAGTCTGTGAGGATTTATTGTTTCTGTGTTAGACTGTAAATTTTTCTGGATATTACTGATATTGTGAAAATTGTGGTACAGTATGTAATTTGCAGATATGGCTCTGTAATGTACTAGTCGTATTACTAAATATCAGGAAGAAACACCATGTGCAAAAAAAAGAGAGAGAAAGAAAAAAAAACACAAAAAGATATGTATATATATATGTATATATGGTTTTAAAAAAAAGAAAAAAAAATATATATATATATATATGTATATATATATATATATATAAAATATACAAATGATAATAATAGTAGTAAAAGAAATGTATAAATTTAAAAAACAAAACTGTAATGAAAGACTAAAAATATTATGATGTTATTACCTTTGCATAAATGTCATGTTAAACCCAAAATTGTTATTAGTTATAAGAACCAAACAGTAAGAAAAAGGGGCAGATATCACAGCAAGAGTGACAGGCACCTCTACCCATATACAGCTAATCCCACAAAAGGAATTAGCAGAAATTTCATGCGCTGCTGCGGGCTGTCTCAGTATCCGACGGTCAGCCGACCTGTGCAGACGTCCCGACACCTGATGAAGGCGACGGAGCTAGTCGTCGAAGTATCGTGTTTTAAGATCACTATCTGGCGGTACACCCATGAAGACTTCATTTCAATCATATGCCGGGAAAGTCTCCGTTCTTACATCAAATTTATGTAACGTTTATCTTTAGAATTAACCTATTTTCCCAAAATGTTATCTTTACTCAGTTTGTATTATTCAATATCCACTTTCCCTGATATTTAAATATTATTAACACATTTACTACCTGAAGGATTGGAGCATGAGGGTCTTAACTCAGTTGTACGTATATACAGTTTGGTTCAAATCATTTTCATTTTATTAACAAAAACATGTGGTGCTTTTATTTTGAATTAATGTATTTTCCCCAAATATTATCATTACTCATTTTTTCCTAACTTAATAGATTTGCTATCTGAAGGACCAAGTACCACTTTGCATGAGGGTCTACCCGGTACTAGTGTCTGTTACTAGAAACAAGAATTGTCAGACAGATTTGATTGGAAACCAAAAAATTAGTGTTATTCAAAAAAGTCATTTTATTTACAAATTCAAATGGTATTTCTCTCTAGAATTAACTTATTTTTTCCATTAGTTATCTTTACTCATTTTCTTCTAATTTAATGGATTTACCAACTGAAGGACCGGAGCATGAAGGTCTGCACACGGCTTTACATAAGTGTAGCGTAGTTCAAAAAATTTTCATTTTATTCAATAAATTCATGTGGTGTTTCTATTTAAAATTAACCTGTTTTCTCCAAATGTTACCTTTAATCATTTTTAAATTTAATAAATTTACCATCTGCAGAACCATATATCGATTTGCCACCAAGTACCGATAGAAGTCAGTTGGATTTCAGTACCAACGAATGGAAATGGGAATTATTTCATAAATTTGACAGTGAGATTTTATTAACAAATTTATGTTGAGTTATGTTATGTTATGTTATGTTGATTATTTTCTCTAAATGTTATCTTTACTCATTTTATTTAGTTTTACCATCTGAAGGACCACCATACGCGCATTAGGGTCTACTCAGTACAAGTGTCTGTGGCTGGGAAAAAGAATTATTTAATTTGATTGTGAATCGAAAAAAAAAAAAAATAGTATGGTGTAAAAATTTTCAATTTATTCCATTGTGAGTTTTAATTAGAACTTTTTCTAGATTTGGAACCTAGTAATGGTGTCTGTAACTAGGAGCACCACTTACCAAGAAAAGGAGGAGATTTGACTTGATTGTTCGACCCATGCAACTGAATGGTAAGCCTCACAGTATTATATTTATATATTCTATATCACTAGATATCAACTTTATTATCATTTTTTGTTTGTATTGTTTTAAGTCCGCCCGCGGGAATGAATGAACCTGTCGCCACAAATGTGTCTTGACATACTCCTCCCATGTGGAGACCGTGGACAGGCCAGGGGATAGCCGTTTAGCGAAGCACAATACCTGTCTCAGATCCTACCAGGCAGGCCTCGGGCTTTGTAGGTCCAAGCAGGCAGCAAACAACACCATTAGCATCATGCAGTTACCACGACGCAGCAAAGGGGTGTGAGTTGCCAGACGCAAGGTCCTTAATCCTCGACGTCAGGCAGAGTGCCTTTAAAAATAGAATGTACACCAGGACAATTCAAAGTTCAGAAAATTGTATCAGACTACTTAACTTCACTGATTCATGTTATGATCTTTCGGCAAATAAAATCCGAGCAATTGTTAGTAATCTTTCCACCCTAGCCCTAAAGGTTTAGTTTGGATTGGCTTAATCATTTGAAGTTCAGGAGTAGCTAAATTCCCTATCCGCCAATGTATACCTTCTAATTAAAATGCATGAAGTCTTGACCAGTACTCATCTGTCTGATTGGTATAAGATCTTTGTGAAGTCGAAGATCAGGCCATGTTGGAAGTTTTTGTAGAGAGAGATTCTGCAAAGTCTTTGAAATATTAATTTCCTTCTACATTAACATTGCTAGATTTCAACCTTTCTATCTAGGATCTTTCCATGTTGTTCAGCCACTTGATAGCTAACGAAACCTTGCTGTTTTTGACGTGCAAAACGATGAAGAGTAATGTTTTCTCTGGACTTTTCTTGCATCTCAAGAACAGAGGCAAATATATATATAATACCGGTATCGAGTTTACAGTGAAGCTTTCAGATATTTCCTAATTCGAGAGGAAAAATCTAGACTATTCAGTAAATGTTTGTGGTGTCTGCTACTAAGGAAAGTAAATTCTCGATCATACTGTTCTACCAATAAGTAGTTAACAAGTTTGAATGTTATTAATGATTATGAATCTTAAGCTAGTCACATGACATATTACTGGACTTAATAGAATCAATGGAAAGTGGGTGAACCATTTATTAAAAGTTGGGCATGGTGGCATTTACACAAACATGAAGTTTATTTTATTTCTATATGAACAATTACACATCTAATGTATTAGATTTATAAACAGTTAGAGCAATTTGAGATTTCTCAAGGTCGTTTACAGGGTAGAACTCATTTCATAAGCTTCCGCCGCGAACGAAGATTTGCCGTTTCGCCGCTAACGAGGTCAGAGAGTAGTGTGACAAGGGGGGAGTGAACTCATCGTAAATCGTATTCTAATGGGAATAATATGCTAATGAGGCTACGCGGCACTTCTTAACCCAAGTTACAGGTCATAAATAGTCTAACTGGGGGTCATAAATTGTATACTAATGGGAATAATATTTAAATGAGTCCACGTGCCACTTCTTAAGCCAAGTTACGGGTCGTGAATTGTATACTAATGAGGGTCGACCCCTTTTCATGGACGCAGGTGTGACCCCCGGATCGTAAATCGTTTTAATGGGGTCGTAAATGTGAATAGTATGCTAATGAGGGTCGGTCCCTTTTTATGGACGCAGGTGTGAGCCCCGGATCGTAAATCGTTTTAATGGGGTCATTATTTATTTTCGCAAACCGCCGTGCACGTGTGCTGCAGACTGGATATGTTAATTAGTCTAGACCCATTTTCCGCCCCTCCCGGCGACCCGGCGTCAGTTTGCAGCCATGTCTCGTCTAGTGATGTTGTTCTCCTCTGTGTACCAACTCAACGCTGGTGACTCGAAACGTTTGACGATAGGGTTATCGTCCAAACACGAGTTTGATCATATTGTAGTTCTCGAAAAAGTGGGACACAATAAAATCGTTTAAACATACGACGAATGGAACGTCCTGATCCAGGTATTGGACGTAGTGTCCAAGTTATTCAACACCGACACCGACAGCATCCCACTTGGTGAGCACACCGTCTCCTGCCGAACGATCGCCGGGTTGAAGACTGTTTGTTTCCACCCTAATGATGATCCTGCTAGCGGCGTCTTCTTCGGCGTGTCTACTTGGAGGAACCTCATGGACTCGCAGCCGGCCGTAACCAACGCCTTTACCGTCAAGCAGAAGTGGGGCTACTTGGTTGCAAGATATTATACTGAATTTGTGGACATTCTAGCTAATAAAGTGATGCCTGACTTCAATATGGCTACAGTTCAAAAACTGATTGACATGCATATTAATAATGTTCGTGTAGCTCAAGTGACATACAGTTCATCATTGGATTACGCGCAATTAAGACTTGAACTCATTGCGTATAAAAATTTGTTAGTATCTGATGATGTAAATAATATTGTAATTAACAATTATGAACCTGGATATGATGTTTGTGGACCTTATTAACTACATGTATGTGAAAGTGTTTAAATAAATAACACATTATATTTTATTTCTTATTTTTTATTTCACCCACCATTAGGCAATTAAAAATACATTTTCAACAGCGCATATAGCGTTACAAAATAAATGTCCTTTACAAAGTTTTATCAAATTATTTTTCTTGAGTTCATGTAGAGGCGGGCATCCTAAACCTTTTATATTGTAGCAGACTTTCTTGCGGACAATCTTCTGAAACCATCAAGCCTTCTCCCGTCCTTTAACGTAAATAATGGAGTCATCATCATTGGTGATTGCATGTAGAATAGTACATAGTTTGTTAAAGGTTATACCAGCAGCAGTCCAAGGTATTCCATGGTAATTATTTGTCAGCCATTTTACCGTTGGCTCGTTACCTCGACGTGATGGTGAATTTACACAGGTGCAATGTGTGGCGATAATGTTGTCTGATTGCACTACACAGACGGCAACTTCTTTGAAGATAAACGCTCCTTCTCTCGTCTTGAATCCTTGAGCGTACAGGAAGATGGTCGGCATGATACTGGGTGGCAATGATGAGCGCTATCTGGTTTTATACGAGCTTACGCACAACACTTGTTAGCGGTACGTATTCCACAACACGGTCGTGAAAGATTAGACAGTATGCGGCTGTGTAGGCTGGAAAATTGTCAGTGCCATCAAACTCCATACGAATATCTACAGGCCCCGTTTTTACCGACTCATTTTGATGTGAACAGTCGATTACGGCGATAGGAGCAGTAGCGACAAATTCTTCACGGTTTAGTAGCGGCAAAGGATGCTTCCGTTCGTAGTAAGTCTGTTGGAATCTTGCATACATATCGTACAATACTGTGGTGCGATTTTTCTTAAAGTCCAAATTCATGTTCTCGTAGGGGTACGCCACATCATTTAGAAACACTTTGACGTTGGAAAGATTTCAGTGGTCAAATATAGCCGCACTTAATGCCTCATTTCGTTTCCTGTTTGTTTGAAATCCCAAAACAATGAACCTAGGTTTCTCCAGTTGTGTTAATGTTTTCAAAGACCAAATTTAAGTTTTGCTTATAGGAAGTAGCGGGTACTCCAACAAATCCCAGCTTCTGAAATTAATTCTAAGTGGCTTCCCACTGTCCACAATCTTAAGCAATGCGAGTTTTTCACTCTTACTCACTTGTAAATGAGGCACCACCCATGCTAGTTTACTGATGGCGAATTTACTTTTCTGGGGGTTTGGATTGGCATGTACATATGAATTTGTATCATCCCTAGATCGAATAAGTATTAGTTCTTGTTTTACATTTGCAAGTATCCTTTTAAAGTCTTCACAAAAACCCAAGAGCATACTCAGCGGAATATATACATCAAAGAAGCCATTTCCAAGATCGCGTTGCCCCCATCCTGAGTTCTCCAACAGACCAATTTGTTGAGGACCAGCGGAAATAAGAGTCTTTATTGTGCTTGTGACACCTACATTTCTATTTCGGTCTATTTCAACTCCATTAATTTCTAACCAAATTTCCTCAAATAGGAACGCAAACGCATTGGATGTAACAATTGAATTTGTAGCCCCAGTTCCATCTGACTTGACAAATCTTCCTTCAATATGCAAGAAACTTTCCCCTGGCAGTGTATAGGTATCCTGGTTCTGAATAGGTATCCGAATTTCATCATTATTATTAAATGTTTTTGGCGTATGTGGTTGATGACTCAAAAACTGTTTACGCGTCACCGACTCATCAAATTCCACACTGGAAGTTATATCAAGCACTTCATCCATCTTTTACACTATAGCCTAAAGACTGTAGGAAGAGCACGTTAGCAGGTGTTAACCGTTTCACTGTAGGTTCACGCAAGTTAGCAGGTGTTAACCGTTTCACTGTTGGTTCACTACTGGCAATTGTTTGAGTCTGACGCTTCTTATTATAACGAGCGCCCATTCTTTATATGTAGTCTCAGAGTAATAGTTTCACCTCTGAAATCCACTAAATTGCCGTCCTGGTCTAAAACTCTAATGTGAATGTTGCTTAGCGTTTTCACAGTGATGGGGAGATAGCATGACGTTTGCAGGTACTTCTACAATCTTGTACCCTGGTGGAACAGTTGGAAAAAACTCGTGTAGTGTATGTTCCAGCTTATCGTTGACGTAATTTCCAGTACATATGCTGCACTCTATCCGTATCGCGTTAACTTTGAGGATGTGCACAGTGTAGTCTCAGGTATGAAATCCCGGTTTTAACACATGTTTAGAAATTCCAAGCAGTGAGCCAATTGAGTTCGGTTTCGTGAAATATATTTCCACAGGTGTTTGTATCTCACACTTGAGTGAATTGTTGTTTGCTTTAATAACCAGTTTCTCGTTAGTTGTAAGCCGAGCCAAATAACTGGCCAAATCGTCAGTATCATACGATCCTGTAGGAATATCTATCACTTTATTCTTCGAGTAATGAAATTTGCAATTTGTCTTATCAATGTTCGGAATCGAGTTGTAGGTTTGAAAATCTGCTAAGCCGATCGTATACTCGCCTTGACTCAAATCTATCGGTGGAAAGTAATCACAGCTCAATACTGAACTGTTACCAGACAAGCAGAGTGTCACAGACATGTGTTACCCCGACTAAGGTTCCACATACGTGCGTACCAAATTCCTGGTGTCGTTGCACATTGAACTGTATTCTGTTACCTGCAAAGTATTGCTGTAATTCCAGTGGCGGAGGTAAGTCACCAAAACTGTCGAAATATTTCACTACACCATCCTTGTACTTGATGTACACAACCCAGTGCGTCCCAGCATTTTCAGCACTGTCCAAGTTCACAATTCCACATTCACGTTCACTAATTTTTTGAGGTAATGCATCGCGCATGAAGACATCACGAAAATGAGGTATACGCAAACGCTTTACATGTCTACATATATCGTCATCGGTCAACGCCTGATCGGACTTTTTTTTTTCTTCTTTAATCCCGATCGATCTTTCCGGTATGGCTTTAAATACAGACCTTTACCCCTCGTTGCAATTGCCTCCATGGTTTCATTGTGTCGTTTCTGTTCAGTCAACTGCTTTTTTGCTTCTTTAGTAGCTTTGACGGCTCTGGCGATGGCTGAGGCTCCGCCGGCAAGAGCTCCGGCAGCCGACAATCCGGCAAAAATAGGGATTATGGGGAGGATTACACCCTTCTTCGTCTGCTTCTTTTTCTTTTTAATCCCTGCTCCCAACTTTAGCTTGGCACGCATAGCGCCGTTAACTAGTAACGCGGCTGCCCGTTCACCGAACTTTGCATCTTTGGCTTTCATTCTGACTGAAGCCTTCTCCGCGAGTGTGCGGTCTGCATTACGCCTGTCAGCACCCTGTGCATACGCAATGCCATGCTCCCTGCATGCTGCATCTAGTGGATTGATCCCCGTCTGACTGAGTTTCAGACGTTTTTCCAGTTTCGTTCCGGGTCCACAGAACTGGTAAGTTGGAATGTGTGCCTCACATGGCATTTTATCGATGAGCTTGTTTAAGAAGCCACGGCCCTTCACCTTCCGTGTAGGAGGCATTGTTATCGACTGAATGATTTTACGTATTCGCGCGTCTATATATACCCCGTGCAGCAATGAAACCTTGTCAAAATGCGGTTCGTCAAGCAGCAAACAACATTACCCGTGAGTAATGCGGATGTTGCCGGCACCAAGCGGAAGAAGAACGGACCTCTGTTCCACGAGACAGTGAGAGCGATAGTTTGTGGACCATCAAACTGTGGTAAAACCAATCTTGTGATGTCCCTGTTGGAACACCCAAATGGGCTTAGATTTGAAAATGTATATGTTTTTTCCAAGTCGATGTATCAGCCAAAGTACCAATTGCTAGGTGAAATACTGAAACTCATTAATGAAATTAAGGATTTAACATTTAGCGATAAACAGAGTGTGCCTCCACCTAGTGAATCGCTACCAAATTCAGTGTTTGTGTTTGACGATGTCTCGTGTGAGAAGCAGAATAATATACGAGATTACTTTTGTATGGGGAGACATAGGTCAGTAGACTCTTTCTACTTGTGCCAGACATATAGCCGTATACCTAAACAGCTGGTAAGAGACAACGCTAATTTCATTGTACTCTTTAAACAGGATTATATGAATCTCAAACACATTTATACTGACCACGTGAACACAGATATGCCGTTCAGCGAGTATAAGAACTTATGTGGTGCTTGCTGGAATGCGAGCAAGCATGGATTTGTAGTTATTGACAAAGACTGTGACATGTATCATGGACGGTACCGCAATGGGTTTGATTCGTTTTTGACTAAATAGACGACCACACTAGGTACTGTCATCATTGCAACCATGGACAAGTTTGGGAGAACTTCGACGACACAGAGCAGGAGAGTTTAGGTGTACCCACCTCAAAACATACTTCTTACAAAGGACGGTAATTTGGATTGCCAAGGTAGAATACACAAACATGTAGCTGACCCCATCGAAGATGATGATGTTGCATCCAAACAATATATTGACAAGGCAACTACCGATGCAGCAATGCTTCTGAAGGAATTACAATCGACTGTGATTACTATGGTTATATCTATTGCGGTTACAGATTTGATTAAAGATCGTGCATACATTCTAGAGACAGGTCTTAACTATTATGAACTTCCCGTCAATGGTGTAATCCTCTCAATAGCCAAACCGGGCAGGGTTGATGTAATAGTGAATTGGATTAAAACTGCAAGGTTAAACTTATTTTTCTCCAACCACACAAACCATTTACAGCAACATTAACTATCAAGTATAAAATAGTACAATAAACTCTCATAAGCTTAATTCGATGCTTAAACCTGGATACGTCAACAACTAAACGTGGCATCATAAAGGCCCGAAATGCAATTCGACGCAAGTTACTTGAATTGAAAACTGGCCAAATTGACTCTGAGAAATTTTTCAAAGATTCTATAAGGCCTGTAACTGATACAATAGAAAATGTTTTCATACCTCCGCGACATAAGCAGCAGCAATCTCCAGGTATGATCAAAGAGTTCTTGAAATCACTCAATCGAAGTGAAAGAGATTATGATTCGGTGTATGGTGTCCGGAAGAAAAATGATTCGCTAATGATTGGAAATACTCCTATGATTATGGATGGAGATGTTATTCGGATTGATGGAAATGAATATGAAAGAACTCAAGGCTTAATGGAATTGTTGTTCTTAAAAAAAACCAAAACATTTACCAACATGGACTTGAAAAGTTATTATGAAATACTAGACACCACGAATGCCCACAGAGTGAAATTTATTCCATGTGGAAAAGTTTTAAAAAATACAACCACTAAGTATAAAAACATAATCTCTAAACTTGACAATCATTCGGGTTCTGGTCTTCTTCCCATGAAGGAGTATGTGTATTGGGACGATCCGAAAGAGCTCGTTGAATGATTGAAATTACTTACCGCATCAACATCAGCAGGACACACTGCACCCTCCAACGAAATTTTGTCGGTGATTGAAGAACTTCGTGAGAGAGACATCATCGTGTAACATGGATCAAATTGTAGCTGAACTCCATTGACCGGCTAGAAGGAATTTCCCAAGACGCCGGGTAATAATCAAAGGTCTTGACGACCTATGTCAAGCTGATATTGTAGAAATGATACCGTATTCTCGTAAAAACAGCGGCTACAAGTATATCTTGATGGTGATTAATACTTATTCAAAGTTTGCATGGGCTCTACCCCTCAAGAACAATATGGCTAGTGTGGTTGTCGACGCTAAGAAGAAAATAAGAGGATACTAACTGGTGATCGTGTTCCTAAAAATTTACAGACTGACAACGGAAAAGAGTTTTATAATTCAAAGTTTAAATCGCTCATGACAAGTTATGTTATTAATCACTACTCAACATATACCCATCTTAAAGCATCAATAGTTGAGCGACTCAATAGGACTATCAAGAATGCAATGTGGCTAGAATTCAGCAGACATGGTTCACATCGGTGGATTGAACTTCTTCCTCAATTAATGAACAATTACAATAACAAGTGGCACCGCACCATCAAGATGAAACCGTGTGATGTTAAAGACAACTCACTTCTTTCAACAGTGTAGAGCCATATAAAGATTACTACAACAGCAAAATTCAAAGTTGGTGACCATGTCAGAATCAGTAGATTTAAAGAGAGGTTTGAGAAAGGCTACTTGCCCAACTGGTCAACGGAAGTGTTTACCATTAGTAAAGTGAAGTTAACAAATCCTGTAACTTATTTACTTAAAGACTATCAAGGTAAAGATATTGCAGGAGCATTTTACCATCAAGAATTACAACTAACAAAACTTACAAGTACATTTTTGGTTGAACGAGTGATAAAGGGAAGGAAAAATATGATCTTGGTGAAGTGGTTGGGTTTTGATAAATCGCATAACACCTGGATTTATAAAAAAGATTTATTCAAATTGTAACAAAATTGTACATGTCATTTTCTGTAATAAATAATTTTTTTACAATTGTGTTTTTTTTTTCTATAACCTTCAGCAGCAATTATTTATACTGAGCACAGCAGCAGCAGTCTCAACAAACTTGTACACTTATTCTACTTTTCCGTTGACTAGATACATTACGAATGAATTTACAGAGCATAGTGCTCATCTTTTTTTTTACAATATTTTTCTCGGGCTATGACTCTATACAAAACATCAGTGCGCTGCAAAAAATATATTTTTTTTATAAAAGTTTGTACAGCATTTGAAAAAATATTTACATGCTTTTGCAGCAACCTAAGCAGTACACTGTACATATTTACAAACTAGATACACGGATAGACGGTATATTTCTTCTTCAGTCATACGGTATTTACAAAATATTCACACATTATTTACAGACTTGTGCCCCCAAGGTAGGGTCTCTATTCCTTCCGGGAAAATATACCGCTTATCATCCGTTCTAGACAGACCCAGTTTGGATATTTGAACCGTATTTATAACATGAAGGGTTGAAGTGATCCTTTGCTGCAGATGGTACCTGGGAGTTTCCCCATGGAGGCAATTTATGTAATCCTCCATCTGCAGCTTTCGAGTGACTGAGCCAGCCAAACCTTTAGCCCGTCTAGAGGTCTGGACTGTGTCGAGCCGGATGCATACATTTTTTCCATTAACCCCGCAAACTCCGCAATCAGGGTGCCATTCGCCTCGTCCTTCATAACACCGACAACCCTTTCATTGTGGGACTCTATCCCATAACGGTTGCCGGTGCTATACCCAGACGTGTCGAACTCCTCCCTGTTACGTCGCATCACTTCATATGGATCACAGTCCTTCACCAACTAGATGAAGCTGTCTGTATCCATATATAGCAATTTAGGGCCTCTAAACTGTGGAATGACAAATTCGTAATGAACTCTGTACATCCTCAGTTTAGAAAGGTCAAGAATGCACATTCCGACATACACAGGTTTATTAAAAACTATCCCAGCTTTCGCTATCTCCACGGCCATAAAGTTCTTGTTGAAAACTGTTACTTGCTAAAAGTGTGGTGAACCTGTACACAATTTCACGTCGCGGTGTTTTCGAATGATCTCCATAGTTTTACCGAAAATTGAATTGTTCATTAATTTATAGAAATCTCTCTCGAAATCTGTTTTTGCTGAACGGCGAGAACTCGTATTGAGAGATATGTTTTCTTTCAACCACGGTGACTGATTGAAAGATATTACCCGGTGTATTTCGGTCACCTGCAGCCCCAAGCCTACACATTGCTGGAGGACTCGGTAATGGAGAACATACCGTACCTTGTTCTCCAGTGTGGTCATCAGCTTGGGGACGGTAGAACCTTCTGGGGCTTTGTGGACTGGGCATTTCGGCAGATCTGCTAAAACGTCGTGTTTATCCTGAGGAATCGTAAGGTCTACCTCCAATACGAACCCCCTAGGTGAGTCAGCTGCAATGCTCATGAAATTTATGCTGGCAATCTCTTTAGCCGATAGCCATTGAAACCCACCAGAGGGTAGATACTCCGACATGGCGCAGCCGTAAATATTATTTACGTCGAAGTACATTATAAAATCTTCAGACGCCTCGCGGTTGTACTCAGGCATGTACCGGTTATTTGCCTTCGCATACCTGTGGACGCACTGGCAAATACCTTCACGAATACCTCGTTCGAAAAAGAGCAGCATGTCGATATCCGTCAGAATGTCCAGTTCGACACGGGTGCTCCTTAACTTAGCCTGCCACGAAAGGCCTGGGGATGTGAAATAGTGGGCGGGGTTCAGGGTGTACTTCCCCAAACATACACTCCTAAATTTCTCAAACAGATCTGCAAGTAACCGCACATCTGTGTCCATGTACAGACTTGCATATTAGCCCAAAGTCTTGATCTGGAAAGTCCGCCACACCTTTGTCGCGTGTTCGTAATCTTCATCAGAAATTTCTGACTCCGACAACGAACTGTAGAATTTTGATTTTGGAGGAAGCGTGGCCTCGGTGAGCTTATCCCACGAATCCATATATTCGTAAGGGAAGACACCTTTCCGTTTAACTAATTGGAACTTCTCGGGGTCGGTGAAATGAGCACTAGTAATGCGCATGTCGCCGTCCTCAAGGGTTCCAACCAGTTTATCTAATGGGAGCTGCATGAACTGGTATGAGTCCAGAAACCTTAACGTGATTGAAGTATATTCAATCTTTTTAGAAAAAAAGATATAACGTTCTGTGTTGATGGGAAGAACGTCCATCCCTTCGGAATCGAGTTTTGATAAAGCCATAACAATGAAATGAGCATCATAAACAGAAAGATTGTGAAAAAAAACTGGTATGTACCTTTTAGTCTTATACTGCAAATTGCAGTCATTATGTGCAGCCCCCCTAAATTCACCAGTAATATGACAATGATCGCGGACCTTGACAGTCCCCGGTTCAATGTCTTACTCACAGATGTGGCATACCGTAGCATCAGCAAACTTTGCTTCTTGCTCATCTGTCATTACAAGAGGAATGCACCTCTTGTAAATTTTATCAACTTTCTTGGCAAGTTTGACGAGTTCGTCAACAAGCCATTTTTCGGGATTTTTTCCCGTGAAGGAGTTGAAACGCGACAGACTAGGTACGCGTGGACAAACGACCTGGTATGCGGCAGCGAAAGGGACATGTCTCTGGACAACAGTAGTGTGACAGGCGTTGGGTGGAGGACTGCAAGAATCATAAGGTTGCAATAAACATTCCGTAAACGACGACGGGTACAAACTGCTGGTGCACAAACCTTAAACTTTAAGGTTTTATCGTCGTCGCCGGGTAAATCCACTCTTACAGGATCAACCCTTGCACAGTCAATCTCGTGGCGGCCCAGGAGATCTTTGTGTCCGAAATGTTGCAGAAATCTGTAACAATTAAAAATAGCACACTTATGCAAACTTAAAGAAGATATGACTAACGCCGTCAGGTTGTGAATCCAACAGTAATGGAATTTTTTCCCACTGCCGTCGGTAATCAACAACATGTTCATGTGGTGAACGCTTTTGTCTGCAGTGTGATGGAAGGCCCCGGAAACTATATGTTTACCTTTAACTACATCCAGACCGAAAACATTTACTGAATAGTCTGGATTTTGCCTCTCAAATTTAGAAATGTCTGAGAGTTTTACCGGGAACTCAATACCTGAAAGTTCGAGGGGGTAGAGTGAACGTACTTTCTTGCAGGTGCTAACCCTGTCACCACTTTTTAAGTAGCCTTTACGTGATATGCAAGAATTGTCCATAAAAGGCACAACTCGTCATTCTTGTTTTCAACATTGATGACGGCCTTCTTTCTACAGATATCAAGTGGCAGAGCAACATAGGAAGACCCCCGATAGAAAGGTTGAAAATTAGAAATGCTAATGTCGAGGGATTCTATTCTATCGAGAGTTATGCCACTCATCCTTTCTTGAAACTCACACAATTTTACTCTGAGCTCCGACTTCGTATATTTTTCATACCAATCCGACAGGCAAGGGCTGGTTGTGACCTCACGCATTTTAGTTAAGAAGCACATATGGGCGGTTTCTAAAAGCATTTCCTTCTGTATCTTTTATGTGGTAATCAGTCCAACCTGCACCTTTACGGATGGGGAGGACCGATTATCCACAATTTCGCAAAGTTTACCGGCCACGAGTTTAAAACAAGCATCAACGAAATTCGTTGGATCAATGAAATTTAGAGAATTTGAAATTGTCCCGGAATAAATTCTATTTTTAAATGCACTAAGCCTGTATTCAAGGACTAAGCACGCAACTGCTGACTCACCCGTCGTTGCTGTAGCATCATGACTGCATGATGGCGTAGAGGCTAACTGGATTGCCCCTGCCCCGACGAACGGTCGGCTTGACCCGGGCGATAGACCGGTGAACTGGCGGCTCTGTCCGGGTGATGGGCGGCTGGGCCCGGCCGATGGGTAGGCGTACTGTCGGCATGGGCTAGGCGATGGACCGGCATACAGCCGGCTGGGTCCGGGCGATGGGCTGGTGAATTGGCGGCTTGGCCCGGGTGATGGACCGGTGGAGTGGCGGCTGGGCCCGGCTAGAGGCAGGCGAGGTGCTGCTGCTGCTGTGGTGGGCGGTCGGCTCAGCCCGGCTGTAGTGGGCATCTCCCACGGTCGCCAAATTGGTGGCGGAACTTCCTCGTTGGTTGGGTGTCCGACCGCCCCCTCTGACACATAAAAAGAAGAAAAATGTTTTAGTATCATGAAAAATATTATTTTGTAGGCATAAAATAATATAGGTAAATTACTGATGTACTAGATTTACCGATATTCCAGTGTACTGTTGGTTGCGGAAGAATCCATTGTGGTGGTGGAGTTGGCGGCATACTGCTCCGCGACTCATTCCCGTCAATATTTGGGTGTGAGCAATCGCCAGGGCTGATATTTGCTCTTTTTGGGCTAGTTAATTCCTGAGAAGAACTACCCTTTCGCTTCTCTGGGCGTGATGGTTCATCTGAAAAAAAAAGAAAAAAAATATTTTAGCAATAGTTATAAAGACATGGAAAAAATAATTATCTATACAATTATCTAGCATGTACTTACTGTAGTAAAAAGGTTATTAAATGATATATTGTTTTCATCACCTGCATAAAAAAGTAATTAATAATATAGACTTCAGCAGTATACAGTTTCATAAACCAGTTATATTAAAAAATTATAATTACCGAAATCATCCAGGCTAGTGAACGAGAAATCATCAAACTCTGGAGCAAAAGAAAAAAAACAATTAGAACTAGAATATGAGGGAAAAAAATCATATATGACTAAAAAAAAGATATTTACCACAAGATAAATTATTAAGATCATCCCATAACTACTGCTGATCTGTAATTTAAAAAAGTGATTTTTATAGTTTTATTATAACAACATGTTAGTTAGAACTAAGTACATGACATATTTCATTACTTAAAAATATCGCTGAATAAGCTCATTCTCCCAACATCTTCAGACGACATAGCAAGAATCGTAATGTTCCGTCCGGTGATTCAGAGAAGACTGGATAACCCAAGGGAGAGTTCCGCCCTTTATATACACGCTTAGAACCTCGCTGGCGTGGGAACACGACGCTTTGCCTGTGAATCTCCCGAGGGATCTAAGACTACATTTCTCGGGGTAAATTATATTCCTCCCGCCACGCTTGGAACCTCGCTGGCGCTTTGCCTGTGGTGTCTGGCGACATTAAACTCCCGAGGGATCTAAGGCCACATTTCTAGGGGTAAATTATATTCCTCCCGCACAATCGTAAAATCCGTGAAGGTTGAAAAAATGTTTTAGCTTCTAACACACAAACACATAACTTCTGAGGAGGCCAGGTGTACAGGCCATGTCGGCTCATTTAAAATGCGGGTCGCGGAGGATCGGATAAGGAGATATTTATGACCGGCGTGGGCTGCGGTGAGGGGAGCCCGCGCGGGCCTCGGCTTAGTGAATATTTATGAGGGGTTGCGGGCGGTGAATAGGTGCCGCGCGGTGGAGAATATTTATGACGCATGTGCGCTGTACCGGGCGGCTACCCCTTAGAAGCCCACATTCGTCCTGAAAACGAAACAGAGTTTAAAAAACATACGCTAATACTAAAATTTATATCTCGGAAAGTACTTATCCGATCTTTTTCGGATAAATACCCCTATAACGGCCAGAAAAAATCCTTATTACTTGACATGTAATAACGCTATTTTAAATTTATAAATTGTATTACCTGTTATAAAATATTGAACCAAGGCCTCCAGAAGCGAATATTATACTGCATTTCGAGCGTAATCAATTGAATTAGCGTGTAATTGACCATGTAATTGAGGTTTTGTACCCTGGCCGCGTAGGGCGGTTTGAAAAAATAAATAATGACCCCATTTAGACGATTTATGATCCGGGGGTCACACCTGCGTCCATGAAAAGGGGGTTGACCCTCATTAGTATACAATTCACGACCCGTAACTTGGGTTAAGAAGTGGCACGTGGACTCAATTAAATATTATTCCCATTAGTATACAATTTATAACCCCCATTTAGACGATTTATGACCTGTAACTTGGGTTAAGAAGTGCCGCGTAGCCTCATTAGCATATTATTCCCATTAGAATGCGATTTACGATGAGCTCAATCCCCCCTTGTCACACTACTTCAGAGGACCCACGCAAACCGGAACAGCGCCGAAGGAGCCGTCCACGCAGCCAGCTTTATCGACTGCCGGGAAGTGTTGGCTTCTTCCCCAGGCCGCGTCGTTCATCTCCGTCTCGCACAGTGGTCAGGTTACTTGTCGCTGCCGCAGATCGGCGTCAGAACCCGACTGTTCCTTCATCCGTTCCTCTGCTCCGAAGAAAACTCTGCATCCTTCGCACTGAGATGTGGCGTATGACCCTCGGCGAATCACAGCTTTGCCCGCGAAGATGATTGCTCCTGGTAGGCTCAATGGATAAACAAAAGAACACCAAACCGTTAATAATATTGCTGGCGAGATTCTATAATGGCTGGTTCATCTCCCTACCACTATTCGAGCGCGTCTCTTTACTGATAAACGGCACTAAGGTCTATTTTCGGTCGCCGGCACTAGGTAAAGGCATTTCACGGGTCTTTTCCGAAACGTGACCAAATGAAAAGCAAAACTTAGCTATTTGTAATGGGCAATAAATCCACTGAATTCCCAAGCCAGGTAGAATGTTTAGTCACTCACCGGAGGTGTAAATCTTGGCGCTATGTTCCGTCAAGTAGCACTGTTTGTTTGAACCATACCGCACCGCCAACATCTCGCAGATACTGTACTAGCACTCGGTGCCTAATAACACTGACACTCTGTACTTATTAATTAATTACAACTACCCTGTCATTCCTAAAATTGAAAATTATTCTATGGAATAATTTGTAATTCATTCTTACTTCATCACTTATTTTTGGTCTTTGGCTAATGTTCCTTGTGAGATCAGATCCTTCAAATATTCTCTGTCTCTTATCCTAACATATGGTTTATATTTTCTTTGTATGATATACCCATCTTCAGTTTCCTACTTTAATACACCATGGGACAGCTTTGTACTTCTCGAATTTCCTACTTTGTACTTCAATATTTCCCAGTGAACTTGTGAACAGTGGCAGAGAATTCCAACATGTCTTAAAACTACATATTCTATAATTAATATGTGACATATATATTCTCCATACAATTAATTTTAAATCTTTCTTAGACTATGGAGGCCCTTATGGTGACCATCGTTCTCATAAACTAAAATTCTTAATTCATATCGCGTTATCAACAAAATTTTAAATATTTATAAATAAATACAAGTCATTTCACATTATTTCCATTGTTGCTTTTACTAATTTTTATGCAATGATTCTTATAATTACTTATTAATTCACATTTTCATCACGAAAGCATCTTAACAGTTGCATTTGTCTACCCAATACATGACATCAACTAGCATTTTAAATACTAATGCTTGTAATTAATTACAAATTTTTATTAGACCCCTTTTTTTAAGGCTGTATTTTACTCGAAAAAATCGAATACTTTAATACAATATCTTTCAGGTTAGTTTCCTTAACACCTTCTATTGAAATCACTTCCCAGACTGCAATCTTTTCATACAATTATTTTAGATATATACATATACGAGGGTTGGAAATTAAATAGTGGTAACTATTTATTCACAACCGATACAAAAGCGTTACATGTTTGCACCTATTACTTTCCTTCAAAGTTGTCACCAGCGTTGTGTAGAACCCGTTGCCAGCGATGTGAAAGGCGTAGTATACCGTTAGCAGAGCATGTTCTGTTGATGGTGCAAATGGAGTGGTCTACTGCCTGTCGAATCTCTGGAACAGTTCTGAAGAGAATGCCACGAAGTGGTTCCTTCATCTTCGGAATCTAATCAAAATCACAAGGACTTAAGTCCATGGAGTATGGTGGATGGTACAGTACTTTCTACTCCCATAGACCGAAAAGAGCAGCCACAGCTTGCGCTGTATGCGCCCGCGCATTGTCGTGCAAAATGATAGGTGGGTTTCGCAGAAAGTGTTGCCGCTTCTTTCGCAAAGCTGGTCGCAGGTGATGCTCCAAAAACGAACAGTAATACTGCGCATTGACGGTCTGCCGTGGAGGATCGTAATGCGTTAGGATAACACCATCACAGTCGTACACGAGAATCACCATAACTTTCACCATACTGGGGATCTGACGCAATTTCGACTTTCGCGGCGACCCATAATGACGCCATTCGTTGGATTGGCGTTTCAGTTTTGGCTCGTATGATGTGGCCCATGTCCCATCCAGTGTTACGATATGGCATAAGAAAGCCTCTCCTTCGCGCTCATAGCGCTCCAAGTGCGTCTAAGCAGCGTCGTAACGCATCCATTTCTGCATTTCCGTCAATTCATGCGGATCTCATCGTGATGCAATTTTTCGCATGCCCAGGTGTTCCTTCAGGATGCGAAGCATAGTCGTATGCACTAATCCGGTTTCGTAGGTGAGCTCACGAATCGTCTGTCGTCGATCAATGTCCCCTATCGCGACAACAGTATGCACTTCTTCTTCAGAAACGCTAGGACCACCTGCCCGAAGCATGTCTGCCACAGTTTGCCGACCTCCGTTGAAGCCTTTTACCCAACGTGCCACTGTTCTCTACGGCAATGCCGATTACCCGCACGTCTTTTGAAGACCTTGATGACACTGTCGTGCTGTACGACCTCTGGCACATTCAATCTTGATCCAACTCCGTTGCTCCTGTTTGAAAACATAGTGACACCGATACGTTAGACCACTCGCACAAGTGACTGCGTTTCCCTCGATTGTGCACACGCCGGGGACGTGGTACGGTCGAGTCCATTTGCTCGGAGGTAATGTAGGTATGTCAACAACGTGTGCTATCAGTGACGATAGTAGATTCCATTGCATAGTGGCTTCACAGCAGTGTTGCCACTATTTAAGTTCCAACCCTCGTATATATTTTATTGGATGTCTTCCATAGCAACAGAGGCACATCGTCACTGGTCAGTTTTGACAAGCCGACTAGTAAACACATCCAAGCCTGAAATGAAGTCTTCACGGGTGTACCGCCGGATAGTGTTTTGAAAACACGATATTTCGACCACTAGCTCCGTCGTCTTCATCAGGTGTTGAGACATCTGCAAAGGTCGGCTTACTGTCGGATACTGTGATTTCAAAACAGTATCCTGCGGCACACCCGTGAAGACTTCATTTCAAGCATACGCCGGGAAAGTCTCCTTTCTTACACATCCAAGCCTATTTTCACGAATACTTTCATTTTCTAAGAACAGGTAGGCAGCTCGGTGGCTAATAACACTGATACTCTGTACTTTATTCATTACATGTTTTAGGTTCGGATCTTATTAATGGTAGGAATGAAGTTGTCAGGCCCTTACACTTAACTGCAGACAAACGCTTAAACCACTCCCTAATGTTTTCGCAGTGGGAAATTCCATTACTGTTGGATTCGCAATAGCCAATCTGAATCTGCCTAGGATAGACGATTAGCGGTATATTTTCCCAGACGGGATCTAGAACCTACCATGGGGGCACAAGGATGTACCTGATTGAATTCAAATTAATTTTGCTTTAATGAAGATGGATTATACCGTTTCTCCATGTAAATATACCCACTGCATTTATTGCTGCTTATAGACAGATGTCATTTATTTATTTATTTTTGCTACTGCATTTTTAAAATATAGATGTACTTAAATTCAAATTATTTATTATGTACATATTTCTTTTGTTATTGAATTTTTTATAGATACACATAAATTCAAATTATTTATTATATGCAAATGTTGGACATATTTCTTTTTGTTACTGCATTCTAACCACATAAAGTCACAAACTATTTTATTGTTAATGTACAAATGTTGTATGCAGTGCACATTTTTGTTTTATACAGAGTCAATAGAATAAATATGCAACATGCCCGTGCCATGTGCCAACCGCATATTTGTAAATAGCATATAGGAAAATATAAGTTTATTAAAAAATATTGTACATTTTTTCCTAATTAAATTTTTTCATGAATCCACGCAGCAAGTGATAGAATAAATGTACAGATTGTCTCCGTGCCAAGTGCACATTTGTGAATACGTTAAGGGAAAAACACTGTTAGTAACATGAGTTTATTAAAAAAATATTGAACTCTTTTACATTTTTCTTATTATCTTTTTCATGAATCCATGTGTTATATGATTTATTAAAACCTAGCCACTTCACCAAGATTATGTTTTTACATCTCTTTATCAATCGTTCTATCAAAAATGTAGTTGTAAGATTTGTTAGTTCTAATTATTGCTATTATTGCTTCTACAATATCATTACCATGATAGTCTGTAAATAAATAAGTTACAGGATTTGTTATTTTCACTTTACTGATGGCAAACACTTCAGATGATCAGTTTGGCATGTAACCTTTCTTAAACTGTCCTTTAAACCTACTGATACTGAAATGGTCACCAACTTTGAATTTTGCTGGAGTAATAAGCTTAATATGGCTGTACACTGTTGAAAGTAGTAATTTGTCTTTAACGTCACAAGATTTCATATAGGTGGATCTGTGCGACTTTTTATTGTAAATGGACATTAACTGAAGAAGTAATCATTCTACAAATATGAGCCACGTATGCTGAATTCTTGCTACATTGAATTCTTGATAGTTCTGTTGAGTCGTTCAACTACTGATGCTTTCAGATGAGTATATATTGAGTAATCGTTAATACCATTGCCAGTCAAGGCAGTCTTAAACTTTGAATTGTTAAACTTCTTTCCGTTGTCAGTATACCGTATAAATTTTTAGGTAGACGATCAGCAGTTAGTATTCTCTTCATAGCGTCGACAACTACACTAGCCGTCTAAGTTTTAAGAGGTACTGCCCATGCAAACTTTGAATATGTATCAATCACCACCAGTATATAATTGTAGCCACAGTTTCTAAGGGAGCATGGGATCATTTCTACAATATCAGCTTGCCACACATCGTCAAGTCCTTTGGTGTTTACACGGCGTCTCAAGAAGTTCTTTAATCACTGATAAAATTTCGTTGGAGTGTGCTGTTTGTCCTGCTGTCGTCGACGAAGTAAGTAACTTTAGTCATTCAACGAGTTCGTTGGGATTTTCCCAATACACATACTCCTTTATGGGCAGAAGGCCAGAACCAGACTGACAGAAAAGTTTAGAGAATATGTATCTAACACAAGTAGAAGGAATCAACTAGCTGATGTCTCCCCATACGAAAATAGTCTCGTATATTATTCTACTTTTCTCATGAAGCGTCGTCGAACACAAAAACAGAATTTGGTAGAGTTTCACTGGTTGTAGGTACATTTTGAGCATAGTTAAATGTCAAATAAGGATTTCATTTAACGGATTTCAGTGTTTCATCTATCAACTGATACTTTGCTACAGTGACTTGGAACATACTTATACATTTTAAAATCTAAGCCCATTGGGGTGTTCCAGCAGGGAAAGCACTAAGTTGGTTTTTCCACAATTCTAAGGTCCACACGTCAATGTCTTCGGGAACAGAGACAGTTGTTCTTCCGTTTGGTGTCTGCAATATCAACATTACTCACAGATAATTTCTCTTGCTGTTTGACGAAGCGCATATTGACGGGATTTTAAGGCCACTCTGGCTATATATAGGCGTGCTAAGATATAAAGTCAGTCAGTCGATTACAATGCCTCCTACAAAGAAGAAGGGTCGTGGCTCCTTAAAAAAGCTCATCGATAAAATGCCGTTTGAATCATACATTCCATCTTAGCAGTTTTGTGGACCTGGAGCGAAACTTGTAAACCAGTTGAAACCTGGCAAAATCGAATCAATCGATTAGATGCCGCATGCAGAGAACATCACATTGCATATGCACAGAGAGTGGACAGACGTAATGCCGATCGTATTCTCGGGGAGAAGGCTTCAAACAGAATGGAGGCTAAAGATACAATGTTTGTTAAACGTACTGCTGCTTTTCTAGTAAACCGAACTATGCGTGTTAAGGTGAAGTTGGATGCAGGTATTAAAAAGAAGATTACTATCCTCCCTTTAATACCTATTTCTTCCGGGTTGTCGCTATTGGAGCTCTTGCAGGAGGAGTCTCGATCTTAGTCAGAGCATTCAAAGCAGCTAAAGAAGCAAAAAAGAAGTTGGCTGAAGAGAAACGACACAATAAAACTATGGAAGCATTGCAGTGAAAGATAAAAGTCATATAGGAAAGATCAGGATTAAAAAAAAAGTCGTTGCAGCCGTTAACTGACGAGCTTATATGTAGATATGTAAAGCGTTTATGTATGCCTCATTTTCGTGGAGATTTTATGTGTGATGCGTTACCTGGAAAATTTGTGAACGTGAATGTGCAACCGTGAACTTGAACAATGTTAAAACTGGTGGAACAAGTTGGGTTGCGTATATTAAGTACAAAGACTTTCGATGGTTTAGGTGACTACCTCCACCATTAAAATTGCAGCAGTATTTTGCAGGCAACAGAATACTGTACAACTTACAGCGACACCGGGAATACGGCACACACATTGTAGTATACGCCTTTCGCCACACTCCAAGTTTTTTTTTTTTTCCGCTTGCCTCAGCGGCTGTGTTTGTGAAGCCCCACTGCTTTACAGTTTTACTTCTATGGGTCTGATTCGTTGGGGACGCTTTTTATGGATTTTTTCTGTCAGGGGAAAAACCTGGGCTGTGGTCATTCGATATGACCTTATAGGTAAAAACCCCTGCTGTGTTCGTGTACTGTTCTTCACAGTTCAAACTGGGTTGTGGATAATGCTGAGGGGCACTCTGTACTTGTGCCACGTCTTTGGCATTATTGTTCCAATTGTCTCTGTTCTTGGATTGTCTCTTGTCTGATTTAGTCTTTCTATAAATTTTTCAGTTTGTTTAATGATTTCTGCTTGTACTGTGGAGATTTCTGCTTCCCTGTGGAGTGTTGCTGTAGGTGTGTACCTCGGTGCATTGTATATCATGCGGAGGCATCTGTTTTGTAATCTTTGGATGTGTTGTAGATTCGATCTGCTAGCCAGACCCCATATTTGGCAGCCATATAGGAGGAAGGGCCGGATTATGCATTTGTATAGGCGGAGTTTTGTGTTTGTTCGGAGCTCCTTGCTGCGTAATACTGGAGAGAGGTTCATTATTACCGCTAGACCTTTTTTTCGGCGATCGAGAATGTGCTGTCGAAAAATTAGTTTTTTTTATCTAGTATTATCCCTAGATACTTGTGCTCATTAACCCATTGGATTTCCTGGCCCATTATTGTCAGAGCTCTGTTTAGTTGTGGCCTTTTGTTGGTAAAATATATGCTTGGCACATTTCATTGCATTTACTTTCACCTTGTTTTTTCTGCTCCATGTGGTGAATGCATCCAGACCTCTTTGCAGCCTTGTTAGGTTTAAATCGTGCCTGTTCCCGATCACATACATGCCCGTATCGTCTGCTAATTGTGCCAGCTTTACGTGGGGTGGTGTCGGGATTTTATTAACATATATACTGAATAGTGGTGAAGAGATCGGGGCTCTCTGTGGTATTCCGGCTTCTATCACGTGTGTTGACGATCTCTGTCCTTCAGTTGATTCGTAGAATTTTCTATCTTTCAGGTAGTTTCCAATAAGTTTTATGTAACAATTTTTAATTGTTGTTTCGTTTTTTAGCTTCGTTATCAGATTGGCATGCCAGGTTTGTCATAAGCCTTTTCGATGTCTAGAAATACTGCTGCTGTTGACTTTTTGCGATTGAAATTTGCGGTGATTTCTTCTGTTATTCGTAATAGTTGGGTTGTTGCTGCGACGCGGCTCTGGAAGCCGAATTGTTCTGGCCTGATCGTGTTTTCCGCCTCGAGGCTGGACTTTATTCTTTTCAATAGTATTCTTTCCAATATTTTCGATGTTGAAGATAGTAGGCTTATAGGGCGATAGTTTTTGGCTTGTCTGGGGTCCTTGCCTCTCTTAGGTATTGCTATTATCTTTGCTGTCTTCCAGGCTGCAGGAAAATAGCTCTGAAGGAGACAGGCGTTGTAGATTCTTGTTAAGAGTACTATGGCTTTGGTTGGTAGCTTTTTCAAATGTTCATTTGTGATTTTGTCATGGCCTGGAGATTTGTTTTTTGCAATCTCTTTGATTGTTTGGCGTACTTCGCGTGGTGTTGTTAGCTCTGGTGGGACGTCCGCCGGTTCCTGCATAATGATTTGAGCTTGACGTTCCGTCTCTTCACTTTCCCTTTGCTCTTCAGGTGTGAGTTGGTAGTCAGCTACCGTATACTGTGCTGCAAAGGTTTCAGCTAGGATTTCGGCTTTGGCTAATGGTTGATAACATGTTCCCGCGGGTCCTGCTATGGCTGATTTTGCTTGACGCGGTTCTTTGAGTGCTCTTATAACCTGCCACGGCTCTCTGTTTTGAAACATTAGGTTGGACATTTTGTCCTCCCATTTCTCCGACCTTCTCTCTTGTATTCTCTCGCGTAGTTGTTTGGCGTAGTTTCGATACTGCCGTCTATCGTTTGGGTCGCGATACTGCTGCCATAGTTTCCGGTAGCGGTTACGCAAGTAGCATAGGTCCTCCAGTAAGGCGGGGAGCTCTGTTTGTCGATAGTTTGGGTATACTGTCGTAGTGCTGGCTCTTTTGTCTGCTTCAAGTATCGTTTTGTTGAAGTGCTCTATAGCTTTATCTACTTTGTTTGCAGTTGAGACGTTATAATTTGGTTTGATTTTACTGTGCACTGCTCTAGTAAATCGATTCCAGTCTGTTTGTTTATGTATTTTTGGCTTCATGTGGGGAGGGATCCACTTCTCTATCTTCAGAATTACTGGTAAATGGTCGGAGGATAGGTCGTTTTTAGTTTTTACTTCCTTTATTCCGTTTACATTTTTTGCCAGAAAGATGTCCATAACGTCTGGTCGATGTCTAGCGTTGTGCGGGATGTGCGTGGGCTCTGTTGGTCCCAAAACTTCGATGTTTCTCTGTTCCAAGAGATCAAAGAGTTGCTCACCCCTCGTGTTGTTTGTTCTTGAGTTCCAGCTGTTATGTTTTGAATTCAGATCGCCTCCGATGATTACTTTGTTTCCAGTTGCGAGTAGTTGGTCGATATCGAATTCGTATAGTGTTCTGCTTGGTGAGAGGTATGCTCCGATTATGACAATGTGCCCCTCCTTGCAGTGGATTCGTATGGCTGTAACCTCCATGTCCAGCGTCTGTGGTACACTCACTATTTCGTGGGTTATGTTGTTTCGTACAGCGATTGCGGTGCCGCCACCTCTCTGCCCTTGCCTGTCGGTGCGATAGGTCTGAAACCCTGGGAGTCTGAAGTTGTCTCCTTGCTTTAGGAATGTTTCACTGAGGAGGACTATGTCCACCTTTTCCCTGTTTATGAATTCGAGTAGTTCAAGCCTTTTGTCTTTTATTCCGTTGGCGTTCCATGTTGCGATTTTCAGGTCTTGTAGTTGTGCTTGCGCCATTAGTTTATTAATGATATTACTCCTTCTACGAGGGCAAGGATTTTGTTCCATCTCCCTCTCGCTGTTTCACCTTTTTCATTGTTTTTTTAGTGTGCTGAAGATCTTTTTTATTTCAGACCCGAAGGTAGTAGCTATTTCTGTTAGTTCATCCTGTGCGCCTTCGCTTTCAGTTGTCTGCTCCCCCTGCCGTTTTCTCTCCTCTTGCCTGTTTGGATTTTTATGCCCTGACAAGGCTTGTGAGTATGTTTGGTTTTGTGTTTGACCTGAATGAGTTCCGCCCGGGTGAGCTGTTTTGTTTTTCCTTCCGTTTTCCTTGCTGTCTTCTTTGTCGCTTTTCCGGTCGCTCGGGCGTGGTGGTCTCAGCAGGTCTTGGTAGGCTTTGCATCCATGCCAGGACGCCGCGTGGTCTCCTCCGCAATTCACACATGTTGCGCGCTCTGTTTTGGGAAGTGTGCAGTCTTTAGTTAGGTGTGGGCTTCCACATTTCACGCATCTGCTGGGTAGATGACAGTAGTTAGAGGTGTGTCCGTGTCTTTGACACCTTGTGCACTGCGGAGGTCCTTGTTGTTGGCGATATCGCTCAATCTGGACACTGGTATACAATATCGAACGTTCGTTGTAGATTTTTTTCGGAGCTTGGATCGTTTTCCAGCGTAACTGAATAGGTTGCCAGTGGAATTAAGTCTCTCGTCTCCGGGTTCCTTCTTTTGAACTGGTGAACTGCATTTACTAGATATCCTAGGTCCGTGAGGTCGTCTGCTAATTCGTTTGTTAGTATTGTAGGTGGTAGGCCTTTTATGACCACCTTAAGGAGCCTCTCCTGTGGTAGTTGGTTGCTATAATAGCTGATGTTGTTTTTGTTGAAAAATGCTATCAGGGCTAGGTAATCTTCCTTGTTTTCGACGAAAATATTTGAGGCTGTTGCCTCGAAACACAACTTTCAGATTCCCTGTTAGGTATTCTTTGATGGTCTGGTTCATCTTTATGAAATTTCTTGTTTCATATATTACGACGGGAGGAAATCTAGCCTCGTTAGCCGGTTTTTCTTTCCCTTTTGGTGTCTCAGTGTTTGTTTCCATGTCTTCGGTATCCTTTGTGGCCTCTTCTGCTAGCGCGCTGTATCGATTACTTACTGCCACCTGTGTATGGTTTGCTCTGTACTTTTGGTGTACTGCTTGACGGGCGCGCTTGCTCCTTTTTCTTGGGAACTCGAAGGGCGCTTCCTCGTTTTTGTTGTGCATTGTTGGTTCCTTCCTTTTCATAAACTGTTGTAGTTTTCCATTGTTTTCGTTGTAGTTTTTCTCGGGTTCGTTTGTGTCTTCTGAGTACATTTCCCAGTCTTCTTCATTTTCTTCAGATTCCGTCCCGGGTGGGGTGTCCGTGCTGTCGCGTAGTTCTTCTCTCTGCATCGTTAGTCCTTAGCCTGTTCGTTGCCGTTAAAGTCAGTCCGCGAGGCTTACCAGTGAAACCCTTGTTGTCACCGTTAGGTATTCCCGGGTTCCACAGTAATGCCGGATCGTCAATAGGTCACAATACACTGGTCCTAAAGAGTAGACCAAACGATGTCCAATATATCCTTGCTTCGTCGTCACCAGTATGACTTCCCTATGTAGCAGAATAGCACACGATAAAACTGCGATCACTATTCCTCTTCGATACACACACTCCAAGTACGCATTTTACCTGTAAAATGTTAATATTTGAGTAAATTTAGTCAAGCTTGGGCGACCATTTTATCTATATTTTATACACGTTCTTTATGTAAAAAGGGGGTTTTC
Source organism: Vandiemenella viatica (assembly GCA_031002005.1). NCBI lineage: Eukaryota > Metazoa > Arthropoda > Insecta > Orthoptera > Morabidae > Vandiemenella > Vandiemenella viatica. Next base: position 286,749,078 of record CM061921.1, read on the forward strand.
ATATCATTCAATGTGTAAAGAACTGTGAGTTAAATGAAGGGATATTCATTTATCTGGGCACTGTGAAAATAAGACATATTATTGAATTGTGAGGACTTGGTTATATCGCGCCATCTTTGTGAGAGACAACGGTCTGTATCCGTCATGGCGTCGGATTGTCTAGAGGAGACAAAAGGCAGGATTTTGCCTAAATGCTGGCGTTCCCCTGGGGACGTATCAGGTAGGCTGTAACAAGGCCAAGTGAGGTAGGTACACTCTTTGGTAAAAAAATTGACTGTCGGCGCCTAAGTCTAAGAACCTTATTTCGCACAATGTGGCATCATTGCCCGTATTCAACTCAGCGCCATCTGTTATTCATTTTCTTAAGTCAAGCCTCGAACAAAGCAGGGAGACTCCGCCCGCCCATTGACGATTCTTCTTGGTAGTTCATCTATCATTCCCCACATTTCAGTAAAAAGCTATTGACCGATCTCGAAACAAGTAACGCATTTTCCTGTCCCTGGATTGACTGTAATATTAGGCAAGATATCGCCGACCATACCTCAATCGGACGAAATTCGGTTCCAGCTACACTTTTCTTAAATTCAGATCGTGAAACATATCGTTAAAGTTATAATTAACAAGATTGCAATAAAGCGCAGTAAAAATGAGGTTCAGTTATACATCTTATTCCAAATGATTAGTGTAAAACTATAACCATATTTATTTATATATTGATGTGGCTAATCAGTTGCAATAATGCAACACATAATGGGGTGTGTGGTCCGAGAAGTGGGTGTAAATGTTCAAAGATCCAGATTTTTAAGTTCTACAAAACTATTGAAACGATTATAAAGAGATTATTTCGGATAATTGTCTAATGCCAGTTGAATGTAACTGACTTCCGAGGCAGGATAAGGTTGTTTACCCACTGCACGAGCCGTCTGTGAACATGAGCTCCGTTTGCTTGTGGCTAACCATCTAGTCTTGTAAACGCGTGGTCCTCGGCTTCGAGTCTAGGTTTTCCAATTATTTTTTTGCGTTTATTTTAAATAAGTCGAACCTACAACTGCGTTATGCGTAAAATATAACATCGACTCTTACCTGCTTGCGTCAGGACATAACATTCTCAAGGAAAGACTCATAACTGAGTGCTTCTTAATAAACTGCACACGTAACTATGAAATCTTTCACAGAGGTAAGACTGAAAGAAATCTTCTCGGGCTTCAACATCGTCGAAACAGTGTCGTGTGTTTACGTTAGGTGGACCATAACGAGTTCGCACCATCGTCAAGGAGACGAAAAACTAAATAATATTACTATACCAATTTCTTATTATGCGTCTGGATTTACGATTCGCCGACTTCTAAGTCGTTAAAGGTGGGAAGGGAATGGAGACAAGGAATGGGAAGGAATTCGGACCATGGGTTTTCGAAGAAATAATCCCGCCATTCACACGAAGTGACTTGGAGAAACGAAGGAAAATCCAAATCTGGATAGCCGGATAGGAATTCAAACCCGTTTCCTCTCGAATACGGGGCCATAGCGTTAACGCTCAGCCATTAGGTTCAGTTTTTCAATATCTTTCGTATTTGGTCTATGATGCCGTCCATAAAATTATTTAAAAAATCTATTGAAAAGTTAAAAATCGTAAATTAAAATATATGTGCAGAAGTGAGTTCATCTGATGAGAGCGGGGATATCAAAAAAATCTCTGAAATTAGAAACGCAATTCAAATTTCATTTTCTCCCTCTCTACTCTTTTCGCCAATCTCTCTCGTTTTTAATTTTTTTGCTAGGGCTTTACGGCTCGTCGACAGCAAGGTCATTAGAGGCGGGATCGGATTGGGGCAAGAAACGGGCAGGAACTCGGCCATGGCCTTTTCAAGGAAGCATCCGGTCGTTCGCTTGGAGTGACTTGGGGAAACCATGGAAAACCCAGATCTGGATGTCCGGACGGGGATTCAAACCCGCGTCCTCCCGAATACGAGGCCAGAACGTTAACCGTTCACGCACCACACCCGGTACTTTTTTTTTAATTTTTAGCAGCTATCAAATTCAAAGTGAATATAAGCTCCCTCTTATATGGAAGATATTGTCATATTAATCCCGATGTTTAATGAAGTAGTATTAAACCAAAAATGACGAGCAAAATTGATCGGTTTGCTAGTAACCAAATAGGTAACATTTCAGTCTTTTCGTAGAAATGTTAAAAAAAAAAAAAAAAAAGAATCCAATTCAAATTTTACTTGAGCAAAGACCTCAAACCGGATGCTAAAACTACAGAAATTTGCAGTCTCAATAAAATGTGGTAAAATAAGAAATTTCAATGTAGTTATGATGTAATTCTCTATAATATTTTCTCTTTTTTTTTTCAAGTATGTCTTTCAGTAAAGATTAAGAGGTAGTTGGAATGAAATTATCACGCTGAGCAATAACATAGCTAATTGTTACAAAATCTTATAAATCGGCGGTACTACTCTCCGCAGCTAGCGTGTAATTCTAAAATATGGTAGTAGAGGGAAACGTAGTGTTTACAAAGCGTATAATACTGGTGTCCTTGTTTCTTGCCACACTGACATTCCCGCACTGAATTTCAATTTTATGCCTCAGTTTTCCTCCTACAATGTTCTGATTGAATGCCTGTAAGACTTTGCAATATTTAAACTTTCAAAAGAAATTGTTGCTTGTCATTCTGAGACAGACATTATAATGTAAATTCTTTGGGTTGGAATAAAATATACAGTAGCTACAGTTTGAATTTTGGAAAAACCGTGCCGCAAGAGAATAAATTCTTATCACCGATCAAGAAAAACAAAGTTACTTTCATAGCTTTTGTTGATTTAGAAAAAAAGCTTTTGGTAATGTAAGGGGGGACAAAATGTTCAAAATTTAAAAAAATTCAGGTCTTACGTATCGAGATAGAAAAATATTTTAGAATTGATATAAGAATCAAGTGGCTATAATAAAAGTAGAGAATCATGAGAGTCACCAATCAGTTGAAAAGTGTATCAGACATGGTTGCAGTTCATCCTTACTAATATTCAGCTTATATGTGGAGGAAGCTATAAAAGAAGTAAAAGAGGAATTTGAATGTGGCTTCATGAAAAAGTAGTTTCAAATGTTGACCCAGGAACCAGAGAGAACTTTTTTAAACTGTATGTATGGAGCATAGCACCTTATGGTAACGAAGCATGGACTTCAGGAAAGCCTGAAAGAAGGAAAATTGAAGAATTCGAAATGTGGTGCTATGGGAGGATGCTGAAAATTAAGTGGACAGTTAAACCGCGAAATAAATATGTTTTGGAAATGATGGCTGACGAAAGAAGTTTGTGGAAAAATCGTACACAAAGAAAAAACGCATTCGTGGGTGGTTTTTTTAATACATTTGGGATTGGTTATGTATGAAGCAGATAACGGTGGACGTGTTTTAAGAGAAGTGTTTTGAGATGAAAGGGATAGTGCAAAATAAGAAGGGATGGTGGTTTATATCAAACCAATCGAGAGACTGACGACAGTAAAATAAGAGATAAGAGATGAAATAAGACAGAAGGTGCCGGCCGATTGAGACCTACTCCCCCGAAACACATCGATGGGGCCGACAGCTTAACGTCCAAATCCGGCGGACGAGTCACTGTCAGTAGTTCCATACGCGCTACAGAGAGGTTTGGGATTTAAACCAGGACTCTCGTGCACCATCTGATAATTAGTAATACTTCACCGCCACCGAAACATGTCCTAGTTCTAAAAAGTTCTTCAACCACCGGAGCTCAAATCGGTTGACGCCGTATCTGACGCCGCGGATCATCACGGAGCTATAATGACCCGAAACGAGGAAGTACGCTATAGAAGTGTAGCATTTAAAAATCAACCTTTCACCTCCGTGACATGCTGTTTGGTGCACACGCGTAAATTCCAATTGAGGTAGCTGACTCAATCTCATACCACTGCGGTGCAAGACAATCTTCTATATATCTATCACCTTAGTAATATATGAATTTTATGAGCGGAACAGAATATAAAGGATCCGGCATCTTTAATTCCTTTAATTTATAGCTGCTAAAAATAGAAAAAAAAAAATGGAGAGGGGTTGAAAATGAGAAAGAGAGACAGAAAAAAATAAATTTGAATTGCGTTTCTGATTTCAGAGATTGTTTTGGAAACTCACCCTCTCATCAAATTATCTCACTTCTACCGACATTTTGTCATTTACGATTATTAACTTTGCTTTAAGTAGATTTTTAAATAATTTTATGGATGTAATCATAGACCAAATACGACAAGTAATGAAAAAGTGAAGCTAATGGTGTCGCATTCGGGAGGAGACGGCTTCGAATACCTCCATCTATCGAGATTTGGGTTTTCTTTGGTTTCCCCAAATCACTCCAGGAAAATGGTGGTATAGTTCCTTTAAAAAGCCAAGGCCGAATTTCTTCCAGTTCCTTTTCCGCAGTCCTTCCCCGCCTCTAACGACCTCGACGTTGACGAAACGTAATGCCATAAGAAGGAAAAAAATTGAATGGGAAGGAGTCATTGTTAGTCGGGTTAATGCAAGCTGCGACCACAACAACAACTACTACTACAGCTACTGTAAAACACTGAAAAAAACTCAGAAGTTCAATTCAGAACCGAAGAAGACGAAATGTAAGCAAGGAAGCAAGCATTATTCACGACATAGCTGGTCCACACGTTGCTCATCACACCGTGGCTCTTCTGCAAAACTTTGGTTGGAAAATAATCACCCACCCACCATACAATTGCAGACTTGGCCCACAGTGACTACCACCTTTTCCTAAGCTGCGAAAATATTTGACCGACTTAGACATTAAAGATGAAGTTCAATGCTTGCTCAAAGACATGAGGCGAGCATACATTCTTTTCCCTTTTTTGCTCATGGTTTTACGCGTTGTCGACACTAAGGTCATTAGAGGCGTGAAAGGAGTTGTAGCAAGGATTTCTCCAATGGCCTTTTAAAGGAACCTTTCCAGTATTCACATAGAGTGATTTGGGGAAATCATTGAAACCCAAATCTGGATGGCCGGACGAGGATTCGAACCCGCAACCTCCCGAATGAGAGGCCAGCGCGTCAGCGCTTATTCCACCACGCTCCACTATTAGTTCCGTAAAGGCAGAGAGTGTGATTGGAGTTGTTGCTGTAGAGTTTCTCACTTGTAATGTCAAGGAAACTATTTTTTTTCTGTTATTTTAACTTCATGTTGCGGCACTTATATTGAAAATACCCCGTCAAGACATCAGGAGGAATACCATCAAAATCACACTCTCTGCCTTTACGGAACTAAAGTCAACTAAACTCGTCACATTATATTGGATGAACAATATTTTAAATTCCACAAACACACCTTTAACCGCCAATGTGGCCTATGAACTAATAAAAAAATGTTATCATAGGAGTTTGTTTTTAAACAATTTGATGTAAAATATAATAATGTTCACTTTTACATATTTGATAAGAATTTTACAACAAGTGAGAAGGGGATAGTCAATGTAAAAATACTCAACTTGACGTGGCATCGAACCCAGTACCCTCACTTCCGCAGGCCAATGCTCAACCGTTCAGCCACTTTGCCTTACGCTGAAGCCTACCTCGTCCATTATATAACAAAAGTAAACATATATATATAAAGATACAACTTTTCAAGTTGAATAGTTAATGATGATCTATATAAAGAATCAAACTGTTATAACAGAAATAATCGGTCAAATAAAAATATGATAGATAGACGGGGAAGGAAATAAATTTCTATTTCGGCAAAGTGTCTGTTCTCTTGATACCGCCTAGCTGTAAGATACGTTTCCTGGAATAGGAAATTACCACAGCACTGCCAGAAGTCAGAAATCGTGGCAACACTGGAAGAAGTAGTTGTGGCAACCTCTAACAGGAAGTAAGTGCCAACTTTCCTCTTTCCTTCGGCCAAGAAGAATACCTTTATAACACTAAATAACACGTAATATTTTATCACGATCGGCTCTTTTGGAAAGATTGAGCAATCGTCTATTTTTCTGCATCTTCACAATTCGGCACACGCATTTTTGTAGACGCACTGACAGTTTATAAAAATAGTGGAGCGTGGTGGAATAAGCGCTGACGCGCTGGCCTCTCATTCGGGAGGTTGCGGGTTCGAATCCTCGTCCGGCCATCCAGATTTGGGTTTCAATGATTTCCCCAAATCACTCTATGTGAATACTGGAAAGGTTCCTTTAAAAGGCCATTGGAGAAATCCTTGCTACAACTCCTTTCACGCCTCTAATGACCTAGTGTCGACAACGCGTTAAAACCATAGCAAAAAAGGGAAAAGAATGTATGCTCGCCTCATGTCTTTGAGCAAGCATTGAACTTCATCTTTTAATGTCTAAGTCGGTCAAATATTTTCGCAGCTTAGGAAAAGGTGGTAGTCACTGTGGGCCAAGTCTGCAATTTTATGGTGTGTGGGTGATTATTTTCCAACCAAAGTTTTTGCAGAAGAGCCACGGTGTGATGAGCAACGTGTGGACCAGCTATGTCGTGAATCAATGCTTGCTTCCTTGCTTACATTTCGTCTTCTTCGGTTCTGAATTGAACTTCTGAGTTTTTTTCAGTGTTTTACAGTAGCTGTAGTAGTAGTTGTTGTTGTAGTCGCAGCTTGCATTAACCCGACTAACAATGACTCCTTCCCATTCAATTTTTTTCCTTCTTATGGCATTACGTTTCGTCAACGTCGAGGTCGTTAGAGGCGGGGAAGGACTGCGGAAAAGGAACTGGAAGAAATTCGGCCTTGGCTTTTTAAAGGAACTATACCACCATTTCCTGGAGTGATTTGGGGAAACCAAAGAAAACCCAAATCTCGATAGATGGAGGTATTCGAAGCCGTCTCCTCCCGAATGCGACACCATTAGCTTCACTTTTTCATTACTAGTCGTATTTGGTCTACTGATTACATCCATAAAATTATTTAAAAATCTACTTAAAGCAAAGTTAATAATCGTAAATGATAAAATGTCGGTAGAAGTGAGATAATTTGATGAGAGGGTGAGTTTCCAAAACAATCTCTGAAATCAGAAACGCAATTCAAATTTATTTTTTTCTGTCTCTCTTTCTCATTTTCAACCCCTCTCCTTTTTTTTCTATTTTAGCAGCTATAAATTAAAGGAATTAAAGATGCCGGATGCCTTTATATTCTGTTCCGCTCATAAAATTCATATATTACTAAGGTGATAGATATAAGAAGATTGTCTTGCACCGCAGTGGTATGAGATTGAGTCAGCTACCTCAATTGGAATTTACGCGTCTGCACCAAACAGCATGTGACGGAGGTGAAAGGTTGATTTTTAAATGCTACACTTCTATAGCCAACTTCCTCGTTTCGGGTCATTATAGCTCCGTGATGATGCGCGGCGTCAGATACGGCGTCACCTGATTTGAGCTCCGGTGGTTGAAGAACTTTTTAGAACTAGGACATGTTTCGGTGGCGGTGCATTATTACTAATTATCAGATGGTGCACGAAAGTCCTGGTTTAAATCCCAAACCTCTCTGTAGCGCGTATGGAACTACTGACAGTGACTCGTCCGCCGGATTTGGACGTTAAGCTGTCGGCCCCATCGATGTGTTTCGGGGGAGTAGATCTCAATCGGCCGGCACCTTCTGTCTTATTTAATCTCTTATCTCTTATTTTACTGTCGTCAGTCTCTCGATTGGTTTGATATAAACCACCATCCCTTCTTATTTTGCACTATCCCCTTCATCTCAAAACACCTCTCTTAAAACACGTCCACCGTTATCTGCTTCATACATAACCAATCCCAAATGTATTAAAAAACCACCCACGAATGCGTTTCTTCTTTGTGTACGATTCTTCCACAAACTTCTTTCGTCAGCCATCATTTCCAAAACATATTAATTTCGTGGTTTAACTGTCCACTTAATTTTCAGCATCCTCCTATAGCACCACATTTCGAATGCTTCAATTTTCCTTCTTTCAGGCATTCCTGAAGTCCATGCTTCGTTACCATAAGGTGCTATGCTCCATACATACAGTTTAAAAAAGTTCTCTCTGGTTCCTGGGTCAATATTTGAAACTACTTTTTCATGAAGCCACATTCAAATTCCTCTTTTACTTCTTTTATAGCTTCCTCCACATATAAGCTTGAATATTAGTAAGGATGAACTGCAACCATATCTGATACACTTTTCAACTGATTGGTGACTCTCATGATTCTCTACTTTTATTATAGCCACTTGATTCTTATATCAATTCTAAAATATTTTTCTATCTCGATACGTAAGACCTGACTTTTTTTAAATTTTGAACATTTTGTCCCGCCTTACATTACCAAAAGCTTTTTTTCTAAATCAACAAACGCTATGAAAGTAACTTTGTTTTTCTTGATCGGTGATAAGAATTGATTCTCTTGCGGCACGGTTTTTCCAAAATTCAAACTGTAGCTACTGTATATTTTATTCCAACCCAAAGAATTTACATTATAATGTCTGTCTCAGAATGACAAGCAACAATTTCTTTTGAAAGTTTAAATATTGCAAAGTCTTATAGGCATTCAATCAGAACATTGTAGGAGGAAAACTGAGGCATAAAATTGAAATTCAGTGCGGGAATGTCAGTGTGGCAAGAAACAAGGAAACCAGTATTATACGCTTTGTAAACACTACGTTTCCGTCTACTACGATATTTTAGAATTACACTCTAGCTGCGGAGAGTAGTACTGCCGATTTATAAAATTTTGTAACAATTAGCTGTGTTATTGCTCAGCGTGATAATTTCATTCCAACTACCTCTTAATCTTTACTGAAAGACATACTTGAAAAAAAAAAAATATTATAGAGAATTACATCATAACTACATTGAAATTTCTTATTTTACCACATTTTATTGAGACTGCAAATTTCTGTAGTTTTAGCATCCGGTTTGAGGTCTTTGCTCAAGTAGATGTGAATTGGATTCTTTTTTTTTTTTAACATTTCTACGAAAAGACTGAAATGTTACCTATTTGGTTACTAGCAAACCGATCAATTTTGCTCGTCATTTTTGGTTTAATACTACTTCATTAAACAACGGGATTAATATGACAATATCTTCCATATAAGAGGGAGCTTATATTCACTTTGAATTTGATAGCTGCTAAAAATTAAAAAAAAAGTACCGGGTGTGGTGCGTGAACGGTTAACGTTCTGGCCTCGTATTCGGGAGGACGCGGGTTTGAATCCCCGTCCGGGACATCCAGATCTGGGTTTTCCATGGTTTCCCCAAGTCACTCCAGGCGAACGACCGGATGCTTCCTTGAAAAGGCCATGGCCGAGTTCCTGCCCGTTTCTTGCCCCAATCCGATCCCGCCTCTAATGACCTTGCTGTCGACGAGCCGTAAAGCCCTAGCAAAAAAAATTAAAAACGAGAGAGATTGGCGAAAAGAGTAGAGAGAGAAAATGAAATTTGAATTGCGTTTCTGATTTCAGAGATTTTTTTGATATCCCCGCTCTCATCAGATGAACTCACTTCTGCACATATATTTTAATTTACGATTTTTAACTTTTCAATAGATTTTTTAAATAATTTTATGGACGGCATCATAGACCAAATACGAAAGATATTGAAAAACTGAACCTAATGGCTGAGCGTTAACGCTATGGCTCCGTATTCGAGAGGAAGCTGGTTTGAATTCCTATCCGGCTATCCAGATTTGGATTTTCCTTCGTTTCTCCAAGTCACTTCGTGTGAATGGCGGGATTATTTCTTCGAAAACCCATGGTCCGAATTCCTTCCCATTCCTTGTCTCCATTCCCTTCCCACCTTTAATGACTTAGAAGTCGACGAATCGTAAATCCAGACGCATAATAAGAAATTGGTATAGTAATATTATTTAGTTTTTCGTCTCCTTGACGATGGTGCGAACTCGTTATAGTCCACCTAACGTAACCACACGACACTATTTCGACGATGTTGAAGCCCGAGAAGATTTCTTTCAGTGTTACCTCTGTGAAAGCTTTCATAGTTACGTGTGCAGTTTATTAAGAAGCACTCAGTTATGAGTCTTTCCTTAAGTATGTTATGTCCTGACGCAAGCAGGTAAGAGTCGATGTTATATTTTACGCATAACGCAGTTGTAGGTTCGACTTGTTTAAAATAAATGCAAAAAAATAATTAGGAAAACCTAGACTCGAACCGAGGACCACGCGTTTACAAGACTAGATGGTTAGCCACAAGCAAACGGAGCTCATGTTCACAGACGGCTCGTGCAGTGGGTAAACAACCTTATCCTGCCTCGGAAGTCAGTTACATTCAACTGGCATTAGACAATTATCCGAAATAATCTCTTTATAATCGTTTCAATAGTTTTGTAGAACTAAAAGCTCTGGATCTTTGAACATTTACACCCACTTCTCGGACCACACACCCCATTATGTGTTGCATTATTGCAACTGATTAGCCACATCAATATATAAATAAATATCGTTATAATTTTACGCTAATCATTTGGAATAAATGTATAACTGAACCTCATTTTTACTGCGCTTTATTGCAATCTTGTTAATTAACAACTTTAACGATATGTTTCACGATCTGAATTTAAGAAAAGTGTAGCTGGAACCGAATTTCGTCCGATTGAGGTATGGTCGGCGATATCTTGCCTAATATTACAGTCAATCCAGGGACAGGAAAATGCGTTACTTGTTTCGAGATCGGTCAATAGCTTTTTACTGAAATGTGGGGAATGATAGATGAACTACCAAGAAGAATCGTCAATGGGCGGGCGGAGTCTTCCTGCTTTGTTCGAGGCTTGACTTAAGGAAATGAATAACAGATGGCGCTGAGTTGAATACGCGCAATGATGCCACATTGTGCGAAATAAGGGACTTAGACTCAGGCACCGACAGTCAATTTTTTTGCCAAAGTGTGTACATCTCTCCCCATGCTAAGCGTCACCAGTGGCGTAGCTAGGTCAACAGAGGCCTCGGTGCAAAAAATTTATTTTGGGCACTCTGGCCAGATGGACGACCTTTTTTTTTGCATTGTGTTGCTGGTAGAGGCCCCCTGAGCTGAGGCTGGGGGCCCCTGATTTGTGCTTGAGGGCCCCCGAACAGTGGTTTGTGTGCCCCACTAAGCATTGAGGGCCCTTAGACCCTGTGTCTAAGGGGCCTCTTAGATGACGGTAGAGCTAAAAAAAAAAAGTCGCCAGTTTGCCGTGATGCCCGTGGGCCCTCTGAACTTCGCTTTGGGGCCCCGAGAGGTATGCTTGGGGCCCCCATGAGGTATGCTTGGGGGTCCCTGAGGTATGCTTGGGGGCCTGTTGAGCGTAGGGGCCCTGGTGCACTGTACCACCTGGCCCTATAGTAGCTACGCCCCTGAGCGTCACCCACATGAACGACACGCGGAAAAAGTCAAGCAAATCAGAAGTCGACGATACCATGTAACTCCAGATTACCATCCCACGCACCAATATCCGTGGTTTTTATAATTAAAATTCTGGAAATTTAGTGTTGGACATGTTCCCGCGAGGCTGGAAGGCGTGGCGAGAGGTTTGCTGCAAGCAGCGACGCCGCGAGAGAGGCATTCTGTTCCTGTCTTCAGTCGTGGACTGGGCTGAGCCACCTGACTGCCTGGAGGGAGACTGACGCTGCCAGGAGCATTCTGTTCCGAATACGGGAGAGTGCCTCACATGACGAGTGCCCGTCTTAGATCCATGCCTGCTGCAGTCGCAGACTTAAAATGGTAAAGTGTTAACCACCGAAGGCATAGGTCGTGTATTTTATGAATCTGCTAATGACCCGTAAGCGACTATGAGATAACAGAGTTCGAACTTGATAATGAAACCCCATTGAGCTAAAAGGCCTAATTGTAAAAGGCATAATTGTCGATAACCACATGTGTTCTTTCAAAATATTGTACTTTCTTTCACAATTTTAATAGTATATTTCGTACAATTTCAAATGGCATCTATGATCCATTTGTGGCACCAAAGTTATTTGTATTATAAATCATTCTGATCTCGATCATCATATCATAGATTATTGTAATGGAATTTGTTTATTCATGCAATTTCTTGATATTAAATATTTAATTTGAATCATAAACTTCATTTAGATTGCTTTGATAAAACGTCTAAGTATATCTATGGGCGTAACCCTTCTCATCATTTCCTAAATATTTTCTCTTTTGAACTATCTCTAATCACATCAGAGGCACAATTCAAAATTACACTTAATTACTACCATCCTAAACAAATCACTTCCTTGTCACGAGACAGAGTAATAATTTTAAAAAAAAGCACTTTCTTCTCTTCTTGCTGAAATAAAAATCCCTACTACATTGCAGCACTGGATAAATACCTTACATATGTTCCTCTTGGATTATATTTTTAATTCGATGCACTGTTTTCACACAAATACTTTTTTTTGTTCTCCTTAACGACAGAGCAGCCTGTTCTTTCACGATTGTGCGAGGTATCAAAAAACACTTACATCCCCTTGTCGACAACGCGGTGGTTCAACAGCTGTTTCACTGGGTCAATGTGCTCCTCAGTCAACCCAGCTGGCTTTTAAAGCTTAGTTGCGGCAGTTTGGAATCAGAAAGCACCACAATAACATTTAAAGTATTGCTTAAACAAGATCAAGGACCAGGGTCGCCATGTAAGACAATTATTCCTATTATTATTATTATTATTATTATTATTACTCCGCGATTCACTAAAAGTGTGTGGCGGAGGGTGCATTAGCACCTATCGAGAAGGGTTATGGTTTGGAAGGGTTATAAGGGATATGGCAGGAGGCGCCCATGGGCTATTGTGAGGAACCATCCCCGCATTCGCGTGGAGTGATCTGGGAAAACCATGGAAAACCCAGATCAGGATGGCTGGAGTGCTTTATCGAAAGCTACTCCTGTCGGATTTTAAGTTTACTCGCCCGGTAAATCCTTTCTATTCCATTCCCTAATCGCTCGTGGGAAAAATGAGTACAGAAATGAATCGGTTCTGGCCCTGATTTCTCTTATCTTATTTTCACGGTCATTCGAGATATGAATGTTGCTGGTAGCAATATTTGCTGACTGTCATTCCGAAATACATCTGTCGTGAATTTTTCAATTAGCTTCCGTCGAGAGCAACGCCTTCGGTGTTCCAGGTCTTCCCAACCTAACTCCTTCAACATCGCACTTACGCTTTCCCTCCAACTATATATACCTGTCACGAATCGGGCGGCTCTTCTTTGGACCCTCTCTAAATGCCTCCATTAACCCCTTTTGATGGGGACCCCATACAGAACAACAATACTCTAAGTGAGGACGTACTAGTGACTTGTATACAATCGATTTAACTTCCTGAGTGCATTGATTTAAATTACGACCTAGAAATCGGAGTATACGATTTGCTTTCCCATTACATTCTCGATATGCTCATTCCACGACAAATTATTACGAATTGTTACCCCTAGGTATTTAGCGGAATCTACCGTTCTAAGGACAGTGCCATTAATCTGTATATTCATAGTTAAATGGTGTCACCTTTTTACTTACACGCATGACTTGGCACTTTTTAGCGTTTAACTCCAACTGCCAATCTTTACACCACGCAATTATTTTCATAATATCGTCTTGTAACAAAGCGCAGTCGTCCTGGGTTTTGATTTCGCGATAAATATAGCATCATCGGCAAATAATCTTTTCATTCCCCCTATTATGTCGCATAGATCATTGATGTATATGAGAAACAACAGAGGCCCTAACACGCTTCCCTGGGGAACTCCAGACCCCACTTCAGTAAGTGATGAACGCTCACCGTCGAGAACTACACACTGTGTTCTGCCCTTCAGGAAGTCTGCAACCCAGTCGCATATTTGTCTAGATATGCCGTAACCGCGAAGTTTCCTAAGTAACCTAGTGTGAGGCACAGTGTCGAAAGCTTTTTTAAAGTCTAATAGAACCAAATCAACCTGGGATTGCTCATCTATAATTCGGCACAAGTCGTGAATTAGAAGTGCAAGTTGTGTTTCGCAGCATCGGCCTTTTCTGAATCCATGTTGATTTGGATTTAAAAGCTCACCTTCATCCAAGAACCGCATGACATTCGAATAGATGATATGTTCTAAAATCCTGCAAAATATTGAAGTTAACGAGATCGGCCTATAATTCTGAGGATCATTAACATTCCCATTTTTAAACACTGGAGTTACGATAGCGGTCTTCCATTCGGCTGGTATTTTTCCTTGATCCAGAGAGACGGTATACAATTTCATCAAATACGGTGCAATTTCCTTTGCGTATCTTGAGTAGAATCTTGTAGGAATACCGTCTGGTCCGGGAGCCTTATTGGTTTTTACATTCATAAGCAGTTTAGTTATTCCCTCGACATCAAGAACGAGATCATTCATAATTTTGTCGGTACGATTGTTAAATATCGGTATCTCCTCTGAGTTTTCTATCGTGAAAGCCTTTTTAAATATATCATTAAAAATTTCTGCTTTCTCTACGCTTGTTTCTGATAATTCACCATTTTCTTTAATCAGCGACGGCATAACCTTACGAGAGCCTCTTATTACTTTGATATACGACCAGAACTTTTTTGGATTAGTAATCAGATCTTCGGATAAATTCCTGGCTTGAATTCTTTAAACGCATCGCGCATTGCCTTACGCACTTCCGCACGCAACTGGACTAATTTAGCACGATTAGATGAGTCCCCCGATTTTTTCACCGCGGCATGTAAACGCCTTTGCCTCCTGAGCAAACGTTTCACTTCCCTATTGAACCAAGGGAAGTTATTACTGACCTTAATACACTTCTTAGGAACAAACTTGTTTAAACCGGTCCATATTAGTTCTTTTAAATTAAACCAAAGTTCCTCAACATTTGTATTTAGCGTGTACGTTTCAAAATTCTTCGCAAAATGGTCAACCATACCCGCATCGTTTGCCTTATCGAAGCAAAACACGAGTTTCTCTTTGTCATGCTTCAGACTCAGACTGGAGTTTAACGTTACCACAACCGCCTTGTGATCACTTATACCGTCTTCTATACAAACTTTATCTACAATATCAGGATTGCTAATTAGAAAAAGATCCAGAATGGACGAGGAATCTTTGTGGCACCGTGTTGGCTCTTCGACCATCGTTCAAGAGATCTTTCTGCAAATGATTCTAGGAACGTTTCGGTTATTAACCTATCTCTTCCACCCAACCTGAACGTGTATGTGTCCCACCTAACCGACGGTAGGTTAAAGTCACCACCCACGATCAATATATGTCCTTGAAATTTTTTGTAAATGTTATTAAGCGACTCTCTGAAGTATTCCGCGTTAGCCAAATCAGAATCCGGAGGTCGATAAAATGACCCGAGTATGAACTTTAAAATTTTTGCCAATTTTTACCTTGACCCATATTAACTCGCAAAAATTTTCCGTTTCAGTTACGACAGAGCAATTAACGGTTTTACTTACGGCCACGAACACACCCCCGCCCATTGAGACAGTTCTGTCCTTCCGAAAAACATTGAAATGAGGGCCAAATACTTCGGTAGATTCAACTTCATGCGTCAACCAGCTCTCGGTTCCAAGTATTATATCAACATCATTAGTCGCAACTGAGGCGTGAAAATCCGCTACTTTCCCTCTAATACTCCGACAATTTAGTACCATTATCCTTAGCTGCTTCGTATTGTTATTTGTGGAGTATAAAATAGCATTTTTCATACTCGCACTCTGACGGTAAACGGGTGAAGTAATTGGAGCTGTAATATTAAAATTATTCGCGCCATCCCTACCGGGACCAGCTTCTATGTTATCAGCACATCCTCTTCGGTGAAATGAAGGATCCTATTGCAACAATTGCAGTTGTCCACGCCGTCAAATCTGCAAAACGCCTTTAAATGATTGCAGACAATGATGTATTCGAAGGAGCAGCTAAGCTTAAATACAATAGGGGGCTGCGATGCAACCTAAATTTGAGGAAGAACTTCAGCCTCCCGCGATTCAAATTATCATCACAGAAATAGTAAAAGTTTCTATTTTTTAACTACCGACAGAAAAATCGAAGTAAATATGTTTACAATAGTCTGAACCTTTATTTCAAAGTGTCCTTTCTCTTCAAACATACTACACACCAATATGTAAATTTAAAGATAAATTATCAGAAGATTTACGCCGTCACAAAAATAAAAAAAATTAACACCACATTATTTACTCTAAGTTACTTATCGAATAAAAACTGTTCAGTTCAGATGTATTTACATTCTTTCCAGCTCCTCTACATGTATCCTCGAAACCATATCAGCCTTTTACACAACTAGACACTTCATCTTTAACTGATACAAAACTCCTATATGCAAATCTATTTCGCTAGTCGCGACTGACACAAATTTAATATTAAAATCGCTTGGTTGAATCGCCCCTACTTCTGGTGTTTTATATGGCACTACACAACACTTTATACTGTCGCCACTCTTAAAAATAAAAATATTAAAAAAAAAAAAAAAAACACTAAAGTTAATCTATCTGGTCTGCAGACAAATATTCTGAACCCTTACTAAACTTTCTCGGAGACATACGACACTTGATACACGACTCGGCCAATTTAACTTACTCCCCACCAGGGGCGGCCCTAGGGCGGTGCGAGCGGTGCGACCGCACCGGGCGCCGTCATATGGGGGGCGCCGAAAAGGCAGAGATAGATCGCAAAAAATGAAAAATAAATTCTATTATAACCCAGCTTTTAACACACATCATCCAGAAGAGTTTATAAGAATAAGAGTCTCAGCTTAATGCATGGTCGTATGTTATCTTAGAATAGAGTCAATTCGAGTTGCTACTCGAGTCAGTTCAAGTTATTCGAATCATGGAAACCACAACTCGTTCCAAAGTTGGCACCCTCCCGTGCCGCGTCGCTCCTCCCGCGCCTGTTTCCTGTCTTTTCAGCTGTAGTCTTGAAGTTCATGCAAGCGGGTACATGTGCATGGGACGAGATTCAACCTATTTATCTCTTTCTACCATATTAGATCCTCAGTAATTACTATTAACGTTGGTATCGTAAATATTTATAAAGCTTATCTGGCTTTTAGAGACAACACATGTCGCTAACCGAAAAAAAAATAAAAAATTATGGTGCACAGTACTTAAAAAGAAAACAAAACCAAGACGAAATTGAGAACGCTTCAAAATTGCTGGTAATTTTTTTTAGAAGTCATCTCAATCGTCTCCAGAACTAGTTCAACACGAGGCGGAAGGAACTTTTAATGGAAGTTATTCAGACGAGGCTCATGATAAACAGCAACATGTGCGAGAAGATTTATCAATGGCTGGAACATCGTCTGCTGTTCAAAAGATTACACGTGGGTATACAAGACATACCACCACCGTCGCCTTTTCAAAGTACAAATTATGACGATATTTCAAAATTGTCGCTTATTGACTGTGCTGGCAGAGATGAAATAATTATACAAGCAACGAAAAAATCCCAAAAAAAATCCTGGACTTCATTTTTTCGAATAGGCTACATATTTTCACAGAGTAACACCAAATGAAGAAACTTATAGAAGTAGATAGCTTGTTTATTCTAAATCTGCGGATGAAGTATATTGTTTATATGTTACTTATTCAACGGAAGGTCTCATTTTTATTTGGGAAAAGAAGGATTCGATGACTGGAGTTACTAATCTGAGCGATTTGAAACTTCACGAAACTTCCTTAGATCATGATCACACCACGCTCAGTTTGATAGAAGCGTTGAATCCTTTAAATAATTTCAATATACTAGACAAGCATTTGTAAATACAGACTGAAGACGAAAAATCACAGTGGGTTGCTATCCTCTAATGAATGATGTATTGTTCTGAACAAGCTTTGGATCTGAAATACTTCTAATGATGGTAACTTCCTGGGTATATGATCCCTGATGATGGAGCATCTCCGTCGTATTGCTAATAACGAGACTAATTTCTTATTATATTGGCAAATGTATTCAAAACGAATGAAGTTCGTAATAAAATTTTGACTATGGTTAGGTCATCTAAATATTTTCCCATCATACTGAATTGAGCTCCTGACATAAGTCACGTCGAACAATTATCTTTGAAATCATTTTCCTGACACCAGTGAAGACGAAGTCTAAGTGCGTGAGTATTTCGCTGTACTTATAATCCGGAAAGTGACTCTTTGGGACCTGGAGCTGGACTCGCTGCCCTGTTTATCATTGATACTTTGCAAAAGTTCGATTTGGATATGAACGATTGTCGAGGCCAAAGATATGATAGTGGATCCAATTTGGTAGGAGGAAACAAATGTGTCCAAAGCAAAATTCTGAACCAGCATCTTCGAGCATTTTTTAATCAATGTAACTGTCATTAAATCTGGTAATAGCAAGTGCCGCCAAAACATCAGTTAAATCTGTTTCCTTGTACGGATTTCTTTGAAGAATATTTGTCTTATTCTCTCGATAAAAGAAGCGATGGGAAGTGGTATTCAAGCACTTAGAAGGTATATCGCCAAAAAAAAATTGCGAAATTCGTTTCAAGAATAGTGTTTCTAGCATCGCTACAGTTCGTTATCACTACAATTCAGTTCGTGACGCCCTTCTGAAACGAATTATTCAGTTGCAGCACCAGATGCCTTGTCACTTAGCCATATCATGGAGCAATTTGAGTTCATAATTACAGTGGTGACTTGGTATAATACATTGTTTCAAGTAAAACGTTGTAAGCAAAAGCTATGCAGACTGAAAGTAGACTTATGAAACTCTTCACAGTTGCTGAAAAACAGCTTGGGAATGGAAGGGGATATTCTCCACCGCCCCGAAACTGGTACTAATCTGATGAAATATTTTTTTGATTGCTGCGTTATAATGTAGAGTTACCAGAATTTTTTCTTTAAATCCAGGGACGCTTCACAACTTTTTCACCAAAATCCGGCGACGCTTTCGACATTTGTCCTAATTACGCGTTTTACTTTTATAAGTTATATCATTAAAGGTTGGGTTAACTTAAAAGCCACATATTGTTTACATTTTGCATTTTAAATGAGGATCACAGGCAGCCATGTTGCACACAGCAAGGAGACTTGATTTTCCAAAGCTGTTGTGTCCAAGACGCGGTATCCTTGTAATTTTCTTTTAATCCTAGGCACGTACAAGGAATGAAGTGCTCTTCATATCTCTTGTTTTAAACGAATGCGTTAGCAAATCAGGGCTTTTAAAGAATTCTCGCTTGATTTAAAAAAATGCTGGGGACAACAGTAAAAATCCGGGGACGAAATCTGTCCGGGGACAGAGAGCTAAATACGGGGACTGTCCCGTCAAACGGGGACGTCTGGTAACCCTATTATAATGTCCTCTTCAAGTTTTTTCACTCTCTTTTCTCTAAAAAGTCGCCACGAATAAGTTAAAAATACCGAAATGTGAGAATGACGCGCAGCTATTAGATGCCGCAGGAGCTCAAAACCAATTACAATCTTTTGAAATGAAGTCTTTTGTGTAATATTTTCTTGCTGTTTTAGATACATTTCGTTGTAAAAACGTCACACGAAATTAACAGATAGAAAACTTTTATCCGCAGGCCCGCCATCTTAGAATCGATACAAGCAGTCAGAGATTGCTTACGTTTCTGAGATGGATACCGGAGAACGAATTTCCTGTAAACTTTTTATTCTTGGTCCAGGCCGAATTTCAATCTATCAACGATCACTATGACTAAACGAACCTGTTTAGGTTGATATGATCACTGTACCGATAATTTTTGTTTCATTTTTGCGGTTGTGGAGCGTCTCACATTTCGGCATTTTTAATTTAATTCGTGGCGACTTCTCCGAGAAAGGAGAGTTCAAAACGTGAAGAGGACATTATAACGAAGCAGTTAAAACAAATTTCAACAGGTCAGTACCAGTTTCGGGGCGATGGAGAATATCCCCCTCCACCCCAGCTCGGAATTTGAGAAAGAGTGCCAGCTCTGATAACAGACAGGTAGAGAAGTTGATTCTCAGATTGAAAATTTCCTATTACTAACCCAGTCAGATGCCGAAGAATGTAAAGATTTTTTGAGTATGAACCGTAAATTAGATACCAACAGATCCAGAAGAATTGTTTACAATGAACGTGTTTTAGCATATGGTCGATGCAAAAAAGAATTCGTTGGTCACTCTATTAGCACAAATTTCCAAGTGCATAGCCAGAATTAGCTTCAGAATAAGGCAAAAACAATGAAAAATACTTGTTGAAAATAGTTTTACCTGGAAAAAAAATACACGAATTTAACCTATTTAAGCATTAGTCTGCGAGGGTCCTGGAAAAATTTTGGTAAAGTTTATTTTTCGGTATTAAAAGTGGAAATTTTTAATTTTCATATATTTTCAATTTTATATATTTTTTAAAAATTATTAAAAACTGTGAATTTGACGTGTAAGTGAAATGAGCATTGTGTTAACCATAGTAGCTTAAATAACTTAAATAACTTTTCGAACATACAGTATTTCTTTTTACCGTTGTTTCTCATTCATACCACTGCTATCCCATACTATTTTTTCCGAGGTTTGAGTTACTATCATATATAAAATCTTTTGCTCGAGGATTTGCTCAAGTGGAATTCACAAAGCATTCATATTCGAATCCCATGGGAAGTGCTATTTGGGATAAAAGTAGATGGATAATACATTATTCCAAATTTATCCCGAGCAGTTCAGTAGTTTCGACGTGAAACAGTAAAAACATCGAAGCAAACAAACTTTTACAATATTAGTAGGATGTAAAAACTGTGTTATCTTCAGTATATCTATATGGACACATTAATCACGAATAAGCGATTGCTCATTTGGGGCG
This sequence comes from Vandiemenella viatica, assembly GCA_031002005.1. Classification (NCBI taxonomy): domain Eukaryota; kingdom Metazoa; phylum Arthropoda; class Insecta; order Orthoptera; family Morabidae; genus Vandiemenella; species Vandiemenella viatica. The sequence goes on from CM061921.1 coordinate 286,769,849, forward strand.
CCACGATGAGATCTCGCACCACCTGAAAAAAATTGCTAGGGCCGCCTCTGCTCCCCACTTAATGTTGATCTGGTTTCAGTTACCAGACGAGACAACCAATGCTTCACACGAGATAAAGATTTCGGTTTCACAACTTTGTCTTCTTCTGGGAGCGGAAACATACTCACTCACTCAGATTCGGCGATAGACAACCACCCTTCTACCAGCTCACTCCTACTTATAGCCGTCCTACACTTTCTGAATACGGCGCAACCCGACTGATGTTTCCAAAAAGTGCCCTTCTTCCACGAAGCTTCGGTGGTTCAACCTTTTTCCCTCGCTCTTCTCAAATCATTTTGCCACACACTAAATCACCCAAATATGGTCCAAAACCGCTCAACTAAATCCCTAAATCAAGTACCATAACGTTACAAAATGTTCAAATTTTTACTTAATCTTTTGTTCTACTAACTTGTTTAAGTTTATTTATTTCAGCCCTTTGTAATGTATATCAGTCACTTGACAATTGCATATAGATTTTAAAAACATCGGTTTCACATATTTTGAATATAATCTCAGAAAATCTATCTCAAGAAATACAATATCACATTTCTACATTTAAGGGACTTATTTCATTATACTCAGCGCCTGACACGTTATTGAAAACCTGACTTAGATACTTTTGTTGTTTTAATCCAGCCCGGACAGATGAACTATGGACGATCATTTTGTCAAAAATAAAAGTTACACTCTTGATTTAAAATTTTTGTGAGTCACGTCATTTAATTTTTTTGAGTCACGTTATTTAATTTTTTTGTCTAAGTTTTTCTTGTAAGGAATTCGAATGTAGCAATAAATAAATAAAGTTTACTATTTTTATGTATTTGCTGTTTTGTTAGAATTTTTCATTTTATTTCCTATGCAAGACAAATAAGTTTGATACACACACCAGTCAAACTTGACTCATCAAATATATGGGCGGAAAGATCTGATCTTATGATAACACTTCCTACCTTTGTTGAAGAGAAATATAGTTGTAATATCTGATAGGTCATGGCCAAATGTTAATTTATAACTGACATCTCCATGACCGAACTCTCATAACTGTATTTATTTAATACTAGCCCGTACCCGCGACTTCGTACGCGTGGATTAAGAATTTTTTTGCAAGAATTAAATATAGAAAGTTGTTGGTAACGAAGGATTGGTCCCAAACATTATCGAGTCGGGATAATATGACAGGAAAGCTATCATTGTACCGTCGAACCTGTCTCTTGAAGAGAATCAATTTCCAACATATTTCTGTCGCAGTAGTGTGGATTTGGGGAGGCGAGCTCACAAAGGATGCCGCCCCTATTGTTCTAATTGGATACATTGTTTAATTCTATTGTTCTATTGTTCTCTCCCCTCCCACTTGTCAATCATTTTCACACCTCTATTGTTCTCTCCCCTCCCACCTGTCAATCATTTTCACACCTATTGTTCTCTCCCCTCCCACTTCACTTGAGGGCCACTTGACTAACCTCAGTTTTTCCCTCTATTGTTCTATTGTTATGCTAATTAGGCCACTTGACTTCAGAGCCACTTGACTAACCTCAGCTTCCCCACCCTAGCACCAGCTGCCCTCGCGGTTCTTTGTTCTATTGTTCTCCTCCCCTCCCCACCTGTCAATCATGGCCACTTGTTTGAACACCTGCCTTCCCCAACCCTAGGCCCTTGGGGTTCTTTATTCTATTGTCAGGCCATTTGAGCGACCCCAACCACACCAGGTGTGTCGCGCCAGCTGCCCTCGCGGTCCTTTGTTCGATTGTTCTATTGTTCTCCTCCCTCCCACCTGTCAATCATGGCCACTTGTTTGAACACCTGCCTTCCCCAACCCTAGGCCCTTGGGGTTCTTTGTTCTATTGTCAGGCCACTTGAGCGACCCCAACCACACCAGGTGTGTCGCGCCAGCTGCCCTCGCTGTCCTTTGTTCGATTGTTCTATTGTTCTCCTCCCTCCCACCTGTCAATCATGGCCACTTGTTTGAACACCTGCCTTCCCCCAACCCTAGGCCCTTGGGGTTCTGTGTTCTATTGTCAGGCCACTTGAGCGACCCCAACCACACCAAGTGTGTCGCGCCAGCTGCCCTCGTGGTCTTTTGTTCGATTGTTCTATTGTTCTCCTCCCTCCCACCTGTCAATCATGACCACTTGAGCGACCACCTGTTCCCTCTAACCGTCATCTGCGAAGCAGCAGCTGCCCATTCTATTGTTCTTTTGCTAGACCACTTAACCGTCACCGAGCGTGGTGGTGTAACGGATAGCGTTCTGGCCTCGCATTCGGGAGGACGGCGGTTCGAATCCCCGTCCGGGCATCCAGATTTGGGTTTTCCATGGTTTCCCCAAATCACTCCAGGCAGCTGCATCGTTTCATCGACAGGTTTGAACATGCTCACCCCCCACCACCGCTCCAACAAGCAGGACTGCCCTCCGACCGGCCTGCTGACCTCAGTGTTCAGCCATGTCTCGCCCAGTACTGTTGTTCTCGGCCGTTTATCAGCTTAACGCCGGTGACACAAAGCGTTTGACGATAGGTTTATCGTCCAAACACGAATTTGAGCCAGTAGTAGTGCTCGAAAAAGTTGGATACCGCACCAAGGTTATACTGACGTATGAAGAATGGGTCGTGCTGACTCAAGTACTGGACGTTGTGTCAGATTTGTTCAACACAGCGAGCGACCAGGCCGACATTCCTCTTGGTGAGCATACCGTCTCCTGCCGTACGGTTGCCGGGGCGAAAACAGTATACTTCGCCCCAAATGCCGATCCTGCCAGCGGCGTCTACTTCGGAGATTCGACTTGGAAGAACATCATCGACGCGCAGCCTGCAGTTTCCAGCGCCTTGGCCGTCAAGAAGAGGTGGGGATACCTAGTTGCAAGATACTACATAGAATTTGTGGACATTTTGTCAAGTAAAGTGCTACGAGACTTTAATATGGCCACAGTGCAAAAACTGGTTGATATGTACATTAACGATGTTTATGTGGCTCAAGTGACACCAAGTTCGTCATTGGATTATAATCTACTAAAATATGAACTTATTGCATATAAAAATTTGCTTGTATTACCCGATGTTAATAACATTGTAATTAAGAATTACAATCCTGGGTATGATGTTTGTGGACCATATATAATGCCTGTGGACAATAAGTGCAAGAACTGATGTGTACATCAATATGAAAGAAAAATGTTGTTAATAAATACATGTATAAAAAGTATAAATAAAAAATGCATTGTATTTGATTTGATTTCTTTTTATTTCACCCACCATTGGGCAATTAAATATACATTTTCAACAGCACATATAGCATTACAAAATAAATGTCCTTTACAAAGTTTAATCAAATTATTCTTCCTGAGTTCTCGTAGAGGTGGACATCCTAAATCTTCTATATTGTAGCAGACTTTCTTCCTGATAATCTTCTGAAACCATCGAGCCTTCTCCAGTCCTTTAACATATATGATTGAGTCATCTGTATTGGTGATTGCATGTAAAATAGTACATAGTCTACTGAACGTAACACCAGTAGCATTCCAAGGTATTCCATGGTAATTATGTGTCAACCATCTCACTGTTGGGTCGTTACCTCCACGTCTTGGTGAGTTTACAGAGATGCAATGTGTAGCAATAATGATGTCTGATTGTACTACACACACGGCAACTTCTTTAAAGATAAACGCTCCATTCTCTCGTCTTGAATCCTTGCACGTCCAGGAAGATGGTCGGCATGATACTGGGTGGTGATGATGGGCGCTATCTGGTTTTATGTGAGTTTACGCACAACACTTGTTAGCGGTACGTATTCCACTACACGGTCGTGAAGGATTAGACAATATGCGGCGGTGTAGGCTGGAAAATTGTCAGTGCTATCAAACTCCATACGAATATCCACAGGTCCCTGTTTTTATCGACTCATTTTGATGTGAACAGTCAATTACAGCTATAGGAGCAGTGGCAATAAAGTCGTCTCGCTCTAGTAGCGGTGAGGGATGGTCTCGTTCGTAGTAAGCCTGTTGGAATCTTGCATACATGTCATACAACAGTGTTGTTCGGTTTTTCTTAAAGTCCAAATTCATGTTCTCGTAAGGGTACGCAACGTCATTTAGGAACACTTTGACATTGGCGAGATTACAGTGGTCAAAGATAGCTGCACTTAATTCGGCATTCCGTTTCCTATTTGTTTGAAATGCCAATACTACGAACCTAGGTTTTTCCAGTTGCGTTGATGTTTTCAAAGACCAAATTTGAGACTTACTTATAGGAAGCAGCGGGTACTCCAACAGATCCCAGCTTCTGAAATTAATGCGAAGTGGCTTCCCACTATCTACAATCTTAAGCAACGCTAGTTTTTCTCTTTCACTAACTTGCAGATGAGGCACCACCCATGCCAGTTTACTGATGGCAAATTTACTTTTCTGAGGGTTTGGATTGGCTTGCACGTATGAATTTGTATCGTCCCTAGATCGAATAAGTATTAGTTCTTGTTTTACATTTGCCAGTATCCTTTTAAAGTCTTCACAAAAACCCAAAAGCATACTCAACGGGATACATACATCGAAGTATCCATTTCCAAGATCACGTTGCCCCCATCCTGCGTTCTTCAACATACCAATTTGTTGAGGACCAGCAGAAATAAAAGTCTTCAATGTGCTTGTGATACCTACATTTCTATTTCTGTCTATTTCAACTCCATTAAGTTCTAACCGAATTTCCTCAAATAGAAACGCGAATGCATTGGATGTGAGAAGTGAATTTGTAACTCCTGATCCATCTGATTTGACAAATCTTCCTTCAATATGCAAGTAACTTTCGCCTGGCAGTGTATATGTATCTTGGTTCTGAATAGGTATCCGAATTTCATCATTATTATTAAACGTTGTTGGCGTATGCGGCTGATGACTCAAAAACTGTTTACGCGTCACCGACTCGCCAAATTCCACACTGGAAGTTATATCAAGCACCTCATCCATTTTTATTCACTGTATAGCCTAACGACTGTAGGAAGAGCACGTTAGCAGGTGTTAACCGTTTCACTGTCGGTTCACTACTGACAACTGTTGGAGTCTGACGCTTCTTATTATAACGAGCGCCCATTCTTTATATGTAGTCTCAGAGTAATAGTTTCACCTCTGAAATCCACTAAATTGCCGTCCTGGTCTACAACTCTAATGTGAATGTTGCTAAGCGTTTTCACAGTGATTGGGAGATAGATGACGTTTGCAGGTACTTCTACAATCTTGTACCCTGGTGGTACTGTTGGAAAAAACTCGTGTAGTGTATGCCCCAGCTTATCGTTGACGTAATTTCCAGTACATATGCTGCATTCTACACGTATCGCGTTAACTTTGAATATCTGCACAGTGTAGTCTGAGGTATGAAATCCAGGCTTTAATATACGTCTCGAAAATCCGAGCAGTGAACCAATTGAGTTTGGTTTCGTGAAGTCTATTTCCACAGGTGTTTGTATCTCACACTTGAGTGAATTGTTGTTTGCTCTAATAATTAGTTTCTCGTTATTTGCGTGCCGAGCCAAATAAGTTGCCAAATCGTCAATGTCGTACGATCCTGTAGGTATATCTATCACTTTATTCTTCGAGTAATGAAATTTACTATTTGTCTCATCAATGTTCGGAATCGAATTGTATGTTTGAAAATCAACTAAGCCGATTGTATACTCGCCTTCGCTCAAATCTATCGGTGGAAAGTAATCACAGCTCAAGACCGAACTATTGCCGGACAAGCAGAGTGTCACAGACATGTGTGTTACCCCGACCAAGGTTCATGCAAGACTGATGCTATGCATTTTGATGCAGGAATTTTAAACACAAATGTCCACATATGTGTGTACCAAATTCCTGGTGTCTCTGCACATTGTACAGTATTCTGTTACCTGCAAAGTACCGTTGCAATTCCAATGGTGGAGGTAAGTCACCAAAACTGTCAAAATATTTCACTACACCATCCTTGTACTTGATGTATGCTACCCAGTGTGTTCCAGCATTTTCAGCACTGTCCAAGTTCACAATTCCACATTCACGTTCCTGAATTTTTTTAGGTAATGCATCGCGCATGAAGACGCCACGAAAATGAGGTATACGCAAACGCCTTACATGTCTACGTATATCATCATCCGTCAACGGCTGCTCCGACTTTTTTTTTTCTTCTTTAATCCCGATCCATCCTTTCCGGTACGGTTTCAGATAAAGACCTTTACCCCTCATAGCAATTGCCTCCATGGTTTCATTGTGTCGTTTCTGTTCGGACAACTGCTTTTTCGCTTCTTTAGCTGCTTTAACTGCTCTGGCGATGGCTGAGGCTCCTCCAGCAAGAGCTCCGGCAGCTGACAATCCAGCAAAAATAGGAATTAAAGGTAGGATGCCGCCCTTCTTCTTCGTCTTCTTCTTTTTAATGCCTGCGCCCAATTTTAACTTAGCACGCATGGCGCCGTTAACTAGAAATGCAGCTGCCCGTTCACCGAACTTTGCATCTTTAGCCCTCATTCTGTTTGAAGCTTTCTCCGCAAGTACTCGGTCTGCATTGCGTCTGTCAGTACCCTGCGCATACGCAATGTCATGTTCCCTACATGCAGCATCCAGTGGATTGATCCCCGTTTGACCGAGTTTCAACCGCTTTTCCAGTTTCGTCCCAGGTCCACAGAACTGGTATGTTGGGATGTGTGCTTCAAATGGCATTTTGTCGATTATCTTGTTTAAGAAACCCCGACCCTTCTTCTTCTTCGTCGTCTTCCTCGTAGGAGGCATTGTTATCGACTAACTGCTTTTACATGTTCGTGCGCCTATATATAGCCAGAGCAATAATCGATCCCCGTCAATATGCGTTTTGTCAAACAACGGGAAACATTACCAGTGAGTAATGCAGATATTGCCGACACAAACTCCAAGCGGAAGAAGAAGAATGGACCGCTATTTCCTGATACGGTGAGAGCGATAGTGTGTGGGCCATCAAACTGCGGCAAAACCAATCTCGTGTTATCCCTGCTGGAGCACCCCAACGGACTTAGATTTGAAAATGTGTATGTGTTTTCCAAGTCGTTGTACCAACCAAAGTATCAGTTGTTAGGTGAAATACTAAAACCCATTAACGGAATTAAGTATTTGACATTTAGCGATAATCAGAGTGTACCCCCGCCTACTGAAGCTCTACCAAATTCAGTTTTTGTGTTTGACGATGTTTCATGTGAGAAGCAGAATAACATACGTGATTACTTTTGTATGGGTAGGCATAGGTCAGTAGATTCGTTCTATTTGTGTCAGACTTATAGCCGGATACCAAAACAGTTGGTTAGAGACAACGCTAACTTGATCGTGCTATTTAAACAGGACGACATGAATCTCAGGCACATTTACAATGACCACGTTAATACTGACATGCCGTTCAACGAGTTTAAAAACCTATGTGGTTCCTGCTGGAATACAAGCAAGCATGGATTTGCGGTTATTGACAAGGACAGCGACATGTATCATGGACGGTACCGCAATGGATTTGATTCATTTTTGAATAAATAGCCAAGTTCACAAGGTCCAGTCATCATTACAACCATGGACAAGTTTGGTAGAACATCATCGCTACAGAGCAAGAGAGTGTTAGTGCACTCGCCCCAACACATACTTCTTACCAAGGAGGGTAATTTGGATTGTCAAGGTAGAATACTCAAACATGTAGCTGACCCCATCGACGATGATGATGTTGCATCCAAACAATACATTGACAAGGCAACTACCGCTGCGGCAATGCTTCTGAAGGAATTACAATCGACAGTAGTTACCATGGTTGTAACTATTGCGGCAACAGATTTGATTAAAGATCGTGCATACATTCTAGAGACAGGTCTTAACTATTACGAAATTCCCGTCAATGGTGTAATCCTCTCAGTAGCCAAACCGGGCAGGGTTGATGTAATACTGAATTGGATTAAAACTGCAAGGTTAAACTTTGTGAAGCAAGGTGATCAACTTATTTTTCTCCCAAATGCCCAACCCCACAAACCATTTATAGCAGCATTAACTATCAAGTATAAAATAGTACAATAAACTCACATGAGCTTCATTCGATGCTTAAACATGGATACGTCAACAACTAAACGTGGTATCATAAAAGCCAGGAATGCTATTCGACGCAAGTTGCTTGAATTGAAAACTGGTCAAATTGATTCTGAAAATTTTTCAAGGATTCGTTAAGGCCTGTGACGGATAAGATGGAAAATGTTTTCTTACCTCAGCGACATCAGCAGCAGCAGCAGCAGCAGTCTTCTGGCATGATCAATGACTTCGTGAAGTCGCTCAGTCGACGTGAGAGAGATTATGATTCAGTGTATGGTGTCAGAAAGAAGAATGATTCACTAATGATTGGAAACTCCCCTGTGATTATTGGCGAAGACGTTATTCTAATCGATGGTAATGAATATGAGCGAACACAAGGATTAATGAGGTTGTTGTTTGTAAAAAACCCCATACCGTATACTGACAAAGACTTGAAAAGCTATTTGGAAATATTGAACAACACGAGTGCCCACAGAGTAAACTTTGACCCATCCGACAATGTTTTGAAAAATAAGACTAGTAAGTATAAAAACATAATCTCTAAGCTTGACCATCAGTCGGGTTCTGGTCTTCTCCCCATGAAGGAATATGTATATTGGGACGATCCGAACGAGCTCGTTGAAAGACTAAAATTACTTACCGCATCTGCATCAGCAGGACATACGGCGCACTCCAACGAAATTTTATCCTTGATTGAAGAACTTCGTGAGAGAGACATCATCGTGTAACATGGATCAAGTTGTGGCAGGAACTCCATAAACCGGCAAGAAGGAATTTCCCAAGACGGCGTGTGATAATCAAAGGACTTGACGATCTGTGGCAAGCTGATATTGTAGAAATGATCCCATACTCACGTAAAAACAGTGGCTACAAGTATATACTGATGGTGATCGATACTTATTCAAAGTATGCATGGGCTCTACCTCTCAAGAACAAGACGGCTAGTGTGGTTACCGACGCTATGAAGAGGATACTAACTGGTGATCGTGTTCCTAAAAATTTACAGACCGACAACGGGAGTGAGTTTTACAATTCAAAGTTTAAGACGCTCATGACTAACTATGGCATTAATCACTACTCAACATATACCCATCTGAAAGCATCAATAGTTGAGCGTCTCAACAGGACAATCAAGAATGCAATGTGGCAGGAATTCAGTAGACGTGGTTCACATAGGTGGATTGAACTTCTTCCGCAGTTAATGTCTGATTATAATAATAAGTGGCACAGCACCATCAAGATGAAACCGTGCGATGTTAAAGACAACTCACTACTTTCAACAGTGTACAGCCATATTAAGATGACTACTCCTGCAAAATTCAAAGTTGGTGACCATGTCAGAATTAGTAGATTTAAAGAAAAGTTTGAGAAAGGCTACTTGCCTAACTGGTCAACTGAAGTTTTTACCATCAGTAAAGTAAAATTAACAAATCCTGTAACTTATTTACTTAAAGATTATCAAGGTAAAGATATTGCAGGAGCATTTTACCAGCAAGAACTACAACTAACAAAACTTACAAGTACATTTTTGGTTGAACGAGTGATAAAGAGAAGGAAAAATATGATCTTGGTGAAATGGTTGGGTTTTGATAAATCACATAACACGTGGATTCATAAAAAAGATTTATTTAAAATGTAAAATACATTTTTTTCTTAATAAATAAACTTATTTTTTTCTAACAATTGTGTTGTTTTTTTTTCAATTACGTTAATATAATGCAAATGAGCATACAGCTCAGCAAACTTACAATCTATGTACAGCATTACTTCTGTACACTTAGCCTATTTTTACAAATATTTTTTTTTTCCAATTACGTTAATATAAAGCAAATGAGCATGTAGCTCAGCAAACTTAAAATCTATGTACAGCATTTCTTCTGTACACTATATTTAAAAAAAATTGTCATACAAAGCAATTCAGCAGCACCCCCCAGCAGCCAATGAAAAAATAAATGAAAAAGATTTTATTAACTCTAATCAAAAATATTAACAGCAGCCTATTTATATTTTATGCAGCATCCTAACTTATGTACATATTGATAAACTGAGAAGTAGATACAAGCATATCTACAGCGTCCTAACTTATCTACATATTTACAACATTAATAAACTGAGAAGTAGATACAGAAATTTTGCAGTCCTAAGTTATCTACATATTTACAACATTGATACACTGAGAAGTAGATACAACAAAAAAAATATTCAGCGTCCTAACTTATCTACATATTTACAACATTGATTTTTTATGTAGATACCAAAATATTTACTAGTGTACATATTTACAAACTAGATACACGGATAAACGGTATATTTCCTCTTCACTCACACACTATATACACTTTAACACACAAACATTCACCTAGGTACAGATTTGTGCCCCCACGGGAGGGTCTCTACCCCGTCGGGGAAAATATACCGCTTATCATCCGTTCTAGACAGACCCAGTTTGGAGATTTTAACGGTATTTACAACATGGAGGTCTGATGAAATTCTGTGTTGAATGTGGTAGCGAGGGGTTTCTCCATGGAGGCAATTGATGTAATCCTCAATTGTGAGTTTTCTGGTGACGGAACCGGCCAAACCTTTAGCCCGTCTACAGGTTTGGTCGGTTTCAAGCCGGAATGCGTACATTTTTGCCCGTAACCCAGCAAACTCCGAAACCAGGGTGCCATTCGCCTCGTCCTTCATAACACCGACAACCTTTTCATTATAGGGTTCTATCCTGAAACGGTTGTCGGTGCTATATCCGGACGTATCGAATTCCTCCCTGTTACGAAGCATCACTTCATATGGATCACAGTCCCTCACTAAGTAAATGAAGCTGTCTGTGTCCATGTAAAGTAATTTAGGGCATCTAAACTGAGGAATGGCGAATTCGTAATGAAAACGGTACATCCTCAGTTTAGAAAGGTCAAGAATGCACATCCCGACATATACTGGCTTATTGAATAGAATCCTAACTTTCGCCTTCTCCACGGCCACAAAGTCCTCATTGAAAATAGTTGCCCGTTTGAAGTGTGGTGAAGCGATATGTTTGCGGGCACCGCGGCGGCCCGCCCAGCTAGTACACAATTTCACGTCGCGGTGTTTTCTAATGTTCTCCATAGTTTTGCCGAATATTGAATTGTTCATTAATTTATAAAAATCTCTCTCGAAATCTGTTTTGGCGTCACGGCGAGAACGCGTATTGAGAGATATGTAGTCCTTCAACCACGGTGACTGGTTGAAAGATATCACGCGATGAATTTTAGTCACTTCCAACCCCAAGCCTACACATTGCTGGAGGACTCGGTAATGGAGAACATACCGTACCTTATCTTCCAGTGTGGTCATTAGCTTGGGGAGGGTGGAACCTACAGGAGCTTTGTGGTCTGGACAGGGCGGTAGGTCTGCTAGAACGTCGTGTTTATCCTGAGGAATCGTAAGGTCTACCTCCAACACGAATCCCCTAGGTGAGTCATCTGCAACGTTCATAAAATCTATGCTAGCAATCTGCTTAGCTGTTAGCCATTGAAACCCACCAGAGGGCAGATACTCCGACATGGCCCAGCCGTACAGATTGTTTACGTCGAAGTACATTATAAAATCTTCTGGCGCCTCGCGGTTGTACTCCGGCATGTACCTGTTATTTGCCTTGGCATACCTGTGCACGCACTGGCAAATACCTCCGCGAATTCCTCGTTCGAAAAGGAGCAGCATGTCGACATCTGTCAGAAGGTCCAGTTCGACACGCGTGCTCCTTAACATAGCCTGCCACGAAAGGCCTGGGGAAGTGAAATAGTGGGCGGGGTCCAGGGTGTATTTCCCCAAACATACATCCCTAAATTTCTCAAACAGATCTGCAAGTAGCCGTACATCTGTGCCCATGTACAGACTTGCATATTCTTCTAAATCCTTGATCTGGAACGTCCGCCACACTTGTGTCGCGTGCTCGTAATCTTCATCAGAAATTTCTGACTCCGACAACGAACTATAAAATTTTGACTTTGGAGGAAGCGTGGCCTCGGTGAGCTTGTCCCACGAATCCATGTACTCGTAGGGGAAGACACCCTTGCGTTTAACTAATTGGAACTTCTCGGGATCGGTGAAATAAGCACTGGTAATGCTCATGTCACCGTCGTCAAGGGTTCCAACCAGTTTGTCTAATGGGGCCTGCATGAAACGGTACGAGTCCAGAAATCTTAAAGTGATTGAAGTATATTCAACCTTTTTAGAAAAAGAAATATATCGTTCTGTGTTTATGGGAAGCACATCCATCCCATCACCGTCGAGGTCGGATAAAGCCATAACTATAAAGTGAGCGTCATACCCAGAAAGGTTGTGAAAGAAAATGGGTAAGTACGTTGGATTTTTAAACTGCAAATTGCAGTCATTATGTGCAGCCCCCCTAAATTTACCTGTGATATGACAATGATCGCGGACCTTGACAGTCCCCGGTTCAATGTCTTTCTCACAGATATGGCACACCGTAGCAGAAACAAACTTTGCTTCTTGCTCATCTGTCATTACAAGAGGAATACACCTCTTGTAAATTTTATCGACTTCCTTGGCAAGCACAACAAGTTGTTCCACAAGCCATTTCTCGGGATTTACGCCCGAGTAGGAGTCGAAACGCGACAGACTAGGCACGTCTGGACAAACGACCTGGTATGCGGCAGCGAAAGGGACATGTTTCTGGACTCTAGTAGAGTGAGAGGCGTTGGGTGGAGGACTGCATGAATCATAAGGCTCTAATAAGCTTTCAAAGTCCGCGTAAACGACAACGGGTACACGCTGTTGGTGCACAAAATCCTTAAACTTTAAGGTTTTATCGTCGTCGCCGGGTAAATCAACTCTTACTGATTTAACCCTTGAGCAATCGATTTCATGGCGTTCCAAGACATCTTTGCTACTGAAATGTTGCAGACATCTGTCACAAATAAATATTGCACATTATGCTTGGATAATGAAGAATCTAACTAATGCCGACAAGTTGTGAATCCAACAATAATGGAATTTTCCAGTACCGTCAGTAATCATCAACATGTTTATGTGTTTACCGCGTTTGTCTGCAGTGTGATGGAGGGCCCCGGAAACTACATGTTTACCATTATCTACATCCAGACCGAAAACATTTACTGAATAGTCTGGATTTTGCCTCTCGAATTTGGAAATGTCTGAGAGTTTTACCGGAAACTCAATACCTGAAAAATCGAAACTGTGGTTCTCAAAGGCTTCAATATAATTACTTACTCGTGATCCGTTTTTCTTAAGCACCCTTACTTGAGCAGCAAGAAGGGACCATAGAAAGCATAAGTCATCATCTCTGTTTTCCACATTGACAACGGCATTCTTTCTACGGATATCAGCTGGCAGAGCAACATAGGAAGACCCACGATAGAATGGTTCGAATTTAGAAATGTTGATGTCGAGGGAGATGATTCTATCGAGAGTTTTGCCGCTGTCCCTTTCTTGAAACTCACACAATTTTACATTGAGCTCCGACTTCACATAGTTTTTATACCAATCAGACAGGGATGTGCTGCGCGTGACTTCACGCATTTTAGTAAAAAAACACATACGGACGGTTTCGAAAGCGGCTTCCTTCTGAATTTTGTATGTTGTAATCAGCCCCACCTGAACTTTTACGGACGGGGAGGACTGACTATCACAATTTCGCGAAGTTTTTCAGTTACAAAGATCATGGCAAGCATCAATGTATTTAATAGGATCAATATAATTTAATGAATTTAGAATGGTACCGGTATAAATTCTACGTTCAAAAGCACTTTCCCGGTCTTCAAGGATCAAGCGCGCTGCTGGCAACTCACCCCCTGTTGCTGCATCGTTGTGGCTGCTAGATGGTAATGAACTATCACTAATAGCTGCTGGGTGACTGCTGCTGGATGCCGGGGTCGGCTGCCATGTCGATGTGCTAGCGACAGGCTGGCGTGGACGCCGGGGTCGGCCGCCATGTCGATGTGCTAGCGACAGGCTGGCGTGATGCTGGGGTGGGGCCGCCACGATGATGTGACTGGCGACAGGCTGGTGATGAAGGGGGTCGGCTGCCCATGGTCGAATGTGCTAGCACCGGGCTGGTGTGATGCCGGGGTCGGCCGCCATGATGACGTACGGTAGCGACGGTTCGACGAGGAGCAGCGATAGGCACGCCAGGACCTGCTGCCGTGGCCGGCGTTTCCCAGGGTCGCCACAGTGGTGGTGGGGCAGGATCATTCCTGTTGACGGCGGCAGGCTCATTCTGATTGCGGCCGACCCCTGTATACCGGAACCTTGAAACAGAAAAAAAAAGGAAATTTTAGTAACATTGAAAATAAATAAATATGTAAATCAAAAATAATTATCAAAGAAGTAGTATTGACTTACCAGTAACTTCTATGGTTCCGGCGTGTAGTGCGAATCTCCTGCTTGTATCGGTGGTGTAGGAAAACATATTGCACCAGAGACTGCGCCGGTAATTATCCATCCCTGTGATGATGGTGTCGGTGGTACACTGGATGATGGCAAGCTTTGAAATGATGACACAGACCATCTAAGCTCCACTGTGATGAATCTGAAACAGAATAAAAAAAACAATATTTAGTAATATGAAAGAAAAACAAATATGTAATATGAAAAAAAAATATTTTGCACTTACCATTAGAAGTTGGTCGTTGTCGTTTGGGGTTAGACAGTAATGGATTAGTCCCATCGCGTTTATTACGCTGCTGACTTGAAGTCGCTTCCATATCTGAAACATAAAAAACAAAACGTATATCAGTATCAAAAATAAACATGGAACAACATTAAAAACAGATAAATATACAACTTCTATGACTGACATACCTTCAAAGCTGAACATTTCGAAATCACCACATTCTGCAGACAGAAAAAAAATGAAATAGAAAAAAATATAACTTTATAAAAATAATTACAAGTTAAAAATTAAAATGCTTACCACCAATTAGTTCATTGGTTGCAATATTTAGAAGTTCATCAATTCCTGCAAAAAAGAAAATAAACCAATGATATAGCGGCAAAACTAGCAACACCTAACTGTATAATGAGCAATCACTAAAAAAAAAATTCATACCATAATCATCAAGTTGGCTTAACTCTAAAAGTGCCGCCATATCTGTGAAAGAAAACATAATATATAGTATACATTTAAGATGATAATATATTGTATGCTATTTAAGAAAATGAATTTTACACAAGTGTGATTGAACTTACCTTCGTAGTTGAAGAGATCTTCGGACATGGTTACTGGAATTCAGAAGAGCGAGAGAGAGACAACCTTACTCGTCGAACTGCGGAGCAGAAGTGATTCGGATGGCTGACGCAGGCTTCTTATACCTCTCGACCGGGCAGGCGGAGCATGTTCAGACCGGTCGTACAAGCAATGACCGTTGCTTCATGGGGTTGGGAGTGGCTAAGTGGTCTAACAAAAGAACAATAGAAGGGGCAGCTGCTTCGCATCTGTGGAAAGGGCAGACGACGGTTAGTGAGATCACTTGACCTAACAATATAAACAATACATGGACGCAGTCATGATTGAGATGACGTCCAGAAGTGGACAGTTGACCAAACAATATACCATAGATCCTCGCATTACATTACTATGAATAGAGAACTCTCAACTCAAACTGTAGGTAGTCTCAGTGTCGGAGTATTAAATGTAGAATGAATAAACGCAAAGACCGTTGTGCGCTGCTTCATACATTGGGGTGGCTGTGTTTACTTTTTAGATTGGATCACTTGACATATCAATTGAACAATATTTTTTTATTCATGAATAGGAGGCTGTTGTAATATCAACTGAATCTGTGAGCATTAGTGCTAAGGGTCGAGAGTATTGGTACTCGTATATTTTGCTATGAAGACTGAATATTAAAACGCCCCGCAGTAACGCCACATACAATAGGCTATAGAAACCTCACCCCCCAATACAAAGCGTGGCTCAAGCATGAAAATTTACTACGAACTAATGAAAATATTAGTATTTTTTAAAAAATTATTGGGTAAATGGGGAGGTTGCTTTTTTAGAATAATCATGATATAAAAATAATTTTCGTACCTATTATTTCAAGAGTAGAAATTAAAAGCTTAATATTACGTGAAATGAATTTGTGCCTTAGCTCGAGACCGGCCGCCAAGACAGTATTCTGTGTGAATGGGACCCTACTTGAATCTCAAATAGGAGGGGACGGGCTGGCTCAAGCAACAAAATTTACTACGAACTAATGAAAATATTAGTATTTTTAAAAAATTTATTGGGTAAATGGGAAGGTTGCTTTTTTAGAATAATCATGATATAAAAATAATTTTCGTACCTATTATGTCAAGAGTAAAAATTAAATGTTTAATATTACGTGAAATGGGCTTCTAGAGAGAGATTTGTTTAAAGACATTAATTCATTATTTAAGATTGAAGCATCATTTGTTTAAATCGTATTTTATTAAGCGCTCAATATAGAGTATATTTTTTATTCCCGTCCATATATAGAGTCGAATGCCGTCAAACAACGATTTTTTTCTTTTATTATACACCTTGTGAGCATCCTGGTTTTCCTCAAATCACTCCAGGCGAATGTAGCGATGGTTTGAATGCTCTGACCACGCATTTAGGAGGACTCTGGCTCGAATCCACGTCTGAGCATCCATATTCTGCTTTTCCTCAAATCACTCCAGGTGAATGTAGCGATGGTTTGAATGCTATGACCACGCTTTTAGGAGGGTGCTGGTTCGAATCCCCGTCTGAGCAACCATATTCTGGTTTTCCTCAAACGACGCCAGGTCGCCGTTTCCATTCCCCGCCTCTAATGACGACGAGGTATAAAGCCATACTGGCACGCTACGGAATTTGGTTTAAATTGTAATTTATTAGAGTCGAATGCCATCAAACAGAGATTTTTTTTTCATTTCACTATATACCTTGTGGGTTGGTTAATGATAGGTTAAGTGACCAGATTTTTTTTTTGAAGCTTGAGTGCACCCCAAAGATGGTGATGAAACTGAAGTTATTAAAGGGGAGGGGGAAAAGGCAAGTGGCCTGGCAAAAGAGCAATAGAATCGGCAGCTGGTACTAGGGTGGTGACGCTGAAGTAGGAGATGGGGAGGGAAGGGAGGGAGGGGAGGGAGAGGAGGGGAGGGGAAGGGGGCGTGGCCAAGGACAAGAGGGGTGTAACAGAGGTTAGTCAAATGGCCCTCAAGTCAAGTGGCCTAATAAGCATAACAATAGAACAATAGAGGGGAAACTGAGGTTAGTCAAGTGGCCCTCAAGTCAAGTGGGAGGGGAGAGAACAATAGGTGTGAAAATGATTGACAGGTGGGAGGGGAGAGAACAATAGAATGATTCAATGTATCCAATTAGAACAATAGGGGCGGCATCCTTTGTGAGCTAGCCTCCCCATATCCGCACTACTTGTCACCATTCGATAAGGTCTCAAAATTTCGTGACTACAACAGTTAATCATACTGGAAAAAATATCCTTTGCCCTTCATACAGATTTCCTTATAAAATTCTATCACAACGATTTAGCCATTTAGTCGTCAATACGTAACAAAAAGACGGAGACTTACTTCCGTATTTATAATAATATTATTGTGGTTCACACTCACACACTGCGAACAACACCTGAATGATTATAATAACGTAAAAAAGTGTACACCTACAACATTGCAAGGACTACCTACGATTTGCTTCGCGTTGCACCCCTAACTTTCTAATATCTACAGTTTAACATTCAATCCGAATAACCTACGGCTCAGGCCTGACTCTTAGGATGAAAAACAATTTTTAAAAATCCTAGCCTCCAAGGAGATTTGAACCAGAGACCACGACGTACGTAAGCAAGCGCTTTAACCACTGAGCTGGCAGTCCAGTACACGGAAACACTGTACGTTGACGTCCACATTCAACATGTCTGTCTATCACCGTATTTCGAAGTTATGAGACAATATGTGTTATTTATACACATAATTTTTCAACTAAATGTAGACAGTATTTTTGTCCTTATTTCAAAGGATAAGTGTGCAAAGTTTCATCGAGATCGAATAAAAACTGTTGATTTGTATGAAGAACAAACAAACAAACATACACTCATCTTTATATATAAAGATTATTGTAGTTCATACTCACACACTGACTGCGAACAACACCTGAGGGATCATTATAACGTAAAAAAAGTGTACACCTACAACTTTGTAAGACTACCTACGATTTGCGTTGCATTGTATCGCTAACTTTCTAATATCTATAGTTAAACATTCAATCCGAATAACCTACGGCCCAGGGCTGACTCTTATGATGAAAACAATTTTTTTTTAAATCATAGCCTCCACGGAGATTTGAACCAGAGACCACGACGTCCGTAAGCAAGAGCTTTAAAAACTGAGCTGGCAGTCCAGTACACTGAAACACGGTACGTTGACGTCCACATCCATCATGTCTGTCTATCGCTGTATTTCGAAATTATGAGACAACATGTCTTAGTTATACAGATAATTTTTCAACCAAATGTAGACAGTATTTTTTTCCTTGTTTCAAAGTATAAGTGTGCAAAGTTTCATCGAGATCGGCTGAAAACTGTGGATTTGTATGAAGAACAAACAAACTAACAAACAAACATACATTGTCTATCCATATATATAGATTACTGTGGTTCACACTCACACACTGACTGCGAACAACAGCTGAGGCATCATTATAACGTAAAGAAGTGTACACCTACAACATTGCAAGACTACCTACGATTTGCCTCGCATTGCCCCCCTAACTTTCTAATATCTACAGTTTAACATTCAATCCGAATAACTTACGGCCCAGGCCTGACTTTTAGGATGAAAAACAATTTTTAAAAATCTTAGCCTCCACGGAGATTTGAACCGGAGACCCCACGTTCGTAAGCAAGCGGTTTAACAACTGAGCTGGCAGTCCAGTACACGGAAGCACGGTACGTTGACGTCCACATCCAACGTGTCTGTCTATCGCCGTATTTCAAAGTTATGAGACAATATGTGTTATTTATACACATAATTTTTCAATCAAATGTAGAGAGTATTTTTCTCCATGTTTCAAAGGATAAGTGTGCAAAGTTTCATCGAGATTGGATGAAAACTGTGGATTTTTATGAAGAACAAACAAACTAACAAACAAACATACATACATTCATCTTTATATATAAAGAAATGCCTAAAACTATTGAGTGGGCACACTTTCCAGCGAAACTACAAAGCTCCTTTTTAACACTGAAAATAGGATAATAATAGTAATGACATAATAAGGCAACGTGAATCCTTTCCATTAGCTATGTTATTTGTCTGAAAGCAAGATACTAATTGCAGATAACCTGATTTATTACAAAATCATAACCTTAGATAAAGTGCGATAACCATATACATTACGTCGGATGAAGGTAGCCTCATGGTAACTTCATTTGACGCAAGATGTGTGCTAAATACTTTAATGTGAAGCTGATTATCATACTATAACAGTTTAACTACAGAAAAACTTCCAAATAGACGCTGTTTCTAACGTGAGGCGAAGTTGCTCTGATGCATTAGCGTGAGGTTAACTGTTCAACAAATTAGGCTACTTGTTAAATAAAGTGAACAGATTTAATGAACGAATCAAACTGTGGAGTGAGTCAGGCAAAGTGAATCATAGTTATACTATTTTGTGGCAAAAGCCACAACACGCTGTTATATCTGTAATTCTGATCTGAAAATATGACAGCGCCAAAATGGCTTTAGGTATTTTAAGTATACGCCAGCAAGATTTGTGGTGTGCTTCAGTAGTCACCGTTACTGGTTAACCAACAGCGAACAAGCAAGATTCGTGACCTCATTAAGCTACTATATTGTCATTGGTTGAGCATATATTTTGCGGGAGAATTTGCAGACTAAAAATTGAGTATTCTGGAATTATCCTTGCCTGCCAACCACAAATGTTGCCATTCCTGTTGTTGTAGCTGTGTACGTTCCCAGCCCGGCTTTCGACCTACTCGCTATAGGAACGATCTCGGAGACAAAATGAAAAGCATTTTTAGATTGTTTGCTGATGATGCGGTTATTTATAGGGAAGTAAGGAATTTGGCCGATTGTTTAGAAATTCAGCGTGCTCTGGATGTTATTTTGGCATGGTGCGCTGAGTGGCAACTCACACTAAATATTAAAAAGTGTAAGACAAAGAGAATAACTAACAAAAAGAATCCGATTGTTCAGAAATACGAGGTAAACAGTTCAGTTATTGATATGGTCGATTCTATGAAATATTTGGGAGTAACAGTACAAAGGAACATGAAATGGGACTTACATATTAATACATTGGTAGGTAGAGCTAATTCTAGGCTGCGGGTCTAGGTCGAATCTTGAAAAATTGTAAACTGTTCTGTAATGCCTTGATGTTTAAATTATACATCAATGATATTTCTAGAAACTTGTCCACCCAATACTAAGAGCATGTTACACGTAGACGATACTAATCTGTCTGTAAAATCACCAAATTGTAATCTTGAACCATATGAAGTACTTAGTGAAGTAGAAATTTGGTTCAAGGTAACGTCATTTAAATTAAATTTTGACAAAAGAGATAACATTATATTTAAACAAAAAATTATGCAAAGGCAGACGTTGATATATATTATAAAAAATATTATAATTTTAAAAACAATGAGTGTTATTGTTGTTATTCAGATACACAGAAATTCATTGGCGAGAGTATATCACATTACCAATACTGCTGAAGAAATTAAGCAGTGCCATTTTTGCAATAAGAACGCTTTCTCAAACAGTAGATCTGGAACTGTTGAAACAGGTACGCTCATATTATTTTCCTTCACTAATGTCTTAATGCATAATTTTTAGGGGAATGCTTTACAAAATAAAAAAATCTGAACACAAAAAAGAGCTATTACGATACCTTGAATGTAGGTAATTCTTGCAGATAAATCACCAAAAAGCTCAACAGTCTTAAAATAATTTCTTAGTGTACATACTCTCACATGAGTTTTGTAGCAGAACATTTTAATTTGTTAATGTCTCATCCTAGGGTATACATTTTTAATACAAGAAACGAAAATAACATGAAAAACTCAAATGCCATTATCAATACTAGGAAGAAGAGGGACACATATGCTTAATAGAGTTCCTAACAATAAAAATTAGTTTGCAGATAATAAAGATGGATTTAAAAAAAAACTAAAAGTTTGTCTCATTTGCAACTCCTCCAACCCTATCCAATAAATTTACAGAACATTTAACTTTTGCTGAAACAACTTTTACAAAAGAAGTAAACCTTAAAATTTATATTTGTTTGTTTGTAACATAGTTTTCATTACTATTATTATTAATCAAGTATGAATGTATCTTAAACATGACTTGTTGCACATTTCAGACGTCTTTCCCTCAGTAGTGATTTAAGAAACAAGAAACGAATAATGATACAAAAATTTTATTTTCGTATCTGTATACCTAATAAGATAATTCTTATTTCTATATATCTTTATTCTATGCCTATCCGCCCAACTAGATATACAGTAGTAATCATACAGTACCACATTCAATATTTAAGGTTTCCACACATCACCTTACGCTTGGCACATTCGTCATTGTTTCAACTGTTAATGAAAACAATACAAATCCATAATCTCCGTCTTTCTTTACATTTCTCTCACAAAAAATCTAATAACTTATTAATATTAGACTTATTTTCCCATTATTATTATAAACTACAGTTTAATTCATGTCTCGGTAGCAATTTCCCTATATAGGGTAACCCGGGGTTCAACGGGGTACCAGGACGGAGTGAAGTTCAATATTTTTCGATGTTAACGAGGTGTTACCAGCGAGCGGCAATAAACAGAACTAGATCAACCTACTGCGACTCTACTACGACAGCGATGTTAGTCTAGTTTTCTCGAGCGTTAGTCTGTGAAGTTTTCGTTGTGTAATTTTCTTCTCCTGAATTGTAAATCTGATGTTTTTGTAATCAAGGTTAACTATACATACTTGTTTACATTATAAATAAAGTTAGCACATGCATTTAGTACATTTAATTGTCTTTAGTTTCGTGTAGTTAAATGTTTGTTTATGTATCTTTCTCGAGTGACCTTACCTCCCTATCCTAAAGAGTGTTCCTGGGGAGGAATGGGTGGGGCGTAATGGGAACTACCCCATTCTACCCGTTTCTTGGTGAGCTATTGCTTGACAGCTGACAAGAGAGCATCATCAATTTATGTTACATCCTGTATTCTAATGCCTTTTCCAAAAGTTAAATAAAGCATGAATAGGATGAACTTTTTATGTTTCACCTGAAATTGTGATGCCTATTTCAAAAGTTAGAGAAACCACGATAAGGACCAATCTGAAGAGGTGGAAGTCCGCTTCACCATAAAAAAAAGAGACAGGAAAAGAGGGAAAGAACTTCGCAAAAATAAGAAAAAGCAAAGATAAAACTATTTAAAAAAGAGAATAATATTAACAATTTAAAGAAACAAAGGAATATGCCTGAACATAAATTGAAAAAAGAAGGAGCTCAAGAGAGAATCCAAAACTAACGACAGTGGTTCTGAGGATTGTTCTAACTGTGACTGTGTACATTGCGGTGAAGTTTGCTCAAAGTCAGTTGAAGGGTGAATCTTTTTCCCGCAAAAAAAAAAAAAAAAAAAAAAAAAAAAAAAAAAAAAAAAAATGGGCACACAATTCCTGTGCGGCAACAGATAGCGAAAATGACGATTCTGTTCTAATGTGTGAATTTTGTGAATAGGCTTAAGAAAAGGACACAATCAATGAAAATTGTATTTAAACCGTTATAGCCACATAAAAGTAAATAGGTATAGAGCAGACTTCTATTCTTCTGCATTTCCACTAGTTTTATATGTTTTTATGATTATTTGTTCTTACCAATCCGTTCTGCCCCGAGTAGGGGCAAATGACACAAAGTTATGTTTTTGAAAAAATATATATTGTTCTTTAGTTTTTCCACAATATTATTGTATTTTTGTAATTAATACATTATAATGTGTTCATAGAAATATTTACAGCTATCTTAATTAACCATTTTGTATTTTTAAAACATATTTTCATCTTTGCACCCCGTTCTGCGCCTGTTTTCCCTACCTACCCACGATTCATATGCAATATTACCTTAAAGACCTTCACATTTTGAGGTATATTGTTTATTATCTCCTTAGGTAATTTGTTCCGATTTCTCGCTCCCCTACCAACAAACAAATATTTTCCTACTCCATTGTGCCTGACAATTGCTAATTTATTATAATGATTCTCTCCTCCCTTCCACATGCTGTTTCTACCTCTTACACCGATATGTGTCTAGGACTCATCGCCAGTAAATGCTTTGGAAATACCCATAATTTTGTTCATCCGCTTTCTATCCTGCAATGACTCCAAACCCAACTCTCTTATTATTTCAATAACCAAATGCAACCATTAGTTGTTTCCACAGACAAACATAGTTGATCTTCTTTGCACCCTCTGTAACTCCAGTATTTGATACCGATAATGATGATTTCATATTGTCCCACAATAGCAAGGACCTCACCAAAGTTTTGTAACACACCTATCTTATTTCCCTGGTACATCTCTCATTATCTTCTCCAAAAGATGCAATACACTCAATCCTTCACCAGCAACCTCCCTTATATACGCAGCCCAGTTTGATTTACTGTCAATTAATATTTTTAAGTATTTACGTTTTGTTCCATTAACAAGCAATTCCCCTTGCACTGAATAATGATACAAAATCTATATTTTCCTATCTATAAGCCTAATAACTTAATTCTTCTTTCCATTTATATTCATTCTATGCCTATCCACCCAAATACGTAGATATCATATATAGATCCCTTTGCATTTTCTCGTAATCCTAGTTTGAAGTAATGCTAATATATAGCAAACAGTCTAAATGCTGACTGTAAAGCAGCAATATTTATTAAAATAATAAACAGTAAATAAGTCAACACACTACCCTGTGTCGTTTGTTCTCGCATCCATCTCCTATAATAATATACTACTAACTTTGACTACTTGCTTCCTGCTCTTAGAATTTCCTCAACGCAACATGATTGATCTTTGCTTACCGCAATGATCTTAACCTTATTCACAACAATCCTATGGCTAACTCTATCAAATAACTTAGGAAGATCCAATGACACATCACCTACTGCCCCCCTCCCTGACCATTTCGTCTGAAATATCTTGAATGTAACCTAAGATTAATAATGGTAATCACTTTAAATCTATGTTGCTGACTTAAAAACCACCTTTTTTCTTCACATATTTTCCTCATATTGCTGGCTATTCAACATTCCATCAACTTTTCCAACACTAAAGTCAAAGTAATGGGTCTACAGTTCTCACCCCTATTTGTATGCCCTCTCTTATGAACCAGTACTCCTATGGCGCATTTCCAGTCATCTGAATACAGCAAATAATATATCCAAGTATGGCACACCAACCTTTAACACACCTGTAGTAATATCATCTATACCAAGTGATCTACGCTTCTCTCAAATATCCTGTCACACTATTTCAGATTTCCTAGTATGTTCATTTTCAATATCATGGAAATTATTTTCTCAGTTAATTGTTTATCAGTCGCTGCGTGACAGTCAATAACAGTCTCACCATACTAATTGCTCAGTACCTCAGCCAATTTAATACTCTAACTTCTTCTGCTTCCTTAAAGATAATAGCATCAATATCTTCCTTCACTCACATTTTTGAATATAGCTACAGAAAATTCTGCTTGAATCTCTCAATGTTCCTCGCTCGGTCCTGATATTTATCAAGGATTTATCATTAGCTTCCCTCTTTGCTGCTGTCAATTCCCTGTTTAGTTGTTTCATGTGTTCTCTACGACACTGTCGATTTATTAAATTCTCTTCTCATCAATTTTTCCAGCCTGCTCATATCCATATTGTAGCATGCGCGTCCTTTGTTCCTACTCATTTCTCGTTTTGGGGCAATCATTTCTTCCCCTGATCTGATTATTTCTTTGAAATATTCCTACTTACTTTCTACTAGCGACTTCCGTACTCACATTGAACCTCTCCAAAAAATTCCTCCTTAGTTTAGAAACCTTTGCCTTGTTATAATTATAACAATAAACTACGTTTTCCTTTTTTACTGCTTTCCTGAACACTTTTTTGTCCATCACAATTGCCACATGTTCAATTATTCTCTCCGTCACTTGAAAGCCCACATAATTTTCATCAGACTTCATTAAGAAAACATCCAGTATATTGTGTCCCCTTGTATTTTGTTATACCACTTGTGTAAACCCTCCTTTTTTCACTAAGTATTTGCAAATCTCTGCTCCCTTTTCTTTTTTCTTTTTTTACTAATTGCACTCCCCTTGCTGTTAACATCTGGTTCATTTAGATCTCCACCTATTATGACTATTTTATTCCCAGCTCTAAACTCTGAATATGAAATCGTCTTCTCCCCAAATTCCAATTTAGTTCATTCAACCTCCTTCTTATGTAAGGGGATATATCGTCTAGTGCGTCTCAGCAGAACAGTCAAAGCTGACGCTGAGCTAGGCCAGTCAGCACGAATCTAATATATAAAAATGGATGTTGGTTGCATTGTTTGTTTGTTTTTCTCCTACGTTTTCCTATTCCTATTCCTGTACCTGATTGCGATCAACTTTGGTGAGTTATTGTGTACGAGGATGGGAATCTGGAAGTTATGAATAAACCCTTGAATCCCTACACATTACAAAATAGAGCTGGTACAGCAACAAACATAGATGTAACATTAGCAAATGGGAAAGCTTTCCGATTAGTCCAAAACTGGAAAGTTGGTCAAAATCTAACAACATCAGACCATAACGTCATCTATTTCTCCATATCTAATGCCCAAGAGCAAGATATGATAGACGAATGTTGGTCATATTCCTATAAAACAGACTGGAACCTATTAAGAAGATCCTTTGAACTACCAGCACTGCCATAAATGTCAGATAATGTTGACCTAAAGGCGATAGAACTGACGAATGCGATACAACATGCCATGAAGGTATCAATAGTGCAAAAGAGAAAGCCCAATGATAAAAGATGTATTATGTGGAACGATACGCTTCAGAGGTTAAGGACAAAAGTAAGAAGAACTCGAAGGCACTGCCACCATGCTAAAACTGCCGCTGAACGTAGCTGGACACTGCATCAGTACAGGTCAGCGAAAGCTGAGTACCATCAGAAACTTCAGGATGTTAGACTAACCAACTGGGAGACATGCCTAAGCAAAAACTTGGTATTAGACCCATGGGGACTTCCATACAAGCTAGCTGAGCAGAAGGTAAAATCACCTACCATTTTTTCTACACTCAGCAAAGGAGATGGAAGTATGACAAGCAGTTGGCAAGAATCGGCAGAACTTCTCCTGAACACACTCTTGCCGGACGACCTGCAGGAGTCCGATTCTGAGGAACACAAACTCACGAGACAACTAATGAATAACGAATATGAAAATGACATGGTGGTTCTACCATTCGCTCAAGAGGAAGTAAGTACTGCAATAAGCACGCTGAAGAGAAATAAAGCACCAGGACCTGATGGGATAACAGCAGAAGTGGTGCAAGCCCTAAGTCATTAAATAGTTCCTTACCTTACCGAATTGCTGAACGTCTGCCTGCTGCAGGGAAGGATACCTCATAGTTGGAAAACATCAAGCATAAAAATTATAAGGAAAGGAGAAGATAAGGACCCTACACTACCAAAGTCTTACAGACCAATTTGCCTGCTAAATACACTTGGGAAAATTCAAGAAAAATTACTATGTAAAAGAATTAAAGAATTCAGATTATTGAAAGGTATGAATCAGCAGCAGTTCGGCTTCCGGAAAGGCAGGTCAACAGAGGATGCGATAAATGAAGTTCAGAGGATAGTCAACTCGACAAACAAAAAATATGTCTTTGGCATATGTATCGACATTTCCGGCGCCTTTGATAACTTATGGTGGCCGAGTATGTTCGCCTGACTAAGGGAGTTAGGATGCCCACGATTGTTTTATGAGAGCTTCAAAGACTACTGTCACGGAAGAACTGCAACACTTCAGAGCTCTGGTCAGAAACTGACAAAGCATCTCACAAAAGGATATCCACAAGGTTCAGTATGTGGCCCAGAATTCTAGGATATTGCTCTGGAACCTGTCCTTAACAGACTCATGGGTCTGAATCGTTCCCTTCGCAGATGATATCTTTCTGCTGGTTGGTGGAAATAATAGAAGAGAGATCGAGACAAACACCAAAGAAATAATTAAAGTAATGGAATGCTGGTGTAAACAAGTTAAGCTCCAGCTAGCACCAACAAAAACCCATTACATTTTGATGAAAGGAACACTGAAATGCAACCCCACTGTGAAGCTTGGAGAAAATTCCATTAAAAGACCCAAAACAGTAAGATACTTAGGAGTTGTTCTGGATGAACATAGGAATTTCAAAGATCACATTGACTATATATGCCAAAGAACGACTGCAGCAATGAACAAAATAATTAGCATTGGGCAAAGAAGATTTCTAATCCCACTGCCGACTATAAGGCTGTATCATAGTGCCATTACCACAGCTATTGCAAGTTATGGAGCGAGCACATGGGCGCATAGGTTAAGATTGGTTAAACCTGCAAGGGATATCAGACGAATGCAACGAGGAATTCTCTTGCGTCTTACAGGCGCATTCAGAAGTACCCCAACTGATGCGCTTACAGTCATTCTCGGAATATGTCCTTTAGATCTGGAAATAAGAAAAAGAGCAGCATGTTACTGGTTACGAAACGGAAACTTAGACAAGATAACAGAAATCCTGGGTCAAGTGGCAACCAAGAAGATAAACATAAAAAATTGTATTTTGAATGAATGGCAACAGCAGTGGAACAATTCGGAAACAGGAAGGAGAGTATTTGAAATTCTTCCTGACATCAGAGAGAGGATACGTATGAAGCACTTCAATCCATCCCGAGGGTTAATACATTTCCTCACCGGTCATGGATCGTATGAACCATATCTTCATAGGATCAATAGGACAGAGAATGATCTTTGCGCGTGCGGATCTCCAGGAACACCTGAACATAAACTGTTTGAATGTGCTCTAGTTGATGATCAAATCAAACAGTGCAGAATGAAGCTCATGGGGAAAACTCTCAAGAAAATTATGAAAGACAACCTCCTCCCGAATGAACTCGACAAGCTGGCATATGCTGTGTCAGATGCAGCCAAGGAGCGGTATCGGCTTCAGCATAGCCAGCAACCTGCCGGAACACAGCAAACCATTTAAGGAATGAGACAAGATACTCTAAACGGACGAGGTACAAACAACTAAGTGGAACGCTGATGCCGGAAGTATGGCTTCTGGAATTTACCGAAGCTTATTTCTTCAATGGATGCCAGCGTTAAACGAACTTTTGAAAACTCAAGATGTTCAGTTATTTAGTATTAGTGGGTAATAGTTTTTACTAACAGGTTGATAAATTACAGTGTGTAGTAATAATAGTTAATTGTTTGTACCATTTTCGTAGTATATAGGATTTGTGTTTATTTTACAAAATTTTGTTTATTATAAAATTTTAATAGAGTATTAAGAAATAACGGTTCGTTGTAGACTCTAGAGAACGAACCATCTGAATGTACAGTTAAATAAATAAAATTTATAAATGCCTTAGATTCAACATCAGATGCAATGAAGTACCTCCAGAATGTGTTCCACATACTATCAGAAGGGAAGATAAAGGGTGGAATTTTTGTGGGCACCCAAGTGAAAAAAATTACTTCGTGATGACACATTCATCAGCAAGCTTCTACCAGTTCAAAGAAAGGCCTGGAAGAGCTTCGGGGATGTTGTGCATGGTTTCCTAGGTAATCACAGAATGGAAAGTTACAGGGATGTGGTAGAGGGTCTTTTGAAGAACTGCAAAGCAATGGGGTGCAGAATGTCTCTACAGCTGCATGTACTTCATTCGCATCTAGATGTTTTCAAGTTTCATATGGGTGCATATTCAGAGGAACAGGGCGTAAGGTTCCATCAAGACTTACAATTGTTTGAAAAAAGGTACCAGGGACAGTGTAATGAGCGAATGCTTGGTGATTATATCTGGGGACTGATCAGAGAGAGTAATGTAACTTATTAGAGGAAATGTAGGAAGACAACACATTTTTAAGCACATTGTAAATGACATGAAAACATTTTCATATACTTTACAACTTTTGTAATTTATATTTACTGTATTTACATCTTTTCAAAAGTTGTATTTAAGAATTTCTTTTGTTTTATTTCCTGGGTATATGTAAACGAACATTCATTATTCTAAATAAATGCATTTTCCTAAAATTAAGAAAAATCGATGGCATTTCCCTAAAAATAATTTCCAACATGAAAAATTATATAGTGTTTTGAAACACACTGCATCAAAAACAACAAAAAAATTAACTTAAACAAAATTTTGTTAAATGGTGTTATCAAAAGCTTTTTCTAAATCAACAAACGCTAAAAAAGTATCTTTGTTTTGCTTGATCCACCCTTCATGCATTTATCTTAAAGTCAGAATTGCTTCCCTCGTACCACGATTTTTCCTAAACCCAAACTGATCTTCACCTACTATCTCTTCTACTACCCTATCCATTCTTCTGTATATTATTCTGGGCAGTAATTTTGAAGCATGTGATGTTAGACTAATGGTACGATAATTGGCACATTTGTCGGCTTGTGCTTTCTTCGGAAGTGTGAAGATGATATTTTTATTAAAATCAGTTGGAATTTCTCCTGTTTCATAACTTCTTGATATCAGCTTGAATAATCCCCCGATTCCTTCTTCTCCTAGGGATTTAAGAAGTTCTGCTGGGATCTCATCGATTCCAACTGTCTTATTTGCTTTCAAGTCATTCAGAACTCTATGAAATTCTGCCCTCCAAACAGGATCCCCTAAGTCATCAATGTTGACATCGCCTTTCTGTTCCATTACGCTAATGTTAAAGTCGTCCCCATCATACAGTTTCTCAATGTATTCCTTCCATCGGTTAGCTCTATCATCTGAGCTTAAAAGAGGTTTCCCATCGGCAGCTTTAATGTTCACACCTCTTTTCTTCATTTCTCCAAAATTCTGTTTGATTTTCCTATATGCAACATCTACTTTACCTACGACCATTTTCTTTTCTACTTCTTCACACTTTCCTTCTAACCATTTTTCTTTTGCTTTTTGCATTTCCTGTTTATTTGCAGGGGAGTAGCTGCTATGGGGCTAGGCGGTGCAGTGCACCGGGGCCCCTACGCTCAGGGGCCCCCAAGCATACTTCAGGGGGCCCCAGGCGCACCTTTGGGGACCCCCAAGCGCAGTTCAGAGGGCCCACGGGCCTTCACGGCAGACTGTCATCGACCTTTTTTTTAGCTCTATCGTGCTCTAAGTGGGCCCCTCACTGCTCGGGTGGCCCTCAAGCACAACTCAGGGGCCCCAGCCTCAGCTCAGGGGGCCCCTACCAGCAACACAAAGCAAAAAATGTCGCCCCATCTGGCCTGAGGGCCCAAAATAAATTTTTTGCACCGGGGTCCTTGTTGACCTAGCTACGCCACTGTTTATTTGATTTCTAAATTGCCTATATGGCTGTCTTCCTGCTTCATCCTGAGCGTTTTTGTACCTTCTCCTTTGATCCATCAGCTCCGAAATTTCTTCTGTGATCCAAGGTTTTCGGGCAGCTTGTTCCCTATACCAGTTTTCATTATTTCGAATCGAATAAATCCACAAGATTATCGAACTATCGATATTCGAGCTCTCATCCCTTCCATGCAAGTCTCACGTGATGCAAGGCGTAGCGTCTAGTGCTGTTTTCGAATCGAGCTGTCACATGCCGATTAGCTGTCAGTTGTTGTTGTTACGTGTTTTCGAAGAAGAAAACTGTCGGTTGTATGTGCTTCAACGTTCAATTTTGTTAGAGCGTGAAAGTTAAAAGAAAAATCAAAATAAACTTCTCCAGAAGATCGATATATTATTCGGTAAGTATAGCATTCTAGAGTTTAAATTATTATGCGCAGTTTACTCATTTACAAACAGCTTAAGAAGGATTTATCTGTATTTATAATTACAATGTGTACATTCACGACACCTATTTTTTTACATCTCTGTTGTTTTTTTTTTGGTATTTAAGTCTTGGTTTTAATTGTGTTACATAACTAGCCTCCAGTGCGTTAATCTAGAATGCAGTGATTCATTTATCTTCGATTTGTTGGGAACATCTGGCTTTCCAGTATTTTACTGGAAAGCAGGCTCTTAAAGTTATGGTTATAAGGAGCCTTCCATGTTTGTTTGGAAAAAAACTTAAACTTTTTAATATACTACTATCCTTGTTTAGTTTTAGACTGATTTTCTAAATGCCTGGCGATATCATAGTAGGGGATTAGAAATTTCTTGTAAACCTGTTTTTTGCCTTTGTTAATATGTTTTAATGAATGCAGTAACAGAATTAAAATTTTTTTGCTGTACAGAATGCACAACTAATGAAAATACTTTAAGAGTAAGTTATAAACTTAAGTTTGAAAAGTTTGGGTGTTTTAAGTAATAATTGATCATCAAATAACTGGTCACAATGTGGTAGGATGAGGAAGCAAAGAAAAAGTGTATTGTTTATGGCGTATTTTTGGCTATGGGTTTTTGGCGTTTGATGAGAAGGTATTGTAATATATAGAGAAAGCAGTAAATAAGGAATGAATGATGTATGGAATCGTAGCTTGGACCTGTGGAAATGGTGGCTTAAGATATGATTGTCAGTGGAGCAGTATGAATGAGGAAACAAGGAGCTGATTTGGCTGTACATAGAACTTGGGCTATAATAGGGGGTGATGACTTTTAAAACAATCAAATTAGGGAGTTGTAGGTGTAAGTAGTGGGGAGAGACAGCCCTATTTCAATTTAAGAGGACAGCTTGGGTTGTGGGGCAGAGGAGTCACAAACATGGATTACTATAGTCCTATGTGATGGTAAGGAAAAAACATCATGAATACAGAATACATAATTAAAGCAAGTACGCAGGTTGGTAAGAAAATGTCTTGCAGAAAGGCACTAGCATCTGAGTAATGCCGTAAGAACAACTTTCCAGTGCTTGAGGAAATGATGCCGTAATACTGCTGTAGGTCATAGGATGTATTATTTTCAAGCTGAATTCTGTTGAAATACACCTTGGACCACCATGACACTGCTAGAACAACTTTCTGAAGTAATCCTATTGGTGACTTTCTACTTCAAAAAATAGTTCTCACAGCATCATGTTGGTGCAAAGTGTATTCCAACCCAATTACCACTTTCAGATGTCTTTAACAATTGACTGCATCCATATGACATTAGTTGACACGACAGTTTTCTACCAGTATTACTATATCCAGTAAACCCCCTGACAGTTGATAGGATATGAGTTCAATTCCCAGTCTAGCCATCAAGAGTCTAAATAGGTGAAGTCTGGTATGATTCCTTCAAAAAGGCCTGGTCATATCCTTTCCTGTTTCTTGCCCCCAAATCCTCCCATAGCTGTAATTGGCACAGCAAGCTGTAGAGCCCATAAAAATAGTGGTCATGATTGTGGAAAGTACATTGGGATGCTAGCTGGCTTGCATCAGATATGATTATGAAGTATGATAAGTGAAGGATTAAGATTTGAGAAAAATGAAAGGGCAGTTAGCCTAAAATGTAATCAAATTTCAAGTGTTATGTGATAAGCAACATCTGTTAGTTCTTTTCAGGTTGCTAAAATAAGAAGTACTGTTTTATTTGGGTCCGTAAGAACATTCGTCATAATACTGCAGCAGTCAATCGTGAGACTTTCATTTCAAAGCAGCAGTTAGGTTTGAATATATCCTGACATTGCTAGTACTACACTGGAAAGTAGTTCTAGTGGTGTTACTCTGATTCAGTGTGTATTACAACCTAATTACTCATTGAAAATGAAACATTGCGTGATTGAGTACCATAGTATTAGCACGTCATTATCTCCCATGGCATGGGTTCCATGGGAATTGTACACTCATGTAGACTGTTTTTTCACATTGCTGTTTGCATTATTTGTTTGAAAGATCTGCCATTTTTAATTTAATATTGAATTTAAATCACATAACAAACTGAACGATGTAATTAAGCAGAGACTAGGGTGATAAATCCATATAGTAATAACTACCTGTTACCGGCAACTTCGTATGCGTGGACTTTCAATTTCATTGCCAAAATTGGATATAGAAAGCAGTTAGTAACACAATATTTGTCCCAAACAACACTGATTCAGCATATGTCGGGAAAGCCACCACTGTATCATTCTACCATTGAACCTGTCTTATGAAGAGAATCAGTTTGCAACATATTTAAAAACAGAAAAACAAACGAAGATATGGGGGAGGGGTTGGGGTTAACTGTGGGCAGCATTTTTTTAACTTGGTATTTTCTTCTTTCTTCAGCATGAGCATCATATTCTTTGGTTTCTAATAACTAGCTGCTCATGCTCTTCTAGAGCTACACCTTAGGCCAGGTTTACACTTGCAAGGCTTGTCAGAAAAGAAGACAAGCTCGTGCCAGAAACTTTTAGGCAGACACAAAATAATAGCACAGTGCAGAGCAAATCGATGTCTAGACAAAATGTTTTGTATCTATCGAGCATGGTGGTGTAACGGTTAGCGTTCTGGCCTCGCATTCGGGAGGACGGCGGTTCGAATCCCCGTCCGGGCATCCAGATTTGTGTTTTCCATGGTTTCCCAAATCACTCCAGGCAAATGCCGGGATGCTTCCTTCAAAAGGCCATGGCCGAATTCCTTTCCATTCCTTGCCCCCATCCTTTCCCGTCTCTAAAGACCTCGCTGTTAAGAGAGGTTAAGGAGTTAAAAAAAAAGTTTTGTTTCTAAAAAAATTTATTAACAAATCATACATTAACAAATTGTGCAAGAACCACAGCTTGAACAACCGACATAACATTACAGACTAACACACGCATTAGTCTGTCTGTCACCATTTGATAAGTTCTCAAAACTCCGTGACTAGTTATTCATACCGAAAAAATGTCATGTATCCTTCCTACAGATACAAAGTATTTCATTGTCAAATTATATCAATATTGGTATAGCCATTTAGTTGACAAAACGTAACAAAAAGAGACTTAATTCCACATTTATAGTATTATTCGTGCAGATCACACACACACTGACTGAGAGAGAAACAACAGCCGAGTGATTAATATAGCATAAAAAAGTGTACACCTACAGCATTGTTAGACTGCATACGATTTGCCGAGCATTGCACCCCTAAATTCGTTTTATCCACAGTTTAACATGGAATCCGAAAAACTGACCAAGGCGTGGCTCATACGATCAAAAAAATTCTTAAACATTTTTGCCTCCGTGGGGATTTGAAACTGATCACACAGTCCTATTATTAGTAATCAAGCACATTATCCACAGAGTTCCCAGGCTGCTATATGGTAACATATTATATCCTAAGTGTTTATCACCGTTTCAGTAATTTTTCAAAATTACATTACAATATGTACTATTTATTCTGAAAAAGTATCCTATGTCCACCTTAATGCCAAATTGCATCTCCTTGTCAAATTTCGTCACGATCGGATTAGCCGTTTAGCCCAAGAAACATGAGACGGACAGAGAGACAGAGTTACTTTCGCATTTATAATATTAGTATAGATACCTGAACATAATTGATGTAATGATGATTATGATGATGCCATGTTGTAGTGAACTGTAATCTGAAAGGTCGGCTGTCTTTAAATTACAATGTTGTATTTGTCTTCTGCAGCTGGCAAAGAAGAAAATAGTTCTAACAGTGTCATGTGGTTCAACTTACCTATTTTTGTTTGTAAATGTATTGGCAATTGGAATCCAAAGTTGAATAGGTGATTTAAAACTCACCATAATTAGGAACAAGTATTCCATTGCATTTAGTGTTACTAAAAGTACATGATAGCAAATCTTTTTTGTTATATAATGGACTCTACTTTTGCATTTAATCATATGTTTTACTTTTGTGTGCAGCTTGTATTTGAACATTCACTACTGTGAAAAATGATTCTTGATTTGTTGTTTCAGAGGCAGCCAGTTATAAGCTCAACAGAATGGTTGAGATGAATATAGTTAATACACCAGTTAAAGTAAGTAATCATTGAAAGTTAATTCCTTATGCTCTGAGAAAAAGCTTGTTATTGTTTTCATCTCTATTAAACTTATATTTGTACATTTACTCTGCTTGCTATGTTAAATTTCTTAAATAAGTAACTAATAATTATCTGGAAAAAAGGTGGGGGGGTGTCTACTGAAGATTGTGATTACGCTACTACAATATTGCTCCCCGCTGACTGTGATAGCCACAAGATATATTATTTTCAAGTAGTAATTAGGTTGTAATACACCCTGGAGATACGTGATACGTGTTTCTGGCGGTGTCTTGTTTGACTACTGTGGAATTATAACACCACTTCCTTGCAGAATTGCAGTCTCCAGTAATCCATCTGTGGGGAAACAAGCTGTAGGTAATAAAGCAGATGTATGATTGTACTTTCAAAAGCGTGTACAGTTCTTAAAGCTACTCTGTTTAACATATCGGGCAGAACACCCGAGAAGAATTTGTATCTGCTCTAAGCTGGGAAAGGCTTAATTCTCTAAAAAAAAAAATTCAATTTGAACGTACTATCCTGGTCTGGAAACATCATGTGTATATTCATCTAATTACAGGTAGTTGCTGCCAACTGGCTATTTACAGCAAAGTGTGAGCTGGTACAGATCACAGAAAAACTCCTAGCTGATACAGATCACAGTAGATTCTTGTTCTAGCAACATTCTTTATCCCTTAAGCTTGGAAATTTAAGAAACTGAGAAAAAAAGAGAGCAATTAGACAATTGCACAATGGGGCAGAAGTTAGAGTACATTGGTTAAGATACTGAGCAACTGGCATGGTGAGATTTCTGTCGACAGTCGCACAGGAACAACAGAAAAAGCTGATCTGGGGCTGATCCATATTAGTATGAATAAGAAAATCATAGTCTCCAGATATGAAAAAGTTGTGCAATTTAATTGAAGTGGCCAGAAATATTGAGTGACTGCTTTAATGAGACAATTGGCGACAATCGTCCTGGAAGGGGTCGGAATAAATCGGAAGACATCTCCATATAAATAGAGGCGAGGAAACCACAAAATTTGAAATAGAGCCTTATGAAATTAAAAAAGGCAAAGGGGCTATTGTAGACAGTGTTACTACAGATTTCTTAAAGATAGTGGGATATGATATTGTACACTCTTTATCGTTAAATGTGGCCACCCTCGTCTGAGTCTATCTCCCGATTTTTGCACAGTTTGGCATCACAGCACAAGCACAACATCACAGGAAATAGAAGCGCTTCTCTTGACTCCTCCCATGACTGCATCCTATTGGTGGATGTTGAATAAAGGACCTTCTATATTTCAGACATTTGTTTTGTAATGTCAAGTTGCCAAACATACATGGCAGATCCGTGCCTTAGCTCCGCCCACTGAAGTGTCTGATTGGCCAAATGTTTTCAACCAATGCCTGTTACAGCTGATTTCTTTTCTAACATCATGTTATTAAACCTAATATTAATATTCGGAAAGTAACTTTTAGGATCGGTTTAAACCACAGCAAAGAGTATACAAGGTGTTACATTTTATTCAGATTTATTGGCCATACACTAAAACGTTTATTCTCGTTTTTTTATATATATATAATTTCTTTACTTATTTCTGCTTTTCGTATTATTCATAAATCCATAAATGCACCGACCAAAGGATAGGCAAGTCACGAGTCATTGAAATCTTAATTTTTAGTTGGTATGGAAGTGGTCATAAGGATGCTAACGTGAAAAACGTATCTCGAATGATGTTTGCGGACAGGACATTCCATATAGGTTGGATTGTTTACGGACAAGATGACCAAACTCCCATAGCAAGCGGAATGGTCTAGTGGCTACCATTGTAGGCTAGTAATGGTGCGGTCGCTGGTTTGAAACTATATTGGAGTTTTTTTTTTTTTTTTTTTTCGTTTCCGAACTATTCCAACATACCCACAGTTTATATATAAAAAATGTAATTTCTGTAGTTAGATAACGATCAAAATATCAGACTAAAAAAATATTTCTATTAATTTTGCTGAACAAAATCTTCATCATAAAGACCATAGCGTTTAATCGAAAGCACTGAGCTATAAACAGAATAATCTCTTAAATTCACTCCTCATGACTAACCATTTCGAGCACTTTCATCTCTGGAATTATTGACTATTGGTGACTATTTTCAAAGAACGTCCAAGCAGATCTTACCATTTTCAGCAGGTAAAATATATATATATATATATATGTAAAAATAACGAGAATAACCGGAACAATTTGTCATAAAAAGCCAATTTACAGCGTTAAGTTTAAGAAAAAATTCTAATATCTAACACGAACAATCTTCCCCTTTGGCTATAAAAACATAATATTAGATGATGAACGCATCTTAAGAAATTGTAATTGAATGGTGCATTTTTAATTTGGCCCAGTTTTAATTTTAAAATAATTGTCCTCTCTGACAGTATTGTGGAAGGCATTAATAACAGCAGAAGCACTTATTTATAGTCAAATAGAATTTTTGGTTAGTGATCAAACAAGGGACTTACAATGTTCAAGGAGGTAGAATTTTTTGTATTACAAAATTACACAAACAATCATAAAGACATTATTTTGGAATAGTGTGTCTTCAAGACAGAATGAAACTTCTTCCTTAGCTGCTTTGTATACACTCTGACAAGTGTGGAAGCAGCTGAGCGCCATGGTCGTGTGGTTAGCATTCTAGGTTGCTAAATGGGCAGTTCTTAGTTCGAATCTAAGTGTTTCATATATTTTTTTTAATATGTTTATTTCCTATATAAATATTCCCAACCTACACATTGCTTATGTGTAGAATATATCCTTAATTCTTTCCTAGATACGTTGGGGAAAAACATACTCTTAACTGAAAGTATCCAATGTTTCTTAACCAACTGGCAACATAAATATGAACACTTCTCTGGTGACAACAGTGAAAGAAAACTACTGAGGTTTCTAGGTTATGATTACAGTTTCTTATATTCACAGAACAAGTGGCCTTAAATAAATTATTTTTCACGTTTGAACTCGGACTTTTTTTGCTGTAAAATATAATAATAGTTTTTTTTACATGTATGATATGTATTTTGAACAAGTGAAAAGGAAATAATGAATGAAAAAATATTTAACAGGACTTGGGTTCGAACCCCAGGCCACCATATTGACAGTACAGTTCGTTACCCCTCAGCCACCTAGACTCGTACAGATAAATGCCTCGTCAATTATATAACCAAAGTAAAGGTATATCTATAAAGATATAAAGTTTTTTGATTGAATAATAATCTGTATAAAGAATCACTGTTGTTGCAGAAGTAATAAGTTAAATAAAAATATTCTAGCTCAAACTGGAAAAAAATAATTTTTCATTTCGCCATTGTGTCTGTTCTTTTGACACCGTCCAGCTATGAGACAAGATTCCTTGTATAGAAAAATTGCTACAGCACTGCCAGTAGGCAGAAAATATGACAACATTGTAGAAAGCAAGTGTGGCAATTTTATATGAGGAAATAGTCTTATCTTTCCTACTTCCTTCGGCCAAGTAGAATACCTTTATAACGTGAAAACAATACACATAATAATTTAACACGAGCAGCACATTCGGCAAAAGAGTTTATAGGTTTCACTACAATTATCCAACTTAAAATTGGAAATTGCAGCTGGTAATTGAAAATACGGTGGGAATCCATGTTAATTGTATGAGGGCAATCCAAAAAGTAAGGTCACCCAAGCATGTATAGATCAAGAAATAAATTATTTTCTTTAATGTATTCACCGTTTTAAAGGTTGAACAAGTATCTATTACCATTTTGGAACACGAATTTGTAGATGCTGTGACAGTTTATGAATGACCAGGTGTGGTCGGATAAGCAGTGATGCTCTGCCTCTCATTCGGGAGGACGTAGGTTGGAATCCTTGTTCGGCCATGCAGATTTGGGGTTTTGAAGGTTTCCCCAAATCACTCCAAATGAAAACCGGAATGGTTCCTTTAAAAGGGCATTTTTTTTTATTTA
Organism: Vandiemenella viatica; assembly: GCA_031002005.1. Lineage (NCBI taxonomy): Eukaryota > Metazoa > Arthropoda > Insecta > Orthoptera > Morabidae > Vandiemenella > Vandiemenella viatica. Next base: position 286,809,043 of record CM061921.1, read on the forward strand.
CCCTTCATTATACAGCCTTATATCTTAGTGACTAAATTAGGCCCTACGTATTAATTTTTACATTGTTGATTACATAATGTTTTGAGATTTGTATAAAATATTTATATGCAAGGAATTTGGCATACAGTTCCGTTACACTTTGACTAATTAATTCTATAATATTACATTTGGTCTTGCTTACAGTAATAACAGTTACAGCTGCTATTGCAAATTTTAATGTTATATTGAATAACAAATATTGCTTATTGTTGTTATAGTGCTAGTGGTTTTTATTGAAATACTCCAGTTATAAAAGGGCATGACCGAAATCCATGCCACTACTCCTATCCCACCTCACGGGAAGGATTTCGGCCATGGCCTTCTAAAATAATCATCCCAGCATTTGCCTGGTGTGATTTGGGGAAACCATAGATAACACCCGATCGGGGATTCGAACCCGCCTTCTCCCAAATGGAGTAGAAAACTGACGCAAATGGAACATCACCACAGCTGACTGCCAGTCTACCACTGTTCACTGTCTCTCAAGCAGTGTCATGACATCAAGAAGGTGAATCATTTCACAGAAGTGATTCACCTGGCAGCTGAGAACACCTGTCTGCTGGAGGCATGATTACTGTTCAGTTATTTAGGATTGCTCCTAAAACCTGACAACCTAGTAGTGTTCCATATTAAAGGAGTTAAGGCATATCAAATAAATAAGGAGAACTAAAAGAAATCATGGCAGTATTTGTTAGTAACATAAACCATTCTACACAATCATCAAAAGTTTGGGAGTCTATCCACCGTGCTATCGATCTAATGTGCTATCAATCACCAATTTCTGGTTACTGCTTCAGGGGCACGTAGTTTGTGATTAATAAGGAATCGTGCAACTGATTGCTCTAATCACTTCATTAGACAATCTGGACCCGAGTATCGGGCAGCGAAGAGCTGCTGCAGAAAAGAAATCTTTATACTTTGTTCCATCACATATGGAATCATACAGTAGCTCCTTTAGTATTTTGGAGCTGGAGTCACTCTGCAGTGTAGTAGAGACTGCACCAGGAAGGACTTGACCTAATCCAGTACCAGATGCTGAGGCATCTTAACAATTCTGCTAGTGTGTATCTTCTATATATTTTTAACAATATTTGGAATGAAGGATACTTACCTTACTCGTGGAAAAAGCTACACTATTCCCTCTTTTAAAACGGGAAAAGGATAAAATGTTGCCAGGTAGCAATCGTAGCATTACCTTAAAAAGCTACGTTAGGCGTACACTACACTGGGACGAATGGTGTGCTGCTGCTCAAATCCCATAATCTGCTGAACCTCTTTGTGTGGATTCAGAACTTTCCTTCCACCTTGGACAACATGATCCTGCTGGAAGTGGCAATACAGGACTCGTTTATTCATAGCCAACATCATGTGGGTGTGTTCTTTCATGTAGACAAGGCCTATGAAATTACATTGCGACATGGAATTTTGAAACGGCTATATTAGCGTGGATAGAGGCGAAATCTACCCCATTTTTTACAATATATATATTTTTTTTAATCACAGCATTGCTTCTGTCACTGTCAGTATCAGATTGTTTGAGCCAGGAAAACTGTGTCCCTCAAGGGTCAGTTCTAAGGTGGCACTTTTTGACATTGCTGTCAACACCATTTCATCTGTAATGGTCCTATTTGACACCCCTTATTTGTTGATGTCTTCACTGTGTCTGGTTCATGTTCTGGCCTGAGAGTAACTTCTACTCACACTGAACAGTCTAGATGAATGGTCAATATCCACTGGTTTTCATTTTTCTGCTGAGAAGTCCATCATAATCTTTTATCAGGATTTTGTCTTACCCTGAGGAGCACTGTTTTAAAAGTTAATGAAATTGTTCATTTTCTGGGCATCTTTTTTGATTCTCGACTGGCTTCCACATCTCGAAGGCTCTGAATGTTTGTGTGATGCGACATGGTGTGTGCCTATAATTTTATTGAGCCTTTGCACAATCACAGTCAAAATATGACTGTGTTGTGTATAGTTCAGCATGGGGTAGATACCTCCGGATGTTGGAATTCGGCTTGCCACTGGTGCATATTGCACCAGCTACATTAACGGCATTTATCCTGATGCTGGTGAGCCACCACTTCTTACCCAGCTGCTTCTTGTCACAGTGCGACACTTCACACACATTGCATCCATGCCAGGCTGTCCAATTTACAATGCAGTGTCGAATCCACAATTCAAAAACCTCTGAACTATCTGGTGTAGAGGTACCAAACCCTTCAGCTACCATACAAGGGCTATTCTAGAGTATGGTTATGAGTTGCCAACTTATTATTCACCAGGTTTGGAGTAAAGCCTTACAGGGCATTTAAGATCCAGAATTCACAGTACTGTAAGCTGTTTACTGTTGACAATGTTTTTAAGTTTTTAATGATGTTTTAAACCAGCATCACACATTTACCTGGGTATATACTGATGGGTATAAGCAGGCCGAGTAGTTTACTGTTTCCCTTGCGCGACTTACAAATACAAGCTTGATAGCAGGTGCAGCATATACCCGAAGGAGTCTTGTGCTTTTCTTAAGTTGCTCCAGCATAAGAAAATATGACATGATGTGAAGTACATCGTATGCTGCAATTTCCTCAGCTGCATTTAGGTATTAGGAAATACATACCCAGTAGACCATCTACTTCAGGTCATTCAGGACACCCTCCACTCCCTTTATTCTTGTGGAAAGACGGCATTTTTCTGCTTGGTTCCTGGCCATGTGAGAAGGCCTTACCTCAACATCAAAAAGAAATATTTTAGTTCAATGGCAGAGGCAGTGGCTGGAAGTGAAGCATAACAAGCTCTGGCTGGTCAAACTGACAGTTCAGCCATGGAGAATCTCCTTTCATCAGGGAATAAGCGACGAGGTAATCCTTACTCACCTCTACATAGGGTAATGTCTTATGGGACATAGTTTTCAAATTTGCCGGGGGACCCACCAGACTTTCATTTTTGTGGCATACCTTAGATTATGCATGACATTTTAATAGATTGTTTGTAATTTTTAGTTTCAAGTGCAGATATTGGCCTAACCAACAACCTTTCCCTTATTTTAAACAATGACAGTGGTAATGTGGCAAAGGTTTTAAAATTTTTGTATTGGCAGGTCTTGTCCCAAAAATTTGGGCCAGACCAGTTTAGTTTTTAAGATGGATGGGTGTCCCTTTTTTTTAGCCACCCATCCACGTGTGTTATTGATTGTTATTAGGGTCTTCGGCTTTTAAATCTGGTTGGCTGCTTTACAGCCAGCCAGACATTGTATATTATGCATTTTAGGCCTGGTTGGCCTTTTTACAGCTTGGCAGACATTGTAAGTTTTTGGTTTTAATCAGTCTTACAGCCAACATTTTAGTACTTTATTTTTCTATCTGTATGGCCGACCTGTTTAGGCCATGCAGACTGAATTTTCGTATATTTTTGAGCCACATTGTCAAATAAGTTGATAGGACACTGACAACTCATTGATGCGCCCTGAAGCCCCAGTGATAATGACAACTGTGTGTATATCGGTTATAGACACACAGTTTATAGACATCTGGTGGACATGAATGTCAGTCTCTTGGTTAAACTCGGGAAGTTTACTCCTGAAGATGAACCCAAGCTGTTACTAAAATGATGGGATTTATAAACTGATGAAGCTTAATAATTCTGTTAACCCTTATGTAACTGAATAATTCAAATTTTTTCCACTAATAACTGAATTTACTTTTTTTTTTTCAGGTTATATTCATTATACATTTCATTTTAACGTCATGGTAAGTACACAAACTGACTGTTTCTTTAACTGCTTAACAGAGAAGGATAATGTTAATAATTGCTTACTATATTTGATATATAGGGTTAATTTATCTTAATTGCATTCTATTTGTTTAAAAGGTGTGCTTATTCACAGGGCTCTCCAAGGACACTGGTGTCCTCATTCATACTTTTTCTACTCAATTATATTTTTCATTGCTTTGTTTTGGGCAATTAAGGAACGAGACTCTTTGGATGCTTCAGAAATGGTGAGTCATAAATGGGCCCTTGAGCAGAAGTATTCTATTAACTGTATTATATTGGGGAAGGGTACGTGGTGTATGGCTCTTTGAATATTATGTAAAACTTGTAACTGATACTTGTAATTGTTAATTTGTCCTGCAAAAAACTTTTAATCAAGTTATGTTAGTTATTATTTTTTTAAAAAAATAAGGTCATATACTGTTTCACATCTCTGAGATCATGCTCCCGTGCAGTTGGTGTAATTGCTACAAACCTACACTGATCAGACAGAACATTATGATGAGGAATTACTGCTAGTCTGACACATGCAGGGTGCATGTAGTATCAATGAGTGTGCTATGTGTGTTTAGAATGGGGAAGGGAAGGCACGCGATCTATCCAAGTTTGACTGAGGGCAGATTGTGATGGCCTGGAAGCTTGGCACGAGCACTTTGGAAATGGCATGGCTTGTCAGGTGTTTGAGGACTGCTGTGGTGAGTGTCTTCAACAAGTGGCAAAACCAGGGTGAAACTTCAAGGGGATGGGCGGCCACTGCTTATTACAGGTGTCTGACATCGTAGGCTGGGCAGACTGGTAAAACAGGACTGGTGGCGAACTGTGGCAGAGCTAACATTAGACTTTAATCCTGGGCAGAGTACAAGTGTGTCTGAACACACAGTGCACCAGACACTCCTAACGAAGGGCCTCCACATCCGACGGACGACCTATGCATGTGCCAATGGTAACACCACGGCATCAGTGACTACGACTGAAATGGGCATGTGACCATCGTCGCTGGATGTTGGCACATTGGCAGAGTGTTGCATGGTCTGATGAATCCCGATAACTTCATCATGCTGATAGGAGCCAAGATGTGTTGCCGCTGTTATCTGTGCCAAAGGCAGATGTACTGGCTATTAGGTTGGTGTTCATAATGTTCTGGTTGATCAGTGTATTTTGAAGTTTGCAGATTGTGGAAATGAAATATTTTCTGACTTTTTAGTAGCTGAAATTGAAAGAATTACACTTCTTTGAAATGGCTAAGCTCTAAGATGTTTGTTTTGCACATACAACTTAGCATTTATGTACTTTCAGTTCTTGCCCAGTATTATAGTAAAATTAAAAGTTGATCACTATTTCTCTTTCCTCAAGTTGACCATCCATTTAACAGGGAGATTAATACAAAATAAATAAAATAAAGGTTGAGAAGCATCTCTCCAACTCTGTAAACTGTGCTGATTGTTCATTTAGAAGATTACCGTTAACTGTATAGTAACCATTATCAGGACACACTATACATGTGATGACAGGATTTTCACTATCACTAGTAACATGTTTAGAAGCAGTGTAATGGTAAGTTAATGCATGTAGGCAAGTTGCTAGGTGCCAGTGTTAATATTTCCTAAACTGGTAACATTTATTTTCTGCTAAACACTGTCCTTGAACTAATAAAAAGCAGTATAAGTGTTCATTTTAGAATTGAGATTCAACACTACGAAATGAAAATTATAATATTCCATGAATGTATTGACTTCTCCTGCTACCTAACTCTTTATTATTTGAACCAAAAAAAAATATGATGTACAAATTTCGATAGTAGGCCTGCTGCTTAAGCTACTCTCCCATGTGGCGGCCACATTGTCTGTACCTTGTACAAGGCACGTAGGGAACACTGCATCTTGACCTATTCACTAGAGCCATTCTACGTGCTGCTGTTGCAGATTATAAATAAGCTTCCAACCTTCATTCAGAATGAGACTACCATCTCTGCCATGTTGTTGCTGCTTGGCCTTATCTTTAGTGATTCTCTAATCCGAGAAATGTGGAAGCTGAGCTAAAACTTAAGTTCTATTTGTTTATTCTGTGGAAGTTTTCCATAGGAATTTCAGTTAATATGGATTTGTTGAGCTGTAATAAATGCAGAATTCTTTTATGGTTCAGACTGTTTGGCCAATGTATATTTTTCCAAGTTCACACAGGAATTCTTAGGCCAAAGTCATCCTTAACCATGTGCATAATACCTAGTATCTTTGCTGGCAGTCAAAAAACACTCCTTATGCCATAATGTGTATCCCCAGCATAAGGTAGCATAGCTCGGTACATTAATGGTTCTTCTTGTTTGACTGTCGATCTCGGTACTCTAGGAAGAAATGCCCATTTAATATGCTCCTGTGAATAGCCATTTTGCCTGAAAATCTGCTGAAGGTGCCTTAGTTCATCCCGCAAACTATCGTTCTGAGATGGCTTGAACCCAAAGGACCAACATGCACAGTACAGTCTTGTGTTGGGCCTGGTGGTGAAAGCTGGCAGCCCCTATGTTCCAGACTATGTGTATAGGTTTCTTGTAACCGTGGAGAAATGCTGCGTTGAGTACCAGTGACGTTTACGCTTGCTACAGCTTTACAAGTCTGTAGTAGCTGAACATGTAGTGGAAAATTTCCACAAAATAAACTATGAAAGATCTGAAATTTTTGCCCAGACTCCGTACTTCTGGTATTCAATAATTGGAGAATTGTTGGGGATAAGGCTGAGCAGCAGCAATATGAGCAGAGATGATGGTCTCATTCTGAATGAAGCATGGAGACCCATCTTTCCTGATCTGCAAGAGCAGTGTGGAAGACACGCATGCCAGAATGGATCGAGCAAGTGGGTTGAGATGCAGTGTTCGTTGAGGTCCGCACATGAGTCCTAGATAACGCAGCTGCTACGTGGGAGAGTAACTTTCACAGCAGGTCTCGTATGGATCCACTAGCCAATCAGTACTTAAATGAGTTGGAATCGTGAGGCAATCGTAGTTGGTGATGTCTTGCTGCAGCATTTACTTCAGCCTATTACTTCACATGATGAATACTGTGAAGGTAGCCGTCAAAACATTGTGCCGGCAGAACTTGTCCAACTGAACACCCAATAAGAATTTTTAGGTCTATATTGTGAAAAACTCAATTCTCACATAAGTGGAGCGTTAAATACCTAAACATCACATTTATTTGACAATCTGAATAAACACCATATTAAACAAGACATAAAAATTAGTTGGGTGCAATGACGAATGCATTAAACTTGGTCAGAATTGAAAACATCTTTACATGAAATGAGAGCATAGAATGAACCGAATTGCATGATCATAATTCACTGCTGTTACTATCTGTAGGTAGAAAAAATGGTGTGTATGCTAGCTTAATGTTCATAAATGCTAGTGCATTTAGAACCTAATCATAGAACATGAGAAACTTTACCATTGCATTGATGCTAGCCCTTTTAGAATTGCATAGGGAGGATTACAGTTCGTCCATGTGAATAGACCAGGGACACTACTGGATAGAAATTTAACTACAGTGGATGAATGTTTGACGTAGATATTACCAGTCCATTATGCAGAGCAATAGTGTTGGTGCAACGACCAGTATCCCTGTGGATACCATCTTCATCAATGATTAGTTGCTGAATGATATATAAAAGTAGATAATTGAACCTCAAAATAAAAATTGTAATCACTCGGCCAGGGTTAGATTGCTAAAAGACCTTCCCATGTGATCTAAATTGCTAAAAGATAACATGGTGTGGGCAACTGCGTTTCTATCATATGGATGCGACTAGTTTTCCGCACTCATTGGAGACTCATTCCAGAAAAAAAAAGTAGAGACCAGGTATCGAAGATGAGCCCCACAGTAGAAGTAATGATCATGAGACCAAGAGAAGTGAGCTAATGAAGATGACCACTTGTTCTATCTTGGTGCAGTGTCAGCCCAATAACTACGTTTGGTGTGGGAGTTATATAGTGCCAATCAGATCACATAGCTCCTGCAGTTCAGCAGTTTTTCGTGTCATAGTATCAGAGGCATGATTAAGACTGCTCTGCTATAGATAGGTTATATTCAAGAGTTCACACATGTGCCCCCATTTAAGCACTCTTTCATAGATTATAGCAGTTTGTTTGGTTGCTTCCTTAGTTGATACCAGTGGAATAGGCAGGAAGGTGATCCTTCTGGTGAATCCTTGTGGCAACTTGCCCTGTATCCATTTATTTCAATATTTTACAAACTCTCACTCAGTTTCTTAAATGTTTCTCTGCTTTCAGAGCTTTTATAAAGAGTTTAGTTTAAACTCTTCCATTTAAAATTGTTTATTATGGGTCAGGATGTAGGAAAACAATCTGTTACCCCTCAGATCTTTGTTCCGTTGAGCCACAATCAGCCAGGTCTGCTGATACCCAAGCCAGTGAGCAGCTGTGTGCATGAGCAAAGGGTCAAGCTCATGCCTTAACTATTTATAAAGCTATTTATGAAGCTGTAGTGTCAGAGTTACTACTTTGCATAATGTTGTGTAACCTTAGAAGAGAGGTCCAGATATTTCATCTGTATTTATTTGGGTGGGCTGCTAAGGCTTTTTGTCTATAAGCCACTCAACTTGCATAGTTGCCTAGATTCTTTGTTTCCTATATGTCATTCAGTGTTTTTTTTTTGTTTCGGTCACTTTGTATAGTTCCATTTATGCCTCCATAGGATCTGCTTAGGGTTCATGGGAATTTTGGCTTTGCAGTGGCTTCATATGTGAAAGAACTGGTTTTCATTCTTAAAAGCAAACAAAGAATACAACTATCCAATCTCAGTATTGGAACTCAATTCAGCCTGTACTGGTATTTATCACAAGGTTCTGATTATTTTACTTACTAAGCATTTTTAATTCTGTATGGAACGAATGGAATTTCCCTGATTTGTTGGAAGAAGTTAAAACCAGGCAAAGGCAGTATCCGGTTATTAGGATGCCTTAATGGCTTCCATAGGGAAATTAATGCAGATGATAGATAGCAAACTATCACTTTATCTGTTGTCTTGTATTCTGACTCCTCTTCCAATAAATTCTATTCTACCTTGGGTAACCTAATACTACTAGATGCAATGATATGTAACCAATGATATGTAGGTTATTTGCCATCAAAAAGGCCCATGGTACTGCCTAGTGGCATGTAATTTTTTGACATTCCGTTAGAATTACAGAGGATATCTTGTTTAATTCCCCCCCCCCCCCCTCCCCAAGGATGTGTCCACTTACTGTTTTTGTTGTGGCTGTTAATAGCACATTTCCTGATGATTCACTTGACTATATTTTGCTCCACCTTGAATCTTCAAGTCACAGAGAGGCAGTGAAAACTCCCTCAAAGGACTTTGCAAATAATTAATCAGTAGATGCTAGTTTAAGATTATCAAATGAAAAATAAATGCCAGTTTTCTATAGGGAGCATATGTCTTTTACGTAGAAGAATGTCATTCAACCTTAGGGAACAATGTTTCAAATTTTAATGAAACTGCATTGGGTCCTCCATAGTTGATCAGAAGTTTGACTGGCTGAACACTCCCATATGTGTGTGTTTGTCATTTGGCACAATCAACTCCTATCTACTTCAGTATTATGAAGTCTTTGTGTAGCCAGGTTATATTATGGCTGCAGTGTGTAGGATTAAGCACAGGGTAGTTAAATAAGGATGATGAACAATGCCATCAGATATTAAAATGCCTGTTGATGTGATGTTCATCCCATACATAACGTGTGCTGAAGCTGTAAAAAAGCCTTTTTGAATTTGGCAGCATTGCCTAATGGTGCACCACTTGGCTCATTAATCAACACCTAGCATTCCAACTTACAACACGCTTGTATCCTTCCTAAAAATAACTCTGTCATAAAACCACTTGAGTTTTTCAGCACGAGTACAAAGGCAATTTTACAACCAAAAAAAATGTTGCCAGTAACTTTCATTAGGGATGGAGTAAATCTGCATACTGGCTTTTAAAGACCTACAGAAATGTTTTAAACCAGTTACGGTACTGCAATCTGAATTTTTTTCATAAAAACATTTTATAGTGTGAAGTATCGACATCATGCCTAAACTGAAGTAAAGACTGAGCTGAATGCTCTTTTTTGTTCACTTGAATGAAGTATAGCTACAAGCTCAAAATTGAGCACAGCATTTACGCGTGTGGATTAATAAGTCCATGACTTTTTAATGAAGAAAAATTTAAAAAAAAATTTCCCAACATAGTCTCATCTCAGTTCAGTACACTAGCCCATCATTTCACCAATCTTTTTATGCCTTCCAAAAAATAGATTTTTCGAAATCAGCAAAATGCGAGTTTGTTTCTGCATGATGTATTCATTGGATGTTAATTTCTTCCCACCGAGTCAATCTTCAGGTTTCTGAAGAGAGAGAAGTCACTCAGGGCCAGGGCCGGCGCTAGGATTCTCGGCCCCCGGATAAACGTTCTTAGTGCCCCCTCCTACTGACAAAATTTTTTCTTTAATCTTTGATTTTTTGATAAAGTCAGAATGCAAGAAAATTACATAACGCCTTTTTTTAAAAAAAAGTTTTTGAAGTTTATTTATATTTAGTTAGTCACCCTGGTCGGAGGGCCCCCTTAGGAGGCTCGGGCCCCGGGTACTTTTGCCCCGCTTACCCCTCCCTAATGCCGGGCCTGCCCAGGGCCAAATTGGAAGAATAGTGTGGATGCAAGGGTGTAGCTACTAGCTACTATGGGGCTAGGCGGTGCAGTGCACCGTGGCCCTCACGCTCAGGGGACCCCTAAGCGCACCTCTAACCTCTAGGGGCCCGGCAAACTGGCGACCTTTTTTTTTTTTTCTTTTTTAGCTCTACCGTCGTCTAAGGGGCCCCTGAGAACACAGGAGCCCCTCACTAAGGGCCCTCGCTGCTCAGGGGGGGGCCCCAACCACTGCTCAGGGACCCCTAAAGAACAATTCAAGGGCCCCCATCCTCAGTTCAGGGGGCCCCTACCAGCACACAAAGCAAACAAAAGGTCGCCCGTCTGGCCTAAGGGCCCAAAAAAATTTTTTTGCACCGGGGCCCTTGTTGACCTAGCTATGCCACTGTGTGGATGGTGTAGCAGTTCGTAGCACAATTCTACAAATTTAGCCATTGCAATTCTTGACGTGTGGGGGCGTGTTGTCGTGGTGAAAGAGAATCTTTTTCTTCAACAAATGTGGTCATTTCATCAACAATTATACTTGAAATTCATCCAGTAATGCATCATAATATGAATCTGTGATCGTTTTACTCTTTTCTAGATAATCGATGAAGATTACACCTCATGAATCCCAGAAAATGGTTACCATGACTTTTCCTGTCAATGGAACTGTTTTTGCCTTCTTTGGAGGATTTTCATCACAGGAAATCAATCTACTATTTGGATTGTTATTTTGTCTCGGGTTAAAAGTAGTGGATCCACGTTTCATCAACTGTGATATAACTCTGCAAAAACTAATTTGGATTGCACTTTAACATGTTCAAACATACTTGTGAACTGGTCACATTATTCCGCTTGTTGTCAACAGTCGGCAGTCGTAGCACCCATCTTGCCGAGAGCTTTCTGATACACAAATATTCGTGCAGAACTAAACCTTTCACCTGAGATATTTACAATCTCCACTATCTCAATGACTTTCACTTGTTGGTCTTCCAGCATGACACCATTTGTTCAACATTTCTTTGTTTGTGACCTCAACTGGCTGTCCTAAACACTCAGCGTCACTAGTGCTCAAACGGCCACAACGAAATTCTGTAAACCACTTACGTATCATACCATGCAATGGAGCAGTCTCTCCATAATACTTTCTCAGCTTTCCTTCCATTTTGTTAATTGTTTTCCCCTCGCAAAAAGTAGTGCTTTATCAGAACTCGAAATTCACTTTTCTCCATTTTCGGTAAGCGACACACATACTGCCATTTTGGACGCTCTAAATAATGTTGTAATAAACAAATGTCAATGAATTCTAGCAAGGATACACAGAATAGATGTAAGATTTCAAAGCAACTTGCAACCTGCGATTAGTGCACCATATATTGTCAGTCATGGACTTATCAATCCACCTTCGTATAGTGCATAGTTCTATGCTGTGTGAAAGATGTCAGCATAAAACAATTTGCAGTAATACCAATTGCATTATTTTCATGGATTTACTCAATTGCATTCAGATGGTTAAAAACATTCACTAAGATTAACTTGTCCAGGATTTACAGAATTTCTCTATTCCATTCAACTTGTGGCAAGGGCACTGTATTGTGTTGAACTCGTGTTCTAATTTCAAATTGTGGCAATGAGTTAGCAGAATTTTATGCTGCAACAAATCATCATGGACTTCTGTTTGGTTCCTAAGTATAACTTTACATTACTATTGAAAGAAAATAGCTTCGCAAGTAGCTGAGCATAAAGAGCTTGTTAGGTTTCTCGTTTATGTACTGGGAGGTAATACCTGTCTACAAAATAGAACTTTATGCTGTAGCATGTATTTTTATTTATTTACTTTTTATGGTTTTGCACCTTTCAAGATCGTTAAATGTGCAAAAGGCCTTCAGACAAGGAATTAAGCAATGGGCTTTTGAAGGAATTGTCTTGGCATTCGCCTGGAGTGATTTTGGGTAACCATGGAAAACTGAAATCATGATGGCCAGATGGGGATTCAAACTTGTTTGGTTCCAAGGAGGTATTTGTAATGGACAGTGGTGATGCCTGAATTTAAGGACTTACTTGGAACAAAATCAACCTCAGAAGGATGTGGAATGTCAACTCCATATTTCTAGTGCAATTCCAATTTTTTTCTTAATATATTAATCGATAAATTAAGATTTAAAGGAATGTAGTAAGCTTCAAGGAAAGAAATTAAATTGCCAAAATATTTCCAATATGGGAGAAGTAAGAGATGCATTGTTTGGCAAGTATTTTAGGGTGAGCTTGGAAGTGGAAAATAGCAAAGGGTATAAGTATTGGACGCTAATGGCAGCGAGACAGTTGGCTGGTAATTTTCATGAAAGAAAGGGTCCATGCGTGTACGATAATAGGCAAATCCATCACTACTAGAGTTAAATTGTTTATTCAGGTGGTTTTGGAGTGAGTATAATGGCAGCAAATGTCTGTGGAGAGGTGCATGATTTACTGTAGTTTTTTTTTTTTTAATTGGTTTGTTAGGGAATGTCTGAATGAGGTTATCAAATACTTGAACTATGGCAAGATTCTTCCAATCTAGAACCTGCTCTCAGATATATTTGTGAAATTCTGATAAGGATTTAATATACTGATGTATGGAGAATCTTGTAAGATTGAAAGACAAAGTAAATTCACTTATTAAAGACATTTGATTCTTTCATTTCAGTGGTTAGCATTATCCCTGACAGTTTACAAAACAGAACTATTTACTAAAACTAATTCTCCTTAAAAGACAGAATTGTGACTGTTCAGACTTGTCAATCTGTTATCGCTATGTCCTCTTTCCAGACAAAATATTCACTGTATTTGTTTTGCAAAATTATTAATTATGAGATTCAGACTCCAATAATAAATTCCTAGAATTTAAGAGTTCGCTATACAGAGGGTTTCGCCTGTTAAATCCAAAAAAAATTTACATAAAGTTACTTCAAACTGTCCAATGGGTTTGACATAAGCGGTAGGTAAATTATTGGAGCGATTGATATACAAACACATCAGAAATATATTTGAGGTGTGTATGTGGTTTTCAAGTAGGCAACATGGCTTTAGGCAAGGATATTTATGCAAATCTCAGTTAATGGGAGATATACGTGATATTTAGAATGAAATGGACAAGGGGGGCCAAATTGATAGTGTACCACCAGATCTTTCAAATGCTTTTGACAGAGTGAGCCATATAAAGGTACTAAATAAGGTAAAAACTATTGGAGTGGATGAGAAAGTGATTTGCTGGGTAAAAGAATTTTTATAAGGTAGAAAACAAACAGTTAGCATAGGAAATGGAGTATCAAAAGAAGTGGAAGTAAAAATGGGAGTGCCATAGGGTAGCATATTGGGACCATTGCTATTCATTATTCTAAGGAATAATTTTGTTGATCGTTTACTAAATGAAATTAGATTGTTTTCAGATTACATAGTGCTATATAAAAGTATCAAAACAGCAGAGGACTCTAAACAGCTGCAGGGTGATCTGGACAGGATATCTAGTTGGGTTGGTAAACATGTGATAAAGATAAATGCAAAGAAGAGTCCACTTATTAAACACACAGATAAAAAACTAAAGGTTGATTATGATTATAAGGTGGAGAAAGAGTTGATTGTTGAAGACTTGAAATGTAAATATCTTGGTATTACATTTGATAACAAGCTTAAATGGGCAGGACACATTGGAAAGGTAAAAGGAAAAGGTTTCAAAATTCTGTACTTGTTGGAGAGAGTGATGGGGGGATGTACGAGAGAAGTAAGGGTTACAAAACTTTGGTCAGACCATTGCTTGAATATGTAGTGTAGTATAGGACCCACGTTTTGAGTATCAAATGCAGGAGTTGGAGAGGGTGCAGAAAAAGGGCTGCTAGATTTGTTTCTGGAAATTGCCACACAATGCAATAAGTAACAGATATGATAACAGAGCTGGAATGGGATTCATTGGAAGATAGTAGGAGGGTGAAGAGGGTCATGGGAGTGTACAAGGTGTATATTTGGTGATGAGGCATGGAATGATATGGGTGTAAGAATTAAAAGTAATGCATGGAAGGGAAAAGATGACTGTGACCACAAGCTGGCACTCGATTTCAGGCACAAGGGTGCAGGAAGATTCTCTTTTTTTTTAGTAATGGTGACAGGGATTGGAATAAGTTGCCAAGGGAAATGATGAGTAATTTACCAAAAATGTTGAAAGAATTTGAATTTGAAATTTGTAGAGGGCAAATATAGAAGAGTGCTGGAAAGAGGGGAGGGGGGGGGGGAGAATTGGTGTTTAGGGAAATTGCCACCAGAGCGTGTGCTACATTTCAATTAAATCTTAGAAAAACCATCATTTGACAGTAATGGCTCTTAATTTACTCAAATGATGTGATCAAGAATTTGAGCAAAACCTTTACATGGTAATATATTGGTTTTATTAATAAATGATTCACAACAAGCAATAAGACTTGCTCAAGGCTTAATTGAGTATGAACCATGTGCAGGAGTGTCTCCACACTTGTCGTTTTGCCATTTAGTTTGCGTGCTGTTATGGTGATAGTGATCACTGCTGGCAACCTGTGAAGGCCCACGCACCACTCTTGAATCACTGTCACTGAGCAATCAACTGACGTGCCTGGCTGGCAGATGGAAAGTGTCCCTTTTTGTCCTCTGTTACAGCAGCCATTAGGCATGCCTCTTTCCCCCTTTTTTTCATTCCCTGCAACCACTTGGGGTAATCTCATTGGAGATTGATGCTCCAGATTCACACTGTTTTTCAGCAAACAGATGAATCGCGCAACTTTCAACAACAAAAACCAAGGCTCTCGCTCCATGTAGCATTGGGTTGCATGTCTTATATCTTTTCCATCTGGCTTTTAACACAAGTCTGTAAACTCTCTGATTTTGCATCGCTGATTAAGGGAAAACTTCCTTTAGGCATCTGGCAAGCCATATGGTCCACATTCTGACTTGGCCACAAGGAACGACCTTGCAAAAAAAATTTTTGTGGAACAGCTCGTCCTGACCAGCCTGACATACTGCACTGTGGAGTATTACAACTTTTAACTTTCCCCGTCTTTTCAAATTATTCCTTTCAAATGATTTGGAAATGCTGTTAGTTAAATGTCCACCATGTTTCCTGTCACTGTCTTCAACATTGCTTTTAACTGATCAGCATTACTTTTACAATAATACCATATTCTCAGACTTCCACATCAATAAGCCATTCAGAAGACTTCAAACAGGTATTACCGTCGAGAACATGCTTACTGTAATGACATTTGAATGAGAATGCTAGGTGGATTCAGCTTGTATATTATATACTTATTACATATACTCTAATTATAATAAATCAATAAATTACCTATTATTTATTGTTGTACTTTTATACCACTTATTCTACAAGACATTTGATACAGTCATTCTACTGTGTATTATTACACACAAAATTCTATACTAACATCAATTTAATAATACTAAACATGACATACAATATTCTATACTGGCATCAATTTAATGAAACTAATCAGTCTTGGTACCATTGTAAGTATTAAACCATCGTCTCTTTGCACACATAATTGAGATACACGTTTGTAACCTCCACATCTCACAATTTTTTTCAATGATTATTCTTTAGTAGCCATTACCTCATTTACAAAGTGTACAAGGCTTGATCCAGTTATGGCAGACCCTTACATATAATCGTGACATCATTCAGTGTAATAATATCATTTTTTTCACTCTCGGGCATTGTCACCCAATCCTTCTTTCTATTGTCATGTGTTATGATATCATCGGGAGGATGCAGGTTTGAATCCATGTCCAGGCATCCAGATTTGGTTTTTCCATCATTTTCCCAAATCACTCTAGGTGAATGCCAGTACGCTTCCTTCAAAAAGCCATGGCCAAATTCCTTCCCACTCCTTGCCCCAGTCCTGTCCTGCCTCTGATGACCTCAACAAGGCATGAAGCTATAAACAAAAACAAAAACAAAAATTATATACTATTACATACATTAAATTATTTCTCCAGACTGTTGCAACAACTGTTTTTTCTTTTCCCTTCATTATTGATCCTAAGGCGCTGATGTTAAAAATCTTCTGCATTAATTCGGCTTACAACACGCTCTCGTTAAATCATTTCTAGGTTTGTAAATCCACGGTATCCCACTGCTCCAAGAGAACAGGAACTGTCAGACACATCAGGCAGTCGACCATATGGAGAATTGTAAAAGAAACCTTTCCTCAGTTTGCGGTACCTTTATTCTGAAATTGGCTTCCCTGTTGTTGACCAATTCCTTTGAGCAACGATTTATTTGGCCTTAACATTGTGAACTTTATAAAACTTAGACTGTCCACTTCAAGAATCTGAGTGTGGTGGGTGAACGGTTAACATTCTGGCCTCGCATTCGGGAGGACGCCGGTTCAAATCCCCCTCCAGGCATCCAGATTTGGGTTTTCCATGGTTTCCCCAAATCACTCCAGGCGAATACCGGGATGTTTCCATCAAAAGGCCATGGCCAAATTCATTCCTGTTCCTCGTCCCAATCCCATCCTGCCTTTTATGACCTCGACGTTGAAAAGGCATAAAGCAATATGTAAAAAAAAGTCTGATTCCATTGTCAATGTTATTGGTATCTCAAGTAGAAAGTAGATTGACAAAAATGGTCTCTTATTTATTAGTAAATCATAAACCTAGCTGTTTAGTCCTTGCCCTCATTCGCATAGAAAATACATATAGTAACTTTATCATTTACTAACTTTGTTTTTCCTTACATCTGTACAAACTAAAATCTCGTCTAATCTATTCTTTTCTTTTGATACTCTTTCCATTTCATATTCATATGCCCTTTCCTCCATGGACTTTAAGACAGACATAATTCTAGCAGCATTCAACCCCATTTACACTTAATTAAATCTTCTTTTCTGTAGAAAATAATTTGTTTTACACCACATGTTCTAAATATTTTTCCATTGCATGCTCGGAGAGACCTCTCATGATAGGTTCATCATTATTCATAGTTTATGTACTTTTGCACTCAAGTTTGCAGAATACCTTAATTTTGATCAGTAAACAATTACGTATCTCGTTAGTTCTCTTTGAATCAATTCATGTCACGGATGTGTCCTCTTTTAGTGGTTTTAACCCTCTTTTCACCAAATTATTCATGTGTAGAGTCTACCAATTCTCTCATGGATGGACTTACATTATTATTTATATATTCATCCTAAGTTCAATGACTTTATCAGTCATTCACTAAGTTCTAGTTTATTCTATCCATCAACAAAGCATATTAGCCACTTTTTTTTTTTCTCCAACAGTTTTTTGGTCAGCGTATGTTTTTATCTGCATTTTGCTCATTCTGTGTGCAATTATGGCCATCATGCCCTTCAATTAGTCACATCACCCCTTGTGGCAATGTTTGGTTTCCCTTTCCTTTTTTTCTGTCTCACTGCATTGTTGGTCCACATCGTTTATCTCTTCAGTGATCAGTCGCAGGGCATTACACTTAGCTTCCCGTTTTTTGTGAGATTGCTCACCCCCTACAGCTATTCCCATGTGAATGTTTGTACTGCTGTCTTATCTCTCTCGACCAGTTATCATATCCACCCAATTTTTCCATTCGACCCTATGTTTTTCTCTCCATGCTTATTGCACAATTTTCCTTTGTACCCATGGGATGCTCTATTTGCATTTTGATCTCCATTGCCTGAAGCATAGATTCGAACTGGACTAAGTTTTGAATTACTGCTGAGCTCAACATATTTTTTTACATATGAGGGGAAATGCGACCACAATATGCCACATATTTCAATTTCATTACGCACATGATTCAATGATATTGTCATTGCAACCATTCTCAGTGTGTAGGAGGACATAGACTCCTGTCCTTTAGTCGAATATTGGCCCTAGTACAATTGCAGCCATACCCAAGATTGTGCCATGCTATCACAGAACATACTTGGAAACAGTTTCTGAAATATGGCATACAGCGTTTCATCTGTACATACCAATAACAATGGAAATTCTTCTTGGCCAAAGGTACTCTGGATTACTAGTAATATCATATTCTCTGGGACTTCCTTTACTTTGAAGTAGTTTTCCAGTTTTTGGAGATATTCCTTTGGATTAGTCTCAATTAAACACTAAACTGAGGGAGAGTAATTTCCACTGCACTGTATGTCGACACATGGCCCCTCGACTGTGGGATTACTTAAAGTAGTAACCTCTTCCTGAATGCTCCACACATCTATTCCGTGGGCATGATTATTTTTCTTCCGTTCCCCAATTGCGTTTTCCAGATCCCTATCTCTCTTTTCACGTGTCCCTTGGTCGACCTCTGTATGGATCTTGTATTTCGACTGCTACTGCCCGTTCCTTGGTACTTTTGGTTAAGGCCCCTATCTTTTTACTTGTTTCATACAAGTTCTCTTTAAGGCATTTTCCCACATTTTCCAGCCTTCCCTGTGCTTCAGTTCTTTCTTGTGATTCCATCTTCAGTACCTTTATTTCACCCTTTCCAGCAGACTGCAACGTTTCAACACGGCCAATAACCATTTCCGATATTTCCTTTCACAAATCCACTTTAAATTGTTTCATCTCAGTCTGCTTATCACTGAGGTCTTTGAACCTCGTCTCCATTTGCTTACTCGTGGCTGTGACCCTTTCACTCATACAACCTTTGAGTGCAGCTAATTTTGTATGTCAGTTCCCCCCACATCTGCGTTAATCTGTTCAGAGATATTTTGATTTGGTTCACAAATGAACACTTGATTTGCATTCAGTTGTTGTTCCAACATCTTTTGAATCATTGCCACCATGTAATGAGATGTTTTTGCTTTGCCATCCATGCTCTGAACATGACATTGTGACTGAGGTGTCAATTGTAGACTTGTTTCAAGGGTCAGCAAACACCTAATGGTATCCCATTCACTAATTGATTCTTGACTTCAAATGATTGCATAGACTTTTGTGGTTGTTGTACATATTTTCTTGTTTTGAGTGGAGCCACATCAATTTATTAAAGCCTAATGTTTCAGCCATCGTGCTGTGGCCTCCATAGGAGGACTAGGCGTGATGGCTGAAACAATAGGTTTTAATAAATCAACATGGCTCCACCCAGAGAGCCAAGATAATATGCTTCTTGACTTATTTGTTCAACATCCTTAACTACAGGATTATCAATCACCTGATCAGCCCTTTCTCCCTCTGTAATTGTGCAGCTCCCAGACAGGGATGGATCTAAATTTTGTTCCATTTTAGTCTGTTTCCTGACTGCTGTTAACATTCTCACTTTCAATCAAACTTCCCCCATGACATGAAATATATACTAAGGTTTTGTGAAAGTTCACAAAGTAATGGGAAAACCTTTTCCCACTTATGCAGAGACGAAATTTTGTAACCCAAGTTTTATTTAAGTCCCAAGTGGTAGCAATTTTTTTGCAAACCTCCAATTAAAAGAAATCAAATACCGCAAACACTCTTATAGTTTCACAACCATGCAAAGAATTTACAAATGCAAAACACCCTATTTGGCACAGAAGATATTTAACAGCCAATCAAATAAAATTTTCTTCATTGCTGATTTGAACAACAGGACCTTACCTCTTATGCCAACATGAAGTTTGCACACCAGCCATAAAGAAAATTCTTTAATCGAGTGATCACACTAAATTTAAATAGATCACCCTGGTAACACATCAAGTAGAAATCATAATTTCAGCTATCAACCCATAAGCAACAATTGTTTCAACATTGAGACAAAATGTATAAAACTTCCATAAATATTCATTCCTTACCTTTGTCACACAGCCTTCCCTCTCATTTAGTGCTAAAATAAATAACTTTTATGACATATTATAACATATACAATAAGTTCTGCATGTTGGCTTGCTCTCACCCGTGAAATGTGCATTTGGCTATGTTATATAACTATTTAATTGAAACTTTTGCACATTCATTTTTCATTTGCCCCAATAGTTGGATGCCATTTTGTTCTATTTCCAGACAAAATATCCATAGTGTTCATTTGGCAAAATTATTAATTATGAGATTGACTCCAACAATAAATTCCAGTAGGGCACCTGGATTATGAGTTACCTGTACAAGAGGAATCACCTGTTAAATCCATGGAATTTTTGAATAAAGTTACTTCTAATTGTAATGTGATAAAAACTGTCATTTAATAGTTGCAGCTCTTAATTTAATCAAATGATATATAACCAGAAAATTGAGCACAAAGTTTACAAGATAACATATTGATTTTATTCATAAATTATT
The DNA here is from genome assembly GCA_031002005.1 of Vandiemenella viatica. Lineage (NCBI taxonomy): Eukaryota > Metazoa > Arthropoda > Insecta > Orthoptera > Morabidae > Vandiemenella > Vandiemenella viatica. The sequence goes on from CM061921.1 coordinate 286,829,781, forward strand.
TACAGCAATGATTGAATAAATTTAGAATTGCAAGCAATAAGAAAGTCCAAGGCGTAACTGAGTATGAACAGTATTCAGGAGTTTCTTTACACTCATTTCACCATTTAGTTTGCGTGCTGTTATGCTTGCAGCATGGTCATTGCTGACAACCTGTGAAGACCTACACACCACCCTTGAACCACTGTCAGTGGTCATTCGACTGTCGCGCCCAGCTGGCAGACGGGAAGTGTCCCCTTTATGTCCTCCAGCAACCTTCAGGTTTACCTCTTCCTCTCTCCATTCATTCCCTGCCACCACTAGGGCTAAGGTTGTATCACACATTTTTCGGTGAATGGACCCATCACTCAAGTCTCGCTCCATGTAGTGTCAGGTTGCATGTCGTGTATCTATTCCCCTAAGCTTTTAACACAAGTCTATCAGCTCTCTGCTTTCACAGGGCTGATTAAGTGACAACTTCCTTTAGGTATCTGGCAAGCTATATAGCCCACATTCTGAATGCCAAGGACTGCAACGCAAAAAATTGTTCTGGCTCGGCTCTTGTCCCCACCAGCCTTCCATTACACTCTGTGGAGTATTACAGTTATATTTAAGAACTTTAGTAATCATCAGGGACTGTCACAGAGCACAGAAATATTTTGTTGATAACAGGTGGTCCTTGTTGGGAGTAGTGCAGAATCCATTAATGTTGGTAGGCTAGTATCTATCTTTTGGGTTCAAGACTCCAACAGCTCCCGCTGAAAAATGACTTTTGGCTTTGTGACACTGAAATCAACTAAGGACCATAAAATAATGTAATCATTTCCTGTAGAAGATTTGCAAATTAAAGTGTTAATATGAGCTTTTACTCGATTTGTAATGTGTTTTACGTATTTTGTTGTAGAATACAATTTGACTCCAACTCTATATTATACTTTCTGTTTAAGTAACATAAAAAAAAAGTTGCAGTTGCAGTTGCCACATTTCACACTTACAGTGAATCACTCTACATGTGATAAACAGCACAGTTTGTTTTAATCAGGATGTATTTCTAACTTTCAGGCCATGGTCGAATATGACCGGCTGCTCCAGTAACTTACCTGATCACAAAATTGAAAGAAATTATGAGCTGACAAACACACTTTGTTTCTATAGTTATTATTTGCTTTTAGAATTGGCTAACTACAAATGTGAATAATATGTGCTTGATTTTTTTAATAACCTTTTTAATTATATACAAAGCATTTTGTGAAAAATTTAAGTGTTATTTTGAGATTTCAGTTCAAAATCATAACAAAATATTGAAATCGATTTACAAAACTGTCGTTACCTTTTTCAAGAAAAAAAATGAGAACACTAAATAAAAATTTAATTACTGTACTTTTCTAAACATATCATATTACAGTAACCATTTGCTACATGCCAAATTGTTGGCGAAATGGTTAACATCATCAAAGATTTCATCAAATTGGCTTCTATATTTAGACTGGCTAACTTATTTAAGTGTTCTGCAATTATACATGAGCGCTTGAGGGTTTTTTGTCATAAAATGTAGAATGAACACACTGCACTGCAATTCGTCACTGCTGTAGTGCTGTGCAGATGAACATACGCAACGTAATATCAATGTAGGAACACACTTCTTTCGGCTTACGCTCTGTGATCTAAATCCCTAATTGTCTTAAGCTCTTTGGGGTATCTTGTTTTTTTTTTTTTTTTTTTAAAGATTTTATATAATATTAGCTGTCCACTCAGTATTTGAGATTTGTGCTGTTACTTCAGATAAATTATCAAAGAAATTTTAGATATTGCCAGTAAACTCTGTAGGGTGTTGAAGTATGGACCTCCCTCTTAAACTGATTGTCACAATTAAAATGACTCCAGTATCACAAAGAAGCTAATAATATGTGTAAATCACGTTCAACAAAGATATTTACTACTTTCTGGAAACTTTTATCTTTAATTTCTCAGCTTTACAACTTCACATCAAAATGCAACATATTCTATTTTGTGCATTGAATGCTAGCATAGTACTGGGCATTGCCAGAGATGATTGGTTGATGTACCGCTATAGAATAATAGTCTTCCAGTGATAAACATGTATACAAAGTTTTATCAAAGTTGACTCAGCTGTGGCCGGGACGTAATAAAACTGACTCGCCTCATTCAACCCAGTAGGTGGCAAATTGGGGTTGATTTACACCTACAGTATATTTAGGTGTAAATTTTGCTAAAAAAATAAATTTTAAATATTGTCAACAGTTAATAATATCAAAGAAGGCACCAAATAAAAAATATGACCCCTGAGTGGGGAACCGCTGGCTTCAAATAAATTATGACCTATTACTACAAACTGCGAAATACCTGAAGTGTCACACTATTCCCATGCGAACCTACTGAAATAATAATAAAAATAATTGATTTTCCTCATTGTCAAGATAAATCTGCAAATATTTTGGGGCACTATCTGATTTGGGTAATAAATATCGCATCTGATGATATACTTGTCCTTGTATCTTGAAAGTTGTTTGGAAATTTCTTCCATTATCATTTGTAATTATTTTTATTGTACCAAATGAAGTCATTTGAAAGAATGGGTTGAATTTTTTAATTTTACTTAACAATTCAGATTCTTGGCTCATGCCCTACACAAATTATACTAGAGGTTCAGGCGGTAGATTCAAATTGGGCATCTGCACAAATTTCACTAATTGTATATTTTATTAATATTTACAATGTGAATGTTGCATTACCAACCAAAATCAAAGCTGCTATGATTGAACACCACATCAAAAGTGAAATCTAGCACACTTCTGCTGTTTTACTATTTTTAAGAATCTTATTTAATAAATTATAACCTCACTATGAAAGAAACAAACTGCATTAATTGTTTATTTACCAATCAGTACACAGAAAAACATAGTAAAAATCTCATATTGAAAACTGTTTCGTTAACTCTGCGCTTGGATAATCTCTGTTTCAGTGACCAATAACCAATATCATGTAGCTACCACTCATAAAAATGTTTTTGCTGTACTGTCATGTTTAGGTAAATAAAATATTAGTTACACTTGTTACATTTATTTAATATATTCAGTTTTATTTTACTGTACTTACTACATTTAACAAAACGTGTGAAATAAATACCTGTACTCAAAAAAACAAAACTTAAAACAGTGATAGTGTAAACTTTGGTGGGCAGTGCTTCTCAAATACATAGTTATCTGGAAATCTGTCAGTATAACCTAATTTTAAATACAGGAATTGTGCTTTAGTGCCACCTATTGGAATGAATTATGTATAAAAACCTTTCGCATAACCTCTGTAACAATTCTTGTGAATATGGTCTGCATTGGTCCAGTAGTTTGTCCGTGATGGTGTGATTTACGAATGCCTAGGATTTTTATATTTAAACACTAGCTGTAGTATCCGGCATTGCCCAGGGGCTGGATACGAGAGTTCTCATGTTGTATCCTGTTTGATCGGATTGTCGTAGATATTGTTGGTGACATTATTAAAAAAATCACTCCACTTATCGCGGTATACTTAACACAATTGTGTAGCTGGTTTCCACTGGTGGGGGGAGGGTTGGGAGAAATTGCCCACTGATTATGTGGCTGTACTTTGGGTGGTGACTGGTGACATTTACGTTAAGATGTACTCTGACGACTTGCTGCTCTTGTGAAAATATCCGTGCGTGTTTGTCGGAGTAGTTGCAGTCACAGTAAATTGGAGTTACCATATTTCTTAATTTCATTCATCTAAATGTTTTTAGCAATTCTGAACTAATATTCTTCTTGTTGGAAAACTGAAAAGAATGTTGGATTAGTGACAATAATTCTAATAGAGAAACTCTAGGAGAATTTGCGTTACTTTTTCCTGATCTAATTAAAGACTATCAAATTCTTCAGCTACTTCAGAATGTGGCCAGAAACATTCAGCCATATTTTGCACAGAATTGGTTAGAAAGTTGAGAAGCAGAGTAATATCCAGAAATGTATTCAACCTACGGAGTAATTAACAGTTAAATTTTGATTGAGCCAACATGTTTAATACTGAAACATTTACCGATTGTTAGAAGCTTAAAAACTTTTATTGAATAGATAGCTTATTCAATATAAATTAATAATTTTACACAATAAGCAACAGTTACAGGAAATTATTGGTTTAATGGAATTAATGATTAATTCAAGTAATTTATGTTAATTTCATTTGTTTGCATAGTGAAGCACAGTACATAAAAAAATTAGAAAGGAGGAAATTGTATAAAAAGTCGGGAGGGAAGGCTGGTACAGGCCCTAACTGAGGATATGCAAATTGAGGTGGAGGGAAAAGCTGGTGGAGACTAAACAAATACTATGCAAATGAGGCAAGCCTAAAAACGGGCATCGCCCCACCCCACTGACCACCCACCCGTATCCAGAAGGCCCTAAATAATTAACATATTCAGGTTTCTATTGAAATAATTGGATATTTTCATATAGAGTGCGACCTCGTTGGGAAGATGCTTGAAGGTAACATTTTCCCTCTCTGTTCTATCTCTGCACTGTGTGTACTGATTTAATTCTGCTACTCTGAGTGTAATCTCTTGTACAGTTAATTATTCTCCAGTACAACCTTCTGGTAAACAGGAATCCACATTTATTTACCTATGAAATACACAAAATTTAAACTTTACTTTTTAATAACCATAGCAAGGTTACAATTAATACAACAATATGCATTGATGTCATCAATTCATATATTTTTTAGTGTCACTGTATTACAGACGAGTGTACTTCGATGATATTTCTCTAAGTATAACACTTCCTTTGTGAATAAATAATTACCATTGGGTGTTATGAAGGGAATGTTTGCTGCTAAATCAGTTTACTTTCCCTGAAATTTACATTCTCCTCACGTGCAGATTAATTTTGATTCACTTAATTCACTTGCATGAATGTCTGAAAACTGCATTGTTTTGACCTTGATTTGCAGTCTATTTCCAATTAACGCTTTTACTACATAAGGTAGACTCTGCAAAAAGCATGCCACTGCAACAGAAAGTGGGTTCGAATCTGATGGACGCTAATTATTTTTCATCCGCTTGATGAGGGGAATTTTTAGTAAAAATAGTACTATTACACAAATACATTAGCTCATTGTTCTACAGCCCTGGGTTCATACTCTGCTGCTGGAACCTTGGACAGGCGGACAGAATCTCGAGACCACTAATTATTGATCCCTGAGCATGGCATCCCTTCCCAATGCCATACTCACGGGCTTGGCTATTGAGTGGTCACTAAATCTGGCATTGGGCAAAAACTACTAAACAGACTCTGATAATTAAAATCTGATCAAAGCATTAAATATAAAATTATCAAATAATATTTCAAACAAACCAAAAATATATTTGTTGCTTGTTACAACAGTTTATAATTACTATTTAACTTCCCACTCAAGACAAAAGAATCAATCGGTTGGGCAGGGGGTGTGGGGCTGGAATCTGGTGATAGGTATCGTCTGTACCTATGTAGTTATTCCTAACCTTTTTTTGTAATTTCAAAGTTGGTTGTAGTCCAGCTGGTCTCACTGGACAGAGGTTAGCAACGATGTATGTAGTTTCGGGTATGTTGGATATATTTTGTCTATGCCTCTATGTAGCTACATTTTCCTAAGTTTTTTTTTCATATTTAACTTTCCTGTCTACTTTGTGGATGTTAGCGAGAATTAACTGTGAACCATGTAACATTTGCGCAAATGGTTTTTGGATCATTTTGTGTGAAAACTGTGACATTCATCTAGGAGACTGTCCACTAGAGCGCACTGAGCCCACACCATCACCGCACCAACACTTTTCTTATTGTTGTCACTTACTAGATTGAAGTGAGTTCAAACGACGCTGAACGTCATCCCACATTTGGCCTTCATTAGTTTGGTTTACTTTTTGATGGTGCAGGCCGGTGTCTGACTGAGGGGTGTAAAAAAGCACATAGGGAAAGTTCAGAACTTTCTGGTCCTTTATGACCAAATGCTGTTTTTGTGTTACTGATTGCCTTATAAAAGTGCCCTTTGTGTTTCTTCAGTCTCACTTCCATGTTCATGAGATGTACATAAAATGTAAGGACAATCCTAGTATGTTCGTATTAACAAATCAATACTTTGTCGGAGGTGAAGGTCAATTTGAAGCCTAGTAAAAATTTCAGCCTAGACCTGGATTTAAAGCAGACAAATCTCGAAGTAATGAAAAATATGTATTGAACTGTATGAAAGTTCATTTGTGTTTTAGGTAACAAAAATAATTTATAGAAAAAGAGTATGTTTTTATTTTGTTTGAATATTTATTTTTCATTACATTTAGATTCTGTCTGACTCTGATGGTTACAGTGTGCGATTGGGGTACTGAAGATGCCCAGTTCAAATCCTAGTCTTAGTTGTAATTTTTACAGATCTTAAAACTGGTGGGAGTGCAGTAACACTGACCTCACATTCGGGAGTACGTGGGTTCAAATCCCCATCCAGGCATTCAGATTTGGGTATTCCATGGTTCCCCCAGATCACTCCAGGTGATTGCTGGGATGCTTCCTTCAAAAGGGTATGGCTGAATTCATTCCCGTTCCTTGTCCTCAGTCCTATCTTGCCTTTAATGACCTTGATGTTGATGAGATGAAACCATAAACAAAAAGATTGACATTCATCTCCGTCAAAGCTTTGATTTGCTAATACGAAGATGTTAGGACACTCTGTGGCTCAAATTTCATGTTAATCTAAACATATCCTCTTCAAGTTAGGTGGCTACGTTAGAGGTGCATTGTGCAGCCGATAAGAAACATTGTGACTAGAACTTTGAGATTACATGAAATTATAATTTTTATCAAACAGGATCTTAACAGTTTATATTTAAATTAAAATATATAATAATCTCACTCTTTAATAACAAAAAATATTGAGTGAATTGAAAGTAATCTCGAACAAAACCAACACGTCATGTGTGAAGTGAGTGTCTGTTAATATTTCATTGTGATTGCGTTAATACGTATGAGAATCTTTCATTACCATACAGTGTGACAAAAATTTGTTAAGGCTACGTTGGGATACTAGTTTTGTACATAAAAAAAAAAAAATCAATCAGTGAGGTGATAACCTGATTCAGGTAAATAAAAAATTAATGTACTTTGTTATTTTCATGGATTATAAAATATGCCTACGCAAAATAAAGTACCATACTCTATAATAGAGTACAAATGCCAACCCCCGCTGTGACCCAAATTCTCTTTTACAGAAATTTTTAACATTGATTCTGTGAGACAACCACGTGAAAATGTTAAAGGAGACTGAAGATCGAATAGGAACCTATCCGTCACATGGACAAGCTACTGACAAGTGTGGATGCAAGGGGGAGAGGAGACACTCGGCGGTAGCTAGAGATATGAGTCGGATTTATGCACAGCTTTATTCTCTGTCGGACCTACTTCATCATAGTTAACAATAGAACTTCGTGTAACTGACTCAGTATTACAGCTCGGGGGACTCTTTAGAACAAAGTAACAAGTAACTCCCATCTCTTGATGGTCCTGATATTTGTGCTATATTAAAGAGACTGTCTGTATACTGGAGACACTACTGAAAAAAATTATAAGGGTTGCCTACCGAGCATGGTGGGTGAGTGGTTAGCGCTGTGGCCTCTAAATTCAGAAGGACGCCAGTTCGAATCCCTGTCCGAGCAACCAGATTTAGGTTTTCCATGGTTTCCCCGGATCACTCCAGGCGAATGCCAGGATACTTCCTTCAAAAGGCAATGGGTGAATTCCTTCCCATTCCTTGACCCCTAATCCCATCCCACCTCTAAAATACCTTCATGTCGACTAGGTATAAAGCCATAATAAAAAAAAAAATAGGATTGATTATTGAGCGGCCACTAAATCCAAGCAATTATTTAATTTTTTGTTTTTAATCTGTTAGTATGTTTGTTCTGGCATTGGTCAGAAACAACTAAACAGGTTTTGATAGGGCTTTCACAGTTTGAAGGCTCCCAGTCCAGATGGTCATAAATAAGCTGACCCACCCAGTTAGCATATTCAGATTTCCATTCAGAAGGCTCAGGATGCCCCACTGACATCCAGGACACTTGAAGGTAACCTTCCACCTCTCAGTTCCATTTCTGTGCTGTGTGGAGCACAATAACTATTTAATTCTGGGTACTGTCATTACCACAAAGGATTCAGATTTCTTTTCAGTAGAGTTTTCCATGGGGCCTACACTCCTCACTTGTATCGTATAGAGTGCAACCTCAGCCACCACAGTTTAATGTAGAATCCACATTCTGGCAATTGACTAAATAACTCAGGAAATTTATATTTGTTTGCAGAGAGTGACTGAAAATTTTTGTGAAGTTATACATTCCCAATTTTGCCACCGCAAGATTTTCTCCATTGCCAGGGACAGAGAACATTTCAGATAGAAATTATGTTTGGACAAAAACTCAAAGTTAATGTACTACCCTCACATGATGATACTTAATGATAGTCCATGATATGTATGGAAGTAAAGTCCGGTAAAATTTTTTCTCTTACTTCACCGCTGAAACTTTATAAGTAGATGATAGTAAGAGCATTAAAGCCAGTGCTAATACGGATTCTAGAGAAATCCATTTTGACCTGTAACTGTTTGACTATCCATACACTACCTGGAGTGATTGCAGCAAACGACGATATTCTGAATGATAGGAGTGACTTCCCGACAGATTCATCATTTTTCTGATGAAGCCAATGAAGTAATTTTTTTTAACTGTCATCAGTCTCTTGACCATTTTGATGCAATCCTCCATCCCTTCCTATTTTGTGCTAAACTCATCTCAACATACCCCTTACAACCTTCATCTTCAGTTATCTGCTTCATATATTCTAATTTTTGTATACTTCTACAATTCTTTCCTTCAGCTGTTCCCTCCACTAACAAATTAACCGATTCCGCATGTCTTAAAATGTGACCCACCATCCTGTCTTCTTTCTTTAAGACTCTCCCACAAGCTTCTTTTCTCACCCATCATTTCAAAAACATGTTCATTGTTTACTTTGTCTGTTCATTTAATTTTCAGCATCCTTTTACAGCCCCACATTTTAAATGCTTCAATTTTCTTTCTTTCTGGTATTCCTAAGGTCCATAAAGTGCTGTGCTTCACACACAGTTTTAAAAACTCCTTAGTGAGTCTTATATCAATATTTGAGAATAAAAGGTTTCTCTCTTCCATGAAAGCTGTTATCGCTAATGCTATTCTGCTTTTACCATCATTCCTGCTTCGGCCATCAATTTTAATTTTACTTCCTACGAGGTAGGGTCAAAAAGTTCCCGTAATTGTTTTGTACAGTCGAGCAGTTGTTTGCCGGAAGTAAAATTTTTGTTGGAGAGGTTGGCAACACTGCTGAGGAAGGTGGTGTGCCATGCAGCAGGTAGTTGTAGTTGTTTTCTTGCGTGCAGTGCATGATATTTTAGACATAGTTTTTCTTGTGTCCAATTGTGGAATATCTTCTTTGGAGTAGCGTGGCAATATAAAATTCTGTGTGTTGCTGGAAAAATCACCCTCTGAAACACTCGAGATGCTGAAGAAAGCATACAGATACTATGCAATGAAGAAAATGGTAGTTTGAGTGGCACAAGCATTTTTGCAACAGTCACACAATTGAAGATGACGTTCAGACTGGGAGGCCTTCAACTTCAACAGATGAGAATGTTGAGCGCATTCGGCAACTTGTGTGTGTGGATAGGCTAACAACCATCGATATTACTACCTCCAAAGTTGGATTTCACATGGGAGTGTTCACAGCATTCTTTTTAATGATTTGAACATGCATCATGTTTGCTTGCACATGGTCCCAAAAATGTTATCCCCTGAGCAAAAAGAAATGAAAGTGACCATGTACAGGGACTTGATTGAAATGGCTGATGCAGACAACGGCTTCCTGCACAAAATTGTAACAGGTGATGAGGCATGGTACTTTCTTTATGACCCTCAAACGAAACAGCAGGCTGCTGAATGAAAGTCAAAAATATCACCAAGAAAACAAAAATTTTGCTTCGACAGAAGCTGGGGTAAAGTAGTGTTGGGTGTTTTTTGATTACTGGGGCTTGATTCATTATGACTTTATTCCTGAAGGTAAAACAGTCAACAAAGAATTGTACACGAATTGTTACAAGGTGCAATTCAATGAAAACAACCTGAACAATGGGCAGGGAATGATCAGTTTTCGTTGCATGACAATACCCCATCACATTGATCCATAATGATGAAAATATACCTTGCCAAAAACAGTGTTATCAGTTTGGAACACCCTCCATATTCTCCTGATCTTGCACCATTGGATTTTTACCCGTTTCTGCAGCTGAAAACTAAATTAAAGGGACGGTGTTTTGATGATTCATCAAAAGTGATTCAAAATGCGACGGAGAGGCTGAAAGAACTTATGCAAAATGGCTTTCAGGAGTGTTTCCAACGATTGTATGAATGGTGGAATATACGTGTAAAGCAGGAGAGTTTTTTTGAAGGAAAATAAGATAAAAGTGTTATACATACTTTAAATAAATTTTTATTAACCAATTCTGGGAACTTTTTGACCCTACCTAGTATGCAGCAGAATTCATTTACTTCTCCTATCGCATCCGATCCTATTTTTATATTTATTCCACTATTACTGCTATCATTTCTACTACATTTCATCACGTTTGTCTTTCTTAGGTTTATATTTAATCCTAAATCTTCCTTCAGTACTTTATTTACAACATTCAGTAACATCTCAAAATCCTCAGTCTGTCATGCTAACAGTACAATGTCATCAGCAAATCATAGAATAAGGTTTTTTTTTTTTATCTGTGAACACTTTTGCTACATCCAAATTATTCTTTCACTTCAATTGCTCCCCTACATACAAATTAAATATTAATGGGGACATACTACAACCTTGTCTCGCACTCTTTTTAACTGATATATGTGTCTCAAATTCTCTTTTATTATAGCCACTTGATTCTTATAGAGATTATAAAGTATTCTTCTATCTCAATATTTTACACCTGATTTCTTTAAATTTTTGAACATCTTGTCCCATCTAACATTATCAAAAGCTTTCAAAATCAACAAATGCCATAAAAGTATCTTTGTTTTCCTTGATCTCCTCTTCATGTATTGATCCTAAAGCCATAATTGCTTCTCTTGTACCACATTTTTCCTAAACCCAAACTGATCTTCACCTACTATCTCTTCTAGTCTTTCTTTTCTTCTGTATATTATCCTGGTCAGTAATTTTGAAGCAGGTAATGTTAAACTTACTTATTTCATATAGCATAAGAATACATCTACATCTACACTCTGCAAATCACAAGACTGTGGGTGGCAGAGGGTGCTCAGCACCAAACCTAATCTCTGTGTAGTGCATTCCAATCCCTAATGGTACGAGGAAAAAAATAATTCATATAAGAATCAGTGCGGCACCTTATTTCTCTAATTTTATCTTTCCTGTCATTCCGACCCAAATAGGTTGGTGGCCGAAGTATTTCACTACACTTGTAAGTGAAAGTGGGAGTACGCATGTTTACGAATAAGTTTATACGAAACGTGCGTCGTCTATCTACCAGAGACTTCCAGCCTAGTTTACTAATCAGTTCTGAGACGCTTTCATAAGGACTGTAGCAAGCGGTCACGAATCGAGCGGCTCTTCTCTGTACTTTCTCTGTACTCTCAATCAGCCCCTTATATAATAGATCCCAAATGGCACAACAATAGTCCAAATGTGGACGCACAAGAGATTTGTACGCTATCTCCTTTGTTTGTTCATTACAATTTTTCAAAATTCGACCAAGGAACCGCAGCCTAGAATTAGCTCTACCTACCAACGTATTAATATGTAACTCCCATTTCATGTTCCTTTGTACTGTTACTCCCAAATATTTCATAGAATCACCCATATCAATAACTGAACTGTTTACCTCGTATTTCTGAACAATCAGATTCTTTTTGTTAGTTATGCTCATTGTCTTACACTTTTTACAATTTAGTGAGAGTTGCCACTCAGCGCACCTTGCCAAAATAACATCCAGATCATGCTGAATTGCTAAACAATTGGCCAAATTCCTTACTTCCCTATAAATAACCGCATCATCAGGAAACAATCTAAAAAGGCTTTTCACTTTGTCTCCGAGAATGTTTATAAAAATTAAGAAAAGACGTGGTCCTATTACACTTCCTTGAGGTACACCCGATGTGACATCTAGATTAGAAGAACTTTCTCCTTCAACAACGACATACTGCGACCGACCAGTTAGAAAATCCTTTATCCATTCGCATTCGCAAAGCTGATACGATATACCGTACGCTCGTAGTTTCGCTAAAAGGCGGTTGTGTGGCACAGAGTTAAAGGCTTTCTGAAAATCTAAAAAAAATTGCATCTACTTGTGAACCTGCATCAATAACTTTCATTACGTCGTGTGTAAATAGGGCCAGCTGTGTTTCACATGATCTTTTCTTCCGAAATCCGTGTTGATTTGTTGTAAGCAAATTATTTTCATCTAGGAAATTCATAATGTTCGAGCATATAATATGCTCCATAACTCTACTACAAACAGATGTTATAGATATGGGACGGTAGTTTCCAGGATCACTACGATCACCTTTTTTGAAAATCGGAGTTAATTGCGCGATTTTCCAGTCTGAAGGTACTTTTCGCTCTTCTAATGATTTACTGAATATATCAGACAGAAATGGCCCGATTTCCGCCGCATACTCTGAAAATACTCTTACTGGAATTCCATCCGGGCCCGGTGCTTTCCCCCACATCAGGAGCTCTAATTGCTTAATGATACCTGCAGTATCTATTCGTAATGATTACGTCACCAACTCGCCACGGCGTGGGAAAACGGGAATACTATCCTTATGTTCATTTGTAAATGAATTTTTGAATACAGTATTTAGTATGTTAGCTTTATCGCGGCTTTCATTAACCTCGGAATCTTCACAAATTAGTGCTGGAATATTGCTGTAGGTACAATTAACTTTTCGTACATACGACCAAAATTTCTTTGGGTTTTCTGTGAGACTCTTAGAGAGAGAGCTGGAGTAAAAATCGTTAAAGGCCTCTCGCATTACATTCTTAATACGTCCTCTTAAATCAGCTAAGGTTTCTACATCGCTGCGACAACCCTTCCTTCTTGAGCGTGCGTGTATTTTCCTTTGTTTTTTTAGTAATCTTTTGACTTCGCATGTGTACCACGGTGGATCATTCTCCCCCTTTATTGTCTGCTTTGGTATATGTATTTCCATGCCTTCCCTGACTATATGTATAAAACGATGCCACATCTCTTCAACGGTGTCCTTTGTTGACTTGAAGTTATGGTAACTATTCCTCAGGTAGGTTCTAAAACACTCCTTTGAGGCCTTACAGAATCTGTATACAATCCGCCCTTTTTTCCTTTTTCGCTTGGTCATTAATTTGATAGTCGCAATTACCGCTTTGTGATCACTTATTCCAGTGGTCGTTGAAATGTCGGTGAATAATTCTGGCCTGTTAGTAACTAGCAAATCTAAAATGTTTTCGCTACCATTATGACACCGCGTAGGTTCATTAACTAGCTGCTTGAGATGATTATTGGAGAATAAATCGAGAATTACTTCAGAAGCTGCCTTATCCCTGCTACCAGTAATGTGAACATAATTTCGCCAGTCGATATAAGGCAGATTGAAGTCGCCTCCCAGAATCATAGCATGATCCTGAAAACTGCTAGCTATACTGTTAACATTACTTCTTAATTCCTCGGCGATAGCTATGTCAGAATCGGGTGGGCGGTAGAAGGCGCCTATGAAAAGTTTCGACCCAGCAACATTGAGTTTAATCCATATGATTTCACAGATAGTATCAACGTCTATTTCATTACATGGGAGAAATTTACTCACAGCTATAAATACCCCACCTCCATGAGAATGTAATCTGTCTTTACGAAAAACGTTCATGCTGTCTTTAAAAGTTTCGGTGGAACTTATTTCCGGTTTTAGCCAACTTTCTGTACCGATAATGATATCCGCTTCTGTGCTACAAATAACGCTTTCAAGTTCTGGTTGTTTGTTACAAACGCTTCTACAGTTAATTACGAGTACTTTTAACTGTTGTGACTCTTTTACGTTCCTCCTACATTCCGGTGTTGTATCTGATTGGTTTGCCCGTAACTGTATTTCATGTTTCGGGTCTTCCTCCCTCAGCCTAAAAAACCACCCAGTGCATTCCACACGGCCCCTGCCACCCATGTAGCAGATTCACATGTGTAGTGCACACCTGACCTATTCAAGGGAACCCTACATGACTCAACCCTGTGGCGGAGATCGAGAAATCTGCAGCCAATATCATCACAAAAACGTCATAGTCTCTGGTTCAGCCCCTCAATACGGCTCTGAACCAGAGGTCCACAATCAACTCTGTCTACGATGCTACAGATGGTTAGCTTCGCCGAAATCTTGCGGCCACTGGCCACAGAGTTCACCCTTTCAGCCAGCCGCCAGAAGGAAGAGAGGATAACCTCCAACCCAAGGCGACAAGCATCGTTGGTGCCGACGTGAGCCACAATCTGCAGTTGGCTACACCCTGTCCGTTCTATTGCATCCGGGATGGCCTGCTCCACATCTCGGATCAGACCACCCGGAATACACACTGAATGGACGTTGGATTTCTTCCCTGAGTAATCCGCCAATTCCCTAAGGGGCTCTATAAACCGCCTAATACAAAACAGTAACTACATTGAATCACAATAAATAAAACCAAACGTGGATGTTACTACAGATTGATGTCCACCGATTGCAACCATTCAATTGCTTCTGTTTTTTTTTTTAACTGCTTTGTCTCTCAACAGCGAGGTCTTTAGAGACGGGAAAGATGGGGACAAGGAATGGGAAGGAATTCGGCCATGCCCTTTTTAAGGAAACATCCCGGCATTTGCCTGGAGTGATTTGGGAAACCATGGAAAACCCAAATCTGGATGCCCGGACGGGGATTCGAACCGCTGTCCTCCCAAATGCGAGGCCAGAATGCTATCCGTTACACCACCACATTCGGTTTGCTTCTGTGGTTGCTTCATGAATCTGATGCATTGTACCACTGAATCTCCTAAGAGTGCATTCCATGGTGATGTAGTGAATGGTTTGTTGACGGTTACTGCAGTCACAAGGATTTCTATCATTCTCCACTTGTACATCCAGTAATTGCATCTACTCGGTTCAGTGTGTCCAGATTTTCCTAGGTAGTTTGAATCCAGAATGCTGTCTTGTAGGGTCTTGGATTAGTGCATGTTTGTCAGGGTTGGAATTGGTCCACTCAGTGCACCATGCTTTGCTTATATTTAAGTGATTTTGGACCAGCACTTGAATACCTAGATTTTATACTATGTGGAGTTTAATGTGTGCAGTCCTGATTAATTGGAAGGTGTTGATACCTTAAGCATTTCTGACATTCGTTTTTTAAAGCCACTGGTCTTCAGAAACATGGTGAGCGGATGTTAGAGTGCAGGCAGCCAGTCTGTAGGTGTAGATTTTACAGTTCCAGATATTGAGAACAATATGTCATTTAGCTGAATGTCAATCTTTTTTGTGTGACTGCAGTATTCAACAGTTGAGTATACTAGGGCAAGAACTGATGTTCTGAGAGCTGCGGCATGTGCTTCCCGTCCCGTCCCTAAAGTTTGTGAAGGATGTTATTTTGAGTTTTTACTTTTGCCACTGTTTTATGGCTATATTCTTTATATGTTAGAATTATGACACAATAATTCTCACATTTGCCGGCTTGTGCTTTCTTTGGATATGTGAAGATGATACTTCTATTAAAATCAGTTGGAATTTCTCCTGTTTCATAACTTTTTAATATCAGTTTGGATAGTCTTTGGATTCCTTCTTCCCTGAGGGATTTCAGAAGTTCTGCAAGAATCTCATTAATTCTAACTGCTTTATTTGATTTCAGATCTTTCAAAGGTCTGTCAAATTCTATTCTTAAAACAGGATCTCCTAAGTCATCAGCATCAACATGACCCTCTGTTTCCACTGTACTGTTCTTTAAATCATCATCATCATACAGATTGTCTGTGAATTCCTTCCATTGGTTAGCTCTGTCTTCAGAGTTTGAGGTTTCCCATCAGCAGCCTTAATGTGTATATATCTTTTCTTCGTTTCTCCAAAATCATATTTGATCTTCCTATAAGCCACAACTACTATACCTACACACATTTCCTTCTCTACACCTTTGCATTTTTCTTGTGGCCACTTTTTATTTTATTTTTTGCATTTTCTGTTTATTTGATTTCTAAAATGTCTGTACTGCTCTCTTTCTGCTTCATCCTGATCATTTTTGTGCCTTCTCCTTTGATCCATCAACTCCAAAATTTCTTCTGTGATCCAAGGTTTTCATCAGCTTGTTTCCTAAAGCCTAATGCGTCTTTACCAGCTTTGATTATTTCTCTCTTCAGTACAGTCCATTAGACCTCAGTTGAACTCCTTTAAAAGGTATTTCATTGAATAACATCTATAATCTCTCCAAATTTTTCTCTCGTGTTAGATTTTTTTCAATTTCTCACTTTGTCTTTTCTGCTTGTATGGCATCTTTCTCTTGAATTTCACCCTGTACTTCATAACTATCAGATTGTGGGCAGAATCTATATCAGCTCCTGGGTATGCATTGTAGTCTAGAACTTTATTACAGAATCTCACCAAGATATAATCTCACTTGTCATATATCCATAACTGTTAGGAGAGGACCTATCACATACCAGTCGTTCAGTAAATAACTTCTGTAACCATTTTCTTGATAATAAAGCACTTTAAAACTCGAAATCATTCAAAAGTGTAAGAAATATAGGTTTCAGAAAGTTGAAATTTTAATCTGCCCATTTTTGCCACATTCATATCCATGAGTAAAGCATAAAATTAAGAGTATTTTGATATGTATTATGTATAGGTGGAAAATTTTATTTAAAGATATTGCAAATTTTGTACAGATTTAACCATGTGGGGTGGTGATAAGGAAAAACTAGGTTATCAAAGAAATATCAGTTTTAAAGATAACTTGAATTTTATTATTACAACATATTGTTCATAAAAAGCCACATAGTATAAGTAAAAATAGACCCCATAGTCAAGCTACTTGGGCGAAAATATATTCAGATGAAACAGGAAAATTCACAACTTAAGAATATATTGGTTTTTCAGTTAATTCAAATTTTAAGGGATAAAAGAGGAATTGTAGCTTAAAAAATTGTAACTTCCTTGTTGCATGATGTCAGGAGTCGGATGACATGAGGAACAGGTGCAAGACTGATATGTTAATGAATGATTTTGGAAGTGGAAGAAAAATACTAGGAGATGGTGAGTTTTTATGAGAGAAACAGTTTTTCTCATTTCAAACCAAGTCGTAGTTAACGAGAAATAAATTCACAAAGATTTTTGCATTACGTCATTCTGATGAGAGAGGAGAAATTTTGATGCAAAGTTTAAGTTTCTGAAGAATAACTTCCAAAGTAAAAGGAATACAATAGGATTACATATGGCAAAGTATGAGGAAAAAGTAATAAAATGATACTCAAACCTTCACGGTTGTTAAGAACTTCAATAGTTATTCATGATTATCCGATTTGAAACTTAGGAATTAACAATTAAACCAGGCATTTTGAGATGTAGGTTGTCATAGAATAAAACATTCAGAAAAATTGAAACTACAGCATAATAAAATTTGAGTTAGATCTGAAAGTTGGCAGTTCAAAGTGTTCTCATAGCATTTCTCTATAAATAGCTTTGTTTCCTAGTTGGACAAGCATTCTTTAAGAGAGTTACCACAGTTAACTGACTCTTCAATACCTCTGCATTGTGTACTGTAATATGCTCACACTCACCAACTGTCCTGGTAGATTTTACGGTAATGCATGGTGTACTTAACTGTTTTTGTGGCTGAATGTTAAAACATGTTTTTGTTGATGTTGAGAAGAGAAGGGAGAGGAGATATCCGGTGCCTGGCAAAAGCCACATCAGGCTATGCAGGGGAAGGGAGGAGGGTAGTTTCAAGGGAGGCCAAAATTGATCCACGTAGTTTGT
Source organism: Vandiemenella viatica (assembly GCA_031002005.1). Taxonomy (NCBI): domain Eukaryota; kingdom Metazoa; phylum Arthropoda; class Insecta; order Orthoptera; family Morabidae; genus Vandiemenella; species Vandiemenella viatica. The sequence goes on from CM061921.1 coordinate 286,847,839, forward strand.
GGAAGCTCCCTTTAGTTTTTAATGCAGTAAATCCCTACGACATCTGTAGCTATGATTACTTCATGAGGGAACAAATAAAATTGTTTTCACACCAGAAAATCTCCGTAAGGTCATGCTATATGATCATGTATACTTCTGTTGTTACTTAATTATACAGTATGATTGTACGAAAGTACTGGAGGGCAAGGAAATTGCATGTGGTCACTGTGAATTGCTTCACTGAGGGCTGGTTTCTAGTCACTGAGCATGGTGTGTGAGCGGTAACTGTGGCGTCCCATTCGGGAGGACGCAAGTTCAAATCCCCGTCTGGTCATTCAGAAGTCAGTGTTCCATAGTTCCCTCATATCTATTCAGTCCATAGCCAAATTCCTTCACATTCCTAGCCCCCAATCTTTTCGCATTTCTAATGACCTCAAAGTTGATGTTGATGCATAAAGGTTAAAAAAAAAAAAAAAAAAAAAAAAAGAAATTCTACAGACCACTAACTTACATGTGCCTATTTTTTTTCGCTACATGTTTACTATTAACCAACCCTACCAATGTAATTGGCCTATTTTGCGTTCTCATAAAACAGTCATTAACTTAATCCTCAAAGGAACACTGCTATGTTTGTTGCTAAATGAAAACATATTTGGTGACTAAACTATTACTGTAACAATGCAATCATGTCATCATATTCTGAAAACACCATTTTATATGAACTGTGTTCGCTAATTCATTTTCTGTTATGATATTTTTAATTAGAGTTAAATTTTTAATCTTCTGCCTGCGGACAATTTTCCCCCCATCTTTGTGGACCACAGGTTGAGAATCACTAGTCTAGACGAGTACCATAATCATGATGTTCAGTATGCTATGCTCAAGGTTTTAGCCTGAGCTCTACGTACTTCCTATGGCCAAATTTTGCAGAGCTTTAACACGCAAATGAAAACTGACTTGTAGTTAATGGCGACTAAATTGCAATAAATCACTCTAGTCCATCCAGTTTAAGTATCAAAGTTCTATGATGATTCCAATTCTATCTGCAGTGCGTACAGTGTGAAGGCATACCACACTTTTAGTGATTCCTCCATCGGATGGGGATGTTAAGATGACACTTTTGTCACACATCTAGAACACACTAATGTAACATACACTCCGTCACAGTATCCACAAGTGTAGTAACATGTAAACACTATTCATAAGAAAATATCATCTCTGCACACCTGTGGGATTGCAAAGCCACCAGCCTTCTGGTTGAAGAGAAGAATATTTGAATCTAACGTTGTTATGAGAGAGATACTGAGATGCATGAAGATGAAACTCTGTAACTTACTATTACCATATTATTAAGAAAAAAAAATTATCACATGCATCATTAACATGACAAATGAAGTTGCCAAATGATCTTTGATATTAAATTATTTATCTGCTTTGCTCTTCTTAAATGCTATGGTTCAACACTCGAGCAATATTTTTTATTCGATAATCTGTCTTCTCCCATCTTGACTCCACTAAAGAATTTTTGGAGCTGTTGCTACAAGAGCTTATGGCTTTACATCTCACCGACATGAAGATCATTAGAAGTGGGCAAGGAATTCTGCCATGGAATCTCGACAGATTTGTGCATATTCCCTTTAGAAATGGTGGTTACAAGCACACATTGGTGGTGTCAATGTATTAGTGGGCTGTACCATTCAAGAGCAAGATAGGAAACTCATCAGCCACAAACTCTGAAACCTTGAGAACTGACACAGAAATGGTCAACTCATGTATATACACCAAAGTGTCGAGGAGCATGAAAATATAAAAGGCCTCACAACTATAGACAGACATGAAGTTGGAGCTGTAATTTCTGTAGGCATAAAGACACATCATTCATTCACACATACTCGGCAAATTAACAGACGACAGTTATTTAAAGGATATACTGCGCATGGGACAATTATGCTTGCAGTACACATCAAATAGACGTCATAACTCACATTTTCTTAAAGATTTCGCACACCAGTGACTAAAATTGCACAAATTCTCCAATTAAAAAATAATAAAAATCTCAGAAAAACATGCAAACTCCAATGAGGCGTGTATTTTCCACAACCGGTACATACAGACATTCGTTGTCTTGGCCGGCAGAGTAGGAGAGGTGGTGATGTGCAATTCTTAATCATCAGTTTGTACACCAAAGTCCTGGAGTTGAGTCCCAAACCTTTTTGCAGTGTCTCTGGAATGAGATCATATGACACTTTTGGTGGTGATTCATCCATTGATTTGGGACGTTAAGCCTGACAGCCTCCTTAGTATCTTTCGTACAGAGTAAGCCTTAATGGACTGACACTTGGTTTCACCCTCTTCATCACAGAGTTCATATGTGGATGATCGTAGTATCTCAGGAATGATATTGTACTGACCGGAGTGTGGTACATTGCTTTTGCTATTTTCTCCAGGTCATCTCTAATACAACTGTCATCCCTGTCCAGACTATTTCCCGCTCCTCCCACTATCACTACCTGATCCTTTTATGTGAATTCCTTACATAAATAACCTATAACTTCTACTACCTTAGCAAGACTAGGTTGAAGAAACTCGTGACCTGGAAATCTGATCATAATTTTTTCTGCATCAATGGGCCCAAACTTCTTCCGTGACTACTACCTAGCAGCAAGATTTTTTCCCCTAATCCTTGCATACCAGACTTAACCACACAGCTTTCCCTAACAGTCTGCTGATTTTTCGATATAGCTACAGAAAGCTCATCTCTGTCAAACTCTGTCAACAGTGCAAACCTTTTTTCCACTCCGAACCCAAAAGAATAGGAAGCCCGCCGTGTTCTGGTTGCCTTTTTCCCCATTGCCAGTTCCCAACCATCTGTTTCCCTCCTATCGCAGCCTTCCTAGCATCTATCAGTTTAGTCTCAAGGGCATAAATCCTTACCTCCTGTTTTAATATATTCCTATTTTTAACACGGTCTGTACAGAACTATGGGAGAGTCTCCTCAATTAGCCCATTTTCGACGCCACTAAAATTTCATCCCCAATAAAATCATTTCTCACTCTTCACAAAAAAAACCACCCTCACTACACACGTTTCATTCATCATTACAAGCAATTACTAAAAGCAGCTAACAAAAACAGTGCAGAATGTGAGAGAAAAATTTGCTCAACTTAACCTTGTAGACTGCTAAATTAACTCACAACTAAACTTTAGCTAAAGAATTAACAAATTGGTACTTAAATACACTTAACACAACCAACTGAAAAGTATAATAATATGAATACCAAGAACTAAAACAAATTTAAATCTCATAAGGGGAATGCGCTTTCAGCAATTGTTCACAACCGGCAGATTTTTTACCCAAAAATCTGTTACGTTGTTTAAATAATTTGGCATCCATAATAAGGTACTTCATTGGCTTGTGCATTGGTATTTATTCTTGCTAGAAACTATGAAGTTAGCCGATTTACACTTTTCGTACCTGATAACTTTCTACACAAGTAAATTGCACATTCATAAGTCATCCATTAACACATACATAGATCGACATTAGGGCCATTGTACCTTGGAGCCACTGGTCACCCATATATAAAGACAGCCCAGTTTCCTATTTAAGCCTTAAGTTATAACACAGATGTCTGAAAATATGTTCAACATGTTGGTTGTCTAGAAATAGAATTGGCCAAAGTCTTCTTAGTATCAACTTTTGTTACAAAATCAGGAGGGGGAAAAATGTCTTTCTGAAAATGACTGGTATGTTATAAGTAGGGCCCGTATTTTTAAAAAAAGCATATGCGCATATGCAAAAGCATATTTTGAGCGTTAGTGCATATTCTAAGAATATGTGCATATTTCAGCATTTATTTCATCTCATAACCAAATATCCGATACTTCTTAAGAAAACTGAAAAGCCTAATGTATCTGTATGTTGGACATCCTTGGGCACCGCAATAAGTCTGTCAAATTCTTGATGTAAACAGGATTTTCTTATACTGGCATTCACATGTAGAGAACTTTCTACCTGATCCAAACTCGCACAGGATATGTTTGAAGGTGCTGTAAATGGCAATTTGTGTGGCGGTGACCTTCTCTACTGCCCTGAGTGGCAACATTCACGGGAGGGGGGGGCTGGCAAAATCAAAGAATAGCTCTATACTGCATCGGGCGGCAAATTCTTGGTTTGAAGAGATGAAAATCACAAGTATTTGCCCCCGCTAGGATGATTCGTAATCCACCAGTGTGTTTGTTCTTGCAATAACTACCGGGAAGGCCAGCGGTTTTTCTTTTCCCAAATATTCCCCTAATTGCGGCACGAACCAGTTTCCTGGGAATAGATTCATTGCTTCCAGACCTCAGGATTCTGTACTTTTAAAGGCACGTGTACATTCTTTTCCAAAAGCAGTAGCCTCTCAAAGTTTGTGTTGACAGGAGTGTTCGTGTGCTAAGAATAGTTTTGTTTAATCTGACTGCAAAAATGCCTAAAGAAAAATGGACAAGATCATTTTTAATTAAGCAGTGGATTTCATGCAATGGTGACTATTCTAGTGACGGTGAAGTTGTGTACTGTCAAATATGTGAGAAGAATATAAAATGCGAGAAAGAATTTAAACTTGAGCAGCATTCTAAAACAGCTGTACATCTCAGGTCAAAAGAAAAGAGTAGGGAACACGCAACAGCTACTTTTAACTCGGGTATCACGGTCTGAAATTAATACATTCTCTGCTGACCTTTGTAAGGCTTTTGTATGTAGCAACATCCCGCTGCATAAATTGAAGAATCCAGATCTACGAGCATTTCTTCAAAAGTATTGTGTTAATCAAAGGATACTGGATGAATCCACCATTAGGAAAAATTATTTGCTTTCTCTATATGCTTCTGTCCTGGATTCAATTCAGTCTGACATAGGAGGGATCTGTGTATGGATATCGGTAGATGAAACAACTGATTCATGTGGCCGATATGTATTGAACTTTATAGTGGGCAAATTATGTCAAAAAAAAAAAAAAAAAAACTGGAAAACCTCATTTACTTTCAACCAAAATGTTAGAGAAAACCAACCACAGTACAATTGCAGGATTTGTAAACGATTGCCTGTGACTTCTGTGGCCTACTGAATCAGAGAGTGATTGTTACAAGGTGCATGTTTTAATCACAGATGCAGCTTCATTGCCGCATGAACGCCAGTGTACCGTCTGCCAGCATGGCGCAGCGGGTAGCGTCACGAATTGCGGTACCGAAGGTCGCCGGTTCAATCCCGCCCACTGACAAAAATTATTTAATTCTGTTTATTATTTCCAGAAGATTCTACATGTTTCCTAAGGTCACTTGTAACTTCTACACATTTCACTTGTTAACTACTCTTGTAATCTCTAGTACGTTCTATCTGTGTATAAATAGAAGAGCATTCTGCCCAAGAGGCAGTCAGTGCTGCGTGTATGTTTGAGTTCTCAATAAACCTGTTCTCAGTTTAAGTGCTGTTTTCATTGACAAGTAACCTTCGAATTCACACCTGTCCCGGTTCCAACGCGACATAGTTTGGTGGAGGCGCCGGGTACCCTGTGCAACAGCTGCATCGTCGTGGCTCCGATTAGGCAACGTAAAAGTCGCCGCCTACACGGACTGGAACCGGACTACAAAGGATATACTCAGTACGTCCTTCCGAAAGTCCGCGTCATTAGGAAACCCATGGCGGCAAGCCAGCTGCACATTCGACACCCATCGGTGTTCTCTGGGGACGCTGGACAGGATCCTAACAAATGGCTAAAAGGGTTCGACCGAGTCGCCAAGTACAACAGGTGGGATCATACCATGTGCTTGGCAAATGTTTATTTCTATCTGGACGGAACCGCCCAGCAGTGGTTCGAGAACAACGAAGAAAAACTGAATAACTGGGAAATGTTCCAGACGGAACTTAAGAAAACGTTTTGGGGACCACCAGCGACAAATCCGCTCGGCGGAAGAACAACTGAAGAACCGGGCCCAACGACATGGGGAGCCGACGCAATCTTACATACAGATGTTTGGCCCTATGCAACGTAGTCAACCCGAATATGACTGAAGCCGACAAAATCACGCACCTAATGAAAGGTATTGCAGAAGACATGTACCAAGCTCTTCTGATAAAAGACGTCGCTACGACGGAAGAGTTCATCAAGTGGTGCCAGCGGATTGAGGAGATGCAACAAAGGAGGGTTGGGCGAAAGAAGTATGACAGACTTCCCAACGTAGTCCCTATGGCAGTTGTGGAAGACCAGCACGACTTTGCGTCTCTCATACGACAAATTGTGAGAGAAGAATTACAACAGTTCATGGCAGCTGGGACTCTTGAACCGAGTGAGCATCAGATCATGGCCATGGATGTAAGCCCAGTGGGTCATGAAGGAGCCGACGCGGCGGAAAAAGAGGTATTTCAGACAATAGCTCCTGTCTGCCGAGCCAATCGCACTCGACGTGAAGAATGGCCTCGCCCTGATATGACGTATGCTGCAGCTGCCAAACGGCAGCCTAGGAACCGGCCGACACGGCCACAAACCAAATACTCCGGCACCTATGACGTCCCGCAGACGAACGGACGTCTGGAGGACAGAAGACAACGCGCCAGTATGTTTCCACTGTGGGCGCCCTGGACATGTCATACGCTACTGCAGAGAGAGAAGACGAGTATTTGACGATTATTTTGCCGCAAGAGACGTCCGCCATCCGAACAGTTCTACCCCAGGCAGCCACCCGCTGACGAGTTCGGTCGACCTACGGGAAGAAGCCCATCGCCGTACCCTAGACGAGGTCGATCCCCGACGCGCCGCTGCCGTTCATCGTCGCCGGACAGAGCTACCAGCCGCTCCCCTAGCCGCCGCACGCAGGAAAACTAAGCAAGGCGACCATCTACGGAGGTGAGGCCGCCGCAGATGAAAATCCTCCATGGATGACAGTCACTAAGATGTCGGGAAATCTCATCAACGTTATAATCGACGGCCAACCTGTCCGGGCGCTGGTTGATTCAGGAGCTTCTTTCTCCGTATTGTCGGACAATTATCGTCGCACACTAAAGAAGACAATGTTCCGTGATACGGGGGCAACTGTGCTAAAGGTCGCAAATGGAAAGTACGTCCAGCCAGCTGGAGCTTGTGTCGCGAGAATAACCATCAACAACAGGACCCAGCCAGTTGAATTTGTCATTTTAACAGAATGTAGTCATAATGTCATCCTTGGATGGGACTTCCTTAAGGCATCCCAAGCTGTCATTGACTGTGGAACGTCTGAGCTGCAAATTGAAGAAGTCGTTGCGACGGGTACACGTAACACAGAATCTTCTGGGAAGTTATTCGCCGTTGACAACGTGACAATCCCGCCGTTCGCAATGAGAAGAGTCCCAGTCAAAAACACTGGACGACCGCAACCTTGAAGTGCTTGTCGATAGTAGAAAGTTTATTAGGCTCACGAAAGAAATCTACATACCAGCGGCTATCATAAGCATTATCGGTGGTCGAGGAGACATTTGGATCACCAACTGTCACGAGCAGTCACAAATTATCCCCAAGGGAATGTGCATAGGGACAGCTGAACCAGTCCAGGAGGGCGAGCTCAACGTCATTAACGAAGATCCATGCTCTGTTACTAGTACCGACAACACGCTGGAGGAAACAACTATGGAACTGCCAATAGGGTCCGGCCTGACCAAGGAACAACACCACCGGGTGTTAGCTATACTACGCCAATTCTCTGGTGTATTCACACCCCAGCAAAAAAAAGGTCAGACGAAACGGCCCACGATAAAGCATCGTATCAATACTGGGGATCATCCGCCCATTAGCCAGCGCTCGTACCGATTGTCACCAGTCGAAAGGCGAATAATTCGAGAGGAAGTGGAGAAGATGTTGCATAATGACATTATTCAACCTTCGGAGAGTCCTTGGTCATCTCCGGTGGTCCTCGTAAAGAAGAAGGATGGTACGTGGCGATTCTGTGTCGACTATCGGCGGCTGAACAAAATCACAAAGAAAGATGTCTACCCACTGCCGCGCATCGACGACGCCTTAGACTGCTTGAAAGGAGCTACATACTTCTCAACCATGGACATGCAGACAGGCTACTGGCAAATCGAGGTTGACGAAGCTGACAGAGAAAAGACGGCTTTTATTACACCTGATGGCCTCTATGAATTCAAAGTAATGCCATTCGGATTATGCAACGCTCCGGCCACATTCGAACGCATGATGGACAACTTACTTCGACACCTTAAGTGGACGACGTGTCTTTGTTATTTAGATGACATTGTTGTTTTCTCGAAAACATTTGAAGAACATCTGAGTCGCCTGTCAACGGTGCTGAAGTGTGTTCAGACTGCAGGACTCCGCCTCAATCCGAAGAAGTGCCTCTTCGTCGCCAGAGAGATAAAAATCCTGGGGCACCTGGTCAACGGAGATGGCGTCCGCGCTGATCCAGATAAAGTAAGGGCAGTCATGGAATTTCCAACTCCTCAGCACATTCGTGATGTGAGAAGCTTTCTTGGGCTGTGCTCATACTTCCGGCGTTTCATAAAAGGATTCTGTAACATGGCACGTCCACTGCAAGAACTTTTGCAGGGAGACGCCAAGTTTTACTGGGATGAAACTAAAGAAAGATCTTTCCAGGCACTTAAGGAGGCTCTAACTTCCGCACCAGTTCTAGCCTTATACGACGAGAATGCAGAAACTGAACTTCACACTGACGCCAGCGGTTATGGGATCGGTGCAGTGCTTGTGCAAATTCAGGAAGGTGCTGAGAAGGTGATAGCCTATGCATCAAGAGTATTCTCTAAGCCCGAGATAAACTACTCTACAACCGAGAAAGAATGCCTCGCAGTTGTCTGGGCTATCAACAAGTTTCGTCCGTATTTATTCGGCAAACCTTTCACCGTCGTAACAGACCACCATTCTTTATGTTGGCTAACCAGCTTGAAGGATCCATCAGGTCGACTAGCAAGATGGGCACTTAGACTTCAAGAGTACGACGTCACGGTGGTATTCAAAAACGGACGCAAACACAAGGATGCCGACAGCCTTTCAAGGAATCCTTTAATAGAACACAACAGCATGAATGGAATTTCAGCCCTCGCTGAATTAGGTGACGTTGCAGCTGAACAGAGGGAAGATTCAGAGTTATTAAGAACCATAGACGCCTTGGAGAAAGGAGAACCGGCCAAAGGAGGGTTTCAATTGATAGATGGGACATTGTATAAGAACAACTACGATCCACTAGGCCCCAAGTGGCTTCTGGTCGTTCCAGCTCATCTCCAGCCAGCTATTCTCAAGTATTTCCACGACGCTCCAATATCCGGTCATCTGGGATTTGTGAAGACCCTGGACCGAATCAGACGCAGGTATTACTGGAAGGGTCTCTACCGATCTGTCAAGCATTATGTGAGTCACTGTAAAGAGTGCCAGCGACGGAAACATGTGCCGCAATTACCTCCAGGTCATCTAGTACCAATTCCACCTGCAGCAGTTCCATTCCACCGAATTGGGATCGACCTTTTGGGGAGGTTCCCGAAGTCGACAACCGGTAACCGATGGATAATAGTCTGCACCGACTACCTCACGCGCTACGCTGTCACCAAACCTGTGCCGACTGCAGAAGCTCCAGAGGTTGCAAAATTTCTAGTAGAAGACATTATTTTGAAGCATGGAGCACCACAGTGTGATGATATCCGATCGTGGAAAGGTATTCCAGTCAAGACTAGTATCAGAGGTCATGTCAAGATGCGACGTTGTCCACAGGATGACAACTGCATACCACCCTCAGACAAACGGTCTCACAGAACGCTTCAACAAGACATTAGCCGATATGCTGTCGATGTATGTGGATGTTGAGCAGAAGGATTGGGATACAATACTGCCAGTGGTCACATTTGCTTATAATACAGCAAGGCAAGATACGACAGGCTTCACTCCGTTTTTTCTGCTCCATGGCCGTGAAGCTGAGACCACAATGGATACGCTGTTCCCATTCCAGCCGGACGACACTCAGGATGACTATATAAAACAGCTCATTACCAGGGTCGAAGAAGCAAGACAGCTGGCTCGCATACGAACACTGGCCACCCAGGAGAGGGACCGTCAGCGGTATGACGGCAAGCACCGACCTGTTGCGTACAACCCAGGAGATCTCGTATGGATTTTTACCCCTGTCCGGAAGGTTGGGCTATCAGAAAAGTTACTGAAGCGGTACTTTGGTCCGTATCGTGTCATACGCCGCCGGTCAGACGTCACATACGAAGTCGAGGATTATGAGCCGTCTTCGAAACGACGAAAGCGAAGGGACATTGTTCACGTCCTCCGCATGAAGCCTTACTACAATCCTGACGAGCAGCTAGGCACAACCAGCTTCTTGTTCAAGGACTCTGAGGACGGTTTGGATACTGAGGAAGTCGGACAGGAAGATAATAGTACAAACAGGAGGGGCCCTCCAGAACTGCCATACAGAGGACCCACGACAAGATCAAGATCCAGGACACTTCAGCGTGCCCCAAAAGAAATCTAACAGCGGGACGCTGTTTTCCTCAGGAGAGGGAGCAATGCCGCATGAACGCCAGTGTACCGTCTGCCAGCATGGCGCAGCGGGTAGCGTCACGAATTGCGGTACCGAAGGTCGCCGGTTCAATCCCGCCCACTGACAAAAATTATTTAATTCTGTTTATTATTTCCAGAAGATTCTACATGTTTCCTAAGGTCACTTGTAACTTCTACACATTTCACTTGTTAACTACTCTTGTAATCTCTAGTACGTTCTATCTGTGTATAAATAGAAGAGCATTCTGCCCAAGAGGCAGTCAGTGCTGCGTGTATGTTTGAGTTCTCAATAAACCTGTTCTCAGTTTAAGTGCTGTGTTCATTGACAAGTAACCTTCGAATTCACACCTGTCCCGGTTCCAACGCGACAATATGTTAAAAGTTGGTCAGTCGCTTCGAGTATTTTCCCCCGATCTTATCCATGTTACATGTTTGGCGCATGGATTACATCGCATTGCAGAAGAGATACGTTCTCTATTTCCTTCAGTTAACAAAGTAATTTCAAGTGGTGCAAAGTGTGGATTTGATTGTGATACTGTATATCGAGATATCAATTTCATCCATGTACACTATTCATCACTTTCTAAAGCTATTAAGTGTCTAGAAACTAGTGGTGCACCCCTTCACAAATCTATTCAGTTGTTTCACAAAACAATTTGTTCTTCAAATGCCATCCCTGGTGAAATTGGAGAAAAAGTAAACTCAGCAGGGTGTTGGACTCAAACATAGGACTGGAAAAGATTCAATCAATTAACAAGTATTTAAGTGGAATCACACAATCTTTGCCAGATGAATGTTCCGAACGATCAGTACCATTGTACAAGTATTGCCCAATAACGTCCGTTGACGTGGAACCATCATTTTTGGCTTGTAAACTAATTTTGTCTGACAATAGAAAATCTTTGACCCCTGAAAACATTGAAAAACTCTTGGTAACTATACTGCGATTCATCATTTTGTAAGGAATGAAACATGTATATCAGTGAGTTGACATAAAATAAATCATTTTATAAGTGTATATTCTTTAATTGTTAGTGCATGCTCTTTAATTGTTAGTGTATATTTTAGGACTTTTTTGTGCATATTTGCGTGCATATTTTAGGTGTTATAAGTGCATATATATCTGGGCCTTAGTTATAAGGAATTGTCTGGAATAAGGTAAACCAAGAATGATCTGCCAATATTTTTTAATCTTCTAGTAAAATAAACTGCATCCAAAAATTTAGATTTAAAAAAAGAAAATTTTTCTTTTCTCATAAATCAATATAACAGAATTTTTAAATATTTTTTGTGAGTTGTATAGAATTTGTATAATGTTTAATACAAGCTATTCAGTTAGTAACAGTGCTTCTAGATTTTCATTCCCTAAGACCAATTTTTTGTTTCAGGCCCTGGTTATCAGCATATTCTGCATCGCTTTGGATGTAATAACACTAATTATTTATTTTCCAATAAATGTGTGTGAGTATGAAAATTTTGTTTAAAGATTTAATTATCAAGTTACCTTCAAAACCTGATTAGGTTACATTTAAAAAAAAATTATCATAATATTGGCACTAAGTTTCTACTTACTGCAAGTAGTAGGGGTTGTTCATTATGTATTTGATATTTCTTTTTCATTTGTGCATTGAAGCACTATGATTAATATTTTAAAATGTATTTGGTTTTAACGGACATAACCCAATTATATCTGTTGCCACTGAAAATAAATTGAGCTCTACAGGTAATGCTTTTGAGATAATTTTGCAAGTAGTTTGTGTGTAGAACAGTTGAGCAGTCTCATTCTAGTTCCTTACACGATATATAATTATTAGTGCAAGGAAACAAATCCGTTCTTAGTAGAGTTGGTGTGTTAGTGATACATGGAGATACAAATTCCATTTTCACCATCAATTAACTTCCATTTATGTAAATTAGAATTGAATAGAGATTGTATTATTACAATTTAAGATTGGTTACCTTTTTATTCCAGACAGAGTAACAGAAGTATATCTCAAATATATTAAACATTTTAGAGAAAAGCATTTTTTTTAAGACTTTGACCCTCCCCCCCCCTCCCAATTCAGGACATTACTGCTTGAAATAATTTCTAGCTAGCTAGCTAGCAAACAAACTGGCCAGCTGGTCTTGAAATGTGATAAACTTTTAAAACTTGTGGCCGTGTTAATTCCACACATTTCTACCACTTCTTAAAAATTATGTATTTAAGAACCTAGGAACTCCTTACGGAATAGCAAGTTGAGAAAGTAATTGCATTTATTTGAATCCAATGTCAGATGATAATGTGTAGAAGACCAGAAAGAGTCTAGTGTAAAAAAAAAAAAAAAAAAAAAGATACCAATACAATTTTGTTTCAAGCTATGCCTAGGTTGAAAGCATCAAGTCAGTAACCCAAGTGCTTGGACACCAATCACCTTGTGGTGTGAGTATCGCATTCTAACCTTAGTGCAGATGTTTTAAACATTCTTTCCTCAGCAGAAAGTTGACAACTAATGCTACTGATGTCTGCCACCACAACTGTTATAGTAGTATCGGCTTCAGAAACAGTATCACAATGAAAATTGGCTTCAGTAATGGAAATGTAGCCAGGGCTTTCAAAATACTGGTCCACATGACTTAAACTAGCTACATTGTTTGAAAAATCATTTCATGTAAAAGGCATATAATCTATTTAGCACCCTGGTTTTAAACCAATTTTACATGATTAATTCATAAAATAACGCCAATGCAACTGTATTATGTAGGTTTATTGCATGAGTTTCCAGAGTTTTTTTATCCCTTTTTTTGTTTATTGATATAGGTATAGTGTTAGCAAAAGTGACTGTTCATTTGTAAGACTTGCTTTGTTCCAACTTTTTCTACTTTTATATTGAAACATTTCAGTTGTTGCATAAAAATACTAAAAAAGTCAGGTACCAATCAGATTTAAAAACTCCTCTTTGGATATATTTGCAATCTGGGAATTGTTGGGCAACCACAGTAAACTGTAAATACATATTGAACTTGCTCAGTTTTACAAAGCTTGTTTGGTAGTTATAAAAAAAATTTCTTGTACATATTTGATAGTGCCATTTTCAACAATTTGAGTTGCCATTGATGAAACAAAGAAAAATTACATCAGCATAAAAATTTATTGATAAATAAAATTAACAATTAAAATGCAATGCACTAATGACTGCTTTCCAGTGTAATAGTTTTTGTTGAAAAAAAAAAAGAAGAAAAATTCATGCAGGAAGCCAGATATAATGCCAGGCTCATTATTCTGTAGATCAACTTTTGTAGTAACTTTAGCATTATATAAAATCAAGGTTGATTTTCTACAGAATGCCGAGTTGCATCTTACCAATCCTCGACGGTACTATCCCATGGCCGCTATGTGCCACTAAACAACTAAAAACAAAAAATCCAGGACCCAAAAGTTGGATGGCCTCCTAGTGATGTCAGTACAAAGACATAAAATCTTCATGTAACAAAAAAACAAAAAACAAAAAAAACTGATGAAAGAAACAAAAAATACTGCAATCAATACACAAACTGGACTAAAAAAGGATGGTAAAAAAATTCAGTGACAGTTGGAACAGTTATAAGTGGGAAAATAAAAGGCATTTTAAATTCTGGAAGTAGTTTTTTTAACATTATAAAAATGGGGACCAGGAGGTGGGGGGGGGGGGAGGGGTAACCTGCAAATAACTTAAAAGAAATGTCGTATTTAGTTGTAGTAGATTACTGTTCCTATATCCTCATTTAAACCTGAAGAATTCAATTTTAAATTTTGGCAATAATATTCAGTTTATGGTCTTCATTTTTTAACAGATTTAGTGGGCTGTCACACACGACTACAGTGTAAGAACAGTTAAATCTTAAAACACATTTACATGTTTTTAGCAATACATAGGACCACTCATACCTTCCTTTCACATTTTTATAGTGTCTCTGATTATAGTATATTATGGTTGTTTTTTGTGTAGCTCTTTCGAGGATTTGCATTCAGGTACATCATCTCCCATGCATGAATCGGGTTGGCTTCAGGCACCTGGCAAAATACCTCAATCCCCAGTATATTTACTAAGGTTTATGCAGAGCCTTTTCTACCCCTCCCCCCCCTCCCTCTTTGTATTCACAATTCAGCATACAGCAGTGAGATGTGCATGGATGCTTCGAACTAACCAAAGAAACTGTTTTCTTGTGGTATACACTAAATATATTTTAGTATATTATAATATAGGTGTGCCCAATGTTCTGGATCGGGACAGGATTTTAATGAGACCCATGATTTTATAAGTGAAATAATATGCACCACAGATATTTTTTTATAAACTGAGTGACAATGCTAGTGGGTGAGCATTTAACACTTGTGAGGTCCTGGGTTTGATTTGAAGTCTGGATATCCAGAGTTTGGTTTTCCATAGTTTCTCAGTATCACCCCCGTTACTTCCCTCATAAAGCCAATGCTGCATTCTCTTTTCTTGCCCCCATTCCTTTTGCTGCCCTAATGACCTTGACATAAACAAGCCTGTAAGCCCTAAATAAATGTTTCTAAAATGGCTTTCTTGTATTTTAAATCAGCAATATACTTCTGCCTCTTTATATTCTAACAGGGTAATGTGGTTTGTTGATATTCAATTTTTCCTTGAATGACTTAATGCTTCAAGCCTAAAGTGTATTTCAGTCATGCACTAAATAAGTCTTTTGAACGATTCAGTACTTGTCATTGGTATGAGCCACAGTTCAATCTGGACAGTAGGAAAGTTGGACCCAAAAGATTGTCAAAGGCAGTATTTCCATTACTCCATTCCCATGATAAGGATAGTTATGCTGATTTTTAATTTGTGTGAAATGGGGAATGAGGGTACATCTAAATTAGGAGCTGTGTCTGCTAACAGGTCTCAACTGTGTTTGCAATGGTTGCAATGTCTAATATTTCCTCACTTTTGGGGATTGATTCATAGTGTTTTGCAGATATAGTAATTGCAAGTGAAGCATAATAAACTCTGCTAGTAAAACTGTGATGATATTGAGTGGAATGTATTAAACTTGATTGGAATGTGATGCTTATCACAAATCTTTCAAAGTATATCAAATAGAACTTTCATTTCATGTATGGGGGGAGGCAGATTTTAGCTTAGCTGATATCTGTCAATTTTATTATTTTAAATTATTTTGTGTAGGGCACAAATGACAAAGTTGATACTCTTTATAATCCTTGCAACAAAATAATTCAAAAGTTTCATGAAGTGACACACTGCTTCAAAAGATTCCGATATTCTGTACTAGTTTTCAAGAAGGTAACATGAGTGTTCAACACTTGAGGAAAATTGGGCCACTTCACATGCCCCTTCCCCTCAATCATCATGTCATTTAATTGATTCCCAAGTGCCATGATCCCTTTTTGTATTCTCACTGTTTCATTCTTTATTAGGCATTGCCATCAAAATAGCTTGAAAATGGAGGTGAGCATTTCTTCACCTGATCAATCCAACAGCTCACTGTTCTTCTGTGTATTTTACATTCAGACTTATCTTGTATGTTGGATTACTGCAATGGTTTTCTGATCAAGATAAGTAGAAAAGCATTTGGAGAAATGAAGTTCTTTGTTGAATGACTTTCCATAAAACCATAATATTTCAGTAGTATGGTATTTATTAGCATGCAATGTGACTTTTTTTTCAAGTGTGGAGGGTTAAAGGTTTTACAGGTATAGGAAAAGATGAAGAACATAAGTTGTGGTTTAACTCTTTGTGTGGTTTAATTAATCCTAATATGTGTAGAAATGTGTAACATACATAGACCAGACATTATGTACGGTTAATCTCCTGTATCAGTTAAATAATTCTTGTTGTTGGCTGCAGATCTCTTTGGCTCCAGATAGTTATATTTATACCAAATGTACTGTTTTACTTAATCTCTTAAACTGAAACTCTTCTGACAGATTTTTTGCTAAATAATTATCTTGATGCTTAAATTCAATTTATATTAATGTCAGCTCATGTTTACAAAGAACTTACAAGTTACAAATGCTTTGATGCTTTAATGAATGTCCTTACCTGTTCTCATAATAATCATTCAGATAAAATCATACTTTAAATTATCATAGAAATACCATAAATCAGTCCTGTTGACAGTCAAAAATATAAAAATCTGTCGTGCAATTTAAAAATGGGCAAATTCTGAGTCTGTTTAAGTAGTGCACTACTACTTTTCTCTGGTATATTTTAGATTATACAAATTTATTTGACCCCAGCCACTGTGAGGAGAGGAGACAATCATGAACATCTATCTGCAACGGTGAGCAATGACACAGTCCAAAGTTCCCTTGTTAAAGTTCACCGAGTTTTATTTGCTGGTTAAATTAAAGTGTCTCTGCTACTCAATAGAAGTGGAATGGATATGGTGGATTTGCAGTCAGGTGCTCATGTAAATACTGAATGTATTCATTTGAACGCATTCCTTGATTGTAAATCTGTCTGTTCGTCACCACCCATTTTTTACTTTAAATAAATTGGAGATTCAATTTACTAGGATGAAAGTTCATTGGATCTTGAAAAATGGGATTTTAATTTTTTCTTGGAATTGATACCAGCATAAACAAATATGACCAGATCAGACTTCTTTTGCAAACATACAATTGCAGGATAATTCTGAAATTTTACCAACTCCATTTTCACTTGCCCATTTTTCAAACATCTTCCCTACATAACAAAATATCTGCACCTCAGTTTATTCAGCTCAATTGAGTATAAACTCACATATTGACAAAGTTCACTTAATCTGTTCATAAGACCGAAAAAACCCAACATGATAGTAAAGGCCAAACTTCTCTTTAGAAATTTTGATACAACTTGTGGATTACCTACATATTGTCTCCTTGCTGATTCCAGACAAACTCTATCTCTCACTCCCATATAGTGGGTGGGGCAGAGAAAAGAGCAGTTTTGAAAAGTGTGGAAATTGTGCTCAGATGATGGAATGCAGTTATCCATGTTCCTGACATATTAGAATTTAGTAGCAGTGGAGTAGTGGTGACCTCAGCATTATACCTATGCTGTCAAAGCATTTTATCAAAATGGCAATTCTTACATGCAAGCACATAGTGCTTTTCACACCCATTTGAAAATGATCAGAATTGACCAGTGCCATCTGCCTGTGTTATTAAAAAGTGGGTTAAGAACTCTGAAGAGACTGCATTAACAATGGGGAAAAAAGTCTGAGAAACCAAAGACAATGTGTACTCTTGAAATTGTGTAAGAGTTGCAATCAAAACAACCTGGTGTCGCTCCACTCGCCTGCATGGCACTAGGATATCCAAAAGAAGGGTTAGATTGATTTTACACAATTACTTGTACCATTTTCCTTAAAAGATCCAAATTGTTCAGGCCCTTAAAGATATGTATTGTTAGTTGAAGATGGTTCTGTGAAGTTGAATTTAATTAATGAAGATTAAAACATTTTCAGCAATTTATAGATGAGTGGTGATACCCATTTCTGTTTGTCCGGTTAAGTCAACAAGCAGAACTTAATTTTTGAATGATGTGAATTCTAGAGAAATGCATCAACAACCTCTCCATCCCACAAGTTAGTGTGGTGGGCTTTGTCTTAATCGGTGATCATAAGGACCTACTTTTTCGAAGATGATTTAGGGCATACTGTCACAGTGACATAGATATGTAGACATGTTGAAAACCTTTTACTGTACAACATAGTCACTATGAAGTAAATGAGGAGACATTGTTTTCAACAAGATGGAGCAACCTGCCACATGGCAAGGGTAAGCTTGAATGTTGTTAATCCTTTGTTTCCAAATCAAATGATCCCTTGAAATGGGGATATCGCATGGCCTCTTCATTCACTGGACCTAACAACATGTGACTTATTGTGGGGTTACCTAAACAGTAAAGTTTATCAAGATATCCCACCACAAACTGTTGAAGCACTGAAAGAATGGATCTCAAAACCGGTGTTTGAAATCCCATTGGCAGTGCTGCGGAATGTGATGAATAACTTCAAGGCTCACCTGGAAGAATATCCACACCTGAAAGGACATCATCTTGTTGGAGTTATTTTTAAAGCTTAGTTACATTTAACCTTTTTTAACATTTAACCTAATTTTCCTGTGTTCTTTACATGATTTGAGGTGTCAAAAACGCAGTCTGGAAAAATTGCTAGCATTTTTTCTCCTCAACTATTTCAAAATCCCTCTTTGCTCTGCCACACTGTTTTTATAGGCTCAACCCGTGTGACCTCAGTTGGCCAATACTAGTTTCTTGCCTCATTCTAGATAATGTCTTTCCTATTGCCATTTTCACCCTTCATTATTTCTGATCAGGAAGTTACTGATTCTTTAATCCTGTCCCAAATTCCTCCAGATTAATAAAAACTGTTCTCCCAGATTTTATGATCACTTTTATTATGTCAAACCCCAAAATTTAATGGCACTTTTATTACAAATCTTTAAAGTTTCAGCACTTTCTCTTATAAAATTTCTAAAAGCTTAAATTAATCACTTTTAACATCATTTATTCAACAAATCACTATTTTATTGTACTTTCCTGTCACTTCTAGTTTATATATCTAACTTAGATTTACTCTTAAAGATTCTTATTAAAGTACTGTCAAGTATAATCAATCTCGCGACATTACGTTAGTGTGCTCATTTATCTTAAAAGTCTTACATTTGGTCTTTTGCCATCATTAAACTATCGTATAAATTCTTCTCTTCCTTTTTATAATATTAAAGTTTACTTTATTAATCTTAATTAACTGTGACCACTGTTTTTAACTATATGGTGTAATATCTTTGTTTTCAAACTCTGTCTCATTTTTCAAATTTGACTAACTTCCATAGTAAAATTCCCCCCATTACAAAATTTATCTGAAAACATTTCTTTCTCTCTGTATAAGCTCTGAAAATTTTAGTATATCTGCCTGTTAGGTTTTCTCTCACTTTTCGCATTATTCCACTACCCAATACCAATTTCTGTTACATCACTACTGTCAGCATCCATTACTGTGTTACAAGGTTACCAGAAAAATTTAAGACTCTTCTCTGTAGGTGCACTGATTCTTAAGAGGGAGCTTGCCTGCTAATGTTTTAAGACATGTAAAATGCATAGTGCAGCAGTGTCCACTCATACTTTACATGAAACACTAGACAACAATCCATCTACACACACTGGTTTACTTAAATGTTCCTGCAGAATTCGTCTGCTACTGATATTCCGTATGGAAATGGTACACTATTTGAAGATGTTTACTCACTACTGCAACCTCTAGAACTGCACTGCAGAGTTGTCTCATGACAAAACTTTGCAACCCTGGGTCCAGAAACAATGCCCCCATCATAGTGTAGTCTCCTGTTGACTGACCCACTTCTTCATGACATAATCATGGCAGAAGTATCTCTTTCCACTCTTGTCCTTGCATTGAGATTACCTTTCTCATAATCTTGATATTAAGTCTGCTAGATAACTGCACTTTAGAATATATTTAGAAAACTTTCCCCATACTCATTCTATCCACATATTATGATGAATGTTGTACAGTCACTTAAAAATAAGAAGTCGGTCATTTTTCAAACATTAGTGCCTCTTGCAAGATCGAAACTATTGGAATATAATCTGGTAGGAATATGATCTACAAAAAATATGACTTACAATATTAATATAACATTCTTAACACTCGTATTGATAAACAATTACAAATTCAGAAACTGTCGTCACACCAGTTCAAAACACTGGTTGTAGTATCACAAACTTCCTCTCCGAAGTTTGCAAAAGCACAGATCCTAAACAAATTGCTGCAAACTTGCTTACTGAATGACAGCAATATGTGCTCTATACTATGCCAATTTTTTAAATCTGAATTATTGCCAGGTGTCAAAACATTGAGCCATTGTCAAAATTGATCTGCAACTACCCAAAGGTTACAAATTTCACTAAAAAAATTGTGGATGATTTTAAAGAATAATAAAAATAGTTTTTTTTATAAAATTTTTAAATGAAGTAAATTGTTGGAACTGGCTAAAGAGTCAAAATTTGCCAGCTACAGCTGGTATATTGGTTAATGTTTTAATAGAACATTTAATTATAATAGCTATTAGAAATCATTATAATAATGTATATATGCCCATATATTTTTGGTAAATATTTTGTAAGATCAAATTAAAAATATCACACTCTACATCTTTGTAACTTCAATGAAAAGGTGAAAGATCATGTCTACTTTACAATTTGATTGCCAGGCAGACAGTTGTACCTTTGTTTTCCAAATGTAGGTCAACTTTTCATGCCAACTTATCCTGAGTTTATTTTTTCCTGACCCTTCCTCAGAACTTATGTCTCACTAATTGTTAAACAAGTGGATAAAGGAAACAAAGAAACTGCCGCGAGGCACTGAAAATAAGATAGGATAGGGAAAATAAACAGTTACCCGTCACTTACCACAGATGAAGGCAGGAGGGCGAGACACGTAAAAACACAAAAACAAAAGAATTACACAATATTTCGACTTAAGTCTTATTCATGTAGGAGGCGAGACATATGGCAGGGGGAAAGATGTGGTCACATCCGAGCCCGCCACATGAATGAAGCACAGGCGGAAAATGCGTGGTAGTGGAAGAATTGCCGGGAGGGGGGGGGGGGGGGGAAATAGGCTTGACCAGCGATAAAAGTGAAACAAATCAATATAATCTCTGTGCAGCTTAATTCAAAAAGTTATAATTGAAAATAAAAGAATTTAAAAAATATATATATACAAAATAAATAAAAAAAGAATTAAATAAATAAATAAAAAATAAATAAAAAAAATAATAAATAAATAATTAAGCGACTGTAAAATGAAATGAGAGATGGCAAGTGACAGGTTTAACGTAGGTTTAGGCCAGGGGTGTGTCTGGTGTCAAGGATATGTTGATAGGCTAGTTCCCATCTGCGGAGTTCTGAAGGGGTGGTGGTATTTGGAAAAACTCTAATAGCTCTGACTGTGAAACAGGTGTTGAGGTTGTTTGAATTATGGAAGTTCGCATGAATTGCCACGGGATGGTCTGGGTTGGAAGTATAAACTGTTTGCCTGTGGCCATTCATTCTGTAGGAAAGTTGTTGAGTGGTGAGACCAATGTAAGAGGCAGTGCAGTGGATGCAGGTGAGTTGGTAAATAAGGTGAGTGGTAGCACATGTGGCATGTCCAATTATAGGGAAAGATTCGCCTGTGACAGGATTAGAGTAAGTAGTGGTGGCAGGGTGCATGTTGCAAGTTTTACAGCGGGGTCTGTTACACGGGAAAGATCCCTGTAGAGGTCTGCCGACTCCCCTAGACCTCTACAGGGATCTTTCCCGTGTAACAGATCCCGCTATAAAACTTGCAACATGCACCCTGCCACCACTACTTACTCTAATCCTGTCACAGGCGAATCTTTCCCTATAATTGGACATGCCACATGTGCTACCACTCACCTTATTTACCAACTCACCTGCATCCACTGCACTGCCTCTTACATTGGTCTCACCACTCAACAACTTTCCTACAGAATGAATGGCCACAGGCAAACAGTTTATACTTCCAACCCAGACCATCCCGTGGCAATTCATGCGAACTTCCATAATTCAAACAACCTCAACACCTGTTTCACAGTCAGAGCTATTAGAGTTTTTCCAAATACCACCACCCCTTCAGAACTCCGCAGATGGGAACTAGCCTATCAACATATCCTTGACACCAGACACACCCCTGGCCTAAACCTACGTTAAACCTGTCACTTGCCATCTCTCATTTCATTTTACAGTCGCTTAATTATTTATTTATTATTTTTTTTATTTATTTTTTATTTATTTAATTCTTTTTTTATTTATTTTGTATATATATATTTTTTAAATTCTTTTATTTTCAATTATAACTTTTTGAATTAAGCTGCACAGAGATTATATTGATTTGTTTCACTTTTATCGCTGGTCAAGCCTATTTCGCCCCCCCCCCCCCCCCCTCCCGGCAATTCTTCCACTACCATGCATTTTCCGCCTGTGCTTCATTCATGTGGCGGGCTCGGATGTGACCACATCTTTCCCCCTGCCATATGTCTCGCCTCCTACATGAATAAGACTTAAGTCGAAATATTGTGTAATTCTTTTGTTTTTGTGTTTTTACGTGTCTCGCCCTCCTGCCTTCATCTGTGGTAAGTGACGGGTAACTGTTTATTTTCCCTATCCTATCTTATTTTTAATTGTTAAACAAGGTAAATTATCTTTAACCATCTACTGTTCCCTTTAGTCAGACTTGACTGGTACCTACATGTTTAGACAATTACCTTAGGTTTGATCTTATTGAGGCTGGTATCTAATAAATATTCTTGGAAGTCAGTGCTCATTGGTGACAGGAGGGGGAAGGGGGTTGTAAATAGAGCTGCAGATTATTATTTATTATTATTCTTCCTTTTGTGATGAATTCATCATACGTGTTGCAAACAAGTGGGGTAATACGTAGCACAACCTTACCTTTTTCGAGGCTGAAAAAAGACCATCAACCAGTCCTATTCAAAATAATGATCTGGATCCTAACTGACACCAAGGAAATGAAAATTAAATAACTGAAATGGAATCAAGTCAGTAGAATAGTTCATGATAAAATTTAAGAAAACATTCAATGTAACAACAACTGAAAGGATAGAGCAGGCAATTAAACATTTCAATAGGGTGGTGTCAGAAGCAGACAAGTGTTCTTCTATAGTACCAACATACTGACAAACAACCATTACAGCAAAGCTTCTGCAACCCCAGAGATAAATGTAGATATAATCCACTCACTAAATTAAGAGAACGCTTACATGAACTAAAGGTGGAAAAGTGGGAATAAATGATATTACACCTCAGATCAACAACAGACATACATGGCAGTTACTGAGAGCTCTCAAACAACCAAGGGAGACAAACATAGCTATTCCTGGACCAAATGGTCCATGCTTCCTGCCAGTGGCAAAGACAGATACTGGAAGAACACTTCACTGCACAACACACCAAAGTGGACTTCATTTTAACAGAATCTG
Source organism: Vandiemenella viatica (assembly GCA_031002005.1). Classification (NCBI taxonomy): domain Eukaryota; kingdom Metazoa; phylum Arthropoda; class Insecta; order Orthoptera; family Morabidae; genus Vandiemenella; species Vandiemenella viatica. The sequence continues at coordinate 286,871,389 of CM061921.1, forward strand.
AAACACAGATGGCTGAATATATAACGGAGGCAGCACGAAACACTATAAATGTGTAAACAAAGGATAAACCAGAACTCGCAACACTGAGGGTAGTATGGAAAATAATAAAGGAATTCAGTTAAAATTAAGCCCCAGGAGCACACAAGATAAAAAAAAAAAAACACATAACTACAAAATGTAGAGGGTAGTTCTCTTAACTAGGATATGCAAAGCTTTGTAAAATAACTCTTGGTCCAAGTAAGGCGCTGATCCATTCATGAGTTTTGGCCAATGGTCTCATTATAATATGACTCTTAAGCCTTCTTAGTTTGTTTGGGGCAAGGGTACTCTAGAGAAAAGTAGTAATTCCTATTATACTTCTTTATTTTTAAAAAAAGTCCCTAATTTGACATGGAGCTTTAGTTACTTAACTTGTTTGCCCGTAGACTAAGGTACCAAAACAAGTATCTTCTCTTCAGAACTCCAAACATTATTCGTATTGTCTTTACGGTTGAGTCCGTACCACCTCTCCCTTACAAGTGGGGCCCACAGACCAACCCAACTGGTCAGAAAATGACATCTCAATGTGAGTTCTACTGCCTCCCCAAACGCGTGAGCTCTGGTACTGATGAAATATATTCTGACGTAGCCAAATGGAACCTTCAATTTCTGCATACCTTTGCAGGCCGCCCCCCCCACCCCCCTCCCCTCAGATTTTGATTCTTTGAATTTAGTTTAGAAATTGAAATATTGAAACATAAAGTTCTGTATTTTACCCACTGCAGGTGAACATTTAAATTTTTAATGAACTATTTACCAAGGGCAGCAAACATAAAACATATCTTCTAACTACAAAATCAAAACCATGTATACACATATGTCAATCACAAAATTCTTTCAAACTTCACAGAAATGTCATAAATATTGGCCAGCACATGCTTGTAAATTACCCTAAACATTTTTATATAAATACCTTGTATGGAACAGAATTTTAATAGAGATTTTTTCCCCTCAGATGCAGTAAACATTTCCCCATTGCTTGGAGTTACATTTACATAGTAAATTCTAAGATATTCCATTTCATCAATTTCTTTTTTCCCCATATCGCTACTATTACAATGTTATTCATGTCCACAGTCATCCTTTTCAAAGAACTAAAACTCCAATGTATAAACAATCTTTAAACGAAACAAATTTAGTTTTCCTTTCTTGAATTGTCATAACACCTTATGATCAAAACTGATTTCTCTCCCCTTTTTTCCCTCTCATCAGTATCAGAAAACATTATCCAAATAGGAGGAGGGGAGAGAAGCAATGACATTTGCTCAGCAGTGATCTTTAACGCATAATGACCTTACACCTATTCCTTAACTAGGGCAGATATAACTAATTCCTTCTACTCGTGCAGTACAAATCCATTCATTTCCACACAAGAAACTCTCAAAGCCACACATTTTCTCATAACAGACCAATTGCATTGAAACGTTAGTGCAACCATTCTTTTAAATGCCAAATTTCCGAGGGAAACATTTGAAAAAGGTTTCCATTTCAAACGTACCATTCCTTTCTCTTTAAATTGGCACTTCCTCTGGGCCTCTATCACGCACGAAAGGCGACCAGAGTTCTTAGCGAACTGAAGACGGCTGGTGGCGCCATGTTAGGGGCAAGTGATCGTGGTAACTCTGATATCCTTGTACAATCATATCAAAGCACTGTAGAATGAAAATGTTTATACTGCTAAGGGTCTTCACTTGACCAAATAAGATCAAATGACATTAACCACCATCTAATTATACAATTGCCCTTGACTATATTAACTGTCAGACTTGTTTCCTATCACTCTGAGCAATGTTATCTCCCCCCTCCCTTTTTCAAGTAGGCTAATTCAACCAATCTGGATAGATGACAACATTTCAGTAATAGTGACCCATTTATAAATCATATATATTATTTCTATAAGGTATTTTTTGTCACAAGCCTGTATCTTCCTTCATACTTAATGGAAGTCAATGAATGAGGTGTCATTTTAAATTTTATGGTCTCCACTTTGGTCACATCATACTTTAAGAAAGAAAGTTTTCAGAATTCGACCCCTAAAGGGCAAAAATGTCAATTTGTCTAAAATTCTGTTTTCTGTGTTAAGTCATTTATCTCCCTGGGTACCCATCTGAATTCATTTAATGAAGTATTATTTTAAAGATTAAGATATCCGCTTTAGTGAAGTGATGTACTAAGACAAAAAATTTTCGGAATTTGATCCTTAAAGGGCAAAAGTATCAATATTTTTGCAATGCGTTTTTGTGTCACGAGCCATTTATCTCACTTCATATCGAACCAATACAGATAAATGAGGTATCATATTAAAGACTAAGGTCTCCGCCATGGTAACGTTATATTTTAAGAAAGGAATTTTTTGTAATTTGACCCTTAAAGGGAAAAATGTCAATTTGTCTAAAATGCGTTTTTTGTGTCTCAAGCCATTTATCTCCTTGCATATCTAACCAAAATCGATAAATCAAGTAAGATTATGAGGAGTAATGTCTCAGCTTTGGTGACATCATATTTTAAGAAAGAAGTTTTTTGGAATTCAACCCTTAAAGGGAATAAATATAAATAGTTCAACAACGCATTTTTGTGTCACGAGCTATTCATCTCCCCTGATACCAAAAAAAAATTCTCCAAAAAATGGCTCACATCTCTGACAATGTGTCACTTTTCTTTCAACTCTTGTACCAGCTGTGAAATAGATTCGATTTTCTCACTTTTTTCAATGTTTCTGGCAGCTTTCTTTCTATATTTGTTCTTGTAAAAATACAGTATTTTTATCACTGCTTCATATTTCACATTTTTTTCCTTTGGAGGAGGTTGAGCAGCAGTCTTCAAAAAAATATTATATACTGTTGGTAATATACATTTCATATAGTATGTTAGTAATTTAGAAAACAAGGAACAATTTTCACAAATAGTGTTGTATTGGAACATTTAAAATACAGGTTAGATGCTAGGAATATTAGTTTTATTTCGCAGAAGGTTTCCATTTTATAGAAACATTCTTTCTCAAAATGTTTTGAACATATAACACTATGTTCAGAGTGATTAAAACTGTCACAGCATATTTAAGCCAACCACTCCCTTAATTTATTCAAATCTCTGAGCAGAAGTCTGCATCGAAAGAAAATATTAAACGTGTGATTAACACGGTCAAATAATAACCAGGGATTAAGATATTAAAAGATTCTAAACTGATTTAAAATGTATACTTACTTTTGAAACTATATTTGTGCCTCTTGTAGCACGTTTGGTGCAGTTATGTGCCGTTCAAGAATTCACCATCGCAGAAAACACATGTAAGCAAAGAGACACTAGCATTCTATCGCATCTCCACATTGCAAGAGCATGAAAGTATACTCTGAAAGCTACCAATTGCCCCTAATATGGCGGCAGGCACATCATTAAATTTGAGAAGGAATACTAGCACCCTTGCTCCTTTTACTGTATAATATTCCAACTTCTTTGCTTCCTCCTTGCCTTCTTTGTAGTAATTATATATCGGAGTATTTTCCTCCATTGACACAGGATGAAATCAATCAATTCTTCAAAATGCAAAGTGAGAACACCATTCTCTATTGCTAATACAGCCCTTGTTAAATTTATATTGTTCCCAGGCACAGCTTTTAGCCATGTGCTTCGACAGACTTTACTTCAGGGGTTAAAGTGGAATGAACAAAAGTAGGAGTTCATACAGATGTAATCCCCTCCAATTTTATTTTGACTATCCAGTTACCCCTTTCTGCCATTTCAGTAATGACATTAAATTCGTTTTGTCTTTTTCTGGCTGACATTCTACACTCACTACTGCACCTACTTTCCTGTCACCTATTTGAACCTAAAGTTCCTGAGTGAGTACTATCTTTCCTGTTTTAATGTGAAAGCCATTTATCTTCTGGGTTAAGGCCCCAATTCTGGAACTCTGCTCTCTGTTTTCGTTTTAATCCCCCTACTTCTACTGTTCAGTCAGATAATTTTGATTTTATTTTAGCCTGGTTCCCTTGCAATTCTCCCCTGAATTAAACATTTTCCAGACTCTGAATCAAATATTAAGTTTCGACAACTGGTCCATCGTTTAAAAAAAAACTCTCTAATACTCGATATGCCTGACTCCATATTGGCTCTAAGGTTTGCACTACTTAGACCGAAATAACAGCACCAAGGCTCCTATAAACAAACTGTCAAAGCCAGACACACAAATCTAAATGGTCAAGGCGTGCAATCAACACATAAAAGCCAACAGAAAACAATAAGAGAAAGCATCTAAGAAAAATTCTATAAATTAACTATAAAAATAAAAAAAAAAACATGAATAAACCCCAAAACTTTTCTTAACCCTTTCCTACCAGCTATTGAAAAAAAGGGAAATTTGTAATTTCAATTATATATTTGTATAAAGGTACTTGAAATTAAACACACATATTTTTTTCAAATTTTTTTTTGGAACTCCAAGTGCTAATTACTAAGCCGGTACTTATAAGTACCGCCAGGGACTTTGTGTATCACATGATGTACAGAAATAGCAATTGAAATCAATTATGTTCATATTGGTATGAAATATGTGCCTCACGATATTAAAAAAAAAATATTATTTTTGCTCATGTAGACACAAACGACATTGTAGTGCAACATTTGGAATGATGTTTTTACTGTATTTTCTTCGTTCTACATACTTCACATCTTCATCAGATGTTTACAATTTAGGGACAGTTTCCAAATCTTACATTGTATTCATAGTAATGTACCACTTGTTTTTTTGGTCTGTATGCTGAAAACTTAGAAAATTAATTTTTCGGCAATTTCACGCATAAATTTAAAAATAAATGTTGTCATTGTCTGATTTAATCATACAGCAATACATCAACAGGCTTATCAATGCAGTGGACACTGGTATTGTCAAATTATATGGTGGTAAATACAGTGGTACTTATAAGTACCGTCAGGGAGGAAAGGGTTAAGCAGTGTATCTTCAATTTTTTTACCAGTACTCTATCTTAATGACGCTTTTAGTTAATAAATCACCCAATTTCCAAAGTCGCATTCCGAGCACAAATCAGCTACTCCGTTTAACTGAAGATACTTGCAGGGAATTCAGTATTAGAAATTTGACTGCCACTTTGTTCTTGGGACATAGAAAAGGGATATGACACAAGGTATGGCATGCCAACCTTATCACTTGTAAGACAACAAACTTATGGTGGGGTGTGGCATAAACTTGAATCTTAGCTGTGATCGTGCAAACCTAAGGTGTTACAGTACTGACTTAACTCTTAACACAGTCGCCACCGTAGTTTTAACCAAGAAACTAGGGAAAGGTGATAGTTCAATGATGAAAGTTCACTTCTGATATGATGAGTATATTCTTCAAAATGTTACAAAGTCAAAGTACTGCACAGGCAATCAGACAACCTTTCCAAATTTATCTTACAGATTCGACTGACCATTCGAGCACGACCAAACCCCACGCTACCATGATTTCTTAGCTACATGAGTTCTTCAATGAAAGCTCCTCCCATGATGACAAAGTTTCTACCGATGTTAAACAAACTAGCAGTTTGCTGCGCCACGAGCCCAGAGTTGGCCACCTTACTACATAATGCGTCTACGCCGTCTAACTGCTGCTTCTTGAATGGGGTGAGCTTAGGCTCTGGAGGGGGTATATATAGGATTGGACCGTGTGAACTTCCTTATCTCGATTTTCCCAGGGATTTGATGTGATAGCTGATCAGTTTCAGACAAATGTTACGAAATCTAATTTGATCATGACAGTAAAAATCATCCTAGTTTTCTGAAATTTTGGTAGTAGCAAGATATTATTACAAACGTCAAATTAAGTTATTATAAAAAATTTTGTAACTTTAATAGTTTAGCCAGAAAAGAGTCGTAAAGATGTGATTGCCATAACTTCCGAAATATTGCTCCTATTGAGCTGAAACAAATTTAATTCTACTCTCCTATTGCTCATCTATTCTCTGATGTTGAATAAAGAATTTTACCTATTTTTGAAAGTGGTCTAAAACTCGAAAATAAAATTTAATGTCTCAAAATATTCCGAATATCGACTTGAAAATAACTCTAAACAAATTTCCCTCATGAAAAACTATTACTGTAAAAATTTGGAATCTCTAAGTCTATTCCCTGATTTATTACAAATTTTTATAAATGTCACTCCACCCGAATGTCGAGCAATTGCATCATTTTGTCCAAGCGCTTACTCGCGCCAAAACCCATTTTATTTTATTACTATTGAATGCTTTAATATTTTGAAATAGAACTTTTCCAGAAACCTTTATATTTAAAAAAAAAACTTTACTCTGAATATAATTTCTTTTCATAAATCCCCGAAAAATACTGAAATATTGAACTTTTACCTGAATCACATGTCTGGCTATATCCAATTATATTCAAAAGCGATCTTTAGAATACATGAATCTCTCTAAAATTTTAATATGTTATTTCAACCGAAATTACGACACTTTTATCTATCACTTGATTTCCTAACTGTTTTCTAATACCTAAATACTTCGATTTTAGAGTGGAAAATTACGTGATAAAATTCTAAACCGGCAAATCACTTTTAAACATATTCAGACTCTAAGTAAGATCTTTTAACAACAAAACTAATCATCTACTGGCTATCTATTTACCTAAACATCTTTTGAACTAAAGAAATATCTTGATTTAGTGAAATTAAATGAAAGTCAAATACTACGTATTCAAATCTAAGGTTAAGTTTCTTAACAGCTGTTTAAATGAATTTAACTATTGAATTTACTGTTAACACTTGAATAAATACTTATATAGGACATATTACTGGGAAATATTATCAAAATTTACTATAAAAATGACTTTAAAATGATGGTATCATATACTTCAACTGAACTCGCTATCTCAGCAACTAATTTCGTTATGCGAAATTCTAAGATGTGTTACACACTAAACTAAGAACACAGATGATTGTACGGCATTTCTACATTCAGTTAATTGGAAGCTACCTCAAAAACAGAAGATTCTACAGGGCCATTGATTTCAAAAGAACTAAAACATATTCTCTCCTTCCAGGCATTGCTCAGGGATGAGTAATTGCTCCAGTTCTATTTGGTGTGTATAAACATGTTAAAATTTCCTAGCTTGCTGTTGACACTACACTGGTTTCATCAGGCAGCAAACATTATGTAACAATTAGCCACATGCTATGGGGCCTCCACTTACGTGACAAATGTTGCCATGTGGAAAAAGTTAAAATCTCTACACATGTGCAGCTATATATTTTATAAAGACAAGGCTGGCACTACTTACCAAACCTGAACTAATGGAACAAGAATTAAAATGGAAAAAAAGAACACAAACACCTTGATCACACTGATCCAAAAGCTCCTTATTCGAAATCATATCTTGGATAAGAGAAAATGGAACGATCTCTTTCCAATAATCCAAAGCACGAACAGTTGCATCCAGGCTCTAGATCTACAAAACAATCATCCTACTCCCCCTTTCATCCTTTACTGATGCCAGGGAGAGGAACGGCATCCAAACTGAACATACATCACATCCAGAAACTGCAGAACCAATACCTAAGGATAATTTTACGAGCTCCAAGATACACACTGGCAACTTTCCTATATAATGGAGCCAACATCGAACCGATACAAATGGAAATATTTCAACAAACTTAAAAATTCTATGAACATATAAATAACTGCATAAGAAGACAAGCTCAATATCATTTGCACAACACTGTCAAGACATTTGCACTAATACGTAGAGCTGTTAAGTACTACATATCAACAAGAGTAGTACTTATATGATAAATAAAAAACTGTAGTGGTTTTACTTGAAGTAGTCACAGATGACTGTAGGGATGTCATCCCCTCAAAGAGCCCATAGTTCCCAAAACCACATTTTCTAACACATTTAACACACAGCTCTAAAGCTACCCATGTAGCAGGACATAAACAGTTGTTGAGGGTGTGACACAAAACTGCAGACAAGCCTATTAGTCGAGAAAGCAGAAAAATTAGGGTTGCAAAATTTACATTTTCAATTTTCCTTAGGATGAAGTTGGATTTAATAGAACCTGTTTATTTTGTGGATAAGTTATACAGTATAAAGGCCTTGTATAAGATTTTATACGCAAGTTATACTAATGCAGTGGTACTGAAATCAGATGTGCGCATACTGACACTTACCATGTGGACGGAGAGCCACGTTGAACAGTGCAAGGTTGGCAGTGTTTGTTGGGGGTAGGAGGGAACACTGAATCAATAACTATGGGGAAATATTAATGTTGGAAGGAAAGGAACATAGAAAAAGTAATGAAAATAACAGAAAAGAAGAGAATGTAAAATACGTATAGAAAATAAGGGGTGATACTAAATTTATGAGTAAATTATTATTATTATTACTATTATTATTATAGATTCACCTAAGGTTGAGGCCAGGTGGCAGCTGCAGATGAGAATTAGCTTTCCAACATACGCTCAAAATATTGTATCCATCTGGCCTCGATCTCCAGGTTTCTACTGGTAGACTAGTCACTTATAATTATTTATTCACTTACATAGGAATTTAATATTACTGTCCCCATTATTTCTATTTAAATTTGTAAATCTTTTGTTTTTCTTATTTGCATTACTTTTTTTGTTTTCCCACTTTGAGCAGTACCATTTCCCCAAAGTTATTTAGTATCCACTCACCCTTTCCTTGTTAATGGTGGCTCTTCAGTCAAAAGGCAAATGTCAGTTTGTGCACATCTGATTCCTCTGCCATGTGTCTCATCTACTCACGTGATTGTGTTTACTACTAAAATATTATAATGTGTATTCATCTTTTTTTGTGTGTGTGTTTGTCGCTGCTCTCCTGCACTCATCTGTGGTAAGTGTTTGGTTTAATTTCCCTCTCATTCCTTATTTTCATTGCCTAAAAACATTTTCCCTCATTATCATCATAATGCTACTAAATTGTTTGAGTATTTTCTCACTGACCCTTTACCGAGCAAAGGTATTAAGACACAAGTTGTCCATTGTTTCGGTCAGTTGCTGGTACTTTATTACACAAGTGACACCTTTTCATGCCTCCTTCTCCAATTACTTTAACAATTTGCCAAGATATACCATCAAATCCAGAGGATTTATTGCGTTTTAAAAGCAGATTGATACAACAGTGTGTAAAACCAAGCATAGTGGGCAGGTGGTATTGCTTGGTCCTGGCCTTTTGGAGAATGTGGGTTAGAATCCTGATCCAGTCATTCAAATTTTGGTTTTCCATGGTTTCCAAAAAACACTCCAGGTAAATGCAGGTACAATTTCTTTGAACGATACTTATTAAATTCCTTCCTGTTTCTTGTCCCAGATCCTTTCCCACCTCTGTCCATAAGGCATGAGCACTAAGGAAAGAAGACTGCATAAGATTGAAGTTTTTAAAATAGGTTTCTTAATGCCTTAAAAAACTAAACCACCAGACTGCTCTCGCCAGCAAATGGTTCTATATCTATATTCATCTCGAGTTATTTTGTTAGTTTATTTCTTATTACTCCTCTCTTTAGTCAGTTACGATATGGTGTGGAATATCTATGGATATTTTGCCCTCTGCGAGTGGAAGAGATGAGACAGTCTTCTATTTGTTCTGGGTTTGCCAAGGTTAATTCTGCCCATCTGAATGATAGTCTTGGCATTTTGATTTTAGAAGTTCACTAAAACTTTTTGATTAGCAAGACTTGTAACACAAGAACTGTCTTTTCTGATGCTAAGTATTAATATAATGCTCCTGGTAACCATCTGAATGAACATCATGTTGCCATGATATTTTGGATAGCCAGTTCTCTGTTGCTATCTTGACCAGAATTTGATCGTCGAAATATTGTGTGCGAACACTGTTCACTTGTTAAATGAGAGCATTATATTGAGACTTGTAATATCTCATCTCCTAATCTGTTTTGTTAAATATACATCTTAATGGCCAGTAGATTACTACTACTCTGCTCCAAGAGAGGTCAAAGTGGATGTACTTGAACACCATGACAACTGTCAAATTTTTGGTCTTACTACCAGGTGAAATCCCATGATAAACATGTTGATGCTGGAAGATTGTGACAAACAAGAATGTCTGAAGTATATTTACTGAACTGATTTAATCATGTTGCCTGTAAAATATCATGTGCTTCTAACTTTCCCAACATATGCCTTTTACAGAAAATTAATAATTTTCCACTTCGTTCACCTTATCCACCTACTCACATTTTATATTTTTTGTACAATAAATGCTAACCGTCTATGTTGAGCAGTGCAATTGCCTCAGTTTATGTTCTAATTGCTGCAGTGCTTTGCCACTGCCCACCAATCTTGTTTTTGTAATTTTTCAATTAATTTACTTGACAAATAATCGATTTCCCACGTTTATTTTTTTATTAATTGATTGTGGCACTTGATGTTTGGTTAGTCAAAAATATTAAAGAAAAAATTTATCTCCAACATGTAGTCCAATTGTCAGTCATCTGATCAAATATTTTCACCTTGCATTCCCTTTTTACTTCATTGTGAAATACACAGAGAAGAATGTTATTTTTCAGTCCTTTTTCATCATTTAGGTTGCAGTATGTGCTGTCAGCTAGCCTTAATATAGTTAAGGAATACACTTCACTATAGACTTGCAGAGCCTCTCATAAGGCATTTGATAATGAATCTTGTTCATTATGCCAGTCAGTTTTCTTTTCTAGAAAGTTTATGGAAGTCTGAACAGGCATAAAGTTACTTTGTGTGATATCCTTTGCTTTAGAAAGATTCCTCCAAGATGCAATTTTTCCGGCTGCTAGTTAATGTTGTCTTCACCAGTATAAAGATGTAATGCACACTAGATTTTTGCTACATCTAGATTAATAGTATTGTAACATAAAATTTTGAACCTTGGTTTAACTTAAATATTTCATTAATATATTATATATTCACCATAATTAGTTCATTTACTATGAATTTCTCACCATTTGCCGAACAATCAAAATTGTCGCATGTTAGAGACACATTACATTCTCATTGAAACAGTTGGATTGTGTTGATAAATTTTGGTCCCAATAAATGTATCTAAAGACGTCTTTTGAACACCCATGCCATACTTGATAGTTGTAACTAAAACCAACTCTGAAGTAACACATGACCCAATAATTGTAGTCTCTTAAACTTCTGATTTATGTGCATGTTTATAAGCTGAAACATAGCTTAGTGGCAAGGTTAGTGGAACGCACTGAAGTAGGTTGTACACACTGTCAGGAGTATATGGTAGAGAGATTTTTATATTTCTCTACAAGTCTGTAAATTTATTACTTCCACCAGATACTTTGACATTTCTTTAAAGTTAAATAAAACATTGTGCAATAATGTGAAAAATATTTATGACTAGTTTTATGTTTTAATGAACTTAGTTCATTAGAGTTTGTGTAATTTAATAATGATTTTATTTGTTGGCAGCTTCAGGTGAAAAATTCAGCAGTGGAATGGCTGTACTAAACCTGCTTGTTCGTCCAGTGACCACATTTGCTCTTTATCGGCTCCATGGCGAGAGGTCAGGAAATGAAAATGTTCTCGCTGGTCTTGGGAATATCTTTGGTAATACTTAGTTAACTGCAAAAATCTTTGAGGTTATGATTTTCTATTTTCTGTCCGCAGTAAGAGTGCATGTTGCTGTTAAAAGCATGTTAAAACTTGGGAACTAGGCTATTTTTTCATGAATGCTGCGTGTAGATTTGTCACTAACAAGTCTCTACAGAATTTCTTACAAAAACATGTGCATGCTCACATTTTAAGGTATAACTATTGTTGGATAATTCAGTATGGTTACAATTACAGGTAGGTTCACAATATGTTTTGCTTGAAAACACCATTCGCTTATGTTGAACTATAACAGTTATTTATCCATTAATTACACATTAGATTATTGTAAAAACAAATGTGTTTGTTACACATGTAGAGATAAAATGGTTATGATATTTAAAAAGAGAATAGCAAAACTAATAATAGTTAGACTCCTGTTTAAGCATAGAAAACCTGAAAGCCACGATGTGCATAGCTATTAATAGGTACTGGACAAATGGTATAGTGGGACCACTTAATTGTTGTTGGGTGTCTGAGCCACTGGCTGCACTGAGAGAATACAGACTGGCCTAATAATGAAAAAACAAATATTTATGATGGAAGTTGGTTTTATTGTTTCTCAAAATAATCTCCGTGGAGATCAGTACACTTCTGTATTCATTTGAACCAATTTTTTAAGCACCTTTTCCACTCTGAAGGAGGTAACTCCAGAACATGCATCTTGAATGCATCAACTGCAAAAATGGTTGACCACGTAATTTGTTTTTGATGTGCGAGAATAAAAAGAAGTCATTGGATTGGATGCCAAATCAGGGCTGTACGGTGGATGACCCATCAATTTGATGTTTTGACTGGTCAAAAATTCCTTTGTTTGAGCCGACGTGTGACAGCTCGCATTATTGTGATGAAGAATTATTCGCCTCTTTTTCGACTTTTCCCAAAGACTTCTGGTAAACAAATGGTCGTATACCATTCAGAGTTGACCGTCCTACGTTGCTCTAACATCACATGACCGGTAATGCCGAAGAAACTGGCAACCATTTGCTTCGATGTGCTTCTTCTGTGAACAATTTTTGTCTAATTTGGCTCATCTTGGAAGACCCATACAGTCGATTGCTGTTTTGTTTTGTGCTCATATGCATAGATCCATGATTTGTCACCTGTGTAGATGTTATACACAGCCTTTGATCCACCTTGAACGTATTTTTTTTAGCATTTCCTTGCACCAGTCGACACGAGCTTCCTTTTGAGCGTTTGTCAGATTATGTGGGATCCAACGCGAACAAATCTTTTTATGGCCAAATGGTCATGCAATATTCTATTGATGCTTGTCATTCTAATGTCCAAAGATGCCTTAATCTCATGGTATGTCACATGACCATTCTTGCTTTATCAGTTCAAGCACAGCATCTGTTTTCTGGCACAACTTATTTTGGACAACCCTGATAGAATTCATCCTGAAGCAAACTTCGGCCACGATTGAATTTGTCATACCAGTTTTTTACAGTGCTATATGATGGTGCTTTATCGCCATATAAAGAATTAAGTTAATCGAAGCACTCTTGTCTTGATAATCCACATCAAAAGTTGTGAAAAATAATAGCATGAAAATGTTCACGGGTTAATTCCATTTTTCGCCCGAGATGAATTTTAAAAGTTACTGTAAACAAAAAATCGCGCTCAAATGACACATTGTTATGAATGAAGCTATGTTCAACAATGTCAATGTTTCCAATGGAAACGTCAGATGGCGCCTGGTAACACTTATTGTTGCCAAGGCCAAAAATATAAATAGCAACCCTCGTAATGATTATAGGCCTGTTCAAAATGAAAGACATTGATTTTAATAAATTTTAAAAATCATTTTCACCCAACGCCCTATTACAATGCTAAAGTTGTGTGAAGTTGTTAATATTCATCAATAAACAAAATCAGTCTTTGAAATTTCAAAGTTGCAAGTTTGAGTCTGCAAAATTTTTTTTAAAAGCTAATTTTTCTCTACCTCCTAGACAAATTGATAGAATGCTTGCATTAGGTGGCAACTGCCAATTGCCCTAACACTAAAAAATTCTATAAAATTAGTGTTCTGGTTAAAAAACTCTAGTTTTTCATTTTTTAAAAAATGGAGTTTATTAAAATGAGCCAAAAAACCTCTGATCAGTACTACTTAATAAAGCTGATTTGACAGTCAGAGGTGGAGTAATACATGCATATCAACACTGGTTACCAGCTGCTAGCTAACTATCACTTACTCAAAACTAAGCTATGATTGAATTGAACGGGGTCTTGTGACCACATCAACCAATAGAGGAAAGGCTAAAGTGGTTCATATTTGTCTCAATTCGAAAATATAGTAAAATTAATCATAAACATATATGCAGCTATTTGGCTAAAATGTGAATGGATAAATATCCTAAAATAGCCCACGAGGGGGAACTAGAATTGGTCACAGTCAGCCAATCTTGTAATTTGTATTCAAAATTGTGACATTAGCTACCAAGGTTGAACTATTTTATAACTATGAAGGTTAATGCCAATAATAAATTAATCAAATGTTCATAAAATTAAACTGATAAAACTATTGACATGCTTCTTTTGTGAGAAATGCTTGGTGAAGTTTAGAATCTTACTACTATTTGGATCGCTTTAAGTACAGGGTACCACTGAAAATAATCCTGTCTCACAACATCCCTGTGCTAATTCCCATAAGATTTGCAGTTCGAAGGACTAAAAATTGAAGTAGGTGCTTAACTCTGTACTCAAATTAATCACAAAATAGAAACACTAAACACAAAATATACAACATAAGAAATCCAATGAAAATGTGAATACATAATATAAACAATATAAATGGATCACTTCGGTGTTGGCTGTATTATAACAACATTGTAAATACATAAAACTACACTAAAGAGAAATATATGAAATAAGTATAAAAATGTCACAAATAATTTTATCCAAATGTTGAATGCATTTGAGTGTTTATTTTGTCCATGTTCGACAAAACTAATAAGCACAACTGAGACCATGTGTGTCAAAATTTCCACTGTACAATATACGCACAAAGTAAAAATTATTTGCATCTCAAATTGTGTTGTCACACAACCAAGACAGATCATCTTCTCAAAAAGAGCAATGCTGGAGGACTCATGAAGATTCTGCGATCCAATTTATCGTTTTTGTCATCTTTGGTTAAATACTAGTGTGTAGTGTGTAGTGTCTTGGTCATGACATACACTGCTGTATACCCCTGAAACAACCCAAATAAATCCAACAGTATTTTGAGGTCAAGAAGGTTGTGTGTGTGTGTGTGTGTGTGTGTGTGTGTGTGTGTGTGTGTGTGTAAACTTTGTCATGCTTAGCCATTCTCAGTGCACAGTCTCGGTACCATTACTTTTAACTTGCAAAAAAGAATGTGATAAAAAGGAAATGGAAAAATTCCCCAGCCCTTAAAACCTAATAATGCTGTGTTGAAAAAGCTCGGTAGTTGACAGAGGGAGGTTTGATAGACAGTAGTAAAGAGAAGCTTGACACACATAAGTGTCAAGCTTGGGTGGGTGATCTTGTGCTTGCCACGTGTGTTCCATAAGCTATGAGCCCCGGAGACTCTAATCGTAGATACTCTCTCCCACCTCCTCTCCACCGTCCTCGGGAGAAATAATAGTCTGTCTGCTTCCATTATTTCATGAAAAACTTTTATCACAATACTGTAGTAAGAACTATCCATTGTCATACCAATCTTAAGTTATAATCGGGGTATTTCGTACCAAGTCATCTCAGACCATTAAGAAATCCTTCATATTCCATGGTCCACTTCCATCAAACAGCTGTTCTAAGCAGTGACTGCTTAGTGCTTAACCCATAACAAACTTGCTATAATTCTTACTCGGACTGAAAAAACTGGCTCAATGACTTTATATCCATTGAGTAAAATACCTTCTGGGTTTATAGTGTAACCTAAGAACTCTATTTGGCTTTTTGAAAAAACACACATTGTTTAAAAAATTCACTTTCATTATTCCTTTTCAAAGAGCACTTGATACTTCTTCCAAAATAGACAAATGTTCAACAATTTCACTGGCATAATGATATTTTCAGCATGAACATTTTCTTAGAAGTACTGTATTCAGAATATAGGCATAAAAAACTAGGCAGACTGATCAGCTTTAGTGATAACTACCTTGGGTTTTTGACAGGACTACTTGATTGTCAATGATTCCCCTTCCAACATGCTGTTTGTCCCTTGGCCTTTTTTTTTTTATCTCAGTAATAGGAACTGTTTATGGCTATACAAAAAAATATGGGTTTTCACAAGAAACATTCATAACCTTTCACGATTCCTGGCTTTTCAAGGAATACATCTTCAAATCTCATAACTATGAACAATAGCCTCAGTTCCTTTTAACTTTCGGATATCTTGAGGGTTAAGTCTCGTAGCATGAACACAGTAATTGTCCATATCCATCAGATAATTTTAAAATGGGCTCTGGCCCGAGTGACATCGTCATGATTTGACTTTCACAAGTTATACCAATTTAATATATAAAATATACTTGACTGGAGCTCTCACATGGATATCACTGATATAAAATTTTGGATATCCTTCATAGTTCAGGACAGCTTTGATACCATGCTTCCAAACGGTTCCTAAAATGCAATTGTAATTTAGCTAATGTGTTGCAAACATAGGTACTTCAGTCCTATAACCATCAAGTTCACCTACTAAGAGTGAATGGGATTTTTTTTCCAAGTTAGTTGCTTCTACTAGTGGCTGTGGCAACTGTCTTGCCACTGACAGGAAAAGTCAGTAAATTTTTCTTCCAGATCAAATCTTCATAAAAAGTCTTAGATATGCATGTTTCAAATCTTGAATCAGTTAAAAACAGCCTTTGTTTCTCTATTGCTAATATAAATAGTGCTTCGGCAAATTGTTCATCTTTTAGCAACTCTTCTTGCTAGGCTGTGGAACAAATATCTAATATCATATAGGATTGGTGGTCCATCACCAATGTCCGCTGCCACATCTACTGATAATTTGGCAAAATCTAGTTTACTGATGGAACTGCTTTAGACGTGGGTGTGTCCTTCAAACTTGCTTATAAATTTATTACTTTCTGTGCTATTGTCTTTACCACAGAAACCTT
The DNA here is from genome assembly GCA_031002005.1 of Vandiemenella viatica. NCBI lineage: Eukaryota > Metazoa > Arthropoda > Insecta > Orthoptera > Morabidae > Vandiemenella > Vandiemenella viatica. The sequence goes on from CM061921.1 coordinate 286,888,142, forward strand.
CACTTCCTCAGCTAATGCCCCCCAATGTTTGATTACCTGCAGCATCTTGCCTACTCTACTTTCTGCGAATGGCCTGTTTTCCTTTGTCTTTTTGTCAGGGATATACTTCACTCCAATTAAAATTTCCTCATTCTTGATTTGTTGATTAAGTTCTCTTGTAACTGATAATGTGATCAGTTGTCAGTACTTGTAATAATTGTCCATGTGCTTTATTTTGAGCCAACAGTGGTTTACAAAGCTATGCTGTATCTCTTTCTGAGGGTTACACCTCCTTCCATTACAAAAATCTACCATTACATTCAACCATTGATCACTGGATCAAAAATACTTCGGAAACTTCATCTTGAATTCTTCATGCTTTTGACAAGTAGGCACATAGCAATTGCTCCGTATCTTTGCAGCATCTTTCAACTGTCAGTATCCCAGTTAATCTTCTTTTGGAGACTGTAAAATGGAAAAATCTTGGCAGATTTGAAACTCCTTATAAATTCTATAGCGTGAACGTCACTGTAGGAAGTCTTCTCTGAAATAATTACAGAGATGAGAGTGGATCCAATCGGTATTCCTTAATTTTCAACTTTTTATATAAAAAAACCTTAATTTTAGTGCTGAAAGTCTGAACATTAGTGATGACATTGTCTTTGGCCCGAGTCTGTGAACTCTGGCAGTTGTTTTATGCGTCTTTTAAAACAACCATTAAATAACGGAGTAGTTCTAAACCTCTTTTTGTGCTGCTCAAAACATAGTTCAAGTGATCTGTACTGCCAGATAGTGTGAGTGCAACCCTTATTAACCTGATTCACATCTCCTTAAATTCCCCTGTCCTTGCTCAGTTTGTTGTACTAGATTTCCTTGCTGACTGGTACTGTCTCTTAAAGTACTCCTTGTTTTATTTACTTAACCATTGTCTGCTACTTTTATCTTGGGTCTCTTGTTGATTGTTAAGAAATTCTTGCTCATGTTACCCTAAGGCTTCCACCTTCTTTTTAAGTCATCCATTTAAATGGGAATAGTGTCCGTCAGTCTTTTCACGAATTTTTGCTATTTTTATGATTTACTTGCTGGGAATTTTATATAAAATCTTTCCAAAGTTCAATGACACTAATTTCAAACTTGGCACTTAATTAGCGACATCTTCATGTTTAGCATCAACCAATTGGGACGATGCCAAACTGGCATGAATTTACTCAATTTGAAAGAAAAAAATGTAAAATTAATCTTGAAACTTATATCTAACAAGAGTATAAAGGTTTTAGCTATTTGGTTAAAATACAAATGGATAAATACCTTACAATAAGTCTAAAAAATAGCTAGAATCAGTCATTGGTGGCCTTTCTCAATCCTGTAATTTGCAGAGAAAATTGTGAAATTAGCTTCTGTGGTTATGTGATTTTAATGCTATGAAGGGTCAGGCCAATACTATGTGAATCAAATAAGTACAAACTAATCCAGCTGTTGACATACTTCCTCCATATGGAACACCATAAGAGTTTAGAATCTCACAATTAAGGTATGAAGTGCATTTTACTTCAAGGTGCCACTCAAAACAATATTATCTCCGTAAAAATTATCAAATATAGTAATCAATTTAAAAAATAATTATAAATGGAGTCAACCTATGTGCACGTAGATAGCGATGAAGTTGTCCTTATTGGTCTGATTAACTTCCACGAACTTTAGCTGATATGTTTCAGTAAAACTATTTCGCCTATTTTGTGCAGTTAGGTGGCAACTTCTGAAATGTCTGTCTGAAGTGTTGGTTGCACTTGATATTTTATGGTTCAGTTAAATGTTCTATTGCTATCAAACCACAAAAATGCACCTGCTGTTTGAAGTAATAGAAGATATGGATATGGAAGTAGCTTCATTCCCCTTTCTCATTGCTCTCATTTTTTAGATTTAAAAATATTCATGTAGGGGTGTGCATTAAATATAGCACTTATATTTAGACATAGATAGAAATGTGAAAGGCTAATGCTGCATATCAAACAGAAATATATGGTATAAACATTACCAGTTAAAAATTACAAAATTTACGATTGGTGAATAATTAACTACTGGTGTCCAATTTTCACACCAACTAATAAATGAAGAAGTTAAAATTTCTTCATTTTGTTGGCAAAGCATTTTGCCTAATTCACAAAAATATTTAATTTTCATTATTTTGATTTGTCATATTGATGTTACTTTGTACATGTTCTATGGAAGTTCTGTTGTGAATTAATCTAGTGACACCAAACAGACATTTGATCTATATTTTTATATATGCAACCAACAGTTTGTAGACACCCGGTCACTGTCAGGAGATCCTGAGAGGTAGGCAGGTACCCGGAGGAGGTACTTTTATTCTACCTATTGTCTGGGAAGGCCTAAAACACAAATCTGGGAAGTTCTGTGTCATTGACTAAATGGGCAGAGTGTGGAATGGCTGGTTGTCACTGCAAGAGTACAGGGACTAACAGGACTTGGCGTAGTGAAGTCCCCATTACTGGTACTTACTATTACAGGATAGAATTCCAGAAATCTAAGTGGTAACATACAAGGAACAAGAACCATTGCTATCTTTATCATTTTTGCTTTTCTCAACTGCATAACTTTATATTGTTAATATTATTACTATCAAAACAAGGAAGAATTGGTATAATAACCAGTCCCTTATCACAGATGAAGGCAGGAGTGTCGGGACGAACACACTTTATATGTGCTAGTCATATGGTAGGCCTGGACATGTACAAATCTTTCTTCTTGCCACATGGCTCTTTTCTTACATGATCAACATTTTAACAAAAATATTGTAGTGTTCATGTTTGTGTCTGTCTTGGCAACTTCTGCCTTTATCTGTGGTGACAGGTTATTTTCCTGATGCATTCTTGTTTTCATTGCTTAACGGCAGTTTCATTGTCAATGTTATTACTATCAGCATGATGACTAAATTTGGCCTTGCATCTAGGATGATGCAGGTTCGAATCCCCGTCTGGACATCCAGATTTCAGTTTTTCATTGTTTCCTGAAATCACTCCAGGTGAATGCCTGGATGGTTCCTTTAAAAGGCCATGGCTGAATTCCTTTCCTTTCCTTTCCTTGCCTTCAGTCCTTTCCTGCCTGTAATAATCTCGATGTCAGCGAGGTGTAGAACCATAAGGGAAAAAACTGTTGATAAGCATTGTTGCTACTGGGACATTTAAGAGAGAGGCGACACTATGAGCCATGCATAAAGAGAACCCTATTACTCAGTATCTCAGCTGAGCTAACTGTCTGCAGCATAGTCAATAAAACTGACAGTGACCTTAGGTTCACAGCCATGTTGAGGGGCTAAATCGGACACTGCAGGGTTTCTGTGAAAATCTTGGCTGAAGATTCCTCAGTCACACTTTGGGGTGGTCGCGTAAAGGGCTCCCCTTGAATAGGTCAGGTGTGCACTACCACAGCTGGGCACAAGATCATTAATCATTAATTAATGTAGTTAGCAAAATTGCAAAAATTTAAGTTAAATTGAACTACCGTTAACTGTAGTCCATTACATTGCTAGTTGTCATTTGTTATGTTTGAATTGCCCGCCATGCCACGCTCATACTTTCGGCGAGGTAATAGGAAGTGCGAGTGTGATGCGTATACAATTATTATGCTGAGCATGGCGTGGGTGTGAGCAGGAAAGCTGGAGGTTTGGAGGGTTTCTATTTCACACCTTGAAACCGGCACTCACTGCTCATTTCTAATGCAGTCGGTGATAGATTATAAAATTATTAAAATCAATCTTTTTTACTGCTAGGAAAATTTCACTTTTTAGTTGGTATTGGTTTGGTGGTTGTTAGTGAAATAAGTTAATCTGACATTCGTTATATGATTACGTCATGAAAACTTTAGCTCTTCAATCAGTTAATGAAAGCAGCAGTGCTAACAATAGCAATGAGAATATTAAGTCCTTGGCCACAGTTATGGCATTATGTTGTGCTTTAATCAAGACTTGGAGAACAGTTGATTTATGAATTCAAACTGTTTGTCTAAACTTTCTACAATCAAGGCACATGTGCCTAGCCTTAAACAACATCTGAGGATGATGCATATATCTAAATATGAACAGTTTGAAGAAAAAGTAAAAACGGAGCCAACTCGTGGGTAAAAAAGAAAAATAATTCAAAGCCTTAAAGTGCTGTGCCTTCTTCTGATGTAGATAGCAGCTGAATTGATTTGTTTTCATCGCAATCTGCTAATAAAAGTTTACGTAAATAATAAATTTGGTATCATAGCTAACCTGAACCATCATATTCCAAGCTGGTGTGGACCGATGTATTGCAAACATTTTCGTTGCCAACATGATTCTACTACATGTTGAAAAATCTGATATGTTTGAGAAGCTGGTGAAAATGTTGAGCCTTGGTAAAAACTCAATTTCCAGAAGGACATTTGGTAGATGTATTATTGATTCACATCATGGTACATAGCAGCTTGGTATTGCTTGCAGTAATACCTACTGCAATACATAAACATCAGTTCCACTCTTGGATGGTTAACTTTAACTTGCATTAAATTTGCAAAAAACGTAACACTTTAACTATTATCGAAGTTAACTTTTTAAGTAGCAGATTAACAAATAATGAAGTTAACTTTTAGATTAACTGTGCTCATCTGTGTGCACTACATACATGAATTGGCTTCACAGGAGGCAGGAGGTGTGTGGAGTGCATTGGAGGTGTTTTTTAGGCTTTGGGAGGAAGACTCAGAACTGGAAATAGATTTGATAAATTCTGCACTGCTTGTTAGAAGTAGCTTAAGAGAATTTAGACAGTTAAAAGTTCTTGTAATTAACTGTAGAAGTGTTTATAACAAACAGATGGAACTAGAAAGTTTTATTGGTAACAAAGAAGCAGATGTCATAATAGGTACAGAAAGCTGATTAAAACCGATAAAGTTCAGCAGAAACATTTATCCTCAAGGATAATATTTTTCCGTAAAAAATATTGCATTCCCATGGAGCTAGACATTAGTAAATACCATCCATGTAATGTAATGGACGTCTATGAAATCATGAATTAAGCTCAATGTAGCCAGGACAAAACTACTGATACGCTCCTACTACTGTCCTCCAGATGCAGACCTAACTTAAGGAACAGTGCAAATAATACAACTAGTTAGTTTCTGGATGATACAGTGATACAAGGTGACTTCAGCTTGCCGTATATTGACTGGAATAATTATGTTCACATTACTGGTGGCAGAGATAAAACAGCTTGTGAAATCACTCTCGACCTGTTCTCAGTTAGTCTTGAACAGCTTGTCACTGAACCAACACACTGCCATAACAATAACAAATTTTTTTTAGATATTCTTGTTACATATACGCCTGAATTATTTATGGACTTTGCTACCACCATAGGAATAAGTGACCTGAAAGCAGTAATTGTTAACAGTAAAATTAATAACTGACTGCAAAAAGGGAAAAAAAGGATCATTTACAGATTCAAAAAGACCTCAACGTAGTGTTTTAGAATGTCCTGAAGGATACTTACCTTACATACCTTACCTCACCTCCAAAGTAGCAAGAGGCACTGTTGATAAGATGTGGCATCAATTTTTATGTAGTCAGGGAAGGTAAGAACATACGTCTACCAAAAAGGACAACCGAGGAAGGGAATGAACCCCTGTAGTATACACGTAAAGTTAAAACGTTACTCAAAAACCAAGGGATGATGCACATATGCTCTAAAAAGGATTTGCAAGTTAGACGAGATAAGAGGACATGTTGAAAATGTAATGTACGAGGCCTTTAATGACTTCCGTTGCATTTCACTTTCTAAGAGCCTTGCCAAAAACCCAAAAAATTTTGACTGTATGTAAAAAAAACCTCAGTTGTAACAACAACATGCCAGTACTAATACAAGACAGTTGTGAAGTTGACAACAGCTGCTACAGGGGTACTGTATTTAACACCAAATTTAAAAATTCACTCGCTGGCAAAAATATGGAAAACGTACAATTTTTCCACATCGTGTGGAGTTGGAGATGGGTTTTGTAGGAATAGATGGTGTAGGTATTGTAAACCAAAGTTGCTGAAGTGAGAGAAAGCCTGGGTTCAGATGGTATCCCAGTAAGAGATTTTTTCAGACTATGCAGAGGAAATAGAACCATTTTTGTCTGAAATATTCTGTAAACCATTAGAGAGAGAAAAAATGCCTCCAAACTGGAAGGTTGCCCAGATAATTCCTATTTTAAAGAAAAGAGATCGGAGAGATCCTAGGAATTATCAACCCATATCTCCAAATTCTGTTTGCAGTGGAAATCTGGAGACTGTTATATGCTCTGATATTAAGTTTATAGATGAAAACAAATAACAAAGGATGAGGAGAAAATAACTTGTCACACAACAAAGTTGGTCGCAGCCCTCCCTATCCTTTGTTATTTATATCTCCTAAAAGCCACTTCCTTTTCCCTTAGTATCATAGATGAAAACAATTTACTTATATTGAACCAACAGATTTCTGAAAAACAGATCATGCGAAACACGGTTGGCCCTATTTTCGCATGACATAATGAAAGTTATCGATGCAGGTTCATAAGTTGATGCAGTTGTCTTGGATTTTCAGAAAGCTTTTGACTTTGTACCACACAACTGACTTTCAGTGTAGATTTGAGGTTACGGTATATTGGATCATATTTGTGAATGGCTACAAGATTCTCAAACAAGTCTGTCATAATCTCAATGTTACTTCGGGTGCTCCTCAAGGAAGTGTAATAGGGCCACTTCTTTTATAATTTTTATTATCTTGGAGACCACATTAATTGTTCACTGATGATTGTTATCTATAGGGAAGTAGCTACGACGAATTGCTTAAAAATTTAGCATAATCTGGATGTTATTTTGGAATGGTGCTATAAATGACACTTTCACTAAATTGCAAAAATTTCAAGGCAATGTGCATAACTAACAAAAAGAATTAATTTGTTCATGAGTAAAAAGTAAGCACCTCAGTTGTCTACTCGATTTATTCCCCGAAGTACTGTATTTGGGCATAATAGTACAAAGCAACATGAAATGGGACCTGTACATAACTTCCATCAAAGGTTATCTAATTCTAGATTGATTCATATATCATATTTTGAAGACCTGTAATGGTCATATAAAGAAAATAGTGTACTAAACTCTCATTTGTCCACATTTAGGTTACTGTTGTGGAGTTTGGGATCGTTATCACAAGGGATTGATTGACATGGTAAAGAAAATACAGAGAAGAACCACTCGATTTTTGACTACTTGTCACAGTCGTGACAAAAGCATCACAGAATTTATAGATTGGACTTGGTTTGTCTGGTAGATAGTCTGTTTCAATTGAATTTATTGGTGAATATGAGAATGTCTGCTTTCATTTATGAGTGCAGTGTACTACTTCGTCCATCAACCTATTTAGGTCGCAATGACAGGAGAGACATGCTTATTGAATACGAGGGTTGATTTTTAAGTAAGGGCCGTTTTTATTTTTTTTAAAAAGATACAAATACTTTTGTAAAAAAACTTTTATTTTCTGATTCTACATAGTTGCCTTGTTTATTTAAGCACTTGTCATACCGTACAACTAAGTTTTTAATTCCCTCTTCAAAGAATTCGGCCGCATGCTCCGACAGCCAAGAGTTCACGGCCGCTTTCACTTCATCGTCATCATTGAAGCGCTGCCCGCCAAGATGGTGTTTCAGGTACCGGAAAAGGTGAAAATCGCTAGGAGCAAGGTCGGGGCTGTATGGTGGATGGTCCAAAACTTCCCAGCCAAAAGAATCAATCAATCAAGTCTTTTGAGAGGTGTGAGGCCTAGCGTTATCGTGCAGGAGCAAATCTCCTTTTGTCAGCATGCCGCGCCTTTTGTTTTGAATTGCTCTGCGGAGCTTCTTTAGAGTTGCACAGTAGGCATCTGAGTTGATTGTCGTTCCTCGTGGCATAAAGTCCACTAGCAAAACACCGCGCCGGTCCCAGAACACAGTTGCCATAATCTTGCGCTTTGACAGCGTCTGTTTGGCTTTGACGGGTGAGGTTGTGTGTCGCCATTCCATCGATTGTTGCTTGCTTTCGGGAGTGATATGGGATACCCACGTTTCATCTCCAGTGACAATTTGACTCAACATGTCATCCCCTTCTTCCTTGTAACGAATCATAAAGTCCAATGAAGTGGCAAATCTCTTCCCTTTGTGGTCCTCTGTGAGGAGTGTGGGTACCCACCGAGAACACAGTTTCTTAAACTTTAGGTTTTCAGACACAATTTTGTACAAAACCGATCTTGAAACTTGTGGAAATTCCAAAGAAAAGAGTGGAAATTGTGAATCTTCTGTCCTCACAAATCTTTGTTTCGACTGCAGCCACCAAATCATCAGTGATCACAGAGGGCCGGCCTGAGCGTTCTTCGTCATGGACATTTTGACGGCCATTTTTATACTCTCTAACCCATTGACGCACTTTACCTTCACTCATTGCATTCAAGCCATAAACTTCTGTTAACTGACGATGAATTTCTGCAGCTGATAGGCTTCTCGCGGTCAAAAAACGTATCACTGACCGTATCTCACACGCGGCGGGCGATTCAATAATCTTAAACATTATAAAGTAGCACAGCAATACATACACATCAGCTACAGAGCTGCAACTGGCACCAGTGTGAACGGGAAGGATGCCGGCAAGTGGCGCGGTGGATTGTTGCGGCGTCCGCGCGAACTACGGGACTATACGCGCGAACGGCCCTTACTTAAAAAACAACCCTCGTAAGATGCCGTTCTGATGCTTATATGTATTATTTCTTTCCTCCTGCTATTCAAATTGGAATGCACAGTTCCTTTTGGTGCAAAGCACCCGCCACCACCCATAATTTTTAATTGCATAGTATGGATGTAGATGTATATGTGACCAAGGTATTGAGATTATCAGTATTGTTGTGGACAGTCTTTAATCTTCTCATCATCCGTCAACTTATACAGTTAAAGAATTACCATTTCCTAACAATTGGAAAATGGTCAAAAATCTTAGATCCTTTTGGTTAGGGAAAATAAATGTCTGATTAGTTCTCATACTAATCAGCACACACTTGTGGGATTCTGGTGAAGCATTGTTTATATTTTAATAATTCTGTTACTTTTAAGATAAATTAGTGAGCTGTATGGTGCAACAAGTTGTCTTGGGTACTGAGCCAACATTTACTTAAAAGTGTTGTTTTTTTAATATTTTGCAGACATTTAAATACCCCCCCCCCCCCCCATCCTTACTAGGAGAGGCCATCAGTGTGGAAATCGCTATAGTAGAATGAACAAATCTGGTAAATAGTACGTCACCTCTGGTTTTTTGCCCTAAAGCAATACTGCCTGGTGGGCCTCTGTTTAACCCTTTCCTACTGGCTATTGGAAAAAAAGGGAAATTTATAATTTCAATTATATATTTGTATAAAGGTACTTGAAATTAAACACACATATTTTTTTCAAATTTTTTTTTGGAACTCTAAGTGCTAATTACTAAGCCGGTACTTATAAGTACCGTCAGGGACTTTGTGTATCACATGATGTACAGAAATAGCAATTGAAATCAATTATGTTCATATTGGTATGAAATATTTGCCTCACGATATTAAAAAAAAAAAAAAAAAATATTTTTGCTCATTCAGACACAAATGACATTGTAGTGCAACATTTGGAATGATGTTTTTACTGTATTTTCTTCGTTCTACATACTTCACATCTTCATCAGATGTTTACAATTTAGGGACAGTTTCCAAATCTTACATTGTATTCATAGTAATGTACCACTTGGTTTTTTTTTGGTCTGTATGCTGAAAACTTAGAAAATTAATTTTTCGGCAATTTCACGCAGAAATTTAAAAATAAATGTTGTCATTGTCTGATTTAATCATACAGCAATACATCAACAGGCTTATCAATGCAGTGGACACTGGTATTGTCGAATTATATGGTGGTAAATACAGTGGTACTTATAAGTACCGTCCGGGAGGAAAGGGTTAAGAGAAGTCTGAGATTTGAAAGTGTAAATATTGTGTCTAAATGACTTATACCTGTACGGAAGACCATTTGTTAATAGTGTAAATCTAGCCATGCGTGTTAAGGCGTTGCGTTCCTGAGCTAGGGGTATTAAGTTCGATCCCACACCCAGCGAATTTTTTTTTCTTTTCTGTTTGTAGTTTTTTATTGCTACTCGATCTTGTAGCATTACAAATTTATTTTGAAAGAAATTCTCAAAATTATTTATTTTCCTTTGAGAAATACGCGAATGTTCGGATGATGTAAGTCACAAAAACATTTGAAACACAAATTACATGTACACCAGGAACATTTTATAAAGGATATCCTTCCACTGCCACATAAGCAAATTTCATTAACATTTGTAAATTCATAATTTTAATTCAAAATTTGTTATTAATACTGATTAAAATGGATGCGCCTATGAATGTGCTTATAATCGCACTCTGGAATTCAAATGCTTGAATACTGTGCTAGTGTGAAAGCATAACTTGGCAAAAATGTCATTCATACATGGCGCATTATGATTTGGCACTATCTGGAGAATTGCTACCACACGTGTTCCTTTATACTTGGGAACCAGGCAACTAGTTTGGTCGAAGGATACGAGAAGAAATTTGGCGCTTGGAACTGGAGTGAGGAAACATAATTGTGACCTGTTCAAAAGCGGGAAAGTTGACGAAAGAATTGTATAAATATTTTTTTGGAGTTGGTCAGTAAACCATATGTTATAAATGAAGAATTTTTTTGTTGGTTGATTTGTGGAGTGGTCACATTGATATTGCAATTTATGATCAAGTCGTCTCAAATCAAAATGTTACTTGTCCAGTAAAAGTGATACCACCCAAATATACACATTAATGTGTATTTCTATCATCGGGTAAAAATACTAATAAAATGGCTTCAAAGCATGCCCGAACTTGTTGCAAGATCATCTTCACAAAAAGATATTTCAGATCCTGTTATTCACCACATTTTGCCTGTATTTCATGAAATGGTAAAATATGCCCGATACGTTCTAAATTAATGAAGGAAAAGCCAGAATTTGCAAATGTTAACGAAATCTCCTTTCCTACATCAATAATAAATATTTTATGTGGCTGTGGAAGGATGTTCCTGGTGTGCACGTAATTTTTGTTTCAAATGTTTTTACGATTTACATCATCCAGACATTTGCATATTTCTCAAATGAAAATTAATAATTTGTTACAAAACAAATTTGTAATGCTACAAGATTGAATAGCAATAAAAAAATACAAACGGGGGAAAAAAAATTTCACAGGTTGTGGGATGTAACTTAGGACCCCTCGCTCAGGAACACACCGCCTTAACATGCAGGGCTAAACTGACTTTATTAACAGACAGTCTTCCGTCAGGTATAAGTGATTGTACATAATTTTTAGTCCCCGATTTCTCTTAAACAGAGACCCACCAGGCAGAACTACCTTGGGCGAGAAACCGGAGGTGACTTACTATTTTTCAGACTTGTTCGTTCTACGATAGCGATTTCCACACTGTGTGAAACCTATCTTTAGAAGATGCGATTTGCTAAATCACAAATAAAAGTTGGCAATTTTGCAGGATCAGGAAAGTTTGGAATTCTTACATGAAGAATCCAAAAAACAGTCCGACAAGTAATTACAAATTTTTTTTACTGACGGTGACTTTTGAGCTCATATATTGTGCCTTACATTCTTGTGCTTGTTTTATAACACTGTAAGAAACTTCGGATATTTTTAAAACAAAAATCTGAAATTTATTTTTATTTTCCCTATCACTCATGGAAATTGAAGGCAAGAGGGATGTAGAAACATATCAGTATTTTGGTTTACTAGCTACATTATGTGATGTTAAATTTTTGGCTTGTGAACATAATTTGTGTATGGTATATCCTTATTTTCTAACTCTCTTTGCTTGTTGTGGTATTTTTGTTTTTAGTGCATGTATAGTTTATTGGCTGACTATTTTTCTTCTATGAGTAAGATATAAATTCAGCCTGAAGATTAACTGTCTTCTAGTGTTTTTTAACCATTTTGCTGCTATGTTTTAATTAATGAAGGAGTAACACTTTAGAAAAGTTTTTAATATAAAGTGTTTCATGTTATAGAGGATATACTTAACACATTTTCTCTCCTTCTAGGCAGCACGGATAGGACAAGAACAGTTTATGAGGACATTGACAGTGCTACGCATCAGGCTGTTCCAAGTAACAATCAACCTGGCACAAACAATGCTGCTTCATCGCTCTATGCAGCACCTAATCAGGAAAAAGTGCCACCGCCGTATCATGCTTGAATCTAATAACTTGCTCATTTTATATATTTTACACTTTTATAAATGTTTAATAAATGTAAAGTTACTGTTTCATGCTTATCTCTTAATGATTTGGTTATTGCACTCTGCCTGGTAACAATACTTTTGTATAACTAAGGATTTTCCCTCTCCAAAATAGTTTTGTCACAAATTTAGCACTGTCTAGAAAATTGTCGAGTTGTGAAAACTTGAATCGGTATTTATAACTGAAAAACAAAACTATCTGACACTAAGCAACGAGTTTACCTGTTTTATTAGAACCGTGAAGCTCTTCTTTTGCTTAGTTACTAGGCAAAGATTAACTCACTTAAAAAAAAAAAAAAAAAAACTTTCTCAATATAAAATAAAAAAGGCAAATAAACTTTCTAAAAAAAACTGTACCAAATTTGTCATATTTCTGATGAGGAATTAAAGATCTATTTTCAATGGGTTTTTTTTCATCTTGTTTATTAAGGCCATTTTATGATACAAAATAATTTTTCAATTGTAAAATACAATCTAAAAAAAAAATATATATATATCACCTTTACATAAGTACATTTAATACACTGTACATTATTCAAACTTTGGGATATTTGTAATAAACAATAGACATCTATGGTTATGAAACGGCATCCACAGAAGTAAACAGTATGCTTTGTGTCCTATTATCAACTTTAATTGTCACTTATATGCTACATTAATAAATCTGCAACAAATGAACAGATTGTGCATCGCAACCAGTAATAAACACATGGCTAGTAGTCAGACGGCTTTTTTTATCTTTCCATACTGCTGAAAAGATTCAATGAGCATATCTTTTATTAGAGTTAAACACATGACAAATAAGAAAGCAGTGATGCAGAAACCATATTTGCACAATTTACAAGTCTGAAATGAAGAGGTCAATATTCACGACATTGTTAATATACCCCTTCAGTATGATATAAAAATGCGTTTAATTAAACGCATTTTCTCATATGTATTAAAAATTACCAAAAATTTTGTATTACATTGACTCAATGTAACCGTGAACAGGATGTCTCTAGTTTCCTGCATGAAAATAGTGGTTTACATCATTTGAGACTGCAAAAAAACTGAAATTTTGCATTATTGTGACATTGGGCAATTTGCTTTAATATTGTAAAAAATACATCACCTACTTCTGAAAGATTTTATGTGCAATGATAATCACCCAATTAGACATTTAAAAACTTCTACCAAACAGGGAAAATGATTCTAACAATTTTTAACTTCCCTAACAAATACATATACATACAAAATAAGGAACAATTGGCCCCAAAATACATCACATAACAATGGTATCTTTAAAACCATTTTGATAAAACTTATCACAGTTTGACCTTCACAAAAAAAAACAGTCATTTACTGCATGTTCACCTGGGGTGCCTAACAAACAGTATTCAGTATTTAGTTTTATATGGATAAACCCCCATTATCAGGAGGAAACCTAATCTGCTGGGTATTATTAATTTTGGAAGGCGTAATTTTTTTTTTTTTAAAAAAAAAAAAAAAAGCTTCCTACTAGCATAGTGTATAAAAGCACTAGGTGAAAAGCCTAAAACCTTTTCATACTGGCTTGATTGTGGGAGAAAATGACAAAAATTTTATACTAAAGATGATGATAACTGAGAAAATAGCTTTAATCTTAATGTCCCTCCTACTAGAACCCAACTAAATACTGTTTTTTAATGTATCTTCAAGAAATTGGGGACATCAGTTTAAAACCAAAAGTTTCTATTGTACTAGGAGGGGGGCAGAAATCAACAAAAATGGGCTAAATATCATCAGTATATAGACATAAATGGTATGCATTTGTTTTTACTTTCAATTTTAATCATTTAAATTATACTGAAATTTATCCTACGGATAATAGAACTAGCCCACAAAATCCCCTCCCATCTCCCATTGTCTGCCCCAGTAACTCATATGTATTGATAAAAAATTTAACACGCCAAGTTGTTTGTAAAAGATACACTGTCATTTCACTGAAAGTACTCTCTTAATACCTTTAGACCAGTAATTCCCAATTAGTGGTACACATAACCCAAGGGGCATGCGAAGTTGCTTCAAAGAGTATGCACAGTAACCTCTTGTCTACGGTAATTGCTAAGATAAAAAAACACTATTGGGGAAAAAATATAACTGTGTGTGAGAGAGAGATTTCAGATATATAAGGTACGCGAGGTTGAGGTCTTTCTTTAAGTGGTACTCAGGGAAAGCTAATTGGGAACCACTGCTTTATAGAAAATCTACTTACTGAACTGTGCAAGTTATCCTTTTATTGGCTGAGGGAAGACATTTAGATTCTCACGCCATATTACTAATGACGGCTCCATTAACTATATTTGCTGGCAGGATGTCTCATTGTTGAAACTTTTAAATCACAATGTGTGTAGCATTTTAAACATTCCTACACTAACCCATAATTCAAAATTAAAATGACACTTTTGGAAAGGCAATCAAATGAAATCTAATGCCAGCTTTCAATTAAATTTCTTTATGCCATCATGTATTGAAAATGCATATATCACAGTCTCCCAAAGAATAAAATAAAGGAAATTTGTCTTGGATTGAAAACAATTACAACTGCCACTATGAGACTGTAAGTGTAGTAAATTACTCAGTTTGTCCAATAAAATTACTTCAAGGCATATGAATTTATTTTGTAATACTTTAGTGTAAATGATGCAATTCCAACCAGCAGAAACTGCAACTAGTGGTGAATATACATCACAAAAATCCTGTTGAAATCGCTGTCATAGATCAAAATCCATAAACATTTTCATCACTGTATGCAATGAACAAGAAAAAATCTTCTTCATGATGTTCCTGAAAAACAAACAAAATGAACAACCAGACAGTTAAAAAATATATATTTGGGCTGATAAAATATAAACAAGACTGTGAGAATTGAGTCTTTCTCAGCGTACAGATGACAAAAATTCTTCTCGGGAGTTCTGCCGGATAAGTTCTTCCATGTGCGACATTTCGACAACAGCCACTGTTGTCTTCATCAGGTGAAAAGGTTGAAGTTGACACTGACTGTGCATGCCTTGCAATTTCAGCTCTTATGAAATGCCCCACGGGTGGCGGATGCATGCCAAACTGCTGCTGGAGCCGCTCATTGCTGGCCAATAAGAGTGGCTCCAGCAGCAGTTTGGCATGCATCCGCCAGCTGTGGGGTATTTATATGAGCTGAAATCACGAGGCATGCACAGTCGGTGTCAACTTGAAGACAACAGAGGCTGTTGCCAAAAAATCACACATGGAAGATCTTATCCGGCAGAACACCCAAGAAGTATTTTTGTCATAAACAAGATTTCTGAAATAGATGTAGGGTGAATTAATGCTTGTGTTATCAGCTTGTAGCTGGTATTTGGTTATTGGCACTCTAAATGCTTCTGGCTTTACGCCTTGTTAACATCAAGGTCATTAGAGGCGGGAAAGGAATGGATCTAGAAACGGAAAGGAATTTGACCATGGCCTTTTGAAGGAACCAATCCAGCATGCACCTGGAGTGATTTGGGAAAACCCAAATCTGTTCAAGACAATGTTCCCTTCATCAAAAATTGTGAACGTTAAGACAGTGACAGCAGTGTCTGTCTTGGAGGTTACGTTCATTAGCATATACGAAATGTACGAGAGTTCATTTAAATATGCTAATCAGAATAAAACTTTCTGGATGTTTTGTTCATGGTTGATTAAATGAAGATGTTAATATTTTTGTGGTCCAGGTCTTTTACAGAAAGACAATTTTGAAAGTTGGCAGGTATGCACTTGTAAGTACAGTTGTTTGTGTACTTGTTATGGCAAACTTCATGTGCACATAGCACAACATATAACTATGAAAATTTTCTGCAGACTTCATGCTCAATTTGACAATGAAAGTGTATCAAAGTCTGAAGTGTACAAGTGGCAAAAGTTTTTCTGTGTATGTTAGAGAGTAGTTTCTAACCTCACTCTAATAGCGTACCAGAATGAGCATCACACCACAGTTAACTTTGCAAATTGTTCTGTCCATGAAATTAGCACAGCAAATTTTGTAAGTTATACAAGTGTGCATATGATTGTTAAAAGGAGTTACATTGATGCAGAATCACTTTAAGGCTGGCAATTCAGCAGGCTGTAATGGTTGAAATGTCTCAGAAAATTTTGGAATACTTTGCAGATCAAAAATATGTCTCCATCTGATTCATTCTCAAATGTGATGAATCATGGGTACACCTCTATACTCCTGGAATGAAGACATACAGAATGGCATGCACAAAAAAATAGTAGTAGTTCTGGTGGACATGAAAGCCTGTTTGTCTGGCAGCAA